>OX453029.1:2420036-3630054 GCA_949699075.1 Asteroscopus sphinx | reverse complement strand
CAACAAAATATCTACTGAATAATACTCATAAAAAATATTAACCTAGCTCTATAAGCTGTACAAGCTCGATTATATGAATTTACGATCAAATTATCGATTATCGAGCTTCTAGAGCTTATAAAGCTAGGTTTATATTTTTTATAAGTATTATTCAGTAGATATATTGTTATTACTACCGCAAATCGTATTTTGATTGATATGCAACTCAAAACAGAACTACAATTAGCAAAAAACGCAAGAAATTTTGAATTTCGCGGGCTAGCCTGTAGTATTCACCTTAAGACAACTGCCTAAGTGGTCATTGAAGTTATTATGGGCAATAAGCCCGACTCGGGGTAGTCGGCCACCCGACCAGTCAAGGCCCGTGACGGAGGCGAGCTGTGAATCGCGCGCGTCCCGATAAAGGTACGGTCGAGGGAGAAGGGGCTCGCCTACTAGTTGCGAGCCGGGACCTGTCGAGGGTAGTTGACGAATGCATTCTATCCCACGCCACCGGCTAAAGGTTGTTAGAAGAATATCGTGATTGTTTTAGTCGGTATGAGTCCGACACTGGCTCCACCTTCCCCGGGTTGAGTGCGTCCATGAGGATTTCCCCACGAGAATAAGAGGCTTATCCTGGTTTTGTCGAACTAAAGAATAAAATTACGATTAATTTTCGTCACTGTATAGACTTTGACAGACTCGCAATAGTCGCAATGAGTTGATTGATAAGTGATAAAAATATTTTTATTATAACTGATTATATTTCGGGTCAATTAAAAATAGATAATGAGACTTACATATTTAATGACATTGTTCAATGATAATATTAATGCAGATAATATCTTCATTTATCAGTACCGTTATGCTTGGTTTCATAATTATTAAACGAAGCACAAATTAAAGGCAAAAAGCAATGTAAAAAAATATTGTCGAGGCTACAAAAGAAACAGTGACTTTTTTATTACGTTTCTAAACAAATATTTCAAATCGTACAACAAAATCTACTAAAATAGTAGATTTTTGTAATAGCAACACAGAATGCTCGTAAGGCTGGGACGTGTTATCTCCTAAAATAAGATAAATCTTTGGTTATATTAAACTTATTTTTGTCACAGCGGAGGTAAATGGCAGCAGGTTAGCTTTAAACTGAATTCTATTTAAACTTTAAATTTAGTCATTAGTAGTATTATAGAATCAAAACTTTATTAAAATTACATTCTCATGACAAATATAAAGAGGAGGACAATATTTAGTTACTATCACTAAATTGTATTGAAGAGATAGTCTTCGGGTGTGACAGTCAGTTCTCCTACCTTTGATTTTCTAGCTAGATACAAAAAATAAATGCAAGGAAAAGCCATTAGTTAATTGAGTAAAACCATGTTGATTTATAATTCCATAAATCAACAATTATAAAGATATAAATTGAGAATAGAAAAAAAAACCCTCACGAGCAGGATTCAAACCTGAGAATCCTGGCTCAGTAAGCCAGTGCTTTAGCCACTAAGCTACCGTATATTCTGCCCGTGGTATCAAATTTAGATAGATAGATAGAAATAAAGGGTACATTGGCGGTATTTAACTTCTACTTACGTCTTTCGGTGACGTCAGCAGCATTCATATTCTTCTTTCCACAATTTATATTTTGTAGATTTCACTACGCATAAGTACTTAAATGCGTTAAAAATATCAAAATATTCAACAATTATAGTTTCTAAAATGTAACTTTGTGTTTGTTATAATTAAAAAAAATATTATAAAAAAAACAAGTAAAATTCATTTAACTAGATTTTTTTTATAGTATAGGATGGCGAAACGAGCCCACTTGATGTTAAGTGGTTACCTTTGCCCACAACAACTGCAAAACAACCTAGGCTGTTGCCAAAATGGTACCGCAAGTCGGTTCGCCAAACTGAGACATGAAGATGGAAAGTTTCATGTGATTGCCACTCACAGACTGTTTTTAATAAAACTTCTGACGTATGATTACGAAGAACTGACACATAATTGACCTAATCCACGCACAATTACTCTCCTCAAGTCACAATACTCTAAACTAAAGATTCACATCGTGTGACAAATCGTTTTATCTCCGTACGCGCATACATAACAACTAACCTAAAAATCGTCCAATAAAGCCTACCAATTAATGCATGCGTTACGCAACTGTTCAAACTTATACTTCTCCTTTATTACTGTAATGTCGCACAAAAAAAAAAAACATTTATTATTACGTGTCGACTTTGTCATCATGTGACGTACATTGCTGTCCCACTGACCTACACGCAATAAATAATGACACACCCACGCGGCAATGGAACGCGTGGTCACGATATCAGCGCCGAACGAAATTCTGAATTACATCGCTTCGTTTTTATGTTTGCCTGGTAACATATAATCTATTTTTGTAAGAATAAATTACGTGCAGTGTGTACGTACATTTATCTTGATATTTATTTTGCGATGAGTTGAGGCTGAGGTCTTTTGTGTGTAGAAAATCTATGTTGGGGCCTTCTAGTTTATTAACTTTACAATAAAAACTCTTGGTGATCATAGTTTGTTGGTATGTTATCATAATTAACATGTTAATTTACACGTTAGTCCTAAGTTTTATTAATGTTAATCATCATTATCATCATCATCATCATTTCAGCCGAAAGACGTCCACTGCTGGACATAAGCCTCCACCAAGCACATGTTGGGGAGATATGCCATAATAGCCACGCTTGGCAGGCGGGTAGGCGATCGTAGTAGATTGGTTAAATACTCAGAGAAGGCTGCTGCCCATCCTCTTTAGCCGCCTTTTACGACACCCATGAGAAGATATAGGTTATTATAGGATATGAATGTTAATGGTGTACAATAAAGAATATTCTATCTATGTATCTATCATTAGCAAAAAGGACGAAGATGCTTCCATCTTGATTTTGACATAATTTCGTAATAATTTTGCATCCGTACGTTATTTCAAGGTGGTAATGTAATAAAATCAAGAATACGAGTTCATCATATTTTACAGCAGTCGACCCTTGAAAATGTTGCCATAACAAATGTCGGCAGATGAAAATTAACGAGATAATATGTATAGTGTTATAACATGGACGAACAATACTGTGTGCAAATAATTTACTTAGGTTTTCACAAGAATATTAAAATCAGCTTGCAGTCTAAGCAGATGCGTTTAAGTTAAATGCTACGGAGTAGCCAACGAAATTAAAAAAAATTGGCGTTTTTTTGCAAATTGTAGCTTTACTTCACGTTGTGTATCGGTCAAAATATGATTGGCGGAAACAATAACCATATATCTACTGAATAATACTCATAAAAAATATTAACCTAGCTCTATAAGCTGTACAAGCTCGAAAATCGACAATTTGATCGTAAATTAATATTATCGAGCTAGTACAGCTAATAGAGCTTGGTTAATATTTTTTATAAGTATTATTCAGTAGATATATTGTTATTATTTCCGCCAATCATATTTCGACCGATATACAAAGCGAAATAAAGCTACAATTTGCAAAAAACGCCAATAATTTTGAATTTCGCGGGCTCCCCTGTAGCATTCACCTTAAATATCAAAATTATGTCAGTTCATATCTTAATTACGAGTAGTTCTTCCCAGGCAGCTGATAACGACATTTTTCGATTACCAATTTGTCTGCAAAGCTAAAACAGCACTAGCTAGCTAGCTGCAGGCTGCATGATAGTCCTAATAAAGCAACTTAGAGGAAAAGAGACCTATGTTCAGTGAACTTTTATGAGATATTTCCTTTCGCTTGGCTATCAGTTCCTTGTGCCATTTCTGCGTCACAGCTACTTGAAAGTGCCTCTCACACTCCGAAAACACTTCAAATAAGAAACAAACCAAACAATTGCCACTTCATTTAAATGACACTCCAAACACCACATGTTTTAAAATCAATCTCCAAAACAACTCCTTAAGAGGCTGACAACACCTAAAAAATCAGACCTCTGCGGTCACTGTCGTTTCGTACAGAACTGAAAGAGAGGCAATGAGCCGAGGGACGTCGGATACGCCGCTCAACTTGAATGAAAATTAACAATTTTTTTTTTAAATAAAAAACTAAAAGCTTATTTGAAAAACAGAAACAACAAATGTTTAGATTATTGTCTTTCTCAAATGTTTTCTTAATTTTATTTATAATATTTAGTAAACAATAGAGATTGTTTGCTTTAAAACATATTTTAAGAGGTTAGTTTACAATTCTTTTCTATCGAGTAAACTTCAAGAAAACGTGTTTTGGGCACAATACAGTTTCAGAAAATACGATCAAGATTAACATATATTTTTTTCACTGCCACAAACTGAATAGATACAGCTTAAAATGTTTTTAAAAGAAGCCTATTCGGGGTATTTGGCTGTTGTCAGCGTCTTAAGATTTCTTCTTAAAACAAGCTTCAATGATTGCACTCTGCGTAATCTTCCGTCGTTCGGTTCATAATAAAAAGAAGCCAAAAATACCAGTTGTCGTGTTGTAACTTGTAACAGTCTATTTCTGCGCAGACGCACGTGAGCGGCCGCGTGTAGTGTTCGGATCCCTGACGGGTTATATATTTACATAGTGACTTAACTTCACGCTAACGTTCTATGGGTGTAGACAGGATCTTTTATTCAGTAATTAAGGCCATCAGGGCGTCAAAAAAAGTTAATTAACAAAACACAAAAAAACCCGACTGCTTTTAAATATACCTAACTGAAAAGATGGTCATGAATTACAAAAGTAGTTCATAGGTAGCCTCCGCCTGCGTGTTGATTTGATACTTTCACATATACTTACATGTACCTACACAAGTCTTGTTTACATCTTTTCAGTTAGGTATATTTAAAAGCAGTTGGGTTTTTTGGTTTTGTTAATTAACTTTTTATTTTAAAATTTTTAGTTCTGTTGTTGAATTTTTGTTTTTTTTTAGCATTTTTCATTCCAAATTACATTTAAACATATAAGTTGTATATATTTTTGTAAAGCATTTATAAAACCCTTTATTTTGATACCCCACTCGATAGGTTTTGACGGAAAAACAACTTTTTTAAGAGGTAATATGGCGACAAAAGACGGCCATTTTAATTTTTAGAATTTTGGTATACCCAGTGTCACTCTCACAATTAAGACGAATCTAACGACACCTCTCAAGCTAAAATCCATCAAGCCGTTTAGTCTACAGGGCGTGCCAAAGAAATATACATACATACATACATACATACACTCGAAAAACATAACCCTCCTTCTGGCGCAGTCTTGTAAAAACAATGTACTAACAAAATCTGCCCATTACTGCCCCACTGCTAGGCAAGGCCCTCTTCACAAAATGAGAAGGACTCAGGCCTAAGTCCACCACGCTGGCCTACTGCGGGTTGGCCGACTACACATACCATCGGGAACTGTATGGAGCACTCTCAGGTGTGCAGGTTTCCTCATGACGTTTTCTTTAACCGTAAAAGCAAGTGATAATCAAATTTTGATCAGCATTGAAATTCGATATGTCAGAAATTGGGAAATACTCTCATTGACCGCTCCAGCTATAAATTAGACCCTAAATACCCAAATACCTAAAAACCCCCCAAAGACAAAACCGTAATAAACCAATAGAATTGCGTTGAAGATTAGCGGAGATGGAAAATAACGCAATCAAATGGCTAAGCGTATGCTGGCAGTGCAGAATTAGCAGAGCATGGCAGAGATATGACATACATTACATTTGACACATCTCTGCATGCATGCATCGCAGATTAGTTCATAGTATACGTTACAAAATTTGCTCTGCTTTGCGGAACTACGTCACCTGCGTTTCAGCAAATGCTTAGCCTATTGGTGTTGAGATATATGCTCTCCTCTTTGCTTTGGTGGATGGCCCTTATGCTATGATCCCAACCCAACGTCGTAATTTATCGGTCCAACATTTTTTCGATTTTATTCTTAGGGCTGGCTCCGAGATATATACGAGGTAGCTTTAAAGTCGCACCTATCACAGATAAAATCACCGAAAACCACCTCAGATGATATGGACATGTCAAAAGACGCAGCGAGGATCATGTAGTACATATCGCTTTAAAACTACCGGAGCAGAAGAGCGGTAGAGGCCGCCCGCCAATGACCTGGTGGTCAAACATAGAAAGAGACCTCAAGCAAGCTCAATTTCTAGAACCGACAACCCAAGACAGAACAACTTGGCGCAGAAATGTGAGGAGACCTGACCCCAAATAATGTGACCAGGGAAGGAAGAAGAAGATTCTTAGGGCTGGCTCCGTTCTCTCAATTATCATCATCAGTACATATAAAAGTCCCGACTTACTCACTGACTGAATCATCATCGTCCAGCCCAAATCCTTGGACCCAGAAAGCTGAGATATCACAGAGATTCACAGAGAATTTAAGAATTTTGTATGCACAGAGATTCCCGCTATGATGAAGAAATGGAATATGGCCGGATTTTTCGGAATTCTTACGGGATAGGGAACGAAGAGGACCCACGCGGACGGAGTCGCGGGCAAAAGCTAGCCCAGAATAATAAAAAAAACCGGCCAAGAGCATGTCGGGCCATGCTCAGTATTATAGGGTTCCTTAAGTAGGTGTTACAAACAAATCAAATCGAATATTAATCACGGCTATTTTAGTTTTTGCAATAGACGGCAGCATTGGCGACTCAGAGAGTGATGTCAGTAGCCGCTAGATGGCGCTATACAGTGCCAAATGTAATAGACGGCACTTGACAGCAGCATTGGCGACCCAGAGAGTGTTGTTTGACGCCGCTAGATGGCGCCAAATTTAAGAAGTGTGTCGTCAACATAACACAAAGTTACTTTTTGTGATTTTTTCAAATAGCATGTAGCTAAAGGAGCATTATTTGCTATGATCATTTTTCTCTAAGGTCTGTTTTTCTCTAATGGCCTTTGAACTAGGACGTTTTAAGTATTTTTCAGTTTTCTCTCTATAACTCAAAAATTTATAATCACAATATGCTCGAAATAATTTTAAAAGAGAGTTTTTACATAGGTCTATCAATGTGGAAGATTATAAGTTTCTACGTTGCATAGTTTAGAAATGGCAGGGGGGGACACACATTGCAAGCCACTTTGGTGGGCTATATTTCGCAGATGGTACATCTGATAAAAAAGTGATGTATGAAACATTACCTTCATTTTAGTAGACCTATTCAATGATACCCCACACGAGGGGGTGCAGCGAAAAAACTTTTTTCATCCCCATTTCACATGTATGGGCGCCACCCCTAAAAAACGTTACCAAGATTTTTTTATGCTATTAAAATTGAGATCTATATCTAAACCATTTTTTAACAAAATTTCATTTACTTATATTTATAACTGTAGAAGTTATTAAGCTGTAAAGGATTAGGACAGACGGACAGACAGACAGACGGATAGACGGACAGACGGACAAACGGACAGACGGACAGACGGACGGACATGACGAAACTATAAGGGTTCCTTGTAGGACTACGGAACCCTAACAAAAACAATCCACTACAATAGGCCCGACATTACTGTTGACGATAAATCTAACAGAGTTGTCTACTTAATTGACATTGCTGTCCCGAACTCTCACAACATGCAAAACACGATATCAGAAAAACTTTGTAATTATCAAGATCTTGCTATAGAATTAAAAACTCAACGGAGAGCACACAGTCCCTATAGTCCTGTCATCCTCAGGACTTATTCCGAAGTCCCTACAACAAAGCCTGAACACCTTACACATGCCTACATATACACTTCACATGCTTCAAAAAGCCACCATTCTTAACACATCAGATATCAGAATTTTACTGGGTAGGTAGCATTTAAACTTTTTAATAGCCTGGGCCTACCACAATAAGCATAGCGTGAAGACAAGACATTAAAGCAACTGTAATAATATTACATGACATTCGCAACGTTATTTGTCGAAGTAATGACGTCTTGCGCGTTGATTTATCTTGAGCGGCGCGGGCGCAATGCATTTCAACAAAATATTATTGTAACAGGAAATAGTCCCGACAGCTCAGATGCTGGGTGATAGAGCGTCTGAAAATTCAAATTGTATTCGTTGCATTTTTTATTTTGGTCCCATCCCACGACATTTTTTGTTAGTGAGCAGAAAAGTCAGAAAAAGATGGAGAAGGATAGATCGAGACAGAGGGCAATGATACAATTATAAGAAGGCCTGCATTGAGCAGTCAAGACTGAAGATTTTTTTTTTGGTAGGTATAGGTTAGCGAAACAAGCTAAAGACCTACCTGATGTTAAGCGGTTACCTTAAGAAGATGAAGAAAAGCAGTTAGCAGAACATGCTTCTTTAAATAGTATACCATGTTAGTTTCACCCATTTTATTTAGCGGACTCCCTTCTAGCTTAAAAAGCATCGTATAAGACTGCGTTTCCACCAGGGATGAGCGAGGTAGCGAGGCGGTGCGCGAAGAAAAAATCCTTCAATAAGAGAGCTGCGCTGTGCTTGGCTAGCAAAATAAATCAATCCTATTGGTGTAATTTTCCTCGCGCACCGCCTCGCTACTTCGCACATCCCTGGTTCGCAGCCTTAAATGGGTTATTTTGTGGCTTACAATCGTAAGTATAAGAAAGCGAAACGATCGACGAAAGGGCGTCTGAAACTTCTTTGTCGAAGTCGCTCGCGCGGCCGTTCTAGGCGCTAAGTGGAATAGGGAGCCAAAATCACAAAGGTTTTCGCAAGGGAAATGAGTTTTCGTAAGAAAACACTACTCGCTGTGCACGCGCTAATATCATATTTGTTAAGCAAGGGACCTACTCAGACATATCTGATTACGAATAGATCATAGGAGTAGTGAGATCGATTTGGGAGAAGCCAAAAACTGCATTTTTAACTTTCCTCACATTTTGCGTGTGCGTTAGTTAATTTGTTATTTATTTATTATTATTTATTTTCAAAGTAACAATGACTCAATGTGTTAGTAACAATATTACTTAATAACTATGTTAGTATTCCTATTATATAAGCTTAACTAAGATACACTAATTAATTCTTACACAAAAACATAACATACACAACATTTTAAACACATATACTCATCCACTTTTTAAAAAACGGACAGTCATACCTGCCCGCTATCACACTCAGGATGCTGTTGCTGCTCGCACGCACTCTGTGCAGCAACCCATACACTAGGGTTACAATCAATTCTCAGAATCGATATCAAGGTTTAAAGACGCATCTGGGGCAGATTTAATGATGAGATAATTCCTGACCCACTTCCATTTTCCACGTACCTACACACACATCAAACTAGAGATAGGTTGGTCCAGGTGGATATGAATCCGCGGACCCGCATCACTAGCGTTATTGATGAATGTACATTCGACCGCAATTCGGATACCAATCCGACAGTACCAGCAGGATCCACATAATTATTACTAATACATGTGTCTACATCAGAGCGGTAAAGAAAGAACAAGCACTGAACAGCAGAAACTGAATCGAGAATCGCAGCGGACCGGGGAGTGGGGACGGCGGATGGGACAACACATAGTGAAACGGGTTGACGTGATTGGATTCCAACATTCCGCGCTCGGAAATACAATGACCATGGTTAGACAGCCGGACCCATGTGGGGCCGACGGACACGGGACCTGGATGTAGGTCTTTTAGCCTGGATACACATCCGGATCCAACTCCGAATTATCGTTGGACCTACCCATCTCTACATCAAACGAACACAGGAGAGGATCCGACCAACTGACTGGGTCGACCAACCGGACGTAGACCGGTGGGTCGCACCAGATATCGCTGGGGAGATGCTGTGGAGGCTGATCTGCGTAAGCTTCAAGAGTTTATGACATTTATCCCAGGAAAGGATAGTGACTGCACATCCATCAATAACACGAGAGATAGTGTCCGCGGATTCGTATCCATCCGGACCTCCCGAGCTCTACCACGCTGGCCTACTGCAGACTGGCGGCCTACACCATCGAGAACCGTATGGAGCACTCTCAGGTGTGCAGGTTTCCTCACTGTATACCCTCATTGTTAAAGCAACTGTTAATAAAATTCTCAATATTGTTGTTTTCCACCAAATGTTTGTATGACTTTTGTATGTTATTTATGACCAACATTGTCTTCTTTGATAAATGTTGTGCGTACTTGTGATGGTCATACATATCAGTATCTTTGTTTCTGTATTGTTTTAATTGCAAGCTATTGTATACAAATAAATATTGTGTAGTACAGCTGTTTTGTAAAAGACAAGAATAATTACTTCTATAAATAAATATTTTTTATTGTACTAATTATGTTTTTACAGTATTCAGAAAGAAAAATGGTTTATTAGGTTTTGTTTTTTTTTGTTTTTTAATGGTTTTTTTATTTAGTTTAGAACATTTAATTGTGACAGCAAATATTATTAAAAATACTTTTGCAAATAATGGTGTTTATACTCTTGTTCGCAAACTAAATTTATCATAAACTTTCCCTCTCTTTTAATAATATTAGCTATAAGAAAGGGATGGCAACAATTTTAGAGGTGTCAAATTAGTCGTAATTAAAATTTCCATACATGTTTAGTCGTGATCTCGGAACATGCCCACTAAAATACAAAGATACGTAACAGGTAAACTAATTTGACAGCACTCAAATTGTTGTCATCCCTTTCTTGTATCTACTATTAGTAAAAGATAGCGATGGTTTAATGTAAGTTTAGTTCGTGAACAAGAGAATCCATATCATTGATCAAGGAAACACTGTCTTCATGCCTCTATTGAATAACTCCGATTTGGTGACTGTGAGCGAGTGTTACATTTGATTTGAATGGACCTTAAAAGTGAATACAATTTTGGCACTGGCTAAACTTGAGGCCTTTCTCCAGTACTAGAAAAATATAAGCAGTAGTAGTTTTTAGTAGTAGTAGAGCTCCTTTGTGAAAGAGCTCGTCCGGGGAAGTACTACCACCGTACCTACTTTTCAGCCAAATAGTGATGCTAGCATTGCTGTGTTTCGGTCTGAAGGGTACATGGTTCCAGTGAAATTACAATCACATGAGACTTTCCATCTTCATGTCTCAGTTTGGCGAACCAACTTGCAGTACCATTTAGGCAACAGCCTAGGTGGTATTGCGGTTGTTATGGGCAAAGGTAGCCACTTAAAATCAGGTGGGCCTTTAGCTCGTTTTGCCGTCCTATATTATTAAAAAAAAGCTATATCCTATGTTTGAAATTAAGTACCAGGCCCCTCAGAAAGTATTGCGAAAAAAAGTTTTTATATATGGGAGACTGGACAGTTATAATGTTTTTCGAAAATATGATTATTTATAAGTAAAAATAAGTAAGTTCCAATTTCAAAATTTCCCTCCACATTTTTTGCGAGTTAATTCAAAGTATTGTGTCTCACTGAAATATGGATCTGCGCCGGGAACATTTTAGAGCTATGATTTTATACGATTTCAAGTGTCGCCTGAAACCGGATGAATCGTACGATAGACTTCAAATGGCATTCATGGATGAAGGCCCTTCCAAGGCAACCGTGTATCGTTGGTATAACGAATTCAAGCGCGGTCGACCAACTTTGGGGGATGACGAAAGAAGCGGTCGCCCTTTGACGGCTGTTACCGAAGAAAACGTGCTAGCAGTGAAAAATTTAATCCAAGACAATAGGCGAATTACATATCAGGAGATTCAACACATATTGAAGATTGGATCGGGAAGCGTTCACGAGATTCTACACAGCCATCTTCGCGTGAGGAGGATAGTATCACGCTGGGTGCCGCACAACCTCACCGATGCTCAGAAGCAGGCCCGGGTGGAATGGTGCCGTGATATGCTTAACAAATTTGAAGCAGGCTCGTCTCGGCGTGTTTACGACATCGTTACAGGTGATGAGTCCTGGATTTATCAATACGACCCAGAAACCAAGCGCCAGTCGACTGTTTGGGTGTTTCAAAATGAGCCAACGCCTACCAAAGTGAAGCGATCTAGAAGCGGGGGTAAGATTTTGATCGCTAGCTTTTTTAATTTGACTGGCCACTTGGTATCAATTCCCTTACGGGATCAAAGAAGCATTAATGCCGAATGGTATACTACCAAATGTTTGCCAGAAGTTTTCTCTGTTATAAGCAACAAGCGACCAAACACAGGGCTCCGCGGGCTACTGCTCCACCACGACAATGCACCTGCGCACACCGCACTCAAAACGAGGGACTTCCTGGACAGCACGCCAGTCAAACTCCTGGGTCACCCTCCTTACAGCCCTGATCTAGCACCGTGTGACTTCTTTTTATTCCCAAAAATAAAAAATCAGCTCAAAGGGATACAATTTTCGTCGCCGGAAGATGCGCTGGCTGCGTTCGAGCAGGCTGTAAACGAGGTGTCTGCGGCGGACTGGAAAAAGTGTTTTGAAAACTGGTTTAGGCGCATGAATCTTTGTATAGAGGCTGGTGGAAAGTACTTTGAAAAGATTTGATAAAAATATATGTACGTATAGAACAATTTTTTTTAGTTTCGCAAAACTTTCTGAGTGTCCCACGTATAATGTGAACAAAATTAAGGAATCCTTGATAAATAATAAATATCTTTGGGACATTTTTACACAGAACCATCTAGTCCCAAACTAAGCAGAGCTTGTGCTATGGGTACTAGACAATGGATATAATACTTATTATATATATATTTTGTAAATACATACTTATAATACATGAGCAACACCCAGACCAACACAAACACTTATGTTCATCACACAAATATTTGTGTCCTGTGGGAATCGAACCCACAACCTCGTTATCAGCAGTCCGAGCCTCGAACCACTAGACCACAGAGGTATTACATACACATCTTGGAAAAACAAGTACTTAAATCTTAATAGTATTGTTGATTAAGCAGCTATAAAAATAAACACAATCTAAATTGTTAGCTAGTACGTAAATGCCAATCAAGAAATAAATAGCTAAGAATTGAGTCTCAAACTAGTAAACATTGCAATCAACGGAGCGAAACACTGCTTCAATTCAATTCAATTTTTTCAAAGCTATGGCTCCATCGTTATTCGATGATTTTGGCAATGTCAAGGTAGGAAAAAACACAGTGATAAGTTCTTAGTTTCAAATGTTGCTTATCATAAATTGACCGATGTTTGTAGAGATGGTATGCATTAAGCTGTAAAAGGACAAAACAACACATATTAGTAGACAACAATACACAAAAATGTTAAGACACTTAACTCAGAAGGAATTTAAGGAAATGCTAATGGAAAAGGGACCAATAAGGATTAGGTATGTAAAAATAAACTACACAAAAGTATTAATATACTATAACGGAATATTGTTAACCTGCTTAAAAAGTACTGTTGTTGTAATGAAATGTAAAAAAATTGCTTTATTAAGGTGAACACATATTTATCTGTGCAAAATGAATTGACTGCACTGAAACGTTAGATACGGATGAAATTTGACACACAGACCAATAAATTCGAGATTGAGCAAAGCTTCATCATCATCAGCCCACAACTTCTCAGAATGAGAAGGATTCAGGCCTCAATCCACCACGTTGGCCAACTGCTGGTGGGCAGACTAAACACACAATTAAAAACCGTATGGAACACTCTCAGGTGGCGGATATCAGCTTGTCCTACTACAATGCCATCCTAGCAGTACAGCCGACCACCTGGCGAAAAATCATCGAGGCGGGAAGAGTGGCGATTGACCATCAAAGGGTGCATGCCGAGGAGTATTCACCATTCATACAGTGTATGCAATGTCTGAAATTCGGCCACACCAGGAACAAGTGCCAGACCAAAGAACATCCCTGTGTTCACTGTGCGGCGGAAGGTCACAAGCAGGACAGTTGCCCGATCAAAGCAAAAAACGGCGAGCCCAAGTGTGTCAATTGCGCGGATCATAACAAAAAATTTAAGAGCGAATATGACACCAAACACAAAGCCACATCCGACAAATGCCCGAGAGTAAAGTCCATGCGACTCAAAATAAACAATAGAATCGACTACGGACAACAGTAGCACAACCAAAAACAAGACTACAGAACATCACCACCAGTAGACCGAAGAGCAACACATCAGGGGCACCGTATCAAATAGCAGTACCCCTTTTATTTTTGTATAAAATCACGATGACAGATATTGAAAACCAAATAAAATTATTAAAAAAAATAAAAAAATGTGAATGTTTGTATGGATGTTTGTTACTCTTTCATGCAAAAACGACTGTATGGATTTGAATTAAATTTGGCATACAGATAGAACATAACCCAGATTAACATATAGGCTGCTCTTTGTTCCAGAAAGATGAATAGTTCCCGAAGGATGCGCATATAACCGACATTCAAGCGGGCAAAGTCGCGGGTATAGTCTAGTAATAAATAAACAGACTAGCTCCTGTAAAACACCTGTAAAACATGTATTGAAAATGTTTAATGTTTTAGATCTTTACTCCAAATTCCTTATCACAAATCTGATATTTGTAAATATTTACATAACCTATATTTAGAAAAAAATTAACTTTCACGAATTTCACTCATGTTGAACTATGTTTATGGGGCATTGGCCGTGATCACGAATTTTCAAATCTATTGCATTTGATTATCACAATTTAGCATAGCATTAGAAAGCTTCGCAAAACACATTATTGTTGAGAAATATGTTTACTTAATTTTATATAAAGTACTTACCGTACAATCTCCTAACTTTGCCCACAAGTTCTACTTTGCCTAAGGCATTAACTTAATTTTCATGGGCACTGACACTTTGTAACTGAACCAAATGTTAGCATTGTCACAGTTTTAAAATCTTCCCAAGTTCAGAAATCATAGCTATTATAGTTTTAGTTTTTGAGTAATAAAAAACAACTACGCGAAGTAGGGCTTGTAGGCAAAGTATGGGCTTTTTACGATACTGAATATTTGTGCAAATTAATTCAAGAACATTAACAGTTATTACTGCATTCATATCCACAATATTCCATGCCAAAAATAGTTTATTTTCTATTTTACATAAATTCCTATCAATTAATAAATCCTTCACGCTTGTATGAAAGCGTACGATTTTCAGCGCTATAACCTTCTACCGGCGCTCAAATCAGTAGCGGCAACAATTAAATGTAATAATAAGCAAGTATAGCCGCTGCACGCTTTCCAAATTTACTTCGACATGTCTCTGAACTCTTCGTACCATATTTATACCATTTTTTTCACACGAGCATCCGATTTAACAGCACGAACGGCCCAAAGATAAGTCTCAAAGATGCAGAGAATCATAATAAGCCATACGACACCGCGAGAAACCTCCGAACAACCAAATAAAGACAACAAAATATACCACATCCATCTTCCGTTACACTGACCTGTATCTCGTTAAGAAGCATCAGCGGCCTCCAGATAGGCTTCCATGAAACATTTTAACACTGCACAGAACTTGAAAGTTAACAATAAATGTTTATTTCACACAATAATCATTCAGTTTTTGCGATTTTTTTTATTGTGACACTCGCGGGTTACGGCAGACAGCACAACGCGTTCGCGAGTTTTGAGTGTTGCTAGCTTTTGATATTATAAAACTACTATTCCTGTTATGTTAGGTTATGTTCATAATGCACATAAAAAGGTGGAGGTAGAACATGATAATTATGTTATTATTTTCTGCTTTAATAAATTGATTCATTGTGAAAGATATCAATCTTATCTGATAAATCGAGAACTACGGTCAAAATCAAAATCGACAAATTCATAACAATATTTTTGAGTGTTGCATGGTGCGACGTATCAAAAATAGAATTAAATTATAATATCTCAGTATTAAAAGCAGCTGCATGTTCTGTTTGATTATGTATAGGTACTTTTCTCAATTTGCCATCAAAAATGTATTAGGTATATATTTGAAATAAATTATTTCATCAATGCTGAATGAACAAAGAAAAGAGGTGTGACAGGATTGTAGCAGATGGAATTCCATAATCTCTGCCTACCCCAATGGGTAAGGGGCGTAAGCGTAACGTAACGCATTGACTTTATGTTTCAATGGCGTTAAGGCGCTAGGATTGCGCCCGAATTGCTTGAAAATAATTGAAACGCAAGTCACAGTCAAAACGTTTTGTTTTAATCTTCTGGTAATAGTTTACGTAAGACGTAAAGTAGAATAAGGCCCGTATTCCAGAAGGATACTCAAGCGTTGATCTCTGTTTAAAACTAGTTTTAAGTTGAGCTTTGATTTTAGAACGTCCCTCAAGCAGAGATTTGTTGATCACAGTTCAGCTGAGTTTAGTTTCGTTTTATATTGTCACCTGTTTCGGTATTTGGGCAGATATTTGATCTGTAATCACTCAAGGGTGGTCCAGACTACGCTTGAGTAGAGATTTCTATTATATTTCAGGTCAAATTCGTGTGTTTTGTTGTTGAATTAAAGTTTATAATTACCGTTCTGGAATAAGACCGATACTCAAGTAATGATTCTATCCTTAAGTAGTGATCAGGTGATTGGAGTTTAAACTGTAATTGAGGAAGCTTCTGTAATACGAGCCTAAGAATTACAACAACTTGGAAACCTTTTGGAAACTTAGTTATTTGACATCACAGACCAAGTAGACATGCTACGCATTTTGACCATTGAATTAAACCTATGGATGTGGCACATTCTTCTATATCCACCTAGTTTATACAAATATCTATTAAATCGTTATTGAATTATGAAACTATTCTTTGTCTCTTGTTAACCAACGTGTTATGTCGTCTGGTGAAAGAGATCGCATGCTATTTGTATATTCTCTGTTTGGCAACATCTTTACGGGATGTCAAAATACCTACGCCGCGTGGCAACCCCGGATATTGTAGGTATACCACGCTTATTTCGTAGGTATTACTGGTCCATAGGTATAAGTCAATGATTTTGACATCCACCAAGAGTAACATAATTATATCATTAATCTGTGACCAAGTAGGGAATAGATCTGTGACCAAGAGCAAAGATAAATATCTTAGATTATGAACACTACAGATGGATTCCTAACTACGTTAGAGTATGTGGGAAAGAAATGGACTTATGCCACTGCTCCTAAGATAGAGCAAGACACAAATATTATATCGCCATCTCTTACATGTTACCCATATTTTCGTTGTCACACTTTTAAAGTTTGACAAACAAAGCGTTCGGTCTGTCAAACTAAAGAGTTTTATTAATTGTGCTTCGTAGTTTTCTATAATTTTATGGTGAAACTTCGTGATAAAACACTCATACAGTTCCGTGATATGGTCGGGTGTAGTGTGTTAGGCTGCAAGAGCCGCAGCGAGCAACACATTGAAGGATTAACTTTCCACGGGTAAGTGGCATTTTATATCTAAATTGTTGTGTTTATTTAACTACATACAATGTGTTTCTACAAGTACGTAAGTGTTAATTATTTTGAACCCATTTCTTATAGAAATATTAGCAGTTTTCAGCGTTTTCTAAATAACATAACCTAAAATATTTCCGTGTTTAGTGTTGCCATGATAGACATGTTTACGTTCCCAGTATTTAGGGTGCTACCTGTTATATGGTGCTTTTTATTAAATTGTTGAAGGAGACGTATGTTTTAAATAATTCCGTGATTAGTGCTGCTGTGATTTACGTAATTATGTACCCATTATTTAGGGTGTTTTTAATTTTCATCTTTATTTATTGATGAAGTAGATTGGTTTATATGGTTGTTTTAGTATTATGTGTAGGGTACACACAGTGTAGTATGTGTGTAGTATAAAATTTTTTTAGCCACTAACAAGGCAATGGCTCATATGGTTATGACCATTTTGAAAAAAAACATTGAGAAACCCACATTTACTACGTTGAACGACCATGTTAGAGATCAAAACCCGCTGGATAGCCACCTCGTAATCCTAATAAAAGCTGTTGCATTAAAATATTTAGATGTACGAATACATCACCTTGTAAAAACTGTTTCACAGAAAGGTGATAGAGTGAGAAACTTTCATACAAAATTGATTCTGTTTAAAGGCCAATAAATTACACTTAAAATTACAATAAATCCTATACATCCAATCAATATCCAAAATATATCTATGTATAAATATATCCAAAAAAAATTACAATAAATCCTATTTTTCCAAAATACTTTATTTAATTTCCCTTTTCTAAATTACCTTTACATACATACGCGATTCATAGACGAGAGTGTAGGAGCCACTGGCTTCCATTAAATGTTAATCCGGCAAATAACTTGAACAAAGATGGTACGATTGCGCTTGTTACTATACTCAATACTGACATAGAGGTTAAAATCGTTTAAACTGATCACTGCGCAAAGTGCGCATTTTCAAGTTATTTTCTTCGTACGCTAAGAGCCCTTAACTTAATCTCAAAAAAATGGGGGTAAAAATCTTAGTGTGGTATCACTGAAGTAAAAACTATTGCTATCTAAAAGGGGCACGTCGATTTTCTATCTATAGTGTTCTAAATCTATGATAAATATTGTCCACAGATGTTGTCCGATGGCAGAGTTGCCATCCCCTAAAAACGTCGGCGACTTCAGATAATATATAGTCGTGGGGTCGCCACAGCGTAACCACTAACCACAGATTACTATATTAGTAGCTAGCTAGGTTATGTTCAAAGAATTTTTACACAAGATAGAATGCGGACGGAGAAATTTAAGAACTTCAAATATGAATAATATCCCCTTCGCATAAGGTCCAAAATCTTTTATCAAAATCAGGGAGAAATACCGGGCAAACCCGGATTTCTGAAATAGTATTATGGCACATTTACATTCAACCCAATTGAGCAGGGAATTGGGCATGGAAGTGGGTAGCCCGAGTATGTAAACGGCTCACTTCACCTGTTCCTGCCGCTGCCCCTCGTGCTGCCGGTGCTCCCCTAAGCATATTATTTCGTTTACATTCAGCCCACTTCCACGGCAGTGAGGATAGAATTGGGCATGGAAGTGGGCAGCTCGAGTATGTAAACGGCTCACTTCTCCTGCTCCTGCCGCTGCTACTCGCGCTGCCGGCGCTTCCCAAATTAACGGTTTTTGTGCGGAAGTCAAAGGAAAGGACAGCGCGAGAGCGAGAGAGTGTATACATGCTGCTCTCTTGCTCTGTCGCTCAGTTGCCGCCCGGTTCAGATTAAGTACCGCCCACTTGCCACCATTGAAATGCGAAGTGAGTACTGAGTAAAATGAAGCAATATCAGTGTTGCCAACCCGTACGATAATAATGGGGGTGTACTATAATTTAGCCATTGTTACAATATACAATAGCGATGATCTAAATTACGTAAAACAAACGATAATTTTGAGCATTGGATAAAAAAAAATCAATGCGCAAAATACGCTAGCAAAACACAGTTTTGATAAGGAAAAATTTATCGCAGAAAACACTAACAGACAAGTTTCTCTCTCCCTCACTCATATTATGTGTTTGTCTTTATAAAAAAGAGAAAACATTAATCTTGCTTCTACGCTTTTTATATGGCCTGGTTGCTAGGACCATTTAGCTACGTCTTTAGTAGTAAAACATTCGCTAGTAAAATGATAGAAAACGATATGTTTCTGATGCATTTATCGTTGCATCGTATGACTATCCAATGTTTTGCCAGAAAATAAATTTAAAAGCTAATATTTTGTAATGTATGGCTACTAGTAGCACCACTATATTGTACAATTAATTAAAAATAAAGCTATAGTAGCGTTCTGGATAGTGTGACTGACTCAAGTTTATACTCAGATGATAAAATGTCATTTATTTGTTGGAATAAGGTAACAAACTGGTATATTTTTTATATAGTTGGTACCATGGGTATAAGTATAACCCCTGGAACGAGCCTACCAGCCTTGAACCCTACCTGCCATCCATACACTCAGCTTGATAATTATGTGCAAAGCCTAAAGCCTGTTGTATTTATTAAATTGTAGATAAGACATTGGACGTAAACAAGAGTTCAGAGAACATCAAAACAGTATCAACAAGATGAAAGAGACGTCTTGCCGAAAGAGGCAGTTAGAACCTATTAAAGTCAGCTAACAGCTTTTTATTTTTACCAGATTCCTTATTAACAAATACAAATCATAACAGTAGAAGAAAATAAAGAAAGAAAAAAGCCAATTAAAAGAAAATAAGAGTTCTACAGATGTATGAGAAACAGAGCTGACTTATAACTCGAGTGTATGTATCAGTAAATTAAATCCGTACAAAAACTTAAAACTCTTTATAAAACACACATAAAAAGCTCTGATGTTTTCAGAAAAACCCAAATAAAATTCTTCGCCCCGCTCGCGCTTCTACTTATTACCTACAGGGAATTCAGGAATTCCCCCCCTCCAGAGCAAAATCTACGTACAGTCGGTACAGTACGTATACAAAAATTCTAGAAAAATTAAAATTCTACTAATAAAAACATTACAACAGTCGTCGAAATCCCGTCAAAAAGTCAAATTTATGGCGTTTCAAAAGAAGACAAAATAACATTTTTTTCCTTTTAGTATTATTACAGATTGTACGATAATTATGTTGTCAAAACGATAATTTCGACATAAAAATGCGATAATTTGAAACATATAATAATGTACTCTGTGATTTTAACTTTTGGAGTTGGCAACACAGGGCAGTATGTAAACGCTCCCTGCCATCGAGGTTGCCACAGAAGTATTTCGGGAAATATTGCCGGCAACGCGAGTGGCAGCGGCTGGGGCTGAATGTAAATGTGGCATTACAAAGATCCCACTGTCCCTTTCCTGCATATATGGACACCCTATAGAAAGAGACAAAGGGCTCCCCAATCATCGTTCCGAATTTTAGTCAGCCGTCCGTTTTCCAGCTTGATATAAAAGTTCCTTGGTTATGTCATGTACGGTAATTAATGCTACGCTTACTTCAAATGCAGTGCTGCCAATGTATATTTGTGAATTCCCCGCCAAGATAAGCTTGATTCCCCGCTGCTCTTTTATCGATTCCCCGCAAATTCCCCGACATGATTAATATTAAAGAAATAAGACATTTTATTTGGGTTAATTGTTATATTGTAAACAAATATAGCTCACCCTTCTCTAATTCTTTATTTACAATTGTATAAATCAATGATAGGTAATCTGTCAATTATACATAGAATTTAGATCAAAGTTAATAAAAAATCATGAAAATCCAAGTCAATAAAAATAGACGGTGACTTTTTTCCTACATCTGTGCCTTCAGCATGTTCCTGACAACCATTTTGTTTGATAAACAAATTGAAGTGTTAAAAAAACGGTTAAAAAAAAAGGTAAAGTCTTTGATTTGTCCATTCCTCGCTTTTAGTCCAGACCCCAACGCTCTCCGCCAATCGGGAAATTTCCCGCCGATTGGCAGCACTGTTTAAATGATCAAAGGACTTTCCCATTATTCTTATAATGTGACGGAGAAGAACAAGTTATTCATCATCATCATCATCTCGGCCGAAAGACGTCCACTGCTGGACATAGGCCTCCCCCAAGCATCGCCACAACGACCGGTCCTGCACCTTCCGCATCCAGCGGATTCCCGCGACCTTCACCAGGTCGTTGGTCCACCTTGTGCCCCCACAAGGTGGCCTACCCACGCTGCGCCTTCCAGTACGCGGTCGCCACTCCAGAACTTTACTGCCCCATCGGCCATCCGTTCTGCGAACAAGTTATTAATAATTATCAGTATTATATTATCTGCGATAATTATCAATATGAAATTCAGTTAAAAGAAAGAAAATAAAAGATTTTTTTTATTTCAGTCTCGGTCACAGATAATATAATACTATAGTAGTCCCGGTCTTCTTCTTCTATCGTGTCGACATGAACTACATCATGGTATAATAAGATGTTTCACCAGGTATTCTCTTCCCGCAATGACAGCGCGATGCCTCCAAGCTACGTCACGATCAGTGCTGCCATTGATTGATATCTTCAATATACTTAAGGAGATTTTTGTTCATAATGAATATAAAATAAATTCCTAACTAGCCTAACTATTTGTTATCTCGTGTTATTCATCTAATTAGTTAATAAAGGAAACTATATTAAATTACTAGTTAAAAAGTGATTCTTTATAGAAGAAAGTAAATGAAAAAATGCATTTTACTCGGGTAATTAATTTTCACAAAGTGGCAGCACATCAAACTGACAAGTGTCACGCTAACAGCCCACTATTGGCTCCACGGCCGATGACGTAGTACGGAGGCAATAACGTGACCTAGCTGTCACGGGAAGAGACTACCTGGTGTTATTATACCATGAACTACATAATGATAATAGCTCATGCCGTGGGGAAAAGATTAGCCAGTCAGCAGGTTGGTAGCGGGGCAGGCTGCTCAGTCTCGGTACAGGCGAGAGAAAAAAAAACTAAAAATAATATTTAACAATAAACTTAAAATTGACATGCCTGTATAAGACTAAAAACCGGCCAAGAGCATGTCGGGCCATGCTCAGTATTATAGGTTTCCTTAAGTAGGTGTAATTACAAACGAATCAAATCGAATATTAATCATGCCTATGCTTTTTTAGTTTTTGCAATAATCGGCAGCATTTGCGACTCAGAGTGTGTTGTTAGTAGCGCCATCAAGCGATAAATTCTAGAAGCCAAATTGAAGAAGTGTGTAACACAAAGTAACAAACACAAAGTTACTTTTTGTGATTTTTTCTAATAGAAAGTAACTAAAGGAGCATTATTTGCCAAATCATTTTTCTCTAAGGTCAATGACCTTTGAACTAGGACGTTTTAAGTATTGTATGGACGCCACCCCTAAAATACGTAAAAACTATTTTTTTATTCTAAAATTGAGATCTATATGTAGACTATTTTTTAACAAAATTTCATTTACTTATGTTTATAACTGTAGAAGTTATTAAGCTGTAAAGGATTAGGACAGACGGACAGACGGACGGACATGACGAAACTATATAGGCCCCCATCTCAGCATATGCTCAGTTACCCACAGCGATCATAATATGATCATACCGTTAGTACTATTATATATTCTGTGATCATACAAACGAACGCCCAAGGAACGTTCCGACGACATCCGACGACAGCGACGTCGGACTATAATACTGAACGCGGCCCTGTTTTGTAATAATTGAAGAATTTTCGAGCTTTGTTTTCGAGGTGTAAGTTTTTTTTGTCTGTGTTTTTTTGTAGATTTGTATTTTTCATGATTTCCGAACGAAATTGTTAACGTCAAGTACGTCTAACTAACGTCACTGTCTCTAAACAATTAACAATCGATAATTTTCGTTCATGATTGATTCATTAGTTTTATCAATTATAAATGAAAATATAGTTAGTATTAATTAAGTTTGTAGTCAATTAACACAATGATTAAGGCTATTTTAGTATTCAATAACCATGGGAAGCCGAGGTTATCGAAATTCTACCAGTACTTTGTGAGTGAAAGTTTTTTAAAATTTTGTGTGCAAAGAAAGGCAAAGCATGCGTAGTTCTTTTCCGATTTTTGTTTTTTTTACACCATTACAGTAATCGTTTATTAATACCTACGACTATTTAAATATTCTACTGCTATTTAAACTGAATTTATATTTATTATCTTTGCACACTATCTCCAGAGTGTGGGCAGATGTTTATACAGTAGTATAAATTAGAGGCCTACCCAATGAACTATGTACAACTCTGTCTAAAGTTCCCTAGTATTCTGTTTCTCCAGTAGGTACATCACAGTCATGCTTTTTTTTACTACAAGTCAGGGAAAACTGAAAGGTTGAGTAACATTTGTTGCACTGGTGACTTTCACACCTAGAGCAAAATTATTTAACAAACCCCAGATGTAGCTTTATGTCTGTGACAACTGCCATCTGTACTATAAATAAAAATCAATCAAATCAATTAAATAAAATAGGTGCCAAATCAGTTAAAGTTTAGTTACGTGCTACCTTAATTGGGGGCTGTGGTATAGGGTGGCGGGAGGGGGAGGGTCAGGCATTAGCGTACCCAGGGGCTGCCCCCCCCTGGATCAAGCTTGCCAGCCTTGGATACGGTCAGCCTTCCTTGGACTCAGCTGAAAAATTATGTGCCAATGCCTAAATACTACTGTATTTATTGAGTTATAGATAAAAATTGGCCACAAACAAGTGTTTAGAGCACATCCAAACAATGTCAACTGCGGTTAAAAGAGGTGTTTTGCCGAAGAAGGCAGTAAGCATTTTATTCTTACCAGACTCTTGTATTTTGTTTTTGTAACAAATACAAAAAAAATTATAACAGTAGCATAAATAAACTAGGATAAGCCAAATAATATAAAAGAAAAATTATATTGAACTAAGTTTACGGGACTTGTCGCGCACAATTAAATCAAAATATAACAAGCATTTTGACTAACCTCGACGTTTCGGTCAAGTTGCATTGGCCGTGGTCACGAGCAGACTGAGTTAGTTCAATATGAGTGAAATTCGCGAAAGTTTAAAAAGAAAAATTAGTTATTGATGTATAAAGCAGAGCTGATTTCAGTTATAACTTTTTTATAATTTTGTAATAATAGTGATGGTCAAGTCAGTTAAAATAAATGAAGGGCGATTAGGTAATGTCTTAGCCAACGAGTGGCAAAAACTAAACCTGGTCCTGCTCTATTGGATAATGCCAAAACCAACCAACTAAAACTACTATTTTTTAATACACCATTAAAATACATCATGATAATATCTCAGTTTATTCTATTAACTATTCTGTGGTTTATACAAGGCTGATTAAATGTTTTTTTTTTATTAATATTTAATAATTTTTTTCACGATTTCATGGTTGGTCCCATAGTATAAGATGTTCATACTGATGAGTACAATGGCTTCTTAAGAGGTTTTCAGTTATTTCAATAAAACATTGTATAACCCAATAGACATACTCTATTGTTGAATATAATGTGAATTCTATCAACTAGCCGAGGTATGAGCAAGCGGGGTGTTGCAACCCGATTGGCCTTACCAGGGCGGCTATTGGCTATTCACTAACACGGAGGTATTTACGGCTCACATCATCATCTCAGCCGAAAGACGTCCACTGATGGACATAGGCCTCCCCCAAAGGGTGGCCATAATCGCCACGCTTGGCAGGCGGGTTGCCAATCGCAGTTGATTGGTTAAATACTCATAGAATGCTGCTGCCCATCCTCTGGTGAATCCCTTAGTCGCCTTTTACGACACCCATGAAAAGAAATAGGGTGGTGCAATTCTTTATGTACGGCACCACATGGAACACACGGCTCACATAAGAGGGCGAAACTGATTTGAAGTTTTCAAGTGGCGACATGACATGCATATTGAACGCCACTATTCAATATGCATGTCGTGCAATATTTGTCGAAAGGTCGGCACTCGAAGTTGTAACGGAATACGTCTACCCAGGGCTGGTCATTCAGCTTGGTAGACACAACTTCGAGAAAGAAGCCGACAGAAGGATCCAGTTGGATTGGGCAGCTGGACCTGGTGAAGGTCGCGGGAATCCGATGGATGCGGAAGGCCCAGGACCGGTCGTTGTGGCGATGCTTGGGGGAGGCCTATGTGCAGCAGTGGACGTCTTTCGGCTGAAATGATGATGATGGTGATGAGTGGCGACCTCCATCAAATGTGTTGACAGATATTGGTCGCCTTTTATGAGGTGGCTACAACGTGTTATTGGAATAACTCAAAACCTGAGACACCCCAACTAGTTTTTATTATAATAAATTGATAAGGAAAGTTATTAAAAAAATTCATTTATTATTGTAGAAGATATTTGTAATTTTTGGTATCATGGTTACTCTAATCGATTCATAGCGCTAGCTAGATTCATTCACGAACGTGCGACGCTCTCGACAAATGTTACCCAAAATTTTCCATCACACTTTTTTACTGGGTCTCGCTCGCCTTTTGCGCTCAGCGCCGCGTCGTCGTATAAAACTTTTAGACTCGGCATGAAATGATGATATTTTTTTTGGTAAAAATTAACCTGTGTTAAAAAGTAGTGTAATGGATTCTACTCTTGATTCCGAACAAACTAGTTTCAGGTTTTGAGTTAATTTAATAACACGTTGTATAGGATGTATGGTTGATGAACAAATAAAATGTATTTTAAAGTTACAGTGCACTGGTTTTTATATGCGAATAATTAATTTCGTTACAGAATGAAGATATGCAGCAACAGATAATAAAGGAGACATTTCAACTGGTCTCCAAACGAGACGACAATGTGTGTAATTTCCTTGAAGGAGGAAGGTATGTAAAGTTAATAATTACAATTACATAATAATATGAAATTCTATTTTGTTTCTGGCAAAGTATTATTCATCATCATCATCATTTCAGCCAAAAGACGTCCACTGCTGGACATAGGCCTCCCCCAAACATCGCCACAACGACCGGTCCTGTGCCTTCCGCATCCAGCGGATTCCCGCGACCTTCACCAGGTCGTCGGTCCACCTTGTGGGGGGCCTACCCACGCTGCGCCTTCCAGTACGCGGTCGCCACTCCAGAACTTTACTGCCCCATCGGCCATCCGTTCTGCGAGCAATGTGCCCCGCCCACTGCCACTTAAGTTTGGCAATTCTTCGGGCTATTTATTTATTTATTTATTTATTTTACTTTAATTACAACGGTCTTGAACCAATTACAGTAATTAAAGATAGAGGAATGACACATAAAATATATAGTGAATTACACATCTTTCATAAATCTCTCTCGCAATGTTTCAGACATACTAACAGAATCTTCTTCCAATCGTCCGCAAACAGATCATAATTCGGATTACAATCCAAGCTATGTCGGTTACTTTCGTTCTCCTGCGAATCTCCTCATTTCTGATTCGATCACGCAGGGACACTCCGAGCATAGCCCTCTCCATTGCCCTTTGAGTGACTTTGAGCCTTCTTATCAGGCCCATTGTGAGCGACCACGTTTCAGTACCGTAAGTAATTACTGGCAACACACACTGGTCAAAGACTTTTGTCTTGAGACACTGCGGTATTTTGGACGAGAAGATATTGCGTAGCTTCCCGAACGCTGCCCAACCGAGTCGGATTCGACGATTGACCTCTTTCTCGAAGTTGGACTTACCTAGCTGGACAGTTTGTCCTAGGTATACATAATCGTCAACAACTTCGAGTGTAGATTCTCCGATGTTTACGGGAATGGGTGCTATATGGGAATTCAACATAACCTTTGTCTTGTCCATATTCATTTTAAGACCCACTCTATCAGAAGCTCTATTGAGGTCATCGAGCATTGTACCGAGGTCCTCCATGGTCTCAGCCATGACTACTATGTCGTCGGCAAACCGAAGGTGAGTGATGTACTCGCCGTTTATGTTAATGCCTAGCCCCTTCCAGTCCAGAACCTTGAAGACATCCTCCAATGCAGCAGTGAACAGTTTCGGAGAGATCACATCTCCCTGTTTCACACCTCGCTGCAGAAGGATAGGTTTCGAGGCTTGGTCCTGTAATCGGACTGACATAGTGGCGTTTTCATACAAAGACTTTAACACTTCGATGTACCGATAGTCAATCTGGCACCGTTGAAGAGACTGTAGTACCGCCCAAGTCTCGATCGAATCGAAGGCTTTCTCGTAGTCCACAAACGCTAAACAAAGAGGCAAGTTATACTCTTCGGTCTTCTGTATAACCTGCCGCAGCGTATGTATGTGGTCTACGGTGCTAAAGCCTTTTCGGAAACCGGCTTGTTCGGGAGGCTGGAAGTCGTCAAACCTGCGCGAAAGACGGTTCGTAATGACTCTCGAAAACAGCTTGTAGACATGGCTCAGAAGTGAGATGGGCCTATAATTCTTCAGTAGAGCATTATCGCCCTTTTTGAAGAAGAGTACCACCACACCTCTGCTCCATGCCTGTGGCGTTCTTCCCTCGAGAATGACAGAATCAAACAGCTTCTGAAGGGCCTTAAGGATCGGTTTTCCACCCGCCTTCAGGAGTTCGGCCGTAATTCCGTCATCACCCGGTGCCTTGTTGTTTTTGAGCTGCTTCAGAGCCATCATAATCTCGTACAGGCTGACGTCCGGGATATCTTCGGTATAGTGTCGGGTCAATCTAGCTCTTGGGTCGTGAGCCCGATTTACAGCGGGTGTCCGGGTGGACGTGTATAACTGTCCATAGAACTTCTCGACCTCCTTCAATAGCTCTGGCTTGGAGGATACGACTCTGCCATCGTCGGTCCTCAGTTTTGCAAGCTAGCTTTGCCCAATAGACAGGTCTCTTGAGAAGACTTTGGAGCCCTTGTTGTTGTTCTCTATCGCGTCTTTAATACGTTCCGTATTAAATTGGCGTAGGTCACTTTTCAAGGACTTTGAGATCTGTCTATTGAGCTGCCGGTACTTAGTCGCATCATCTGAGGACTGCAGAATCATCTCGCGTCTTTCCGCCATAAGCTCAAGGGTGTGGTCAGAGAGCTTTTTGTTTCTATTTGTACGACGGGTCCTAAAGATCCTAGACCCGACCGTATGGACAGTTTCCACAAACCCATCGCTGTAATCGTCCACTGAGCTCCCTAGGCATTCGAAACGATTCTGAAGTTCGAGCTGAAAGCTCTCGGGGTTTTGGATTTGGATCGGTGCTGGACGGAGCGTAGACTTCATCAGTCGAGATCTTTCCAGCTTGATGTTCAGATTCAATGTGCCTCTTACCAAACGGTGATCGCTTCCGGTTTTGACCGCGTTGATCACAGAGACATCATTGAATATTTGCTTCTTCGTCGACATAATGAAGTCAATCTCATTTTTTGTTACACCATCAGGGCCCAACCAGGTCCACTTCCTATGCTCACGCTTTCTGAAGAAAGAGTTCATCATATAGTGTCCCTCCTTCTCCATAAAGCCGGCCAGTAGATGACCCCGGTGGTTCCGATATCCATATCCAAATTGCCCCACTCGCAGCTCATCATCGTAGCGATTGCCCAGTTTCGCGTTGAAGTCTCCCATGACAACAGTGAAGTGAGTTTTAGAGCCATGCATGGCTCTCGAGATATCCTCATACATGGTCTCCACCGCATCGTCGGGGTGATTCGAGGTCGGGGCGTATACCTGTATAACCTTCAACGAATACCTTTCGGTTATTCTGAGTATAAGGTACGCCACCCTGGTCGAAACACTCTCGATCTTCACTATGTTGTTCACAAGAGACTTGTGGACGATAAACCCGACACCGCCCTGGGAAAGTTGATCGCCCTCCCGGAAATAGAGCAAGTTACCGGATTTGAGGATTATCGTGTCCTCCCCCTCTCTTCGGACTTCAGATAACCCTACGATATCCCATCGTAACCTGCTCAATTCTTCCTCGAGTTCGACAAGCTTCTCGTCGGTCCGCAGTGTACGTGTGTTGTATGTTGCCAGGTCCAGTCTTTTTTTGTTATGGTAGCCGGATCTCTGCCGGGGATTCTTAGCACCCCCTGCCCCGCCGTTACCTAGGCCGCTACCGTAACCAGGGCTAGCGGGACCGCCGGGGACTAGGGGCCGATTTTTTATTGTGCTTTGCATGAGGGGATATGCCATAATCGCCACGCTTGGCAGGCGGGTTGGCGATCGCAGTTGGTTGGTTAAATACTCGGAGGACGCTGCTGCCCATCCTCTGGTGAATCCCTTAGTCGCCTTTTACGACACCCATGAGAAGATATAGGGTGGTGAAATTCTTTGCGTCCGGCACCACACGGACGACACGACACGACGAAAGTATTATTATTATTATAAATAAACAAGGAGCAGTTGAAACAACTGATAAGTGCCTGTATCCTGCTTATCCCCACTTTTATTTCTTGTTAAGTTCGAGAAGATGCTTGTCAAGTCTGTTTTTAAATTGGGCTACATTTTGGGCTGAGACTACATCTTTTAGGAGCTTATTCCATGCTCCAACTATTTTGTTGGCTAGAAATTGTTTGTGAGGGTTATTATTTGAAAGGCTAGTGCACAGCTTAAGGTGGTGACCTATTAGATGGACGTTTTTGTTGCGTATGAATAGTGCATCGAAATCTTGAAGGTTGTAATGTCCATTTAAGATTTTATGTCTCAATTAGATCTCCACAGTCTCCACAGTTCTAAATGTTCCTCATACGGTTTTCTTTTAGGTAGCCTTGGTATTTTAGTGAAGCTGCGCTGTATCTTCTCCAGAAGTTCAATGTCCTTAAGAAAATAGGGGCTCCAGACCTGAAATGCGTATTCTAAGATTGGTCTAATAAACGTTTTGTGAATCTTAAGCATCATCTCTGGTGTCAAGACCCCAAAAGCTTTAGAGATTATTTTAAAAGGATAAGCAAGATGAGGCAGAAGGCAAGCTGAAGTTGTATTGGACCTGATGTTAAGCGATGGTGCGGTTGATGATGGTACACGCTTGACCAGCAAAATCATATTCACTTGTGCCTTAAAGACCACCAGATTATACCTGAAGTGCATGACGATTTCCTGTTTTAAATATCTCACAAATAAAATATAAAATAAAAATAAAATAAATATCTTTGGGACATTTTTACACAGCACCATCTAGTCTCAAACTAAGCAGAGCTTGTACTATGGGTACTAGACAATGGATATAATACTTATATACTTTTTTTTTTCGTAAATACATACTTATAATACACAAGAAACACCCAGACCAACACAAACACTTATGCTTATACAAATGCAAGTTAAAAAAACTTTCCCATAGAACAAAAGCCGCTTGTGGCTAGTCTTTTGTTCTCTTTTTAACGTAAAGAACTACTCGTGCGAATCCACTGCCGCCTGACCTTTGCAACACAGGAAACCAGATTTCCGCAATAAAATGCTTTTTTTATAGTATAGGATGGCGAAACGAGCTAAAGGCCCACCTGATGTTAAGCGGTTACCTTTGCCCATAACAACTGCGATACCACCTAGACTGTTGCCTACATGGTATCGCAAATCGGTTCGCCAAACTGAGACATGAAGATGGAAAGTTTCATGTGATTGTAATTTCACCGGCACCCGTGCCCTTCAGACCGAAACACAGCATTGCAAACATCACTATTTGGCGAAGAAGTAGATACGGTGGTAGTACTTCCCCGGACGAGCTCTTTCACAAAGGAGTTGTTCTACTACAAAACTACTACTGCTATGCTTATTCAACTCTTACAATCTATTAAAAGCCAAAACCCATAGAAATATTCTGGCTACGCTTAAAATTCCCTGTTAGTTTATTTAATCCCACATAATTTCCACAATTTCTATCTTTTTTAGCTAATCATAACTTTTATATTTCCAGTCTAATTGGCGGTTCGGACTACAAGTTGATCTACAGACACTACGCCACATTATACTTCGTGTTCTGTGTGGACTCGTCTGAGAGCGAGCTTGGTATACTGGACCTGATACAGGTATGTTTTGTGTGTCTTGTGAAGTTTTTCATCTAAAAGGCGATTCTGACTACAGTGTTCTGTGGGGACTCGTCTGAGAGCGAGCTTGGTGTACTGGACTCGATACAGGTATGTTTTGTGTGTCATGTGTAGTCTCTATCTAATAGGCGGTTTTAACTACAAGTTGTCACTACGCCACATTATATTTTGTGTTTTGTGTGGACTCGTCTGAATAAGAGGTTGGTATACTGGACCTTTTACATGTATGTTTTGTATTACTTGTGTAGTCTATCTAATAGGCGGTTTTAACTACAAGTTGACAATACGCCACATTATACTTTGTGTTCTGTGTGGACTCGTCCGAAAGCGAGCTTGGTACACTGGACCTGATACAGGTATGTTTTTTATGTCTTGTATAGTGTATATAACAGGCGTTCAGACTACACGTTGATCTACTGACACTACGCCACATTATACTTTGTGTTCTGTGTGGACTCGTCCGAAAGCGAGCTTGGTATACTGGACCTGATACAGGTATGTTTTTTATGTCTTGTATAGTGTATATAACAGGCGTTCAGACTACACGTTGATCTACTGACACTACGCCACATTATACTTTGTGTTCTGTGTGGACTCGTCCGAGAGCGAGCTTGGTATACTGGACCTGATACAGGTATGTTTTTTATGTCTTGTATAGTGTATATAACAGGCGTTCAGACTACACGTTGATCTACTGACACTACGCCACATTATACTTTGTGTTCTTTGTGGACTCGTTCAAGTCCGAGCTTGGTATACTGGACCTGATACAGGTATGTTTTGTATAGTGTATATAACAGGCGTTCAGACTACACGTTGATCTACAGTCAACAAGTAGTAGTAGTAGTAGTAGTAGTAGTACTACAAGTTGTCACTACGCCACATTATACTTTGTGTTCTGTGTGGACTCGTTTAAGACCGAGCTTGGTATACTGGACCTGATACAGGTATGTTTTTTATGTCTTGTATAGTGTATATAACAGGCGTTCACACTACACGTTGATCTACTGACACTACGCCACATTATACTTTGTGTTCTGTGTGGACTCGTCCGAGAGCGAGCTTGGTATACTGGACCTGATACAGGTATGTTTTGTGTGTCTTGTGAAGTTTATCTAATAGGTGGTTTGGACTACAGACACTACGCCACATATACTTTGTGTTCTGTGTGGACTCGTCTGAGATCGAGCTTGTATACTGGAACTCACAAACTTCAAAGATAACGTTTTTTTATGTAATTTTTATTAGTCAAAACTTACGCGTCATAAAAAAAATTAAAACATTAAAAACTTTTTTGAAATGTGCAAATGAAGCCCTTTCGTTTTCCCCACTTGAACTAGTAGCCCCACTTTGAAATTTCAACACGTTTCGGTCCTAAGGGAATGTTTTATTTTGTTGTACAATAAGGTTGGGTAAGCATTATTTAAAACTACTTCAAATCTCAAATCGATAGCATTAACTGTTGCTGAAATAGCCTGTAACAGACAAACAGTCAAAGAGACAGACGGACGGACGAACGGAGTCGCGACATAAGTGTTCTTTTTTTATTACCTTTTTAATACGAAACTACACCTCGAACACCTCCATACAATATAAATGCTAGCGCACAGTCTGTTATTTTGCCTTAGTTGCGGCCATGTCCATTTTATGTTTTTATTCGATAGCTATAGTAACGATAAAGGTTTGGCAGAAATACCTATAGTGTTTTTTTTTATAATTATAAAGTTATTAAGGTTTCATTGAAAAGTGAGAAAAACAAAATTAATTTTTATTTTCGAAAATTGTTGTAATACATATTTAGTTAGTCCTTTAAATAAAGTAACAGCATAATATATATTTAGATAAAAAAATGGGGCATCGTACCTTTGATATATTAGGAGATTTTTTACTTTTACCGATTAACACAAAACATTTTTTTTTCATGTTTTCTTATCACGGTCGCATCTTATTTTCATTTAAATATATGCGTAATGTTATTGTCAATAATACACTAAAATATGACATGCGTCAATAGCAGGAATACGAAGATAGAGAGTTTCTAAATATTTTTGAAATTTCTATGGAAATAGGGTTGTCGCAATTGAATAAATAAAAAAATAAAATAAAAGTGCCAGATATTTCCCAAGTATTTAACTAAAAAAAAAAAAAAAAAAACATAACATAACATCACGCCTGTATTTCCCCGAAGGGGTAGGCAGAGGTGTGTAGTGTGTTAGTATTTAACTAACTTTGAGTAAACTCTTTCTCGTGTCTTTCTGTGTCTCTTTCTGGGTTTCTGTTGTCTGAAAACAATTACTATAATGTTCTCAATGCTCTAAGACTACAACGATACGTGACGCTAACCTAGCAGTCATCATCGGAGTTTGTCAAAACTTCTTGTGATGATAATACGAGTATATTATCATCAGAAGCGTCTGTTACCAATTCAGTATTAGGAATATCAGCAAAACTTTGCGGTAATGGATCATGGGTAATAATACACGCACACCGTAATTGGATGCTGATAAGCAATAATGTGTCAACCCACAAAAATTCGAAAATTGAGTTAATGATGCAGTACGCTTCTTTGGCTGACAAAGAACGTTTTTCAATAGGGTTTTAACCTGATTGAATGGTTTATATACCAAAAATGAGTACAAAAAGGTTGACACGAAATCATTTGGAAGGGTAAGACGTTTTGCAATAAGATGTTTAGGCACTTGAAACATTATTTGATGACCTTAAGCGCCATCTGTTTAAAGTCAAAAGAAGTTATGGGACATGATCGGTTATTGCGTAATTAGTATTATCCTTTTTCGGCTGTGTAAATAACATTGGTCCATATTTAATTAAAATTATACGTATAAAGTGGGCCTCACAAGACTACTAGCGCAGTAAAAGACTTGGGGAATATAAGGTCATCAAAGGTAAGTCAAAATATTACTTAAACATGAGGATTTCAGCTATACAAGTTTAGAGGTAATTTTACCGGTAAAATGATTAAAAAACCGCTTTTTTATGACAGAATGCTGTTTAAAATTACATTCAAATACGTTTTACATACTTACCATGGTAATGTTACTTATCTTAACTACCTAATTTCAGCAAAATGTAATATTTTTGATTAACAGGTTATTGCTTAACAAACATTCTACTATTGACTAGCGCTTGTAAAAGTTTTATAAAGCTTGACACGTTATTGCTACAAAAAAATCTCGTTCACTTGTTCGTTCGTTTGTTTCAATAGTATGTTAAATGACTTGAAACGTTTTTGAAATACGTTGAATGAGGGAATTAATAAAAAAACAGGTTCATGACAGAAGTTTTTAGACTTTCGCGAATTTCAGGTTCATGACTTTAAGTATCCGCAAACAGGGTCGACAGACATTGTCTCAAATCTTCAGGTTCTCGAGATTATTCTAATGAAGTGGTTTAGTCAGAAGCACGTCCAAATATTACATTTTGGGAAATCCCTCATTTTGCAAGTTGAGGCTTATTTTCAGAATGCCGCCGCCAAGATCAAGAAGCCATGCTTGTGGATCTTGCAATACCTCACGACGAAAGCCATGCGTCGCGACCTCCTTCTGACGAGGAGTTTCAGTGTGAGCCACGATGTTGAAGAAAAGAGGTGTACGGTTCCGTCAAATAGCAGTCTCAATGAGGAGTTCCCAAAAGTTCGGCCAGCAGAAACATCCGAATATTTCTATTTCTGATCAAGATCTGGACTTTTAGAATACTCTGGATTTATTGGAGTTTCTAGTGTTATGGCTGATAATACAACACTAGCTCATTCGTCGATCTTTGAGCTTATTGATCATACAGGCACAGATTACCTATAAGTGATACAGGCACAGATTACCTATAACACTGATAATATCCTATAAGTTACTACGTAAATACAGGAACTATTCAGTCCGAGCCCAATGAGTGGTCTGATTCATCATAAACTCAGCCTATCGTAGTCCACTGCTGGACATAGGCCTCTCCTAAGTGCGCCACAACACTCGGTCCTCTGCCTTCCGCATCCAGTCCCCCTCCCAGCCACGTTCTTCAGGTCGTCGGTCCACCTGGCGGGGGTCGCTCTACGTTGCGTTTGCCGATTCGCGGTCTCCACTCAAGGACTCGTCTGCTCCAGCGGCCATCGGTCCTTCGACAGACATGGCCAGCCCACTGCCACTTCAGCTTACTGATCCTACGAGCTATGTCAGTCACTCCGGTTCTTCTCCGGATAATCTCGTTACGAATTTTATCCTTCAAAGAAACTCCAAGCATAGCTCGCTCCATAGCTCGCTGAGCGACTTTGAATTTGTGGACTAGCCCAACTGTCAGTGTCCACATCTCGGCACGGTAAGTGATGACAGGCAGAACGTACTGGTTACCTTTGTCTTCAAACTTTGCGGTATAGGCTACGAGAAGACTCGGCGAAGTTTTCCAAATGCTACCCAGCCTTACTGGATCCTTCTATCGGCTTCTTTCTTGAAGTTTGGTCTACCAAGCTGAATTACCTGCCCCTAGGTATTCCGTTACAACTTTGAGTGCTGACCCTTCGACGAATATTAGCCTCGGCATGACTTGCATATTGAACATGACTTTAGTCTTGTCCAGATTCATGCCGAGACCGACACGCCGAGAGGCTCCGTTTAAGCTGTGCAGCATTTCACCCAGGTTTTCCACCGACTCAGTCATTACAACGATATCATCGGCAAAACGGAGATGTGAGATGTTCTCGCCGTTAACGTTGATACCCTGTCCAGTCGAATGAAAAGAGATTATTTTGTTGTAGTTTGATTTTGATTTTTAAATACTGTTTTAATTTAGATAATGTTGATTATCTTACATCAGGTATAGGTAGGTAAGTACTCAAAGTAAGTCTTGAAGATTGAATAGCCAATAACGCCCGATGGTCTGTAATTTGTTAAGGTAAATAAATCTTTTTATATTGTAAGAAATCATGGCTTTTATTGATAACACCTTAACATAACAATTTTTATCTTAATAATACGTTTATCAATATAAGGTTAAGGCACTTGACATGAATCAAATTGAATTTAAATTAATAATTTTCAGTTTAGCAATAATGTGTTATAAGACTTGAAATGTATATTCAGATAAAATGTTCGCTGGCACATTTTGTAATATAAAATTTAACGATTTTTGGAATTAATATAACAGATTTTACAAGTTTAATGGGAGAAATATGATCAAAACTTATATTGTGATATAATGACTGAATATCATCAATTTTTGCAGCAAATCCTTGAACAAACTAATTAAATTGGCGCCGTAATTTTGAAACACGATTTACTCAAAATGGCTCTCGTGTAGGTTAACATACTATTGCTTATCAGCATCCAATTGTGAGCTGGTATTTGTGATGACATTAAAGACTTTTCCGTCAATTATGGTGAGGTATAATTTTGGATCTCCGACAACGACATATCCAGCAAAAATTTCCGAATAAATTAGTGAAAGATTTTCAATTTCTTCTTCTACCCAGTTCCTTTCTTCCAGAATCAGATCTTTTGATTCTGATCTGTATTGTATTTTTATTGGTTGGCAAAATCTAAAAGATTGTGGATTTGGGTTTGACCATAAGACAAAACCATCAAGACTTTTTATGCGCAACGGAATGTAGGTAGTAGCAAAGAGGCAGTGTTCGTCATCAATTTTATCAGAAAACGTTTGCTTATATGTTGACTGTCCTGTGCTACCATCAAAACCCCATGAACCCTCAAAAACGCAGTGAAGTGTATCTAACTGTTTTTGATTGCAATATTCCGAAACCCTTTGGTCGCAAGAGTCAATGATTCGTCGAAACGTGTGCATAAGTAAATCATTTAAAGGTACTTTGGCTTCTCGTTCTGATATTTCAATTTCAACATCAAGATAACAATGTTTTTTAGCTTTTTGTATCTTATAATAGGCAGGGTAAATATTAAATCATCGAGATTTGGCACCTTGTTGCATGTAGATATAGTCCTCCACTGATATTTTTATATCAATCATTAAACAAAGAGCTTCATCAGGAGAATAGGGTTTGGGTTCCGATTTTGACTTTATGGTTCCTGCGATTTTTTTAGGCCGAGTTGGACTTTTCAAGCATTCCTTTATTATAAACTCAAACTCCTGAGTAGAACTTTTATTTAGTTTTTCGCCGGTTTCGTCTGTTACTATTCTCGACATAACTTTAATTAGTTTTGAATGAGGTTCTCCGTCAAGCGATTCCTAAAGATCTTTACGTGCACGGCGCTTTTGGCGATCACTTAAATTTTCATAAAATGTAGATGTGGAACTGGATGAAGCATCAAAATTAGTTTCAGGTTTCGGATCTATTGAAGGTTAGTCAAAGCTACTAGTTCCCGAAGTCGAAGGATTACTTTGTAATAAATGTGTATTTGATGTGAAACTGGAATGAGCGCCAAAAGAAGTTTCAGGTATCGGGTCTTCCAAGTTCTTGGGGTCTTAAAGTTTTTTGTAAGGCATAGCTACTACTTCTCGAAGTTGAAGGATTATTTTGTAATAAAAAATGTGCCTCATCCAATTCTATAATATTTTGTTGTGGTAAAGGACTTTCCTCGATATTCACTTTTGGTATTTCAATATCAAAAATAGTGGAAAGCCAGTGTTTGTTTTTATTACAAAATCGTTTGAAATTCCGTTTACTACTGCAATATAAAGTTCCACATTTACTTAAAAAATTTGAAAGATTGTAATTAAATTCATTGTTTTGGCTATCGATATTGTTCGGAATTCCATTTGGATATAAAGCGTTTAACACGATTAGGCATCGTTCCTCTGAATTGAGATCCAAAGGTCTTTTATGAACCCCGTGCAAATGTGCCTTATCTACCAAAATTTTATAAATTCCCAATTTCGTGAGTGATTCCTTCAGATCCGTGTTCGTGCTTTCGTTGTTAGTCGTTGGAGTTGCCACTCGCTGACCAGCATGAGGGTTGGCGCCCTCATGCCCCCCTTGCATTAAGTCCTCTGGTCGGGGCCCAGAAGGACATCCCCCAGCAGGACGGGTCAGTACCTGCTGAGGCAAAGCAGTGCCATGGGTCTTTGACGGCTCCATGACACCTCACCCCCGCTTCTCCAGATATTATGTATGGAAATTGGGTTTTGACATTCTATCTAACGAGGGCGGACCCCTTCCCAATTCCACATAATATCCTTCATCGAAGATTCATTTTGATGTAAGTGCATGCACTTACAAAACAAAAAAGAATAATAAACAAGATTTGTTACATGATTTGTTAGTTACAGGTGAATCTAATAAAATCGTGTTTGTGAAGACATGATTAGACCAAGGATAATGCTTCAGAAATAGTAATAGGAAATTATAATAATTGAAGAAGCAAATTTATTCCGAGCGAAATTGGTCGTTTGTTAAAGGCGCCTACATTAGTTGACAACCCTAAATTAAAACTTTAAAAATGAATATCTCCGAGTTCCTGTGTTCGTTGCTTCTTATTTTTTTTTGTGGTTATACTTAGTAGTGTACTAAACATTTACACACAAAAATAAAATGCGACCATGTTAAGAATGACCATAAATAAAATTATTATGAAATCATGGAAAAAATAAAATTGACGCCTAGGAGAACGCATTTTTTTATGATAAAATAGATGTAATGATGCATTAAGTTAATGGCTAGCGTGCCATGAAACATTTATTGTAAAATGTTCATTATGAAAGCCTAAAACACGTTTCTATGGTTTCTATGGATTTTTCTCGATTTTCGAAATATTTTGAAAACTATGACACTTAAAACCATGGGGGTTTTAATAGAAGTTTTGTTTGGTTATTATCTTTCTAAAAGCCTCAAAAAATAAGGATGGCCGCAACTAAGGCAAAATAACAGACTGTGTAGCGCTACCTACATACACAATATTACGTTTGTATACGAACGCACACACGTGTAGGTTAGGGATGCTCGCCGCTCGTAATGCCGACTGGGTTCCAAGCGCTTCTCAGTAGTTTTCAGAGATGGCGTGCTTGTATAGCGACTGGCGATTGCTGTCAGACTGCGGGAGCGTGCGGGGCGCGGGCGAGGAATCTTAAATAGGCGGGGGGCGGTGAGTGGCCGTTCTGTACGTTTTTATTATTATTTTAGGAAAGAGGTAGGGGTCTTGAACGCCCCCTAAGCCACTGCGACCTGATAAGATATATTGTGACGCCTCTTGCTGCATTACAGCACTTCCCCAAGCTGCAAGTCAATCATGAAGTCGACTATGACTTTGGGGGAGGAAGACCTGATCTCCTGCGTTGAGATGACGTGGCCTCCAAGATGCTGGCTTCTCATGTGGTGCACTGCATCACACTCGCATAGGATATGGATGGGCGTCTCATCCTTTTCGCGACAAAACCTGCAAACTGTGGTATCACTGAGACCCATCCTGTGAAGGTGTTTATTCAGCTTGTAGTGCCCAGTAAGGGTTCTTGTCAGGATTTTTATCTGGTTTCTGTTCAAAGAAAGCGTTGCTTTCGTAAACCTTTTCTTGAAGCCCACTAGTAGCGCTTTCGAGTGTTCTTGGTCTGGGGATTTTTTCCAAAGGCTACACTTTGGTCAGCTCCCTAATTTTTATGGTGGGCTGTAGTGGTGCATTTGGGACTGCCACAGATTGGCTCCGGGCCCACAGTAGGGCTTTGAGCACCAGCTCTAGCCAGTTCATCAGCTGTTTCGTTGCCCCTGATGCCACAGTGTCCAGGTACCCATCCTAGTGCCACCGAGTTTGCCACTCCTAGTGAGTTCAGTAGCTGGACACACTCCTTTACCGGTTTGGAATCAATTTCTTCTGAATTTAAGGCTTTTAATGCTGCCTGGCTGTCAGAGAAAATGAAGATTCGGCTATTATTATAGGCCCTTTGAAGACTTAACCGGACACATCCAATAAAGGCAAATACGTTATTACGTATGTTCTGTACGTACAAAAACCCTAATAAAAACGAAACCCTAATAAAAACGGATATTCATTCTTATCAATACTGTACCAAACTGTTCCAGGTTTTCGTCGAAACTCTAGACAAATGTTTCGAGAACGTGTGCGAGTTGGACCTGATCTTCCACGCGGACGCTGCTCATCAGGTGCTGGATGAGCTGGTCATGGGCGGCATGGTGTTGCAGACCAACATGGCTGATATACTGTGCAGGCTGCAGGAACAGAACAAGATGCAGAAGGCTGAGGTTAGTGGAAGGTTATCAGTTATCGGTAGGTCCATGGTATAATAAGATGTTTCACCAGGTATTATCTTCCCGTGATGCCTCCAAGCTACGTCACGATCAGTGTTGCCATTGGTTGATATCTTCAATATACTGGGTGTCAGGGAAACGCTCCCGAATCTGAAAGGCTATTATTATACTACCTAAACACAATCGAATACCAATAACCATTAGACTTATATTCATTGTTTTAGTGATTTGGTATTTTACAAACCCGCAATGTAAAGCGTACAAAACTCGGGATCAATGCCGCGCGTACCTAACCTACCTACGCTCGCTACGCCACCGACTGCGTATGCGAGCGGATGTCGTTCACCCCTAGCGCTAGCTGACATTTTATTTGAATTACATTGCGAACTTTAAAAAATTAAGTAAATAAATGGGGTATTTTTTGCAAATCAGTTTTATTTAACTGCCCAAGGCTGGTTATATATGAAAATGCAAAAAAAAATATGAAAAAATCTAAAAAAATAATCGCATTTTTTTTTGTGGTTTCGTATCAGTAATCACCAGCACTATCACTTATCTTCGTTTTTGGAAGCGTTTCCCTGACACCCAGTATTTAAGGAGATTTTTGTTCATAATGAATATAAAATAAATTCCCATCTATTTGTTATCTCGTGTTATTCATTTAATTAGTTATTAAAGGAAACTTTATGAAATGACTAATTCAAAAGTGCTTCTTCATAGAAGCAAGTAAATGAAAAAAATGCATTTTGCTCCGGTAATTCATTTACACAAAGTGGCAGCACAAACTCACAAGTGTCACGCTAACAGCCCGCTATTGGCTCCACGGCCGATGACGTAGTACGAAGGCAATCACGTGACCTAGCTGTCACGGGAAGAGAGTACCTGGTGAAACATATTATTATACCATGGGTAGGTCTAATTTAAACAGAACATAGAATGGTTAAAACCACAATTAATTTATTTTAATCGCATTCCGGGATCCCAGAAATAGTTTTACTACTCAGTACCTACACATGAAAATTCACATTATTTTAAGGAAATTCCAGCCTCCCTGTGTAAAAATTGCAAATGAGTAATTTTGAGGCAATTCCAGCGTCCCAAAGCGTCAACAAATTCCAACTATATTAATAAATTTGAGTGATCTCTACTCCAGTCCCAACACAGCGTCATCCTATTGGTTTATTAATATAATAATGTGTATTAATATAATTTTATTGTAAATTTAAAATAATTTTCTCATGCCTACAAAAGGGCAAGATATGATGGACTTGTAATTAACTTTAGTAGTAGAGCTCCTTTGTGAAAGAGCTCGTCCGGGGAAGTACTACCACCGTACCTACTTCTCCGCCAAATAGTGATGCTTGCATTGCTGTGTTTCGGTTTGAAGGGTACGGCTGCCGGTGAAATTACAATCACATGAGACTTTCCATCTTCATGTCTCAGTTTGGCCAACCGACTTGCGGTACCATTAAGGCAACAGTCTAGGTGGTATTGAAGTTGTTATGGGCAAAGGTAACCGCTTAACATCAGGTGGGCCTTTAGCTCGTTTCGCCATCCTATACTATTAAGAAAAGTGGGTAAATGGCACAAAGTTGAAAAACTTGACGTTTCGTATTGTCTCATCAATCCCTCAGAAACCTCCAGTGAAGTTTCCGTCACCTTTTTTGGGTGTTTTATTAAATTCGTAGTAGTATGTAGCAGTGATAGCCTAGTGGTTGAACGCTTGCCTTCCATGTAGGAGGGTGCGAGTTCGATCTCGGCCCACACCACTGACTTTTCGGATTCATGTGCGGATCAGAATTTGATTATCACTTGCTATGGTGAAGGGAAACATCGTGAGGAAACCTGCACACCTGAGAGGGCTCCATACTGTTCTCGATGGTGTGTGTAGTCCACCAACCCGCACTAGGCCAGCGTGCTAGACTAAGGCCTTAACCTTCTCATACTGAGAAGAGGCCCGTGCCCAGCAGTGGGACAGTAATGGGCTGATTATGTATTAAAGACGTGGCTAAAAGGTTATAGCAACCAGGCCCTAAAACTACTAAAAAACCTACTAAACACCGCTTGATTTCCAGGCGGGGATATCAGCAGCGCCGGCCCGCGCCGTCTCAGCGGTGAAGAGTATGAACTTACCTCAACAGCTGCGAGATATGAAACTTCCCGACCTCCCGCAGGCTATCAAGGTGACTTAGTCTTTAGTTCTTGTACGGTCGAAATGAAAGCGCCATCTGCCTTGTATACTGGGTGTAAGGGGAACGCTTCCGAAAACGAAGATAGGTGCTGGTGGTTACTGATACGAAACCACGAAAAAAATATGCGATTCTTTTTTTAGATATTTTCATATATATTTTTTTGCATTTGCATACATAACCAGCTTTGGGCAGTTAAATAAAACTCATACATAATGAATAAAATCGGCCAAAGCATGTCGGGCCATGCTCAGTATTATAGGGTTCCTTAAGTAGGTGTAATTACAAACGAATCAAATCGAATATTAATCATGGCTATTTTAGTTTTTGCAATAATCGGCAGCATTCGCGACTCAGAGCGTGTTGTTAGTAGCGCCATCTAGCGATAAATTCAAGAAGCCAAATTTAAGAACTGTGTCATGAAAAAGTTACTTTTTGTGATTTTTTCAAATAGAAAGTAGCTAAAGGAGCATTATTTGCTATGATCATTTTTCTCTAAGATCAATGACCTTTGAACTAGGACGTTTTAAGTATTTTTCAGTTTTCTCTCTATAACTCAAAAAATTATAATCACATTATACTCAAAATAATTTTAAAAGAGAGTTTTCACAAAGGTCTATCGCAGATGGTACACCTGATAAAAAAGTGGTGTATGAAACATTACCTTCATTTTAGTAGACCTATTCAATGATACCCCACACGAGGGGGTGCAGCGAAAAAAAATTTCCATCCCCATTTCACATGTATGGACGCCACCCCTAAAATACGTAAAAACGATTTTTTTATTCTTTTAAAATTGAGATCTATATGTAGACTATTTTTTAACAAAATTTCATTTACTTATGTTTATAACTGTAGAAGTTATTAAGCTGTAAAGGATTAGGACAGACGGACAGACGGACAGACGGACAGACTGACAGACGGACGGATATGACGAAACTATAAGGGTTCCTTGTAGGACTTCGGAACCCTAAAAATGCAAAAAAATATGAAAAAATCTAAAAAAAGAAACTCATTCTTTTTCGTGGTTTCGTATCAGTAATCACCAGCACTATCACCTATCTTCGTTTTCGGAAGCGTTTCCCTGACACCCTGTATGTCGTAGGATAATCGGACAAGTCGAATCTGCGAAAATCCTAGGATTATTGCAAAAGACCGGATAATTAGAATCTCAGAAAAAATTTCGTTATCATACGAGCTATTTTCAGGATCTTTGCAAAAATCCAGCTTATCTTAGGTAAGTCGCGAAAAACCGCTCACGTTATGAGCGTTGATTGGCTGATAAGAACGTTATGCACTGACGGATGCGCTGATTGGCTTACGGCTAAATTCCTTCGTCTTTCGAGCCATGTTCTGGCCAACCAGAATGAAGATGTTATAAATCGACTCTTAGATTAGCCAATCAGCGTTCAAGTTTCCGATCGTCCTAAACAAACTGGGATTATTGCAATGATCCTGATAATAGCTAGTTTGTGTGACCTAGTTGGTGTGAGCAGGCTCGATGACGCCCGCTTTATCTCATACAAAATATTTAGATTTAAGGTGATTGCGACGCATTAGCCCAATTCAAAACTTCTTGCTTTGAAATAGAGCTACAATTTGCAAGAAACGCAAGTAATTTTGACGTCAAATTATTGCATTAGCAGGATAAAATCCAGATAAGTGATAAGGGAAGTTATATGTGTATTTTATATTCTTCAAATGTGACGTCTACTGCGGGACATAGGTCTCACCTAATTGAAACCCTGGATCTTCGGGTTTTATTTTGTTTATTTATTATTTATTAGAGGGAGCTCGTAGCGAAACAACGACTGCGTGAATTGTACGATCTGCAAGGTTAAGCTGCACTTGCCGCGGTCAGTCTGTGGATGGGTGACAGTTTCGTTACACATCGAGACCCCTCCGTGCCTCGGAGAGCACGTTAAGCTGTCGGTCCCGGTTGTCATACGAATATCTATGGCAGTCGTTACGGGTAGTCAGAAGCCTGAAAGTCTGACAACTGGTCTAATCTCCGAATGCCTATATTACCCAGTGACTGGGTTGCGGGGATCTGATGGCAGTCGCTCCGTGTAAAATACTGGTGTTCTGCCGCATCTGGCTAGACTGGAAACCGACCCCAATATAATTGGGAAAAGGCTCGGAGGAAGATTATTTATTAAAAAACTTTATTCAGTACCAGGTTTATTTATATTTTAAATTAAAACGCGTTCCAGGACTTTCCCGTGTCGCTGCACTAGGTTCATGTAGTCTTTTGCATCCCCCAAAAACAAACCTACATGCAAAAAAGCCCAATGGCCAAACTGGATCCCGAATGGTTAAATGAAGTCACAAAATAGTTAAGAGCCAGATAAAATAACGAAAAAGTTAGATGCTAAAAGGTTCATCAATGATTCCGAAAGAAGATGCCTATGGCTAAATGGACTTACGAAGCATGAAAAAGACGATGCTGAACGGCTAAAGTACATCGAATGGCAAAAAAAAATCGAATGGCTGAAAAATATATCGAATGGCTGAAAATATATCGAATGGAAAAAAATATGTCAAATGGTCAAAATATATATCGAATGGCTAAAAAAATACATATCGAATGGCTAAAAAAATACCGAATGGCTAAAAATATACAACGTGTTTCAGAAATGCTTGGTCATATTAGAAGAGCTTATTCAGGGGATGCTATCGAACAACTTTTACTATGGGACCAACTCTGAAATCGCGAAAAAAAATCAGCTGATCGTTACATTTTGTCGAGCGACATCGGTGATTTAGTATGGAACATATTATATTTTTTCGCGGTTTCAGGGTTGTTCACACATTAAAAGTTGTTTTATGCTATGCTAAGCCCTGAATGAGCTCTTAAAATTTGACCACGCATTTCTGATACACGTTGTATATCGAGTGGCTAAAAAATATATCTAATGGCTGAAAAATATATCGCATGTCTAAAAAAATAATATGGAAATGTCTGTGACGTCCACACTATGGAATAGGCCTTAGCAAACACGCTAATGCAACGCGACCTACCCGCGCCGCTCATTCACATCTCCACTGCTCCTTGTGTAAAACTACCTACTTCTGTTTTGTTTTTGTTTTGTTTCGGTAGGCCAAAAGTATTACATATTTAGATAAGTACCTATCAATGTTATATTTTTTCAAGCAATATCAGCGCAATGCATACTAAATTTTGCGCTACGCTTAAGAGGCTGACGTAATTATTATGACGTCTTGTATAGAATTAAAAAATTATGACTGTCAAAATACTGAATAAAAATTGGTTATCAATCTGAAATTATATTTTTGGTTTTTTATTTTTATTTTATTTCTATAAATATAACATAACATCACGCCTGTATTTCCCCGGCGAGCCTATTGCCCCAGAAACACAGAAAAAACCCAGGGAATCGAACCCAGGACCCCACGCTCAGCAGTCGCGCTTGCGACCACTCTCTCTTTCTATAAATATATTCTTATTTTTTCTTTAAAACGAATCTTATTCAAATAAATGCATGCAATATTTCCTTCCTGAAGAAAGCTATAGATTATACATGTGATTATAATCATCAACCCTTTCGCTATCCACTGTTGGACAAAGGCAGCTCCCAAGTTGCGCCACAACATCCATTCTTCCTCATCCAGTCCCCCCCCAGCTATCTACTTCAGGTCGTCGGTCCACCTGGCTGGGGGTACCCTACGCTGCGTTTGCCGATTCGCGGTCTCCACTCAAGGACTCGTCTGTTCCATCGACCATCGGTCTTGCGACAGACATGGCCAGCCCACTGACACTTCAGCTTGCTGATCCTACTTGCTATGTTGCCATGTCGGTCACTGGCTCTTCTCCGAATAATCTCATTTCGGATGTAATGATCAATAAATCACAACAACTAACTGACACTGTCTGCCCCGCTATTGACCCAGTAATGATGACAAAATTAGATAAACGAAACTAACCCACAGGGCTGGATTAACCATGCTGGGGCCCCTAGGCAATGCAATTCTCGGGGCCCCTTTTCAGTCGTTTGAAGATCATAAGCTCTTCTCAAGTTGATGACGGTCGCAAAACTCACAAAACGCAATTGCAGATCAAGCATTTTAAAACTTTTGTTTATCATACAATACGCTACGTAACGCATCCATATTATTAGTTGTACTAATTGATACTAGATGGTTCTGTTCTGTGGGTATGAAATATTTCATCAACTGACAGCATGCATCGAAAAAAAAGCAATTATACCTATTCGAGGATACAAAGGACAATGCCCACGGATGGGCCCATTTTTGGCGCCATGTCAAAACTGTATGTTATTAAAAAATTATGTCTTATTTTTTCATGTTTATTTGTTCTTTAACAACATTTCTTTTAACCCTAGCAATAAAAAACATAATAAATATGTAATAAACTGGAACGTAAGTATATCCTCCATTCAAACTGAACGAAAATGTTGCCAGATATCAGACTATTTCAACAAATAATCGGAATCGATTCTAAATAGCGATACTTCTATGAATCCACTTTTACTGTTTCAGATGCTACTAGATATACTAGACTTATCTTGATTGATTGATTTCTTATTTTTTCTTTCCACAATTTATATCTTTAGATTTCGGTTCGCATGCGTAAATCTGTTAAAAATTATAAAAAATCACTCATATGACGTCAAATCAAAAGAAATTGCAAAACATATTTTTGTACAGAAAAATAAGATGATTCTTTGCTTTAAAACACCTATGCATTTATTGTAAATATTGTTAGAATCATTTTAAATTAACTGAAATATTACTTATAAAATCGATATTAATTATTACATCCAATAACTTAAAATCTTGCCAAAATCGATTTCAAAAATCGATTAACAAAATAATTATATTTTGCAACACCATACATGGTGTCTCTGGATGTTCTTATGGGTGCGTTCAGTTATATCGCCCAACGATGCACGGAGCGTACTTATCAATCAGATAAGGAGTTGGAAAAAAATAGATTTAAACCAGGGTGACAAAATTTAAATCGTTTGCAGAATAATAAAAGATAATTCTTGGTTTTTGTAGACCAAAACCTAAAACCTAAGACTAAAACCACTGTGACATAGCAATTTTTTTTGAGGGGCCTAAAGCTCCTAAGAGAATGGGCAATGTCCTTTTAAAATTTAATTTTCTCTGTACAAAACATTTTCAATTACCTTTGTGCGCGCGCGGGGCCCCTAGGCAGTTGCCTACTCTGCCTAATCGTTAATTCGGCCCTGCTAACCGAGATAGCTTAAAGAATTGCCAAACTTAAGGCTAGGCTCACAAAATGAGGTGACTTTTTGAAAACATGTGAGTCGAACACATGCTTGATGAATGTCAAATTTACATAGGTATATGTTTTTTTGAACCTTTATCTATCGTTTGATTAGACAGTTACATAATTAGTTGATTTTTGTTCGATACTTTTATTTTTTCAAAATCATGCGTTTGTAGAGATGTTCCAAATATTTCTCCTTTATTAATTAACTTAGCTGTATACAATTTATGCATATAGGCAGATAATAAAGTTTACTAAAAACTGGCTACAGGAAATTTGTACAGATTGTTTAGTATTCTTGTAATAAAACGAAAACTGTTTTGATACTTACGTCATTTACTTCCGTGTGTAAAACGCGCGGGAATGAATTTTTCGAAAATGTGTTCTATTGCAACTCGCATAAAATTTACGAGAGCGACCCGCAGTTGCGGGGTGTAAGGGGAGTGCGAGGGTGGGAATTGCGTTTTGGGAGCGTCCTCTTAAGTGGCAGTAGGCGGGCACATTGCTCGCAGAACGGATGGCCGATGGGGCAGTAAAGTTATGGAGTGGCGACCGAGTACTGTAAGGCGCAGCGTGGGTAGGCCCGTCACATGGTGGACCGATGCCCTGGTGAAGGTCGCGGGAATCCGCTGGATGCGGAAGGCGCAGGACCGCTCGTTGTGGTGATGCTTGAGGGAGGCCTATGTCCAGCAGTGGACGTCTTGCGGCTGAAATGATGATGATGATTATGATGAATTAGATAAAGGGATATGTGAGAGTGGACTTTTCCCCCCATAGAAACCGACATTTAAGAATTGGACCTGTCTGTCATTGATATAATTTAATCTATAAAGACCTTTTAAACTAAATTGACAGTGACAGAAAAACTGAATTTATGAGAAATTATAGATACAGCTCGGACGTATAAAATAGGCGGACGGAATCTCGCTAAACAAAGACTGAAGCACTGAATTTTTTCCTAAACCCACTATAATTTCGAAAGCATTTTAACACACCAGATGTATACTAGATTTTTAGCGTAACCGCGGCTTTTTGGCATACTATGGATGTGAATGTGTGCGTGCTGGCTCGTACTTTTAAGCGAGCCGGCTTACTATGGATGCTTCACTTATTGTTTAGCGAGATTCCGTCCGCCTTTTTTATGTCCGAGAGATACAGTGTTAGTCTTAATAAAGTGCACATATTAAATTGGGTGAAACTAGACATAATTTTGTCGACCGGGAAAATAAACTACAATATTTTTTCTCGGTAATTGTCAAAATTTTGAATGACGGATTTTTTTTTGGGTAATTATATGTCATCGGCATTGCCTGTTATTTACAACCATTATTGTTTTTGTTTTAATATAATAGACCACTCATATTCGGTACCTCGGTTCACTTTTGCAAAGTGATGGCGATATAGACCGTACTGTCAAGAACAGAATTAACACAGAGGATTGATGAAATGGCGGCAGGTCACGGGAACTATCTGTGACTCTCGAATTCCCCTTAAACTAAAAGGAAAAATATACAAGACCATGATTAGAACTGCTGTCTTGTATGGATCGGAATGTTGGGCTATGAAACGGTGAAATGAAAGGCAATTACAAGCAGCTGAGATGAGAATGTTGAGAGGAATGTGTGGTGTAACGAGAATGGATATGATAAGAAATGAGTATGTGAGAGGGAGTTTGAATGTAGCGCCAGTGACGGAAAAGTTGAGATGCAGTAGATTGTCATGGTATGGACATGTGATGCAGAGACATGAGTATCGTGTTACAGAAACAAGTTTTGTGTATGAATGTGGCTATAAGAAAAGAGGTAGACCACAGAAAAGATGGATGGATAAAAAGAAAGTGAACACGGAGATGACGGCTGATAAAGATGTATGGAAGAAAAAGACATGCTGCGCCGACCACAAATAAATTGGGATAAGGGCAGGAGGATGATGATAATAGACCACTCACATTAGGTTAAAAAAAACTTTAAAAAAGCTCCACAGTTGCTAATAAAAAAGTGAACGAGTATATATAAATAAATAAAATAAATTAATAAATAAAATAAGTAAATAAATAAAATAAATAAAATAAATAAAATAAATAAAATAAATAAAATAAATAAAATAAATAAAATAAATAAAATAAATAAAATAAATAAAATAAATAAATACTTTTGGGTCATTTTTACACAACACCATCTAGTCCCAAACTAAGCAGAGCTTGTACTATGGGTACTAGATAATGAATATAATATTTATATACATTTTTTTTTGTAAATACATACTTATAAGAAACTCCCAGACCAACACAAACACTTACATTCATCACATAAATATTTGTGTCCTGTGGGAATCGAACCCTCGTGATCTGCAGTCCGACACTCGAACCACTAGACCACAGAGGTCGTCATATCTAAGTATGTTATTGATTTATTATTTTCCCGTCGATAAAATTATGTCTATATCAATATCAACTCAGCCTATCGCAGTCCACTGCTGGACATAGGCCTCTCCCAAGTTGCGCCACAACGCTCGGTCCTCTGCCTTCCGCATCCAGTCCCCCCCAGCCACGTTCTTTAGGTCGTCGGTCCACCTGGCAGGGGGGCGCCCTACGCTGCGTTTGCCGATTCGCGGTCTCCACTCAAAGACTCGTCTGCTCCAGCGCCCATCGGTCCTTCGACAGACATGGCCAGCCCACTGCAACTTCAGCTTACTGATCCTAAAAAAAAATAAAAAAAAAATGTCTAGTTTCACCTAATTTAATTTGTGCACTTTATGGAGACTAAGGCCCGTATTACAGAAGGTTCCTCAAGTACACTTTAAACTCCAATCACCTGATCACTACTTAAGGATACAATCGTTACTTGAGTATCTGTCTTATTCCAATACGATAATTATAAACTTTAAGTCAACAACATAATACACGAATTTGACCTGAAATAGAATAGAAATCTCTACTCAAGCGTAGTCTGGACCACACTAGAGTGATAACAGATCAAATCTCTGCCCAAATACCGAAACAGGTGACAGTATAAAATAAAGCTAAACTCAGCTGAACTGTGATCAATAAATCTCTGCTTGAGGCATGTTCTAAAATTAGATCCCAACTCAAAACTAGTTTTAAACAGCGATCAACGCTTGAGGAACTTTCTGTAATACGGGCCGAACACTGTATAATTACACATAATTTTATTAAGATTGGTAAAATGCTCTGAACCGCAAGTCGTTATGTTGTCTAACGCGCTTGCCAGTGCAAGTCTAACTGCTTGGATAAACCAAACTAACACAGATGATAGAGGCGGATATTTGCTCAAGAATTTAGATAAATAGCCGTCGTATGAGATAAAGAAATCGTAATAAAGATATGAAAATCGTGATAGGCATGCATACTTTCTCCAAAGCAAACAAAAAAAGTAGTTATAGCCTAGCTAGTTGTTATGGGCAAAGGTAACCACTTAAGGTGAATGCTACAGGGTAGCCCGTGAAATTCAAAATTTCTTGCGTTTTTTTGCAAATTGTAGTTGTATTTCGCGTTGTGTGTAAATCGAAATATGATTCGCGGTAGTAACAACAATACAATATATCTACTGAATAATACTCATAAAACATATTAACCTAGCTCTATAAGCTGTACAAGCTCGATTGTATTAATTTACGATCAAATTATCGATTATCGAGCTTCTAGAGCTTATAAAGCTAGGTTTATATTTTTTACAAGTATTATTCAGTAGATATATTGTTATTACTACCGCAAATCGTATTTTGATTGATATACAACTCAAAACAGAGCTAAAATTAGCAAAAAAAACGCAAGAAATTTTGGATTTCGCGGGCTACCCGGTAGCATTCACCTTAACAGTTCGTTTCGCCATCCTATACTATAAAAAAAGCTAAATCTTGGCACCTCTGATTTTTCAAATTAATGTGCAGGTCAGAATTTAATTATTTATATGATTGCTTTAAGAGCCGTATGATATTACAAAAAACGCAACGAAGCTGCGTTTTAAGCTACTTTTTGGCGTCGTAAATCTCAGTAATAGAGGTGTTTGTTTGTAGCTAATGGGCTTGCGTTTGATCGCAAACATTTTAATAGGTTAGCGCCGCCACCTCACCTGACCTATTTAAAATTTTGCGTCTAAGACTAACAATAAACCTTTCTTCCTCGTGGCCACGTTGGTTATACGCTAAGAAGCGGTATTTTAACGTCCTGGATCTCGGTTATCTTTTACTATAAACTGTTAAAAAATATACCATAATATTCGGAATATGTTCCCTTAAAATAGCAGTGATAACCTTGTGGTTGGACGATTGCCTTCCATGCAGGAGGGTGTGAGTTCGATCCCGGCCCGCACCACTGACTTTTCGAATTCATGTGCGGATTTATATTCGATTATCACTTGCTTTAACGGTGAAGGAAAACATCGTGAGGAAACCTGCACACCTGAGAGTGCTCCATACAGTTTTCGATGGTGTGTGTACCGCCAACCCGCACTAGGCCAGCGTGGTGGACTAAGGCCTAGGCCTTCTCGTACTGAGAAGAGGCCCGTGCCCAGCAGTGGGACAGTTGGTTATATGTTATGTTATGTGATACAAAACTGAAAACATAAACAAATATCTCCGCTCCAGCTAATTGACCATTTTAAAATACCAGAAAATCGGTTTTTTAAACCTCAATTTTCTCCAAAAATAAATAAAGTTTCCAAACAAAAAATATACCACATAAAACTTCAGACTTTTGCTAAAATAATAAATCAAATATGAAAATAATAAAAATGTATAGATTTTTCTATCAAATAAAATAACACTGCCAAAAATCCCCTTCTCGTTGCTGTTTTCGTAAAAAAAATGAAAGAGGTTTCTTAACGTAGTATCTCTAAATTATTCCAGGATCTGAAGTTCTGACCGCTACAACAGGGGGCCAACCCCGCCACGCCAGCCACCATAGCCACCAACATTCTGAACACGATCTACCCGCAAAACGAGAAATATCAAAATCTACAACAAGATTGTACAACAAAATTCTTCGGCTCTGAAACTCTGAGCACGAAATTCTCTGAAACATTCTCAGAGAACTACCAACAGACTGAGGGAGTTAATTTTCCTAATTACGAGACTCACAAGTCGGATGGGTATCAAGATTTGAGCGGTACTACCGTTGAGTACGATTATAATGAAGTGAGGAAACGGAAGAAGAAAAAAAAAGGTAATAGGAAATAAATTTTTAGTGGAAATTATTTTTTGTGCTGATCTAGAGTTTTGAGTTGTAACGGTACATTACTGCCGAAGCCTTCATCAACTCAGCCTATCGCAGTCCACTGCTGGACACAGGCCTCTCCCAAGTTGCGCCACAACACTCGGTCCTCTGCCTTCCGTATCCAGTCCCTCCCAGCCACCTTCTTCAGGTCATCGGTCCACCTGGCAGGGGGGCGCCCTACGCTGCGTTTGCCGATTCGCGGTCTCCACTCAAGGACTCGTCTGCTCCAGCGGCCATCGGTCCTTCGACAGACGTGGCCAGCCCACTGCCACTTCAGCTTACTGATCCTACAAGCTATGTCGGTCACTCCGATTCTTTTCCGGATAACCTCCTTACGGATTTTATCCTTCAAAGAAACTCCAAGCATCCGAGGCCTTAAATAAAGCAATTGATGGCCGAGCAATATTGTCAGTACGAGGCGAAGCCAAGTACTTCCGAAGTGATTTTAAAAGGACGAGGCACTAGCTGAGTCCTTTTTAACTAAACGAGGCCATTAATTGCTACTTCGGCCTGGACTTGTATAGTAATTTTCTCTCATTTGCAAGGAAACAAGAAACAAATTAATTTAACAAAGGTGTCTATTATCTTGTACATGAACTAAACTTATTTTAAACTATTGCTCTTTTACTTTTACTTTGACTAATATTAGATACAAGAAAGGGATGGCAACAATTTTAGAACTGTCAAATTAGTCGTAATTTAGATTTCCATACAAGTTTAGTCCTGATCTCGGGCCGTGCCCACTAAAATACAAAGAAATGTAACACGTAATCACGTAAACTAATTTGAGAGTTCTAAAATTGTTGCCATCCCTTTCTTGTATCTACTATTAGTAAAAGAGAGCGATAGTTTAAAATAAGTTTAGTTCGCGAACAAGAGAATCGACACCAATATCTAATTTTCATTCGCGCCAATTCGTCCGCGCGCGGTTCTTGTTCTATTTTTAAAGTTTTGAAAAAAAAAAAAATTGCTTATTCAGCCTTTATAATGATAAATATTTTTTACCTAAAGACACCTAATTTATGTAAGTGTGTACTTAAAAACCCCGGTAGCATAATTTAAAAAATGAAAACTGTCCAGCAATTTCTATTATTGTCGTGTTGGATATTGCTGGCGTGTTATTTCGTTGCGTACGGAAAAGAGCCGATTATTGTATTCTTTTTTTTTTTTAATAATGAACCAATTTCCGAGCAAGTGGGAGAAAAAAGATTTATTACGGAGCCGAAAATATCTTCGATGGAAATTTTTACACTATGTATATTTATGTGTATTTTGTATGGATGTTAATGTAGCTTATATTAATTAATTCCCTAGTTAATAATTTCTTAGGTTTTCGCGATCACTACACATTATAATAAAATCGGATTACAGTTACGCGATGTAATCCGGTTAAAGTTTAACCGGATTACATCGCGTAAATTATTTCAGTTGTTTTTCCTGACGTTTCGAAAGCTTTGCAGCGTTCGTGGTCAAGCGTCTTTACAGATATTAAAAAAAAAAACTACCGTACAATATTCAATTAATTAAAATCGTTTCGATGCACGCAGTAGTCACAGTGATGACGATTCTCTTGTTCACGAAATAAACTTATTTTAAACTATCGCTCTCTTTTACTATTAGTAGATACAAGAAAGGGATGGCAACAATTTTAGAACTGTCAAATTAGTTTACGTGTTACATGTCTTTGTATTTTAGTGGACACGTTCCGAGATCACGACTAAACTTTTATGGAAATCTAAATTCCGACTAATTTTTTTTTTCTTTTATTAGTAAAAGAGAGCGATAGTTTAAAATAAGTTTATTTCGTGAACAAGTCATCATCATCATCATTTCAGCCGAAAGACGTCCACTGCTGGACAAAGGCCTCCCGCAAAGGGGGGGATATGCCATAATCGCCACGCTTGGCATGCGGGTTGGCGATCGCAGTTGGTTGTTTAAATACTCAGAGAACGCTGCTGCCCATCCTCTGGTGAATCCCGTAGTCACCTTCGTGAACAAGTGAATTGACACTATTTTCATTATAGTTTTAGTGTGCGACCACGAACGCTGCAAAGCTTTCGAAACGTCAGGAAAACCAATTTAAATAATATACGCGATGTAATCCGGTTAAACTTGTTTTATTTTTATCATAGGCCTCTTAAAAGTGCAATGATATGTATAATTTGTACAGATAACATAGCCATAGTAAAAAAATATAGACGAAGTGCTGCGAACAATAATAATGAAGCAAAAAAAAAACGTGCTCCTTCGTGTACAACCAGCGCCCACCTACACTTGCACCTCAAACCATGCTCACCCCCATAATCATCTCAGTACACATGTCGCGGCATCGTCCAGTAAGCATCGCGAAAGCAAATATCCTTCAGGAGCATGGTGTGTGCGTGAGCGCTGGTTGTACACGAAGGAGCATAGTTTTTTTGGCTTCACTATTTTTTACTGTATGTGACAGAATAACAGTCTAACAATTGTATTTTATTGTACTGTATTGTATTGTATTTATTGATAACAATTGTTACAAGTCATTTTTTTAAACTCTAAACTAGTTTTAAACAATGATCAACACTTGAGAATCTTTCTGTAATACGGGCCTTACTGCTTATGAAGTAAAGACGATGCTGTCAGGGTCAAACTGTTACCACTGACGCGCGGTCGACTGTACAGCGGTCTGCGCTATAGGTCGCGGGTTTGAGTTCAGTATAAAAAGAAAATGTATGTCTTACAGATAGTTTTGGGTCTGGGTGTATGTGAATTTGTGTTTGTAAACGCACTTTATAAATAAAGCAGTCATCAGCATCTTAGTATAAATAAAGCAATCATCAGCATCTTAGTATAAATAAAGCAATCATCAGCATCTTAGTATAAATAAAGCAATCATCAGCATCTTAGTATAAATAAAGCAATCATCAGCATCTCAGTATAAATAAAGCAATCATCAGCATCTTAGTATAAATAAAGCAATGTTTTTTTACAGAATGATAAAAAATATGTCTCTAGATCAGCATATTTTTATACAAATTTATTTATACTAATATTATAAAGGGGAAAGATTCGTTTGTTTGTAATCGATAAACTCTGAAACTACTGATCCGATTTTAATAATTCTTTCACTATAAGAAAGCTACTTTATCCAGAAGTGACGACCTCTGTGGTCTAGTGGTTCGAGTGTCAGACTGCTGATAATGAGGTCGTGGGTTCGATTCCCACAGGACACAAATATTTGTGTGATGAACATAAGTGTTTGTGTTGGTCTGGGAGTGTTGCTTATGTATTATAAGTATGTATTTACAAAAAAAAAAAAAGAAAAAAGTATATACGTATTATATCCATTGTCTAGTACCCATACCACAAGCTCTGCTTAGTTTGGGACTAGATGGTGCTGTGTAAAAATGTCCCAAAGATATTATTAAAAAAAAGTAACATTGGCTATTTTTTTTTTAAATACGCGGGCGAAGCCACGGGTAAAGTCTAGTCTCGGCTCACATTCCCTTTCTGAAACACCCGTTCTCTGATGGGCGCGAAATTAAAATGGTTTACAATAAATTTGTAACTTTAGATGGGCCAATAACAAAGGCCCGACGGGCCACATGCGGCCCGCGGGCCGCAGGTTGAGTATAGCTGCACTAGACCATAGACGTCATCTGTGATTATCTGTGGCAAGAACCGGCTTGCGCTGGCTCAGCTAGGCTTCTGATAGATATATATTCACGTGCTTTCACTACGTGACCAACTCTGTAATCGTACATACATTTTGATCGAATCAGCCACTTGTATGGAATATTTTTTGCTAATTTCTGCTTTGTTAGCTGATTTTTTTTACTATTTCAGAGTTAACAATTGTGCAATTTAAAGTGTTTTTGGTGTATAAAAAATTACTACGTGAATCTTTTTAAGAAAATTATTAGACAAAAATATTTAATAAATTAAAATATATGTAGATAAAAAAAGCTTATTGATAAATAATCGTTAAATGGCTGCATTGATTATATTATTGTGATTATCAAATTAAAAATAAGTATATTAGACCATTCCTTTCGTCACTGCGTGGTATTTGTGTATGAATCTTGAATTAATCTTGATTTTATTCAAATCTTGGTTAAAATGGAGCCTGCGTGGCGATTTAGATTTAATTATAGCTTATAATAAAATTATGTATTTAGGCAATAAGAAATATATATTTTATGTTACATGTTTTCGTGTTTTATTTTCAAAAATGTGAAAAATACTTGGTGTCCTACGCACACATGATTACCTATATTTCGGAAGCTAAATCCGCGTCTCTCCCCTTGCTTCACTCTACCAGCCGATGCAGCATCGAAAGAATCGCTAACGGCCAAAATTAATATCCTATCTATCCACGATTTGCCCTACTAGAGATAGGAGTTTGACATAAGCTCCATACAAAATATGTCAAATTGCTATCTCCAGTAGGGCGAATCGCGGACAAATTGGATATTAATTTTGGCAGTAAAAGGCGCAATTTTGATATCGCGATCGAACGCAGTAAGTTGCCAAAACGCGGTGCAGCATCGCAGCGCAAAGATGTGATAAAATTGTTGTTGCTCAAAGCACGGATGAATAAAAACAGGCGTACGGAATCTCGCTAAGAAAAGATTGAAGCACTTAATTTTTTCTTAAAACCACTATAATTTCGACAGCATTTAAAATGCATGCGTAATGTCGCTTTAGACTTACTATGGGCGTGAATGTGTGCGTGCCAGAAGCCCATGCTTTCAAGCGAGCCAACGTAGTATTGGGTGCTTCACTTATTGTTTAGCGAGATTTCGTCCGCCTTATTCGTCCATGGCTCAAAGTAACACGTGAGCTTTGGCCTTATGTACGTCTAGTAGCAACTGAAAAATGGTAGGAAACTGAGGAAACGCTTGTTAACTTGCTGTATAGCCATACCGCACCGCCTTTTCGGAAGAGTCCAATGAACACAGACTTAATTTTCACAGGCTGTTGATAATAATTAATTATGGATGAAATCGTTGCCGTTTCATATTATTTTCAAATCAGTCTAGAAAGCTTACGGAATTATATAAGAGATAGCAGTTTAAGCGCCATCTACCGCATTTTGAGAACAATTATGTGATGGTTGGATACCAAGTGAATATGGTAGTTCTGCTACTGGATACTAGATGGCAGCACACACGCAATTTTAGCACAGATTACCTATTAGATTTTAGTTAAAAAATAACTGTAAGTTGTGGAAAGAATAAATAAATCCTAAAAGGCAACTCGTGAACGAATTTTCTTTACACAATTTACAGCTTTGATTTTCGGCCCGCTTGCGTTAATGCGTTAAAATAATAGAATAACTATATCCGCTTTTCAATACAAGATGGCGCTGTAATACTCTTTTACTATTTTATCAGGGGGCACGGTAGTGCCCCCGACAATTCGAGCAAAGACTGGCGCGGCCGTACCATCCTTTTCTCGAAGCAACTCGCGGTACTTTTAAGCCCTCTGTATCTTCGCTGTGGGTAAAGCTAGAAGTCTGAAATTTCGGTTATTTATATATACGTGGACACTGACAGTTGGGCTAGTCCACAAATTTAATGTCGCTCAGCGAGCTATGCTTGGAGTTTCTTTGAAGGATAAAATCCGAAACGAGATTATTCGGAGAAGAACCGGAGTGACCGACCTAGCTTGTAGGTTGTAGGAGCAGTAAGCTGAAGTGGCAGTGGACTGGCCAAGTCTGTCGAAGGACCGATGGCCGCTGGAGCAGACCTTGAGTGGAGACCGCGAATCGGCAAACGCAGCGTAGGGCGCCCCCGCCAGGTGGACCGACGACCTGAAAAACGTGGCTGGGGGGGACTGGATGCGAAAGGCAGAGGACGGAGTGTTGTGGCGCAACTTGGGAGAGGCCTATGTCCAGCAGTGGACTGCGATAGGCTGAGTTGATGATTTTATTTATATTACATAAAAACAATTTAAGTAAATTCTCCTTGAAAATTGTAAACTCCTTTATGATTCACTGATTATAAAAACAAAATCTAAACATCAACAGAATCTTAAAAGGCAAGCAGCTTAGTTTGTACAGAAAACTTGGGTACCTACCTACCTAGCAGCGACACTGTGTTGTCGCTGCTACCTAGTAATTTCTTAAATTACTTAGATACTTGCATGGTATAATAACACCAGGTAGTCTCTTCCCGTGACAGCTAGGTCACGTGATTGCCTCCGTACTACGTCATCGGCCGTGGAGCCAATAACGGGATGTTAGCGTGTCACTTGTCAGTATCAAACTGACAAGTGACACGCTAACATCCCGTGCTGCCACTTTGTGAAAATAAATTACCCGAGCAAAATGCATTTTTTCATTTACTTTCTTCTATAAAGAATCACTTTTTAACTAGTAATTTAATATAGTTTCCTTTATTAACTAATTAGATGAATAACACGAGTTAACAAATAGTTAGGCTAGTTACGAATTTATTTTATATTCATTATGAACAAAAATCTCCTTCAGTATATTGAAGATATCAATCAATGGCAGCACTGATCGTGACGTAGCTTGGAGGCATCGCGCTGTCATTGCGGGAAGAGAATACCTGGTGAAACATCTTATTATACCATGGATACTTGTACATACTTATGAGATTTAGTTATTTATTTCTATTAAAAAAATCAAATCTTAGAAATTGTACTTCTATTAATTTTTACATACATAATTATGATATCAAGTTTTTTTGTGTAGGTACGTACCTAGTTATTTATTTGTTAGTTACTTTTTGGTAGTGTAATACTCTCAAACATTATTGCTATAACACCGTGTTGATGATTTTAAATGATGTACCTATCTAATCGAAAATACCGCAACTATATTAGTCGTTACGGGTAGTCAGAAGCCCAAAGTCTGACAACTGGTCTAACCTCCGAATGTCGGTATTACCCAGTAACTGGGTTGCGGGGGTCTGATGGCAGTCGCTCCGTGTACAATACTGATGTTCAGCCGCTTCTAGCTAGACTGGAAGCCGACCCCAACATAGTTGGGAAAAGGCGAGGAGGATGATGATTTGGTTGGACCGATTTTAATTTTGCAAACAGATGGAACATTACCTGGATTAATATGTAGGCTACTATTATCCCGGGAAGATGAACATAGTCGAAGTCGCGGGCATAGGCTAGAAATATATGTATTACAGTATGGCGAAACGAGCTAAAGGCCCACCTGATGTTAAGCGGTTACCTTTGCCCATAAAAACTGCAATACCACCTAGGCTGTTGCCTAAATGGTACCGCAAGTCGGTTCGCCAAACTGAGACATAAAGATGGAAAGTCTCATGTGATTGTAATGTCCCCGGCACCCGTACCACGAGCACCGGAACAGAGCAATTCAAGCATCACTGTTTGGTGGCAGAAGTAGGTACGGTGGTAGTACTTCCCCGGACGACCCCGGACTTCCTTCACAGGGAGCTCTACTACTACTACAAATATCACTATTCAGCCAACTATATTGATAGTTAGGTCAAATATTGATTTAAAAAATGGATGTGGTCAACTTTCGAAAACATTCAACCAAAATGCAATCGAACAAATTCAAAATCGGACCTTTACTTAATTTTGTAGAAATTATTAGTTGTAATCTTGTAAGGACTACAACTAATAATTTCTTGGCTTCCTTCGTCCATTCTTTGTCCACGTCAATTATTTAAATTAATATTTATTTATCAATACAAAGAATATTGAAATGTGTGTAATTTTTGATGCGGTCAACAGATGGACACAAGGAATTGGGTCATTCTTCCGCAATGAAAGTTCTTTGTGGTCAACATTATTTTAAGGTTCCGTCTAAATATTAATTATTTTAAGTAGAATACGCTCGCTTCGTAGAATTGCACCACCCTATTTCTTCTCATGGGTGTCGTAAAAGGCGACTAAGCGATTCACCAGAGGATGGGCAGCACCGTTCTCTGAGTATTTAACCAACCAACTGCGATCGCCAACCCGCCTGTCAAGCGTGGCGATTATGGCATATCCCCCCCTTTTGGAAGAGGTCTAAGTCCAGCAGTGGATGTCTTTCGGCTGAAATGACGATGATGATGATGACTTGGGATCGAAGTCGGTTGAGTGACTTCCAAGTGGACCAGGGAAGGCTATACACCGCAGGAAGATGGAGGTAGGTACATCCACCATAACATTTGCTACAAAAAAGCCGAAGATCTCCAAAAATCACCTGTAACTACCCGCTGCACAGAAGTATCCTAATGACTTGAAATTGTAACAAATTGATCTGTAATTACCGCGGCTGTCCGACAGATGTCGTCCTGTGGTCATCGCAGTCTGGAGCGGGATAAGTGACTGGATCACGCAATATTAGCCATATAGCCATGTACGTCTTGTGAACAAACTGTTGGAGTTGGAGTGGTCTGTAGTTTTGATTGAAAGTCTTGTGAGCACGGAAACTACGGTTTAATAATTTTACAGTAATTTACAAGACAAGATAATTCACGCTTAAGCACCGCTGAGGGCAACGTTAGCAAGCCCAGAGAGAGGAACCGGAAACGATCAATAGTTCTTTACAAATAGGCAGAGTTGCCAGTTTAATTATAATATATTGTTGTAGGGTTTCCTACACAAACTTCAAAAAAACTACAACGAGACATGGAAGAAAACCGCAGATAACGGAATATGAGAAGATCGGGTAAGCCACTTATACCCCATGGGTGTCGTAAAAGGCGACTAAGGGATTCACCAGAGGATGGGCAGCAGCGTTCTCTGAGTATTTAACAAACCAACTGCGATCGCCAACCCGCCTGCCAAGCGTGGCGATTATGGTATAGGCAAGGGGGGGACCCTTAATTGGGGGAGGCCTATGTCTAGTAGTGGACGTCTTTCGGCTGAAATGATGGGTTTGCCACTAACGGCCAAAATTAAGAGCGTATGCTCGGTCCGTGGGCTGTTTTGCTCAAAAACGTAACTTTTCAAATCTGATTATTCATCAACCACTTATCTTACGAACATATTAATTACTAATAATTTTAGGAAATGTTATTGTCTAAATAGAAGATAGTTTATTTTGTTCGATTATTAGAGTATTTGTGAAATCTATCAAGATAACTGAACAGAGGTTTTCTTAATTTCACTTTCAGCGTCAATTTCGAAGCTTCAAATATCTGAAATCACTGACAGACCTAACAAACAAAAATTTTTAAACAACTGGGAAGATCCTTGAAAAAATAGTTACTAGAAAGGATTTTTTTATTTTAGGCTGAATACATAAGAAATAAAAATCCAAACAATGTGAAATTATTCAGAAATTATAGTCGATACAATTATTATTTTCACCACTATATCTTACATAATTTAATATAATAATAAATTACTATAATAGAGGAACATATTCTTTAAAAACTTACACTTAAAAATTTCAACTAAATTAGCTCTATCATTTTTTTATAAATATTTTAAAACTACTATAAAACTTCGCGTTCGAATCGATTCAAATCACTTCGCCGCGAGCCCTTCCGGAGAGTGGTCACGTCGCTCGACACTCCGACGGGGGTTGACGACCTTTGCCGTGCGTTTATACAAGGATACTGCAAGTTTTTAGGGCGATCGTCAAATCTTAGTACTTTGGTAAATAAAATATTTTATTTTTGATGACCGACAAAATTTTATAGTATTATCATAAGTACTTGGTAAGTATTTTTTATGACTGACATTGTTTTATAGTGACGATAAATTATGTTTTAGACGGCATGCGAAATAAAACAAAGGTGTTTTTTGGAAAGAGAAAACGCAAAAATTCTGAAAATTTGGCTAAGGCAAGAGCTAAAAGGTATTTTTGACGGCGTCTGTGGTCTAGTGGTTCGAGAATCGGACTGCTGATCACGAGGTCGTGGGTTCGATTCCCACAGGACACAAATATTTGTGTGATGAACATAAGTGTTTGTGTTGGTCTGGGTGTTTCTTATGTATTATAAGTATGTATTTACAAAAAAAAAGTATATAAGTATTATATCCATTGTCTAGTACCCATATCACAAGCTCTGCTTAGTTTGGGACTAGATGGTGCTGTGTAAAAAACGTCCCGAAGATATTTATTTATGTTACACTAGCTTTCACCCACAGCTTCGCCCGTGTGAAATTCGGTATGTTACAAGTGTTCTAGAGTGTGCAATCGATTCAAGTTTGGAACTTCATGTTTTAGGGTTTTGGATTAAAAAATTAGAGGTTAGGGTTTTAATAAAAATAAACGTAAGTTATTCGGGTTTAGTAGAAAAAAAATAAAAATCGTTGGTTTTTTATTTATAAATAATTTATTTTTAAGGTTCAGTACCTAGAAGGAAAAAACTAAACTCTTATAGGATCACTCTCTTGTCTGTCTGTCCGTCTGTCACAGCCGAATCTGTTGAACGAAAAAAGTTTAAATTTCTGTTCAAAGTTAGCTCTATGAAATTGCCTTCTTTTTATTATTTAACCCTATGCCTGTGACTTGCATAAGCATTAGCAGCCCATTACTGTCCCACTGCTGGGCAAGGACTAGTTTTTGAAATTTATGGTACGGAAATATGGAACATGAATGGTGCAACGGTCGGTTGGTCGCTACTTTACTTTTTAGGGGTCCGTACCCGAACGGTGCCAAACGGGACCCTATTACTCTCGCTACGCTGTCCGTCCGTCCGTCCGTCCGTCTGTCTGTCACAGGGCTGTATCTTTTGAACGGTAATAGATAACCGGTTGAAATTTTCTAAGAATATGTGTTGCTATGAGGTGTATCACGACAAATACTAAAAACAACGTCTAAAACCAAAGGCCCCCTTTGGTTTTAGACTTTGTTTCCCCATACACGAAACCTCAAAAAATATGCATTTTTTTTCAACGTTTTTGTTCCTGCTCTATCTTCAAAACGGTAATATATACCAGCGTCAAACTTGGTCAGATTATAGTGCATATTATGTAGTTTAGCAAAAGATACTAAAAATAAGACAAGCATAGACATATGTGTTGGTACCTGCGTAAGAAAGACATGCAAAAATTCATATGTCTTTTGATAAAATCTCGAAAATTAATCCGTTTTTATGGGGTATCAGGTCGTTGAGAGGTACGGAACCCTTACTGCGCGAGTCCGACTCTCACTTGGCCGGTTTTATTATTCTTACGTACTAGGTCTAGGTACTTCAACGTGTCTATGTTTGAAAGTTAGAAATATATTAGAGAAGAGTGTGAGTGCTGTTGTAGGGTTTCCTAAAACTAAGTTCTAAAACATTTAGAACTCGCGCCGATTTTACGCCGATACGCAAATCAGCGGCGGCTTCGTCTAAAAACCGTTGGCGGCGGCGGCGCGCTGTGGGATTAATGTAGGTTGGCACCTCTTCTATACGAATTTATAAATGACTTTTTGAGGTATTGTAAGGTTTTAGCGTAAAATACCAATTATCACTTTATCTCCTAAAGTCGATGTTTTTTTTTCATAAAAAAAAATTTTAAAAGCCTTTTCGAAGATTTTCGAAGCAGCAGAGTACATAAAAAATAAAATAAATAAAAAGGTGTTTATTGTCACAATCATTACATTATCTGTATGACATTAGTAAAAGGTACCATATACATATATTACAAGAGATACTGATACTGGATCCCAAACTAAGCCGGAGCTTGTATTTTGGGAGACAGTGTTCAGTCGACATTTATTGTAGTTCGGCACAAATACTATGCCAATATACACACGAAACTTTGTGGTAACGTAAGGTTTTGGCATAACACGCTTTTCTCTACATACATAAAAAAACTTCAAATTACTAGATCTCTGGAAAAACTTGTAAAACGTAACATTTTGGAAGCATTAAAGTATGTATTTATTGTAGTTTGGCCCTCTACTATACGAATCTATAAATTACTCTTTGAGGTATTGTGAGTTTTTGGCGTAAAATGTTAATTATCACATTATCTCCTACTGTCGATAAATTTTTCTTCATAAAAATGATTTTAAAAAGCATAATCAAAGATTTTGGAAGCAACAGAGTATACATTTATTGTAGTTCGGCACAAACACTATATGAATATATGTATACACGAAACTTTGATGTAACGTAAGGTTTTGGCGTAAAACGTCTTTCTCTCCATACATAAAAAAATTCAAATGGCTGTATCTCTAAAAATACTTGTAAAACCATATTGAACATTTTTGAAGCATCACAGTATGTATTTATTATAGTTTGGCATCTCTAATATATGAATCTATAAATGAATCTTTGAGGTATTGTGAGGTTTTGGCGTAAAACGCCAATTTTAATTTTATCTTTAACTGACGATTTTTTAAAAATAAAAATGATTTTTAAAACCAAATCGAAGATTTTTGAAGCAACAGAGTATGTATTTAGTGTAGTTTGGCACTAGAACTATATGGATCTATACCTACACGAAACTTTAAGGTAATGTAAGGTTTTGGCGTAAAACTCCAATTTAACATTATCTCCATACAAAAAAAAACTTCAAATCGCTATCTATATCTTTGAAAATACTTGTTAAATGAAAACACTGAGGCAGCATTTTATATTTGCATTGATGTAAGTAGAATCCGAATCAGTTATAATATTTACAAAGAAACGTATTTCATTTTTAAATTTTCATTCATAAAAAATAAATAGTCAAAATAGGTCCTAAAAAAATAAAAGTATCAAAATTATTCGTGCTAACGGTTCAGCACTCACGCACACAGAGGAACCATTGTATCGTGCCGTAGTGAGTGTGCCATGCGATAGATCGTGTAGATTTTGACTTGCGCTAAACCGAACATACGCTCTTAATATCCAATCTATCCACGATTTGCTCTACTAGAGATATAAATTTGACATATTTTGTATGGAGCTTATGTCAAATTCCTATCTCTAGTAGGGCAAATCGTGGATAGATCGGATATTTGCTTGTATAAGTATGTTTTTACAAAAAAAAAAGTATATAATATTATTAATTGGCCACTTAATTTATGCGAAGCTGTTTTTTTTTTTTTTTTAATACAAGCTCTGCTTAGTTTGGTACTAGATGGTGCTATGTAAAAATGTCCTAAAATATTTATTTATATCTACATTTCCCTGTCATTCTGGTTCCTACTAACACAATGCATTAGCAAATGATCCATGATTACATGATCCTCAATTCTCAACCACATTGCGTACAAAATTAATGTATTGGTCACAGACATAGTAAAAAATATTATATTATATTTTTTACTATGTCTGTGGTATTGGTCTATTTAATTTTAATTTTTTTTTAACCGACTTCAAAATGGAGGAGGCTATTTGTTAACCTATAGTTACTTACCGTAGGGTGAGGACCTGGTGATCTGTAGTACAGGGTTATACCTATCTCAGACACCAGCTCCTCACATAATCTATGTTTGTAAAAATGCAATATTTATGTGTACAATAGTTGTATTATGTGAGGAGAAATAAACGATTTTTATTATTATTATTATTCCCTTTATTTAGTCACTAACTTATTAAATACATTTTTAAATATTTTTTACAAAATGAAAAAAAATGAAACAACATTTAAAAATATAAAAAATTGTGTTCCACCGGCATCGCGAGCAGGGTCCAAGCTACCGGTTAGGGCCCCAGAGACAGGAACCTCCTCACAATACGTGCCGTGTCGAGGAGAACCGCCTTCTGAATCTGGCCCTTGACCCAGCCACCTAACGAGAGCCTCTTAAGATGTTGGTCGAGGCTCTTGGCTATGAGACCATTGTCCGTTACGACTATCGGCACAATGATTGCCGAATCTACATCCCACATGTCGACAACCTCGTGTGCTAAGTCCAAATATTTCATTTGTTTATCTGTCTCAGCTTTCACGAGGTTCCCGTCATGCGGAACGGCGATATCAATAATCATTGTGCGGCGCTCTAATCGATCTAGCACCACTATATCAGGCTTATTGTGTAAAATAGTCCTATCAGTGATGATAGATCGATCCCAGTACAACGTGATATGGTCATTCTCGAGAGCTTATATATACACACCGGCACAATTAGCGGAACAGAAAAAAAAGTGAGACTATGAGATAATAACGCATATATTTGACGAAAATGTAATTAGACACAAAATAACAAATTGATTAACATCTTTTAACAACGACTTTGAAAAGTCTTCGTTATTTTTTATTGAAAAATAAAGAAATTTGAAATAAGTGAAATTTTTAGATGATTATGAACCATCACAAAAAATAAAAAAAAGTAAGCATTAAATGATTTAACAATAAAATTAAAGCAAAATTAATAACGAGTGTTTCCCCCTCTTGCTCTGATTACGGTTTCCATTCGTCTGGGCATGCTACAGATTATGTTATCGATGATTTCTTGAGGCAACCGCTCCCACTCCTCAAGTAATGCGTTTCCAAGTTCATTCAGATTGTTGGGGGGTGGCATTCTGGATTTAACCCTTCTTTTTAGCAAGCCAGACATGCTCTATCGGATTCATATCGGGGGAATTTGCTGGCCACTGCATCACCGGTATATCTATGTAGCTCAGATATACCGATTGTGCACTATGAGCACGAGCATTATCTTGCATTAGAATAAAGTCGTCACCAATAAATGGGGCAAATGGTACAACATGTTCTTCTAAAATGTCTCTGATGTATCGATCTGCTGTCATGGTCCCTCCTGTGACTATCACTAACTCCGTGCGAGCTCCCAAACATATCCCTCCCCAAACCATAATCGAGCCGCCACCATAAGCCACTGTGTGTTCAAAATTAGACTGTATGTGGCGTTCTCCTTTGCGTCTCCATATTCGCTGTCTCCCATCGATCTGTTTTAAAAGAACTCTGCACTCATCAGTAAAGAGAACCTGCTGCCATTCGTTCAAATCCCAATGACGATGTTCTCGCGCATAGCTTAATCGGTTTACGCGGTGACATCTCTCAAGTTTTGGGCCTTTGGCAGGTATATACGACCCTAAACCAACTTCTTCAAATCTCCTGCGAACTGTACGCTCACTTACTCGTACTCCTCGAACGTCTTCCAGTTCATTTCGAGCTTGTACAGCCGTTAATCGCGTATTCCTACGAACTCCAAGTTGTAAAAAACTGTCATCTCGCCTCGATGTACATCTTTTTCTACCTTGACCCCTCCTCCTCACAAGAGAATTAGACGATCTGTACCGCTGGATGCTGCGATGAATCGTTGATACTGGTCGACGAAGCCTTGAGGCAATCGATCTGTAGGTATGGCCATTTCTTCTCATTTCATCAGCCCTAATGATTTCCAGTGATGTTAAGTCAGGCATAATAAAGAGCTTTTAATAAACAAAATTGCCTATAGAATAACAAATTTATAAAAAACCATTAAGTGCAATTTTTCAAAAAAATTACACATATTATAATAAATTAATTCATGTACCTCTGTCCATTACCAGCTGTATTGGACCCGCAGTTGTGCATACGGGTCCAGTACTCCAGGAATGGACAGTCTGGCTTGCCTACAATAACTTTTAGAATACTGTTGGTGCTCTCCCGAATCCTGCGCGTCAGGGATGCCGTTCGCTTCCGCATAATGGCATTAAAACAATCCGTTCTCGCTTCAGCAAACATGCCTGACGCACTACAGAAACGCGGCAACCCCAACAGCATTCTAAAAGCGTTATTATACTGGACACGGATAACGTTGTAAGCCTTCTTCGTATGTCTAACCCACAGGTTGCACGTGTAAAATGACTGGCAATATGCCTTGAAAAGAGTGATTTTCACTTCTTTAGTACAACGTGCAAACCTACGGGCCAGCATATTACATCGGACTGACAACGCTCTCCGCTCCCTTTCTATGTCACAGTTATCATCTAAGTCTTCCTTCACTATATGACCAAGATATTTAAACTGTGACACCCTATTTAGTGGTACACCGTAAAGGAATACCGGCGGAACAGTCCCGGCTGGCTTTTTCGTACTCGCCCGAAACACCATAACCTCACTCTTCCTAACATTGTAAAGTAGACCGTGAGACATGGCGTACCTCTCACATACTTCAAGCAGCCTACGAAGTGCATCAATCGAGGGACTCAACAGCACCATGTCATCTACATAACTGATACTATTTATAATATTTCCATCTATAGAGCATCCGACACCAGTGCTGTTGAGCTCCTCAATCAAATGATTCACATATAGGCTAAAAAGTGCCAGGGAGGTCAAACCTCCATGCCGCACTCCACACTCCAGACCATATGCTTCAGACAAAGTACCCGACCATCTGACCTGGTTAATTTGGTGATCATACCAGTACTGAAAAAGATTAACTAGCTCATTGGATATACCTTGCTTACGCAATTTCGACCACAGGATATTATAATTAACCAGGTCAAATGCCTTGGGGAGGTCCAAGAAAGCAGCGTACACAGGTGTATTGCTGTCTGTATAGTATTATTTTCTATTTGAATGAATAATATATATTTCTTTATATTCCTAGTTTACCTAAACAAACCGCCCACTTACGAAAAAGGCCAACCAAAGAGCCACAATTAATTTATCAAAATAATTACCTTCACAAAAAAGGTTCAACAAAACACAAAAAGTGCAATAATTTACGAAAAAAAACTTGGGTCATTGTAGTATTTTGTCACATATCGACCACCCAGGCTTAAAGTCGCCGCTAAAGCCTTGTTGTAGTGATATATGAGAGTCACAGGTAGACTTCTATTGACAACTTAAAAAGCCGCCGCTTCAAAGTCACCGAAGACTATAAATTTGTTGCTTTTGTTGTAAACATGTCAAAATATTTTGAATCAGTCAATTGTTGGGGGTATGTTGCGTTGATGCGATTATTTTTATTTTTAAAAGGTGTTTTTCGCTTGGGAAGCGTTTTGTTACATTAATTTGAAGGTGTGCGAACATAAATGAAATTAGAAGTGGGATAAATGGTAGGTATAACAGAAACCTATTGGCTGTCTTGCGTTGTTACAGATAGGCTGAACGGATGCATTGATTGGCATACGGCTTCATTCCTTCGTCATTCGAGTCATGTTTTGAACAACCAGTATGAAGTGTTATAAATCGACTCTTACAGAAGGTTCCTCAAGTACAGTTTAAACTTCAATTACCTGTAGGCGTAGCATGACCAATTCTATGTCTATTCTTCCAAGAGTAGACAAAGCTCTTTCTATACGTCAAGATATCTCTTCTTCTCGAGCATGAGGCGACCCGTCGACTCGAGTTTCTACGTCTACGTAGAAACTCGAGTCGACGGGTCGGTCTACAACGTGACAGATCTTTTTCCATAGCAACGAGAACGTAGCTAGTGCCGTACAAATTCTACCAAATCCTACCATATTATTACGTTTCGTTATCTAGAAAAAAGATGAATCGAATAAGTTTTGAAACATTTTGTACGTAATTCAAAGCAACAACAATACACATTTTGTAGTCATGAATGTCAAGGTAGAAGGATGCGTTTTACAAGGTAGTGATGCGACTCGAGTCCGATTTTACCACTCGTGTCATTCGAGTCATTTTACAATTTTACTCGAGTACTACTCGAGTGATCGAGCCGTCGAGTCACTCCAGTGGTTCACGAGTCACTCGTTCACTCGCCTCTAACGAGTCACCTGTCATAATACTTGAATTCATTATTTTTTTCATTTTGTCCATAAGTTGAGGCTTAATAAAACGACAAGTTTTAATTTTAATTTCAATACATCGCCAGTCTTTAAATCTTTCAGTCGTCAAAATCAACATTTATATATCGAAATTAATAGTATATGCTAATAAAAATTAGCAAATATGGTTCATAAAACCAAATAACATTACGTTATTTGGTGAGTGATTGGCGAGTGCATCGAGTCCGAGTGAACTCGAGTCGATATTTTTTTCACTCGAGTACGTTTTTTTTCGATGTCACTCCAGCAAAAGTGGACTCGAGTCGCATCACTATTACAAGGTAAATTAATATTTTTATGGTGTGCAAACAATAAAGTATACTCTATCTACTTTTTGTACCGAGAAAATAAACAGTTCCGGAGGGATGCGCGATAAGGCTTTCTGTGATAAGCCGAAGAAGCCGCGGGCATTCAGCAAATTTTCTTATATGTAATCCTACTAATATTATAAATGCAAAAGTATGGATGTTTGTTTGTTTGTCCTTCAATCATGTTCAAACGGATTTGGATGAAGATTAGCACGTAGACCATAGGGTGTGCATTAACATAAAGGAAACCTTTTTATCCCGGGAAGACACAGTTCCCGAGGGATGCACGATAGTCATTCGATACTTATTACGAATTACACGCGGGCAATGGCTAGTTTTTGATAATAACTAAGGAGATAGCGACGATAGGAACCCGACATGTTATTATTGTTGTTCAAAAACTCCAATGAAACCAATTTAACAAGAATCTAGTCCTAATAAAACTAAAGAATAATTTTGTCTAGGTCTCATGAGATGTAGACTAATTTCTTCTATTTGAAGAGAAACATGTCTACCCCTAACTGTCAAAAGTAGAGAAAATATGTTGGTCATGCTCGACGTTGTAGACATGTGTCGATCGAAGTATAGAAACATTTCTTTTCTTCATTATTGACATCGGCATGCTACGGACGGAAGAAATCTTTCTACAATACGTCATTTTGTCTATTCTTCCGTCGACATAAGCTTTGTCTACAGCGGTCATGCTACGCCTGCTGATCACTAATTAAGAATAGAATCGTTGCTTGAGTATCGGTCTTATTCCAATACGGTAATTATAAACTTGAATTCAACAACATAACACACGAATTTGACCTGAAATACAATAGAAATCTCTACTCAAGCGTAGTCTGGACCACACTAGAGTGATTACAGATCAAAACTCTGCTCAAATACCGAAACACGTGACGGTATAAAATAAAGATAAACTCAGCTAAATTGTGATCAATAAATCTCTGCTTGAGGAACTTTCTAAAATCAAAGCTCAACTTAAAACTAGTTTTAAACAGAGATCAATGCTTGAGGATCTTTCTGTAATACGGGCCTTAGATTAGTCAATCAGCGTTCAAGTTTCCAATCGTCCTAAACAAACTGGGATTTTTGCAATGATCCTGAAAACAGCTCGGATGATTGCGAAAAATTCTCATAGATAATAACTTCTTAGGTTTTCGCGATCACTACACATTATAATAAAACAAAGTTTAACCGGATTAAATCGCGTCATCATCATCATCATTTCAGCCGAAAGACGTCCACTGCTGGACATAGGCCTCCCGGATTAAATCGCGTATATTATTTAAATTGGTTTCCCGACGTTTCGAAAGCTTTGCAGCATTTCGTGGTCGCAGGTAGACTAAGATGACAAGCGTCTTTACAAATATTTCTAAAAAAATATTTTAATCTACCGTACAATATTATTAATTACAATCGTTTCGATGCACGCAGTAATCACTCACAATATCATTATCTTTTACAGTGTTGCGTGCTGTTTGGGACTTGATTATTTTTAGGACTGGGTTCCAAACAGGTGGTAGCTGTCAACCATCTTCTCTATTAAAATTAGGATGTTTTTTAATTTCAATAGCCTCACGGAGCATTCTAGGTACATATCGGTTTTCCTTCGCCAGAACTTGTGGTTTATCAAATCGAAGAAAATGGTTGGGTTTGTCTAGGGCATGTTCACACACTGCAGACTTTGTGGAGCGTCTGTTCTTGACGTCAGCTATATGTTCTTTAATTCTAGTGGCTATTGTGTTTTTCTGGTGATGCAGGGGTCTACAAGATTGATTGTGATTGTGGGTTATCATACATAGGGCAAACAAAGCATAGTATAGCCACTAGAATTAAAGAACATATATCTGACGTCAAGAACAGACGCTCCACAAAGTCTGCAGTGTGTGAACATGCCCTAGACAAACCCAACCATTTTCTTCGATTTGATAAACCACAAGTTCTGGCGAAGGAAAACCGATATGTACCTAGAATGCTCCGTGAGGCTTTTGAAATTAAAAAAAATCCTAATTTTAATAGAGAAGATGGTTGGCAGCTACCACCTGTTTGGAACCCAGTCCTAAAAATAATCAAGTCCCAAACAGCACGCAACACTGTAAAAGATAATGATATTGTGAGTGATTACTGCGTGCATCGAAACGATTTTAATTAATAATATTGTACGGTAGATTAAAATATTTTTTTTGAAATATTTGTAAAGACGCTTGTCATCTTAGTCTACCTGCGACCACGAAATGCTGCGAAGCTTTCGAAACGTCAGGGAAACCAATTTAAATAATATACGCGATTTAATCCGGTTAAACTTTGTTTTATTATAATTCTCATAGATTCCTATTATCTGGTTTTTTGCTAACTTCCTAGAATTTTCGCAAAGATACGATTTTTGCGATTATCCTACGACATCCATATATATGCTGAAATTTGAATCGCTTATTTCCCGAAAAGGGGTAATTGTACTCATTATTATGAACAACTTTTAATAGGGGACCAACCCTGAAATCGCGAACAAAAAATCAGGTGCTCCCTACATTATACATTTAAGTGAACATAAATGTAGGGACCAACAGATTTATTTTTCGCGATTTCATGGTTGGTCCGATAGTAAAAGTTGTTCATAATGATGAGTACAATTACGCCCCTTTTCGGGAAATATGCGATTCAAATTTCAGCATGTAAATATCCTTTTTCTTATTTTTATTCTTTATTGTACACACAGATACCAGGCCCCTCAGAAAGTATTGCGAAAAAAAGTTTTTATATATGGGAGACTGGCCAGTTATAATGTTTTTCGAAAATATGATTATTTATAAGTAAAAATAAGTAAGTTCCAATTTCAAAATTTCCCTCCACATTTTTTGCGAGTTAATTCAAAGTATTGTGTCTCACTGAAATATGGATCTGCGCCGGGAACATTTTAGAGCTATGATTTTATACGATTTCAAGTGTCGCCTGAAACCGGATGAATCGTACGATAGACTTCAAATGGCATTCATGGATGAAAGCCCTTCCAAGGCAACCGTGTATCGTTGGTATAACGAATTCAAGCGCGGTCGACCAACTTTGGGGGATGACGAAAGAAGCGGTCGCCCTTTGACGGCTGTTACCGAAGAAAACGTGCTAGCAGTGAAAAATTTAATCCAAGACAATAGGCGAATTACATATCAGGAGATTCAACACATATTGAAGATTGGATCGGGAAGCGTTCACGAGATTCTACACAGCCATCTTCGCGTGAGGAGGATAGTATCACGCTGGGTGCCGCACAACCTCACCGATGCTCAGAAGCAGGCCCGGGTGGAATGGTGCCGTGATATGCTTAACAAATTTGAAGCAGGCTCGTCTCGGCGTGTTTACGACATCGTTACAGGTGATGAGTCCTGGATTTATCAATACGACCCAGAAACCAAGCGCCAGTCGACTGTTTGGGTGTTTCAAAATGAGCCAACGCCTACCAAAGTGAAGCGATCTAGAAGCGGGGGTAAGATTTTGATCGCTAGCTTTTTTAATTTGACTGGCCACTTGGTATCAATTCCCTTACGGGATCAAAGAAGCATTAATGCCGAATGGTATACTACCAAATGTTTGCCAGAAGTTTTCTCTGTTATAAGCAACAAGCGACCAAACACAGGGCTCCGCGGGCTACTGCTCCACCACGACAATGCACCTGCGCACACCGCACTCAAAACGAGGGACTTCCTGGACAGCACGCCAGTCAAACTCCTGGGTCACCCTCCTTACAGCCCTGATCTAGCACCGTGTGACTTCTTTTTATTCCCAAAAATAAAAAATCAGCTCAAAGGGATACAATTTTCGTCGCCGGAAGATGCGCTGGCTGCGTTCGAGCAGGCTGTAAACGAGGTGTCTGCGGCGGACTGGAAAAAGTGTTTTGAAAACTGGTTTAGGCGCATGAATCTTTGTATAGAGGCTGGTGGAAAGTACTTTGAAAAGATTTGATAAAAATATATGTACGTATAGAACAATTTTTTTTAGTTTCGCAAAACTTTCTGAGTGTCCCACGTATACATTTATATTACAGTAGGAAAGTTTATGTATGAGCGACTGCCATCAGACCCCCACAACCTAATTACTGGGGAATACTGACATCCTGAGGCTAGACCAGTTGTCAGACTTTCGGGCTTCCGACTAACCATAACGACTGCCATAGATATTCGTATGACAACCGGGATCGACAGCTTAACGTGATCTCCACGGCACGAAGGGGTCTCGATATGTAACGAAACGGTCACCCATTATGGAGTCTTGAACGCCCCCTAAGCCACTGCGACCTGGTAAGATCTATTGTGACGCCCTTGCAGCATTACAGCAATTCCCCAAGCTGCAAGTCAATCATGAAGTTGACTATGACTTTGAGGGAGGAGGATTTGCTCTCCTGCGTTGAGATGACGTGGCCTCCAAGATGCTGGCTTCTCGTGTGGTGCAGTGCATCACACTCGCATAGGATATGGATGGGCGTCTCATCCTTTTCCCGACAAAACCTGCAAACTGTGGTATCACTCATCCAAGGACTGACCGTCGCTTGCGCAGCTTAACCTCGCAGAGATTTCAATACGTGCCGTTATTACTTAACCACGAGCTCTATAACTCACTACTTGTACCTAATTAACTTTATGTAATATGTAATAAAGTATTTTATATTTCTCTCGTTTGATTATTACAACTAGTTCGTGTCTTCCTGATGACAGCTGCTGGTGCATTCCACATCATTCTTTAATTCCCACACACAAAAAATATATTACCTAATAATTTCATGTCGAAAAAAAAAAAAGCCATAGATAGATAATATAGAGTCATCGGGTGAACCATAGATTATATGAAGTCATCCCGCGGCTACAGATTGCCGCCGCCATTATTATTTGGAGGGAAAAAATCCAATATGGCTGACATAACTGACTGTATGGTGACCATGATTGTTTAAGGGCTTGTTTTGGTATTTAAAAGGACTTTTACTTCACCCCCAGGTTATGCTTGGAAGAGCCTAGTCTTGGCATAATTCTATTCAGGGAAATTATTTGTTGAAAATCTCCCGCGAAAATTGCATAGCACCTACCTAATTTGTACGCTGTTAAAAAAGCAACTGGTTTTGATAAATTAGCGATATAAGTAAGAATCCGAACCGAAATACATAAGATCACGCCTGTAAAGGTGTAGGCAGAGGTATAGTACACCCAATCTCGTCAGTTATTTTATAAGTTCCATGTAATAATAGTGAGGAGATTTTAATGGGGCGAATATGCATAAAAAACTTAATATTGGTGTTTATTCTTCTTGTAATAATCTTTAAAAGTCAGGATCAGCTCGCTCTAAATAATTGTCTGTCAAAAATTCACTACATTCCCTGACTTGGCAGATCTTTCAGATCCATACCATTAGATTTTCGGTATAAAGCCGGTAAAAATATTTAAATTCTCACTGTAATCGATTCGTGAGTTTAGACGGCTTTGAAATGTCCAGTTATTTAATAAAATATTTAATTGCAATGTAGACATACAATGTGTTATTACTCATAACCGAAGACGTTATGAATTTTCATACATTGTTGTGGAAGATATGGGTAATTTTTGTTGTCATAACTACTTATTAATCGTCACGCACTCGCTCCGACCCGCACTTTTCCAAATCACAATAATATTCGCTGAGTACGGAAAGCGCAGGACCGTCGTTGTGGCGATGCTTGGGGGAGGCCTATGTCCAGCAGTGGACGTCTTTCGGCTGAAATGATGATGATGATGATGACGTTTTGTTTACTTACATAGGCATCGGTCTCACGCTTACCGTCGCGTATTATAACCCCAATATAACTGCGACCTTTATCCCAATTTTCTCTACACAGCAGTCACCCTACACATAATTTCGAAACCAAAAAAAGGCCAAAATGAGACCACAGATAATTATTATTTTACCCAAGCCAAGTAAATTATATATGTTAGGCGTAGTTGCTAGAAAATAGGCAAAAACTAACATAACTCGATCCCTCTATTAAAACATTTACATCAAAACGTGGGCTCGAGTTATACTGGTAGCTCAACTTATTAATTTCTTTACCATTTTGGGTGAAAAAGAGACAAGTATAGCTATTAGTGCGAGTTAGAAGGGGACAGTGAATGTTTTTTTTTATTATATCAGAGTGCATGGGCGGTGTGCTTTGGTGATTATTGTTTTTATATACATGGTGTTCGTGTTTTAAATGTAGGTAATTTATATTTTTCTGTGTAGTTTACAACAATGTGTTTGCATTTGTAACTAAGATTCCAGTTAGACGCTAAATATTTGAGTTACAATACTATAATACTAATACAATCCTAGTTCCTAGATGCTTACATTTTTTTAATATGTGATTAAAATGTAAAATGTAAGTATGATGTGGCCATTAATGTTTTAACAGTAATTCTACATATTCCTGCCTATTTGTTGTCTAGCAGTATGAGTCTGTCATGCTCACTTAAATGTCATGCTGATGGTGGCGTTAGTGTCGGGTCGTTAAGTTCCCTTCAATATGGTTGAGTTAAGCGATGGCTGATGCTCGCGTCATGCTCGTAAACGGGTGGGTGCCGTCTGTCGGAACAACTCAGCTCCTACATACTATGGCAACTCTTTTTACGTTTATTTCTAAAGGCAATATTCTCACTTTTAAACTCTTGTTTACTTCTGACATTAACCTACATTATACTCACATTATTTGAATAAATTTGATGTAATAAACAATCTCTCAACTCAGCCTATCTCAGTCCACTGCTGGACATAGACCTCTCCCAAGTTGCGCCACAACACTCGGTCCTCTGCCTTCCGCATCCAATCCTCCCCAGCCACGTTTTTCAGGTCGTCGGTCCACCTGGCGGGGGGGCGCCCTACGCTGCGTTTGCCGATTCGCGGTCTCCATTCAAGGACTCGTCTGCTCCAGCGGCCATCGGTCCTTCGACAGACATGGCCAGCCTACTGCCACTTCAGCTTACTGATCCTACAAGCTATGTCGGTCACTCCGGTTCTTCTCCGAATAATCTCGTTTCGGATTTTATCCTTCAAAGAAACTCCAAGCATAGCTCGCTCCATAGCTCGCTGAGCGACTTTAAATTTGTGGACTAGCCCAACTGTCAGTGTCCACGTCTCGGCGCCGTAAGTCATGACAGGCAGGACGCACTGGTTGAAGACTTCTTCAAACTTTGCGGTATACGAGACGAGAGACTCGACGAAGTTTGCCAAATGCTGCCCATCCCAAACGGATCCTTCTGTCGGCTTCTTTCTCGAAGTTGTGCCTACCAAGCTGAATTATCTGCCCTAGGTAGACGTACTAAACAATTTAGCAGATTCAGCTCGACTTTGAATAATCTTGATGTTATATATTTATAGTTATATATGTAGGTATGTATAATATATATTTTATTATATGTATAATGTAAATATGTATTTATCTATTTTTTTTTATTTTTATTATATGTAATTATAAGTCCGTAGTACGAAACATATTTTACTACTTTACTGGTGCATCTACCCTATTCTTTGTCTCTGCATTACCCTAAGGTTGTCTGGTAGAGAACGCCTATGGCGTTAAGACCGCCTTTGTACCCTGTTGTGCATAAAGAATTAAATAAATAAATAAATAAATAAATACTCCGTTACAACTTCGAGTGCCGACCCTTCGACGAATATCGGCCTCGGCATGACATGCCTATTGAACATGACTTTAGTCTTGTCCAGATTCATGCCGAGACCGACACGCCGAGAGGCTCCGACAAATAACAATAACTTATTTTAAAAAGAGTATATCCATGTAGTTTCTTGCCGTTTCTTCTCCATAGGACCCATAATTTGGAACCGTGCAACTAGAGCCTGACGTTTCAAAAGTGCCTGTAATTAGGTTTATTTGAAGTAAAAAAAATTAATAGCAGTAGCGGTAGGCGCGGCTTAAATTACTATGTAATCGGAACTCAAGATTACAAGCTTTTAATTAATCGATCGATCCGTATGGAAGTCATGTAGCCTCGAGCTACACAAGAAGAGTTGAGAATGGGATTTACGATCAGCTACAGTTATCTTTCTTTCTTCTTTCTACATTACGGACATAATTAATAACTTCTATCTACGATTTTTCCAAAATATAAAATATACGTTTTATCAAAAAAGTTATTTTCAACGATACCCCACATGCATTAAAATAACTAAAAAAAATATCGCCCCCTCTTTGATAGCTGACGGAGTGGATTGTCCATATATAATCCACTGCTGTCAGTTATATGTATCAAAATATATAACTGTATACTAACACTTAGGTTTAAGATAGTAAAATTGTTACTATATATGAGTTGTTTTGCTCGAAATAAAGTTTTTTTATTCTATTCTATTCTTTGCATGTATGGAGGACGCACTTTGAGTTAGGTTTTTTTACAATTTTAAATATTATTATCTGCTTAAGGGGAATTTAGCAGCCAAGTAGCGCCCCATCAGTAAAAAAATAATTACTCGCTGAATACATCATTTATTGAAAATTTGTTTTATCAATTGAAGTACAGGTACTGTAGTTTAATCAAAAACTATTAACTTTGTAAATTATAGTTCGCTATAGTTGTAGATAGAAAAAGTGCCAAAAGTGGCAGTTTTTCGCAATTTTTCTATATACAACTACAGCGAACTTTAATTTACAGTTATAATAATAGTTTTATTTAAAAATTGAAGTACCTGTACTTTAATTTATAAAAAAGAAATTTCGATAAATTATGTATTCAGCGAGTAATATTTTTTTTACTGATGGGGGCGCCACTTGGCTGCTACGTGGAATCAGACCAAGTTTAATTGAATTGAATTCAATTCAGTTGAATTGGTTGCTGGATTTTCATTTCATATTTTAATCGCATTTCAAAATTAAAAAACTCGCAGAGATCAATTTTCGCAGAGCTTTTTATTTATTTAAATTAATAAGTACATGTACCATTAAAAATCACAGGAAATGAAAATTCAATTGTACATTGTTTTAATCACATAAATACGCAACGGTTTGAAAAAAGCATATCTCAGTTCAAACCCAACCATCCTGTATACACATTTCGGTGTCTAACAAATGTGATAATTTAGTTTCTGAGATCACGCACACACACGTACAGACAGACGGTGTAATGATTTTATTTATAGGCTGGCCATATTATTAGGGTACCTTGAAAAGTGTACATAATTTTAAAACTCCGTCCTTTCGGTGCTTTTTGATTGTGTGCGGAAAAAGGTTGACTATCTAAGTATTTTTTAACTTGTGAATACATTCAAGCATTACATATTTTTAAATAAATTGGTACTACTCATCTTATTTTTTATAAAACTGAAAATTTCTGTTTGTTTGTTTGTTTGAGCAGCATGTTAAATCTACTGGACCGATTTTGATGAAAAATTTCACTGACTTTGACTTAAAAATTGGTATGTGTTTTATTTGAAAAAGGAAAATGGTTCTTGTGGGATGAACTGAAGAACCACGGCAGCGAAGCCGCGAGTATACCTTGTCTAGTTAACAATAAAATTATATACGTATAACTTTGGAATTTCGGTTGAGCTGCTTACGGCCAAAATTAATATCCAATCTATCCACGATTTTCCCTACTAGAGATAGGATTTTGACATAAGCTCCATACAAAATATGTCAAATTTCTATCTCTAGTAGGGTAAATCGTGCATAGATTGGATATTAATTTTGGCCGTTAGAAGGGACCAACGAGCGATTGACTGATTAAAATTCCATCCTACTTCTATACTAAAATATAAAAAAATATTAAGAGGAAAGATTTGTTTGTTTGTAATCGATAAACTCTGAAACTACTGAACCGATTTTGTTAATTCTTTAACCATTAGAAAGCTACTTTATTCAGAAGTAACAAAGGCTATATTTTATTTCAGAAGGCGGACGAAGCCGCGGGCAAAGTCTAGTATATTAAATAGGAAAGTATGGATGTTTATTATATTATTTATTTTAAAGATATAAAAAGAAAAAAATGGTCAAGAGCAGGATTTGAAATAGCTCACGAGCAGGATTTGAACATGTGACCTCTGCTTCAGTACACCAGAGCTTTAGACGCTAAGTTACCGTGAACTACCGTTACCGTGTACGGATGTTTTATTTTTTCTTCAATAACGCTGAAACGGCTGGACGGATTTGGATGAAATTTGGCACACAGATAGACCATGATGTCCAGTGACGCCTCGCGTATCAGCTAGAATGACTAGTATGACAATGTTACTTTTCTGATATTACAACTATGTATCACTATAATAGTTTTTAAACTTTCGCGAATTTCACTCGAATTTTACAAAATTCGATAGTAGAGCTCCTTTGTGAAAGAGTTCGTCCGGAGAAATACTACCACCGTATCTACTTCTCCGCCAAATAGTGATGCTTGCATTGTTGTTTCGGTCTCAAGGGTACGGGTGCCGGTGAAATTACAATCACATGAGACTTTCCATCTTTATGTCTCAGTTTGGCGAACCGACTTGCGGTACCATTTAGGCAACAGCCTAGGTGGTATTGAAGTTGTTATGGGCAAAGATAACCGCTTAACATCAGGTGGGCCTTTAGCTCGTTTCGCCATCCTATACTATAAAAAAATAACAGTATATATCACGGGACTTTTCGCGCAACTTGACCCAAACGTCGCGATCAGTCAAAATGTTCGTTTTGTTTTGATTTCATTGTGCGCGAAAATACCCGTAAATATAGTTCAATATGTATCATTATAATTCCTAAAATGTAATGAAGTTATTTTTTATGTTCGCTTACCGCATGCCGTCTTGTTGTGGCAATAAATAATTTTCTTTCTTCCTTCTTCTTTCTAATATTCTGAAATACTTTAAGCTACTATAATTTTACTACGGAACCCAACAGCTAATGATTTTGTTAGACTCGTGGGATTTACATAAAAACTGTTCACCGAAACTAATCGCCTTCACAAAACACTTTTATCTCTATTTTGTATATATCATTAAGTTTTTCTGTTCTATTACTAGTAGAAGCAGGTACCGTGTTGTTCTCAGAGAATATACCACCTTCCACGGAGGATGGGGGGGGGGTTAAAGGGGCCATTCACCAATAGCACCCATTCCTGTAAGCATCGGAGAATCTGCACTCAAAGTTGTTGATGATTATGTATCAATCAATCAATCAACTCAGCCTATCGCAGTCCACTGCTGGACATAGGCCTCTCCCAAGTTGCGCCACAACAACACAACAAGTTGTTGATGATTATGTATACCTAGGACAAACTGTCCAGCTAGGTAGGTCCAACTTCGAGAAAGAGGTCAATCGTCGAATCCGACTCGATTGGGCAGCATTCGGGAAGTTACGTAATATCTTCTCGTCCAAAATATCGCATTGTCTTAAAAAGAAAGTCTTTGACCAGTGTGTGTTGCCAGTAATTACTTACAGCACTGAAACGTGGTAGCCAAGTTGCCAATCAACTATCGTCAACGCTATGGAAAACAATCAAAATGTATGGGAATGACATATCTCAACGAATGACTTTTTCGTTGAGATATGTCATTCCCATACATTTGATTGTTTTCTATTAGCGTTGACGATTCTAGATTGTCAACTTGGCTAAGGGGGCCGATATCAAAGGGCAATGGAGAGGGCTATGCTCGGAGTGTCCCTGCGTGATCGAATAAGAAATGAGAAGATTCGTAGGAGAACGAAAGTCACCGACATAGCTCGAAGAATTGCCAAACTTAAGTGGCAGTGTGTGGGGAAAATTTCTCAGAACGGATGGCCGATGGGGCAGTCAAGTTCTGGAGTGGCGACCACGTACTGGAAGGCGCAGCGTGGGTAGGCCCAACACAAGGTGGACCGACGACCTAGTGAAGGTCGCGGGAATCCGCTGGATGCGGAAAGCGCAGGACAGGTCGTTGTGGCGATGCTTGGGGGAGGCATATGTCCAGCAGTGGACGTCTTTCGGCTGAGTACCGTATGAGCCGTCTTATGGCCAGAATTAATATTCTATTTATCCACGATTTGGCCAGCACAGCCCATCCGCTTTTAGATTGCAGATCTACCTATTTACAGTCAGGCAACGGTCGGAACTAATTTTCTCTGTCAGTATTGTGTCAATCTGTGTTTTATCATGCAAAAAAGGTCCCTGTTAACACTTACATTGACTTTATATGAATAAGACCAAAGTTCTGCCAAAAACGCAATTTTAAAAGTGTACTCTTTTATGCCAAACTGTATTTAATCGCATTTGATAAGCCGATATCAAAATGGTTGATAAATGGCTACGACGATTGCTGGTAGCTGCGACTTTAGATACAGATCAGACCAGACCATATTGTGAAAAAGGGTGCTGCCCTTTTTCACAATCGTCCGAAAGTATTTCGTATCCGAGAGGACGGTTACTGAACGCGTTCTCTAAACGATATTCGCAAATCCGAAATCGAAAACTTTTGACAGCTCTAAACGAATCGAAGACTTCAATTTAAAGATTTTTTTCCGAGAGACATTTGTTGTCGGAAAGCACTTGATGTAAAAATTATAAAATATGAATAGTGTTTCCGAATCCGTTCGGCTCTCAAATCGTTTCACTTCATATTATACGGAAGCATGTGGGACGTTTGAGAATGGCAATGTCGATTTTAAAAAAAACTGTGGATAAGAATAGCAAAATCCGTCTGATGCGATTCGCCCGATAGGTACGTACGGTGCGGACAGGTGAATTCGAGATTTACTCGTCGTCATTGCAAATGATCCGACGCGTGCGGTACGTCCGCTGCGGATATGAAAGCACTCTTTTGTCTAACTATATAAAGAATACTAATGTAATTTTAATACAATGCGTCCGATGCGTGCAGTGCCGATTAATGAACGCTGCCTTAAAACTACGATCATCATCAACTCAGCCTATCGCAGTCCACTGCTGGACATAGTCCTCTCCCAAGTTGCGCCACAACACTCGGTCCTCTGGGATGGGCAGCATTTGGCAAACTTCGCCGAGTCTTCTCGTCGCCTATACCGCAAAGTTTGAAGACAAAGGTCTTCAACCAGTGCGTCCTGCCTGTCATGACTTACGGCGCCAAGACGTGGACACTGACAGTTGGGCTAGTCCACAAATTTAAAGTCGCTCAGCGAGCTATGGAGCGAGCTATGCTTGGAGTTTCTTTGAAGGATAAAATCCGAAACGAGATTATTTGGAGAAGAACCGGAGTGACCGACATAGCTTGTAGGATCAGTAAGCTGAAGTGGCAGTGGGCTGGCCATGTCTGTCGAAGGACCGATGGCCGCTGGGGCAGACGAGTCCTTGAGTGGAGACCGCGAATCGGCAAACGCAGCGTGGGGCGCCCCCCCGCCAGGTGGACCGACGACTTGATAAACGTGGCTGGGGGGGACTGGATGCGGAAGGCAAAATTACGATACGGACGCAGTAAAATAAATATCTCTTCAAAAGGCAATTACCATATTTGTTACTTATAGTAAAGAGCTTAAACAACAAAGCAAGATCAACTTAACCATAAAGAATTAGCTTGGAATCATAAAGAAAAATGTAAAGATGGCAATCAAAGTACATAACGCAATTCACGAAATTAAGATTCAAGTATTTAAGGCCCACAAGACGGTCGTATACCCAAAAATAAAACGGTTATCTCCAGATATAAAAAAAAAACTCAATTAAGTAAATGCATTTTAAAAAAGACCGCGTGATATAAAGAATCTGTTGGCTCCGTAACTTAATGTCGTTGCTTCGAAAAAAAGTGTGTTCCTTTTTTAAACGGACCAATGAGGGGTCCCGATACTTAATGTCCTACCGAATTTTGAAATTGGAGATTTTAAAGTAATAAATGGAGTCGAAATAATTTTTTTTGTTCAGTAACTTTCTTATCTTTATATTATTTTTTATTTAGAAGCACAGTTTAGAAGCTACACTGGACCCTGGAGTAAGAGAAATAGATTAACTAAATAACCAGTGCTATATTATATGAGGGTGGATAAACTTTAAACAAATACTTTTTACCAGAAATTGGATTGCAGAAGATGGCAGTCGCTTCGTTTAAAATTATGATATTCATTCAGCTGATTAAATTTAAAGTAATTTATTATTTAATAAAACATAGAGTAACAACTAAATTTAAATTAACAATCTATATACAATTATACAATATTTACATCACAAGTATAAAATACAAGTAATTTATTTAGTTACTAAACTAAATAAAATAGAAAACAAAATTAATAATTCGTCACTAAAATAAGAAAATTCCAAGAATATTGAATAAGTCTACATATTTCACACGATATTTACGTAAAGCACCACAATTTCAATTTAGCTATTACCATTATTTCCTTATTATTATGTGTGTTATAAATCCCGGACTATACATAAGTAAAAACAAATTTTAGCAGCAATAACCTAATAAATCTATTCCAGACCTGAAAATCAATAGAACGTTATTATACCACGGACGACGAAAAAAAAACCACACTTATCAACTCTATGCCACTTATAACCGTGCTATATTGCAGTCGAAATTGAAAATAAGAACACTCCGAATAAACCCGAAATGAACCGAGTGGATGTTCTTATTTCAAATGTGAAGCGACGCGCGATAAACAACTTGCTGACTTATTTGTTGATCGAACATGATTGTGAACTGACGTTTGATTATGTTCCTTTTTTGAATATAACCGTTACGAGTGTGATTTTTGATGGGATAGGCAGAAGTTGTACGTCCCCAGTCTAATCAGACGCGACATCAGTATTTTACACGAAGCGACTGCCATCAGACCCCCGCAACTCGGTTACTGGGCAATACCGAATTACCGATATCGTACGACCAGTTGTCAGACTTTCGGGCTTCTGACTACCCGTAACGACTGCCATAGGTGTTCATATAGCAACCGGGACGTGTCAGCACGGGTCTCGATGTGTAACGAAACGGTCACCCATCCCAGGACTGACCGCAGCTAGCGCAGCTTAACCTTGAAATTTACGTAGTTATTACTTAGCCACGAGCCTCTCTGCCTGGAAAACCTATTACTTCATGTATAATTTCAGCCCTAGGACTATATGTAACTGAAAATCTCATCACAGACAATTCCAATATATCAGACACAATCAGAAAATCGTATTTAGATTTATTTTCAACAGGAATTGAACTTTTCTCCCACTTGCTCGGAAATTGCTTCATTGTTTAAAAAAAAAGAATACACCAATCGGCTCTTTTCCGTACGCAATGAAATAACACGCCTGCAATTTCCAACACGACAATAATATAAATTGCTGGACAGTTTTTTTAAATTATGGTAGCAAGGTTCTTTATGTACACACAAAAAATAGGTGTTTTAGGTACACGATATTTGTTATTATAAAAGATGAATACGCATTTATTTTTTCAAAAGTTTGAAAATGGAACAAGAACGGCGTGCAGGCGAATTGGCGCAAATAAAAATTAGATACTGTTGAATTAATTTATGTATCGTTTCCTGGCAAATGTGAGAAAAGTGCTACCTTTTAAAATCACTTCGGAAATACTTGGCTTAGCCTCGTCCTGCAAATATTACTCGTCCGTCAATTGCTTTATTTCAGGCCTCGACAGTAATGTACGGTTGACCGCACGTCAGTGGTAACAGTTTGACATTGACGCCTTTATTTCGTAAGCAGAAAGGGCGATTTTCAAATTCAAGTGTTACCACTGTAATGCAGTTGACTGTACTATTATAAAATACAGAAAGAAGCCAGTCTAAACGACTGGTCCGGTCCGGTCAAGCACGACGACTTTAGGGGAAATCTTTTTTTTTTACGGGACGAATGTCATTGAAAAATGTTCTACTCAGCCGTATCAGAACTTAAAACAAACATTTGAACTTAGAAGACAAAACTATCAAATGGCCGTCAGTATCTATGGTAGCGTTCAGTAAAAATTGCCATAATTAAAATTTTGTTTAGAAAAACTCGGAATGTTACCGTAACAATGGCCCATTAGATTGATAAACATCTACGGAAGAATAGTAACGACTTTTTTCGAATTTAGAATTTCGGAACGATTGTGTTTTTTTCTAAGTTGCCAGCTTAGTGTTTGGGAAGACTTTAGACGGCCACGTTGTATATTAAATAAATTAAACAAATAGTACATTACTGTCCAGGCCTGAAATATTTAGTATTTCCGAAGTGATTTTAAATTATATCACTGATAAAAAAAAGATCACTCAATCCAGATGCTCATCCTAAAAACACTCCAAGAATAATAATAATAAAAAAGTCCAGCAATCTTTTTTTTAAACAATGAAGCAATTTCCGATCAAGTGGGAGAAAATAAATACATAGGTCTCTGATTGGAATACGTAGTTGCCAAATCATGATTTACATCGTATTGGTTCAAGGTTCACTCTTCAAAATATTCTCACTGGCATTGGCGTTAGAACGTAGACTTGGTGACCTATGTCATGTAAAAACATTTATTCCTTAATAAATGGATTAAAATTAGTCGCTTATTTCCTTCCTTTTTGGCTTGATGGGGTCTAAAGCCAGAAAGGGAGAGAGCTTGTTTTTTATAACCTCCGCATATTTTGCAACTAACGACTAAAAAACCCAAAACAAATAAAAAATAAAAAAGGCCAATAAATTGGAATCATTCAAATTCGCAGTTCGTATGTGGAACGTTGGCGCTAGCGGACCTCACACGTCGCTAATCCGCGGTATCGGCAATCAGTCACGTCGAGGCGCCCGAGCGGGTCACACGTTGTTAACTTATAATGGTACTAGTTAATTAGTCTTACTTTAGTAAGCTTAGAAAGGTTCGGATTCATGTGCGGATTAAAATTGGATCATCACTTCTTGCTCTCTGTTCTCAAAGACACTTTATTATAATTATATGCCAAGTTTATGGTACAAAAAGTTGGTTACACAGATAATAGTTTACCAACAAAGATTTAGCTTTTTTTTTTAGTTTTCAGCGGCGGGATGGATGCGTAAAAGTTGTCATTTGGATCTCTTTCTGTTGCAGCTATGCTCTGGTCTGAAAGGCACTCCCTTCACTCAGAAATGCATTTAAACCATAAAATCAAAATATTAGCAATTGCATTTACATTTAATAAGAGTAGATTTATAACCATAGAGTTATTTTACGTCAGTATGGAAATGTCTTTGTTTATAAAATCTTCATTCTGGTTGGTCAGAACATGGCCAACCATGACGCCATGCACATGGCCCTGCCATGGCATGGCATGACGAAGGAATGTAGCCGTAAGCCAATCAGCGCATCCGTCATTGCATAGCGTTCATATCAGCCAATTAGCGCTCATTACGTGAGCGGTTATTCGCGACTAACCTTATCTTAGGTAGCCGGATTTTTGCAATGATCCTAAAAATGGCTCGGAAGATCTTTCTGAGATTCCAATTATGCGGTCCTTTGCAATCATCGTAGGATTTTCGCAAAGTTTCGATTTGTCCGATTATCCTAAGACACATATAACAGACTAGTCAATGTCCGCGCAATGTCGAGCACTGAAAAACACCACATTCCTTGCACCCGTTGCTATTTTATCATCGTATCTAAACTTATTAGCATAGACGCCCAACACGCTGTTAAATGTTAAGCTACATTTATCTACTACTAACATCTGTTTCATGTATGTTTGACCATATGCCCATGTTTTTACTAGGGTTCTAAAAATTTTATTGCTTGAGAAAATTGATCATTTGGGAATGATTTGTTTTATTAGTATTCGAATTGTACTTTTTTTCTTCACAAGCTGAGTAGGTATACGGTAATAGCTCCACGGGTGATGATACTTGTGTATATGGACGGTGATTGCTCGAACGAAAGAATGATTGAAGGAATATGCTCAGTACTTGATTCTGATGTTACAAATATGTATAAAAATTGTACTTACTTACCCTTAATTTCTGAAATATTTTTACAATCGATTTCATCAATTGGGTACTGTGGAGTGGACGCTGTTCCACGCTTCCAAATGAAAGTAGCATGTAAAATAAAGTTACTAATATAAAATGAATACGTTTTAGTGCAAAATCATCATCACCAAGCGTCACGAGACTGCACGTAATAGTAAGTGTCTGTGGATCCCCCAGGGGGTTCAAGTAGAGTGTTCGGCAGTTACTATTAGGTATGCTCTCTTTTGATTCCATTCCCAGCTTAAGGTATGATATACAGCAAATGTGTGCCTAGAATAAATTAAAACGTAATTTATTTTAAAAATACACTTTATCTATTAAATAATAAACATATTTTCATACTAATCTTCGTGATTTTGGTGAAACGTCACGCTGACATAACATTTCGCGCGCTCCTGCAACCATAGATAAAGGGTTTATCTCTTTTATATTTTTTTACCACAATGGCACAGATCGGGGTTATAAATCCGAGCGATTAGTTTTAATTCTTCGATTTATATTCATGTCACATAGTTTTAAGAGCGGAAGTGCGTTTTTTGATGGCATAATGGTTTTTACATCCGGTTGTAATAGAAAATTGTTCGGTTCTGTAGGGTGGTAGGGCTGTAACGTTTTTAAGTCAATTATGGTTGCTGTTTTAATTTTTTCAGAGCATAATTGGATTAGGTTTGTGTTCATGTAAGTAAAACATTAATTTATTAAAATATTACAAACGGAGGTTAAAGTATTTTACTGTAAAACCATCGTTTTTGAAATATAACAAAACATATTAAGTAAGTTATAAATTATAATAATTCTTAAGTAGTTTTGCTTGCGTGTTTTGCAGTAGTTAATCTCTGTTTAAGTATATTTAATAATATTTAAAATTAATCCATAAATAAGCAGTTTGCTAGTTCTGACCTTACACCATATTTTGTAGCCTAAAATAAATAGAAAGAAAGAAAATGTTTTTTTTTGCCACAATCAGCAGGTACACAATAAATGAAACGAAACAGGTCAAATGGAAAAAGGGTTTCATTTGGTTTTTTTTATAAACTCTAGTTTAACCGGCATAATCGGATAACCGATAGCACAAATTTTCTGACCTACAAAACTCATTCGAAACCTGTCATACGAAAAACTGCCTAACTTTTCCGATTAAAAGCGTGATAGCTGATATTATATTACAGCTTAATTCTTTGATGACCCTAATATGTATGGCTAGTTGTATAATTTCATAGACAACGGTAATAGTTGTTTTTTATAAAGCGATTATAGCAATTGGTTGTATAGCAACTGTTTTTATATGAGTTGGATATTTAAATTACTACAAAATATTTCGGAAGCCATTATGTTATTTCGTTTAAATGTTTCTATTATTTAAATTAAGGTTATGTTTGTTTGTATAGGTATTATTATTATGTATTGTGTAATAGTTATTGTAGGGATGTAATTATGTGTACAATTTTTGCAATGGATACTCCATTTTCCTTTAAAATTGCAAATTCTGTCAGTTACAAATTAAAAGAAAGAAAGAAAAACTATTTATTGCCAGAACAAGAAGTGTAATGTTTTTATTTTATTAAAGAATTTGATTATGAAAGATTTTTAGAGAATTTGCAATAGTTTTACTACTGATCCTTTAAATAAAGATCCGATAAGAGTAACTTTTGGCTATTAAAATATTTTCAGAACCCTGGAATAAAATAAAATAAGTAATTTGAAATCGAGTTAATTTCTGAACTTCCCGTACCTCAATGATGACAATGGAATGATAAATTGTATTATACTTTTAATGCAGGGCTTGAAAAAGTTAAATGTCTAAAGTTGATTCTTAGGCACCAAAGATAAACTTACACTTAAACGCCATTCCTAATTATTTATAAATCTATTTTTTTATAGAAATCATTGTACGTGGGACACTCAGAAAGTTTTGCGAAACTAAAAAAAATTGTTCTATACGTACATATATTTTTATCAAATCTTTTCAAAGTACTTTCCACCAGCCTCTATACAAAGATTCATGCGCCTAAACCAGTTTTCAAAACACTTTTTCCAGTCCGCCGCAGACACCTCGTTTACAGCCTGCTCGAACGCAGCCAGCGCATCTTCCGGCGACGAAAATTGTATCCCTTTGAGCTGATTTTTTATTTTTGGGAATAAAAAGAAGTCACACGGTGCTAGATCAGGGCTGTAAGGAGGGTGACCCAGGAGTTTGACTGGCGTGCTGTCCAGGAAGTCCCTCGTTTTGAGTGCGGTGTGCGCAGGTGCATTGTCGTGGTGGAGCAGTAGCCCGCGGAGCCCTGTGTTTGGTCGCTTGTTGCTTATAACAGAGAAAACTTCTGGCAAACATTTGGTAGTATACCATTCGGCATTAATGCTTCTTTGATCCCGTAAGGGAATTGATACCAAGTGGCCAGTCAAATTAAAAAAGCTAGCGATCAAAATCTTACCCCCGCTTCTAGATCGCTTCACTTTGGTAGGCGTTGGCTCATTTTGAAACACCCAAACAGTCGACTGGCGCTTGGTTTCTGGGTCGTATTGATAAATCCAGGACTCATCACCTGTAACGATGTCGTAAACACGCCGAGACGAGCCTGCTTCAAATTTGTTAAGCATATCACGGCACCATTCCACCCGGGCCTGCTTCTGAGCATCGGTGAGGTTGTGCGGCACCCAGCGTGATACTATCCTCCTCACGCGAAGATGGCTGTGTAGAATCTCGTGAACGCTTCCCGATCCAATCTTCAATATGTGTTGAATCTCCTGATATGTAATTCGCCTATTGTCTTGGATTAAATTTTTCACTGCTAGCACGTTTTCTTCGGTAACAGCCGTCAAAGGGCGACCGCTTCTTTCGTCATCCCCCAAAGTTGGTCGACCGCGCTTGAATTCGTTATACCAACGATACACGGTTGCCTTGGAAGGGCCTTCATCCATGAATGCCATTTGAAGTCTATCGTACGATTCATCCGGTTTCAGGCGACACTTGAAATCGTATAAAATCATAGCTCTAAAATGTTCCCGGCGCAGATCCATATTTCAGTGAGACACAATACTTTGAATTAACTCGCAAAAAATGTGGAGGGAAATTTTGAAATTGGAACTTACTTATTTTTACTTATAAATAATCATATTTTCGAAAAACATTATAACTGGCCAGTCTCCCATATATAAAAACTTTTTTTCGCAATACTTTCTGAGGGGCCTGGTATGGGACTTGCCATGGTTTTATCTGTATTTGGAAAGAAGGGCCTTATCAGAGCCTAGTGGGTGCCTTAAACGGAAATCTTCGCCGAGCAGAGGAAACGTAGGCAAGACAATCTGGACCACAGATAATATAATACTACATATAGTAATCTGGACGCTTTTGTCAGAGATTGGTGAGGAGAAGCAACAGATAGAGATGTATGGAAGAGTTTGGGGGACAACTTTTCCCAACAGTTAGACAGTATAGGTTAAATAAAACAATACAAGAGCACTATTTTTGCACGCACTTTGTATTTTTTAAATTTTAACTTTAACTAAATCATAATTTACAAAAGAAAACTATTTTTAAACACATAAAGCTTTTTGCAGGCACACAGCCACGACATAATCAATAATTTCCCATTGACACAACCAAAAATTTAAATCGTCGGCCCAAACCAATTTGCACAAGTAACTGCAAACCGTAATCCCTCACAAGTCGACGAAAAAAACGACCATAGACCAACCCAATAATATTTTAGAGACGCGGCGTCTCAAAGCACGCCCCCGGGGCGCCAAAAGCGTATTTTCAAAATATTTTGACTTTAATAGCCGTCTTTGACGTTCCACTGACGTATTGTCGATGGTTGTGATTTTTTTTCTTAAATCGGCAAAGGTAAAGGTGTTGTTGTACATTTTTTTGTTATTGACGGTAATTGTTGTCGGTGTTGTGTGTAGTCATGCTGTTTGCTAAGGGGTGGCCGAATTTGATCGTCATGTGTCTGATTGAAGGTGTAGTTACTTGCCTTATTTTTTTTGCGTTTACATATTTTTCTGTGTTTTTTTGATGTCACTTCAGATTGGCTCGCTAGTTGTTAATGAAAATGGCGACGGATATGGTGCTGAATAATATCCAGAGCAGCGACAACACAGCCCCTAGACGGATATTGTTGAATTTAATGCGTACAAACAATTCTGCCACTAGCTGAGGTATGAGGAAGCGGGGTACTGCGATCCGGTTGGCCCTGACAATGTCATTATGTCATAGAAACTTCAAACTTTGTAGGGTTAGAGACGAGACAGATTTAGATTCAACACGATATAATATCGATAAAATATTATTTTATCGATATTATTTTTATGTAATACGTAGTATTAATTATAAGGATTTTAGCTTCTTATTTCTTTTAATATTATTTAATAATAAAGTAATTAATATACTAATAATAATAGTAAGTATTACATGTAGGGAGGGAGTCTTTCAAAATTATCTTAATTTTGAAAGTAAGATGGGTGCTCTGTACTTTCAGAATTAAGATAATTATATCTTTAAAAATATCTTTATGTATTTATTTGGTGTTGAATATGGAGTTATTATTTTGTAAAGCGGATATTTTAAAAGAGGTAATTGTCCGTTTATATAGTAAATAAATATTAAATAATAAAGTAATTAATTTAGTAGTAGTATTATATTATTTATTTTACCCAGCAATATTACACAAAATGTTACATTAACATACTAGGTACTACGTCTAGGTATAAATATTATTGTACCTACTTAACATTTAAAAGTGAACACAGCATGGAACAAAAACAAATATTATTGCAAACTATAACAGCTAATTAGCACGTAAATAAAACGTTATTCAAAAGAAAAGGACCTACTCAAAAATAACTTAAATTTAATGGACAAAAAAAAACAAAAAAATTCTAATCACCACTAATCATTTTTTAAATAAATTAATTTTATATATGTATAGCCTTCGAATAGTGCATTTGTAACTTTGAGCTTTTATAATAAAGCCATTATAAATACCATTCGATATAATCAAATAAAACAAATTTTGTGACTAATGAATATAACAACTAATAACTGTAATTTGGTTCTAGTACTCGCTGGCAGCTACCGCGGCACCACTCACTTCGCTCGCTCACAGTTCTAACCTTACCTAACCTATTTGATATATTTCTGATTGTTTTTATATAAACAATGTTGAATTAGACAGTAAACTGTACAATTGTCGTCAATGTAACCTCAAATTATGCGACTGCTCAAGAGGTCTCTTTTGGGTATTGAAATCTTTTTTATTATTTTATTTTAGTAGTAATTGAAAGCGAAATTCTGATAGTACTGAGTAATTTTTTCAGTGTTTACGTGTCAAACCGCGTTTGACAGTATTATTGTGATATTTAATAGATTTTAACAAAACCAAAAGATTGACGAAACAAGTATACGAAGCGAGTGTGGATGGAAGAGTTGGAAGGGGACGACCTCGGCGAACGTATCGCGATCAAATCGCGGATGTTCTCAAAAAATGCCAGGTTAAGTGTTCTCTAAATTGACGAGCATGCATGACGAGGTTAATGGACGTAGATGAAGGGAAAGAGGTGTGTCAGGATCGTAGCAGGTGGAAATCCATAGTCTCTGCCTACCCCAATGGGAAACAGGCGTGATAATATGTATGTATGTATGTATGTAACAAAACCAAACATTTTCAGGGATGTAATAGTGCGATTGATTTTAATTGAGGAAGTTTTTCGCAAAGAGGCCTTCAAAAGAAGTAAAAGACCAAGTAGCTTCATGGAGAAATATTACACATCCGTGCAAATCTTAAATAAAATCGAATGTGACACAAAAGTTGTTATTTTACTAAATTATTCATTCCTAGCTGTGCTTGTGACCCTGTCCGTGTGGAAGTTGTAAATTAACATCGTGGGCCTTACTCCCGACTGGTTCAAGCTCTGAACCAAATCGAGCTAATTTCAATTCCTAGAAAAAAGCAGTACGATTTGACACTAACTCGAATTCAAATTCGATTGATACAGCACTCGATCCAGGCGGGGTCAGGAGTAAGGCTTAGAAGTGGGTAGCTACTCTAATAACTAGCTAAATAGCGGCTATTCAACAAATAGCCATGGCTACTTCGATCAATGGCTACGATATCTGTCAACACGATAGCTAGCTATTGGCTACTGCTTCGAATAACCAACAAGTTTACGGTGTAGCGGGCAGCCGCCGCGCTGCCGTGAGCTGACCAAGTAAAATAGCTATTGGCTATTGGTAGCTAGCTAGCGACTTTCTTTATTTTTACGATTTCTAACATAACTTAGTAGTCAATTAGGTTTAAAATCGTTTGAGATCTATAATTTTGTTTGTACAACAAAAGAAGGGTCTTTTGTTGTAGTTTTTACTGTAATTTTATTAGTTAATTTTAAATTTTCAATGTTTTCGACAGTTAAATATGTAGTAATTAGTAATACGTAATAAATGTAAAAATACGTACGTACGAAGGAAAGTAATTTTTTTTCAACAATACAATACAATACAAATACTATTGTACACAAAAGAAGATAGCAACATATATGACTTATATAGAACACATGTACAATGGGCGGTCTTATCGCTCAAGGCGATTTCTTCCAGACAACCTTAGGATGGACAATATGGGCAAGTAAAGAGAGGGGTAGTACGCAGTGTAACAACATAATAGAATACATATACTACATAACATAAATACTATACATATATCTATAACAAAACTACATAAATATAAGATACAATAAACATAATAAATACAATACAATATGTCTAAATATTACATAATGTACCTGCCGGAAATTACAGTGATGATAGGTAGCGATCATTTACCAGTTTTTTAAATATAGGCAAAGATTGAGCACGCCTCACTTGTACTGGCAAAGCATTCCACAGGCGAGCAGCCTGAACTGTAAAAGAATTACCAAAGAAATTTGTGGAATGCGATGGTATCGCCAACGTGAGGTTTTCTGATGACCTTAAGAGCCTCGAATGTGTGTCACGAAGGAACACTAACTAACTAAAGGGCTAACTAAAGGACTAACTAAAGGAACTAACTAAAGGAGCATTCTTTGCTAAGATCATTTTTCTCTAAGGTCAATGACCTTTGAACTAGGACGTCTTAAGTATTTTTCAGTTTTCTGTCTATAACTCAAAAATTTATAATCACATTATACTCAAAATAATTTTAAAAGAGAGTTTTTACAAAGGTCTATCAACGTGGAGAATTATAAGTATCTACATTACATGGTTTAGAGATGGCAGGGGGGGGGGGACACATTGCAAGCCACTTTAGCTGGCTATATTTCGCAGATGGTACACCTGATAAAAAAGTGCTGTATGAAACATTACCTTCATTTTAGTAGACCTATTCAATGATACCACACACGAGGGGGTGGAGCGAAAAAAATATTTTCATCCACATTTCACATGTATGGGCGCCACCCCTAAAATACATAATCACGCATTTTTTATTCTTTTAAAATTGAGATCTATATTTAAACTATCTTTTAACAAAATTGCATGTACTTATATTTATAACTGTCGAAGTTATTAAGCTGTAAAGGATTAGGACAGACGGACAGATGGATAGACGCACAGACGGACGGACATGACGAAACTGTAAGGGTTCCTTGTAGGACTACGGAACCCTAAAAAAGGTACATATATCATTTATCGTGTACGTATCGGTCGGAACAAAAGTTCGTTTATCGTTGAACGGGAGTAGACTCCCTGGCTGTTATAGGTATATAAAGATTGAATATTTGAAATCGTAGTTTTTTTTTTTTTGTAGATTGCAAAATATTCTACTACCTATATTTTTCAATTTCGCTGATAGTATGGAGAACTTTGTTTCATCGATAACAGATTTAGTACATCACTAGTTACATTGACAATTAAATAGAGGGAAAGAGATAGTGTATTAAGTGCTTGCGTAAGAAAGAGATGTTTTGTGAAAGACATCAACGTGCCGTCTGCACCTTTGGTGTCCGTTACGAATTAACCAGTATAAGATGAACTCTCATTAAAAATTAAATCAGTTGAAAAATCTAATTGGATAATGACATTATTAACTTAACGATGAAATGTTATGCCGTCTTTCTGGACACTCAAAGACTTGCTGTTTTTACAACACAATCGTACTGTGCAAGAAGTCATTATAACATTTATTTGTAAATTTTGTGTTCACTAACACGGAAGTGTCAACGGCTCACAGAAGTGGTCGTAACTGATTCAAATTGTTTGAGTGGCGGCTTACATACAGGATTTTTCCCTTATGTGTGATAGAAATCGGTCGCCTGTTATGTGGCGTCTAGGGGCTGTGTTGTCGCTGATCCAGAGTTATTAATATTATTTAGGCCAGATTGCGCAACATTGGTATTGTATAACTTATGGCATAAGCTCCTATTACTGGCCATACAAACTTCACTAGTCTGGATTTACTAAACAAATTGGTCAATATTTTGCATGTGGGCCATAGCCCATAGCGTCCTGCATAGTTTCTTGTACTAATCTTATGAGAATACCCATGTTCAGAAATAAAAAAACTCTGCATTGCTACAGCGCTTTCAGTCGCCCCGGATAGGCTCTTTCTGCATCTTGATCTACTCTCACTCACTCCACGTAACCAAGCCAACGGAGTCTGTGCGCTTTTGCCTCTCTTATTATGTTTAGTTCGGCCACGAGCTCTTCTATTTCGTCGTTCTTCTTGATTGGCCTGCTTCCATCGTGTCTCTGCACAGGGCCAATATTTTACGTAAGACCTCTTTGTTAATATGATGATGTCCTCCACGACGTGCCCGTCGACGGCGACATCCAGTCAGCGCCTGGCATGCGCTCCTGTATGACTTGCAAAGCCAAACTTGGTCTTAAACGTTCGGTCACAAAGAAAGCAGCATAATTTCCCGCTGTCATTACATGTGTAAGTGTAAGTAGGCTTAGGGTGGGTTTGCGATGTTGGCGCTTGGTGTCAAGGGCTTCGAGGCGTGAGTGCTCAAAACGCTTTGCGCCCTCCATTACAGCAGTGCGTCATTCTGACCTTCGCATTGCTGAATCCTGCCAGTCGTTGTGGATATTTCGCAGGCCGCGAAGTGACGCTTCAATACCTCCTTGTAGCTTCAAGACGTCCTCGTAGCGTAAATGTTGATCTCCAGTTTTGCGCTTCCCAGTTGATAGTTGGTAGAATAATCTCTGTTAATATAATTTAATATCGAGCCCTACAAGTGTCTCTTATTTCATATTGTTGAAACTATCCTTCTTAATTTTCCTAGCCTTGGCTTATCTATTCCGAGGAGGTAGCTTCTGTCTTAGTCCAAACATTCATTTGAGCAACTTTTTACGGCGAATGTTCAAAATGTTGGCAAATAAATTGGGTCAGGTCAACATTAATCAGATGTCACAACCTTGTGGCAAATTCCTTATACGAACCAAGATAGTACCAACAAAACATACACAATAGGAAACCAGTAATTTTTTTCACCTAACCGCCAAACTTGTAATCACATTACTTTATTATATTCGCCATTCTACCTTCTTTTGATAACACGTGTCCACGCAGCATGCACAATGCAAACACATCACACCCTGGCAGGAAACGGCTGACCGCCACAAAGCCTTTGCCAGGCTGCTTTCTTTAAAAAAAACATATAATTTATGGTCAAGCTTGACAGCTGTCATTTTTCCCGCGCGCGGGATACGTCAAAGGAGCGCGTTTTTCATAGGGATGGGCAAGTGAAATGGTTTACAGATATTGATATTGAATGCTGTGTAAAGGTGATCTTTGTTTTCACTTCTTGTTACTTTGTAATTAGTGTTATTTGTTGACACGATAAGAAGTGTTATTTGTCTATCATGAAAATACGTTAAATTAAAGTTTTTTTTATGATTTTCATATAATATGACCTACTTAGGATACTTTTTATCGACGTATTTACCACAGGAGCCAAGCCGCAGATGTCGGCTAGTATTTTATTATGGTTTATTTATTTATTTAATTCTTTATGCACAACAGGGTACAAAGGCGGTCTTAACGCCATAGGCGTTCTCTACCAGACAACCTTAGGGTAATGCAGAGACAAAGAATAAGGTACCTAGATGCACCAGTAAAATATAAAATATGTAGTAAAATATGTTTTGTACTACGGACTTATAATAATAAAAATAGATAAATACCTAAGTACATTATACATATAATAAAATATACATATTATACATACCTACATATATAACTATAAATATATAACATCAAGATAATTCAAAGTCGAGCTGAATCTGCTAAATTGTTTTCAAGGAAATATTTCCTTAACTTAATTTTAAAGGCGAGCCGACTCTTAGCCATCCTGATTTCATGAGGAAGCGCATTCCATAATAGGATAGATTGCACGAAGAATGTAGAAAACATGTTGTAGGTATGTATGTAATGTTTAGTAATTCAAAATAAGTATTTATTGGTAAATAAACATAGGCTAATAAAAAGCCGGATATATAAGTGTTTTAATAGCATGATATTTTCTTCTTAATTCCAAAATAGCAACACTATTTCCATCTCAAGTTTATACATAGAAAACCACAACAAAGTCCGCAAACGTTCCAATCGACTGTATGTACAAACCTTGCCCTATCCCTAAAAGTTAAAATGTCGACACAAAGCTTAGCAAATAAAACAGAGATATTTAACGTCAGAAACATCAGCTGGCGACCGCAAACTGACCAGTAAAGTAATGAAGGGCCCACAATACACACAACTTTGTATTGTTTAAAAACAATTGTTAAACTCAATGAACACAGACGTCCCTTTATTTAAAACTTCGGATACACAATAGTAGGTAGGTGCGATTTTGACATACATCGATCGGCGTCACATTACGCATTTTTTAATATTCAGAACTTATGCAGCAACGGATACAGAAGTAAGGTAAATATGGGCTGTTTTGTAAAGGAGACTTTCCAAAATTGGCCGAAATAAGTTGAGTTTAAAGGACCATTTAAAAAAGACCTCTTATCGCTGTGTGTTTAGAAAGACGATCAGGTCTTTACTTAATGGCTTGTAAAACCACTTTAACAAGGCCTTCAACTCATAATTAAATACATACAAACCAATCTCAGTCAATACTGGACTTTCAAAACTCCCAATTTGTAAAGAACTGCAATTGCAAACAAAATAAAAGACAGTACAGGTCAGCTTATGTTGGATGTGAAAAGTAGTCGCGTGCCGAAAAGAGCATAACCAAATGTTTGTAATTTTTTTCCCACCAATTGTTTGGAGACAAAGGAAAACACGGGTACAGCCTTTTGACTGATTGTTTTGAATAAATAAAACTACCGGTGTTACTTGCAGTAAAAAAAATGTTAAGACGATAACTTTTTATTTTTTATTGAGGCAATTTGTGCAGTGACTGCTTGCGGTTTTAAGATATAATGGGTCGGTTTATAGTATTGTAAAATGTGAATTGGTAACTGAAGGGCAAAGTCGAAATACTAATGTTTTGAAAATTTTAACATAGCCATCTCCCCAGATGGGTTATAATGCAATACCAGTTATATATTCTGGCTATAGCATTTCCCGTAGGTAGGTACTTACTATTTTGGCTTCAAGTCTAATCAGATGTAACCTGAATACCAGCGTTTTTCATGGAGTGATTGCCATCTCCCGGACCTCGCAACCCAGTTATTGGACAATTTTTAATTTTTTTTATGAGGTATAGATCTGATCTTAACCGCAATCTAGACAGCTTTGTCAAGATGTGGTCGACGATTGAGCGAGCAAACCTATCAGGTGCCGATTCACTCCAGCTTTAAAGGCGTTAAGGTTGTAAGTGCCCGGAAATACAGATGCGGGCAGTGAATCCCACAACTTGGCTGTGCGCATTATGAAAGAGTTCTCAAAGTGCTTGGTCCTGCCAGTATTCCTAAGGACAACTGGTCTAACCTCCGAATGTCAGTATTACCCAGTAACTGGGTTGCGGGGGTATGATGGCAGTCGCTCCGTGTAAAATACTGATGTTCAGCCGCATCTGGTTAGACTGAAAGCCGACCCCAACATAATTGGGAAAAGGCTCGGAGGATGATGATGAATCACGGTGTTGAACATCCTTCTTTAATATATCCCTTGTTCAACAAGTCATACTGTGTATTCTATGCGATTGTGAGCCCCCTCTAGATTCTAAATACTTAACTATGTATCTGTAAATTAATAAACAAATTCTCAATGACTACTCAAATCCCGCTCTTTATCTTAACAAATATTGGGGTACTCGGAGTATCATCCGTCCCCCGGGTATAAAACAATTATTCCCCCGTATAAACAGATGAACCGCAGGCCCTTAACAAACCATAATCTGTTTATGGTGTAAGGTTTACTGAATAGGGTTGTGCCGGGAATGTAAGGGTGCGGTGTTTTTAAGATGGTTTTAGATGCAAAAAAAAGAAAAGTGCAGTCCAGTGTTTTCGAAGGAAAATATAATGCTATTTCTGTATAACATTTTTTTTTAAATACTTCCAGCAATTTGCTTTAGTATTTAATATTTTGAGGTCATGTTCGAGAAAATATAGCTCCCCCGTGCCTCGGAGAGCACGTTAAGCTGTCGGTCCCGGCTGCCATACGAATATCATGGCAGTCGTTACTGATAGTCAGAAGTTTTGAAGTCTGACAACTGGTCTAACCCTAAGATGTCAGTATTTCTCAGTGACTGGGTTGCGGGGGTTTGATGGCAGTTGCTCCGTGTAAAATACTGATGTTCGTGTAAACAACACTGATTTAAATAAATAATAAATATTTTTGGGACATTTTTACACAGCACCATCTAATCCCAAACTAAGCTGAGCTTGTACTATGGGTACTAGATAATGGATATAATACTTATATACTTTTTTTTGTAAATACATACTTATAATACATAAGCAACACCCAGACCAACACAAACACTTATGTTCATCACACAAATATTTGTGTCCTGTGGGAATCGAACCCACGACCTCGTGATCAGCAGTCCGACACTCGAACTACTAGACCACAGACGTCGTCAAATGTTGAATGACTATTCGCAATTATGTGTATTATTTCCGTAACCAATTTCTGTCACCAGTTTCGCGACAGCCCTACTAGATGGGGTTGTGTTTCGCACCCTCTTCCAAAGATTAACGCCATTTTGTTATTTGTTGTCTACAGAGGTTTTCATGTAGACCATTATTGTTTTCAATTGATGTGGTCATGTTATTATTGTTGTTGTTAATAATTGAATCTTTTCGTGATTTGGAAGCGGGAAGATGGTTAGAAAAATTAAATGGCTACTTTACACGAACGAAATTAATTAATTTATCGTTTAATTATTGTCAATTTGATTATTATTGTTCAGTGGAGAAATGCGGAATGCGCAGGACCGGTCGTTGTTGCGATACTTGGGGGAGGCCTATGTCCAGCAGTGGACGTCTTTCGGCTGAAATGATGATGTTGATGATGAGTGGAGAAATACAAAAATCAGGTGGTCCCTACATTTTACCGCTTTAAGTGAACACAAATGTAGGGACCAACTGATTTTGTTTTCGCGATTTCAGGGTTGGTCCCATAGTAAAAGTTGTTCATAATGATGAGTACAATAACCCCTTTTCGGGAATTAAGTTATTAATATTTCAGCATGTATAAGGTCTTACTTTAATAATGGCAATTAATAAACTACTGACGTGTAAATTGACTTATAAATAAATGAATATGAATATATTTAAAGTGGTTAGTCTAATTATTATATAATTTTTACCATTTAAAACCATTTAAACCATTTATTTACACCTACACAAGCCACACATACACAAAATATACATATTACATGCAAAGGTAACAGGACAAGTTAGTGAGAACACAACATGTATACAACATAATGTGTGTGGCAAGGGATCCAGCTCAGTATTTGCTGTGCTTGTAGGTATGCACAGCACTGATTTTCAGCTGGTCCCTCCCATCTATATATCTTAAAAGTGAAATTTACGCGCACAAGAAAAAAAAAGTAAATGAAAGAAGACATCTGACATCAAATCAAATACCTAATACGAAAGATTGGAATTTTACTTTTTTATTTTTTTCAAGTCATTTACCTACGCATGCGATGCAACTAATGGTTTATCTAACCCACATTTGTGTTCACACAAATCAACAAACTTTAGGAAACAGCTGATTTTTAGGGTTCCGTACCCGAAGGGTTCCAAACGGGACCCTATTACTCTCGCTACGCTGTCCGTCCGTCTGTCTGTCACAGGGCTGTATCTTTTGAACGGTAATAGGTAACCGGTTGAAATTTTCTCAGAATATGTGTTGCTATGAGGTGTATCACGACAAATACTAAAAACAAAAAAAAATCTAAAACCAAAGGGGGTCCCCATACAAGAAACCTCAAAAAACATGCATTTTTTTCAACGTTTTTGTTCCTGCTCTATCTTCAAAACGGTAATATATACTGGCGTCAAACTTGGTCAGATTATAGTGCATATTATGTAGTTTAGCAACAAATACTAAAAATAAGACAAACATAGACATATGTGGTGGTACCAGCGTAAGAAAGACATGCAAAAATGCATATTTCGTACACTGTGCGTTGATGTCTTTTGGTAAACTCTCGTAAATTAAATTAGTTTTTATGGAGTATCAGGTCGTTGAGAGGTACGGAACCCTTACTGCGCGAGTCCGACTCGCACTTGGCCGGTTTTTATTCATTACATAGTGGCGCCTCCATTTTGTGTACCATCTTTTTTTGCAAAACTATACCTGCATAGGAATACATCAAAAAAATTTATAGATATTATATACAGTCACACCTCAACAAAAATACATTACAAACATCCCTCACCAAAAATGTGTCTTCAAAGCTCATCCCTATCAGATATGAAACATGTATATGATGTATAACAACACCCCTTGTAAACAATGAGCTTCGAATAAACAGATACCCCCACAATAACACTGTTTACGAATTTTCACCCCCGACCCTCGGGGTAATGGATTTTGTGAAGTTTGGTGCGGGGTATAAGAGGTAGCGGGTAGCGATTTCATCATCTACCTATGTCATATGTAAAATGTTGGTCAACATCTTCTCGGTATTTTCACAAGATTATTTGTTCCAGTTTTTAGTTATCGTCATCATAAAAACGTCCGATGCTGAACATCGGGATCCTCTCAATGTATCTTAGCAAGTGACTACTACTACTCTATTACCTCTCTACTGTGTGTGGTTACTAGTGATGTGTCTTAGCTTAGTTAGTGGGGTGCATTAAAAGAGCCTCCACGAGTGACGCTATTTAATTGATCGTCCGGCGCACCCTGGGCAGTCAGCCCCGCTACCAACCTGCTGACTGGCTAATCTTTTCCCCACGGTATGAGCTATTATCATTATGTAGCTCATTTCGACACGATAGAAGAAGAAGAAGTGACATTCTGTTGATGTTTATTTATTTGGCTCTTCAACACTGTACATGAAAAAAATTACACATTTCAAACTTAATCAAAGTGCCCCATTACTTACAGAAGAGCACCGCATGCCATACATTAAGTGCAATTAACATGAATACAAAAATTAGTTACATAAAACAACAAACTAACAGCGATGCAAACAAAGTGGACCATTTATGGTCTGTATGAAATCAAAACAAATGACTTATACACAAAAATAATCTTAAATTAAGTGAATTTAAATATGTATGAATAATCAATTTATCACTCAATGTCCATCACAGCTTTTTTTAGAGGAATTATAGATGAGTGGAATAAGTCAATGCTCATGTCATGCTTTTTGTGTAAAGCGTACATTCTGGAAAATGAACAATGTTCTGTTCGTTATGGTGAAATAATCAATTTCCTAAAAAAAAAAACGAGCTAGCCTTATAGCAGTCGCATATGATCTCACTTTCTTATTTTCGTTGTGAAAATCGACTAAAAACCACAACGGTGTTCCTCTAATGACCCTTGGCTGGGGGCGTGGGAAAAACTCCTGTAATCGCCCAACCACCCCCGGCAGGTCCCGGCTCGCCACTAGCAGGCGAGCCCCGTCTCCCCGTGCGGCAAGCACATCGACCGCACCCTCTTGACATCCCATGTATACACATCTCTGCAATTGATGAAATTATTATTTAACTATAAACGGCAAGATCGACAATCCAACAAGCCTCGCTCGCTGTTCTCTATCCGCACCCGACAAGTACACACGGCTGCGCGCGCGCCATCTTCTGGCGGCGCCACTGTCACGCACAGGCACTTCCCAGTATGCTCCAAATAATAATGCTGTTTCATTGCTCAACGCTCTGATTGCTAAATAACCAGAAGTCGATATTTTTTATACCAAAATAAACCAATTTGTCAGCTTTTGTCAAAAAATTTTAACTGATTATAATTAGACTTATAAGAATTATATATGTACCTAAATAATAACTAGGCCTACTGTACGTGTTGGGCAACTGTAAGTACAGTAGGCAGCTGTTAAATAAATAAATTAGATTTAAATAAGAAATATTAATATTTAAGAAATTATTAATATCAATGAAATTTTCCGTGTAATTAATAAATTTGTTTTTAAAACTACTGATATTGATTAAGAAAACGATTCATGTGGACATTCCAAGCGAAGTAGAACAGACTTTCGTAATGAAAACAGTCGATATGACATGGGGGGTGTGCAACTGTGCATAATAATCGTCTGTAGATTGGAGTGACGTCAAACCTCTTCATGTACGTGGCTTTGGAATCAATGTCCCTACCTTTCAGACCTTAAACTGGTAGAGCAACAGAACAATATGAAAAATCACGCAAGTGCCTTTGCTTTGGGAACTTTGGTGCCTCAAAAGTTGGACAAACTCACTACCAGATGGTGGAGTTTTCCGCTCATCGCTTGTAACTTGTACCACAGAACTTTCCACCAAGGTGTGGCATCGTGATTGTTAATATCGTAAGGGTGAGCAGCCCTCGTCACACGCATTGAAAGATAAACACGAATCTTTGTAACGTGTCGAGATTGTCTTGTGTGAAATGAAGTAGGTAGGTGTGAAGGATGGTGACAAAATGGAAAATGTTTATGAATTTAGAAAATGTCACGACATAGTAATTTTAAATTTACTCTACCCTGCTTCCTACTAATATTGTAAATGTGAAAGTTCTGGAGTGGCGACTGCGTACCTACTGGAAGGCGCAGCGTAGGTAGGCCCCCCACAAGGTGGACCGACGGTCGCGGGAATCCGCTGGGCGTCGGTCCACCTGGCAGGAGGGCGCCCTACACTGCGTTTGCCGATTCGCGGTCTCCACTCAAAGACTCGTCTGCTCCAGCGGCCATCGGTCCTTCGACAGACATGGCTAGCCCACTGCCACTTCAGCTTACTAATCCTACAAGCTATGTCGGTCACTCCGGTTCTTCTCCGGATAATCTGGTTACGGATTTTATCCTTCAAGAATCTCGCTCCATAGTTTGCTGAGCGACTGAATTTGTGGACTAGCCCACTAGCCCAACTGACAGTGTCCACGTCACGGCACCGTAAGTCATGGCAGGCAGGATGCACTGGTTAAAGACAAAGGTCTTCAAACTTTGCGGTATGGGCGACGAGAACAATTTATATAATTCGTCTTTTTAAAATTCTCTAAATAATGGTAAAAACCGTATCAAAATTCATCAAGCAGTTTAGAAGTATCAAGCGAACGAGCTAACTCAGAGAGAGAGAGAGCGACTCTGTTTTATACTATTTAGAGAAAAGGTCTTTTTCAGGATTCTACGACTTGTTTACTAGTCTCATATCGGATTTTACGATGGTATAATAAATTCTCTATTTATTTACATAAAGATTGTGAAGTTCACATACACAATAATTTTGCAATAATTATTATTAGTTATAACGTTTAATCCGAACTAACTTCGATTGTAATAATTATATCAATGGCGTTAATCGAAAACTGAGAAAGATAAATGATATAACAAATATTTATCATGTAATAAAACACTAATATAACAAGCACATCCACAGGAAATATCTGCAAAGAAAATATTTTCAGTAATATCTTCGACAGCAATAAAAGCAGCCATATTGACGCGCCATATGTTCGAAACGTTCCCGCGGTTTGTCTATGACAAACTTTTTTTTATCCATCGATGGACGAAGGCGTTTATTGGATGTATTCGCTGACTACGTTTCGTTCGGATATATTGTCGTTTTTATTGAATAGAGGGCCGTCGTAAGTCTGACTTTTGTGGGCACCTAACAAATACCATAAATGTGAGAAATGGTGCTTAGTTTCTTCGTGGGAATGGCCAACTTTGTAGCAACGAAGAATATAGTTTGTGAAGTGTGCTATTACTTTTTCTTCTTTAACAAAACGAAAAACTAAAAATCTGTTGTTTTTTGTAAGCTTTCGTATTATAATGATTAATTATTCAATAAGTGAAAGAGTTATGACACCACCATTTATTACTTGCAATTTTTTTATATAGATATCTCAGTTTTATTATCTACGAGGTCTGACTCAGAAAAGGGATTTGTTAAATTATTTTGAACATTGATTAAATTGCACCCTACTGCAAAAAAACCCTTGACCACTTTTTTGTCACATTCTAATTTTAAACCCACCTAATCCCATGTCACGACACAGATTACCATGAAATAACTCTGACACCACTTCAGTCAAAACCAAAACATCCAATTTCACTACAATCCCATCACAATAACAATTTTCCGTCGAATTTAATCACAATTTCAAATCCAATAACAAAAAAAAAAGATTACATACAATCTATGGCGATCTACCGCAGGCTGAACGACGAACGCGTTTGCCGAAAAGAAAGTGGAAAGATTGTCTATGGAAAAACATGGCTATACATTTAGGCGGTCTGTTTGACACGAACATCTTGTTAGCCTGTACCAAATACGTAGTTTTATAAATATAAATAAGGTGTAAAAAAGATTGGTAAGTGTGTTTATGTCTTTGCAGATGTGGGTTCTGTACCATGCAATTATAGTTTACATCGCTTTTTCCTATTTTGCTTTGTTAACATGGAAGTTGAGAGAGACAAATTGGCAGAATCTTTCATGTTCAAATAAAATATAATGACGTAATTAATAGTAGACACCCAAGGACCTAACAGCAAGAAGAGTATGTTGGTTGCAGGTCTAACGCTACATGATCATGTTTGTCATTCGAAATTATTTCAAATAAATTAATTATTTATGTAGTAGTAGAGCTCCTCATGTAAAAGCTCGTCCGGCGAAGTACTACCACTGTAGGTACACCTATTTCTGCCCGTCAAACAGTGATGCTTGCATTGCTGTTCAGATGCGAAAGTTACAGGCGCCGTTGAAATTAAAATCACATGAGACTTTCCATATCTTCAGGTATCAGTTTGGCCAACGCGATTTGCCGTACCATTTAGGCAACAGCCTAGATGGTATTGCAGTTGTTATGGGCAAAGGAAATTGCTTAACATCAGATGGGCCTTAAGCTCGTTCCGCCATCCTGCTTACACCATAAAAACGTCAATTATAGTCAACTCGCCAAATTATACATTTCACACTTTTCAGTCAACTAAACATTTACAAACACGTAAGTACATAACAAACCATTGCTGACTACAGAACCCAGAAACCCCTCGGATATAATACTCTCAACACAATGGGAGGCATAACAAATGAATCCAGTCGTTTCTTGTCACTTCTTCTATGTAAATTGTCGACGCAATTTGTGTCGCGACTGTGTTTGTGTCGTCCCTTTGTTGCCGTGTGATTTTTTGTCGCGCGCGATTTTTTTGTCGCCGTATTCAATTAAACGTGTTGCTGTGAGCTTTTGTCGGATTATTGGATAGATTTATTTGTGTTTACGTTGTGATAGGGTTAAGGGATAATCCATGCTTGTTCGTTGCGTCAACGGCTGGAGTCAATTGTGGGTATGTGGTGCGTTTTGAAGATTTAAATTAGTGGTTTAATTTAATAGATTTGTTATGCTGTGTGGTCTTCAAAAATTTAATCTTAGTTTTAGTAATTGGCTGCTTTATCTTTATACTAGTGATGCAACGAATACTACTTTTACGAATATGAATTCGAATATCGATTATACTATTCGGCGAATACGAATACCTGATTCTACTATAGCGGCACGTAATTATTAGTCAAAGATGGCATCACTATTTAGTGTCAAAGGGTCAAACGTTTGTTGTTGACAAGAAAGAGACGGCAATATAGCAATGACATCAACGCCGAACATAATGTAAGTCGCTCCAGTAAAATATTAATGTAAATATCTAATGAATAAATTTGCATATACTATGCTTTGAATCCACCGCGGGATAGTAGCTGCAAATAAAAAGGTTGTTTTTTAGTAATCATGGTTATTGAGGCAATTGGTTAGCAATTTTATCTGAGAAGGTATATATTGCGTTTTCTTTATTTTCGTTTATGTATGGGAGTGACATTACCTTTTAATAAGGTGGTTTTATATCCAGAGATTATGTAATAATTATTATGTTGCAATGCAAGTCGTAAAAATCTATTTGAGATACCTAAAGGCAGAGACTATATAACAATCTGTGGAAAAAGCGGATTAGTTAGTAATAATTATGTAGGTACGTGGGACACTCAGAAAGTTTTGCGAAACTAAAAAAAATTGTTCTATACGTACATATATTTTTATCAAATCTTTTCAAAGTACTTTCCACCAGCCTCTATACAAAGATTCATGCGCCTAAACCAGTTTTCAAAACACTTTTTCCAGTCCGCCGCAGACACCTCGTTTACAGCCTGCTCGAACGCAGCCAGCGCATCTTCCGGCGACGAAAATTGTATCCCTTTGAGCTAATTTTTTTTTTTTGGGAATAAAAAGAAGTCACACGGTGCTAGATCAGGGCTGTAAGGAGGGTGACCCAGGAGTTTGACTGGCGTGCTGTCCAGGAAGTCCCTCGTTTTGAGTGCGGTGTGCGCAGGTGCATTGTCGTGGTGGAGCAGTAGCCCGCGGAGCCCTGTGTTTGGTCGCTTGTTGCTTATAACAGAGAAAACTTCTGGCAAACATTTGGTAGTATACCATTCGGCATTAATGCTTCTTTGATCCCGTAAGGGAATTGATACCAAGTGGCCAGTCAAATTAAAAAAGCTAGCGATCAAAATCTTACCCCCGCTTCTAGATCGCTTCACTTTGGTAGGCGTTGGCTCATTTTGAAACACCCAAACAGTCGACTGGCGCTTGGTTTCTGGGTCGTATTGATAAATCCAGGACTCATCACCTGTAACGATGTCGTAAACACGCCGAGACGAGCCTGCTTCAAATTTGCTAAGCATATCACGGCACCATTCCACCCGGGCCTGCTTCTGAGCATCGGTGAGGTTGTGCGGCACCCAGCGTGATACTATCCTCCTCACGCGAAGATGGCTGTGTAGAATCTCGTGAACGCTTCCCGATCCAATCTTCAATATGTGTTGAATCTCCTGATATGTAATTCGCCTATTGTCTTGGATTAAATTTTTCACTGCTAGCACGTTTTCTTCGGTAACAGCCGTCAAAGGGCGACCGCTTCTTTCGTCATCCCCCAAAGTTGGTCGACCGCGCTTGAATTCGTTATACCAACGATACACGGTTGCCTTGGAAGGGCCTTCATCCATGAATGCCATTTGAAGTCTATCGTACGATTCATCCGGTTTCAGGCGACACTTGAAATCGTATAAAATCATAGCTCTAAAATGTTCCCGGCGCAGATCCATATTTCAGTGAGACACAATACTTTGAATTAACTCGCAAAAAATGTGGAGGGAAATTTTGAAATTGGAACTTACTTATTTTTACTTATAAATAATTATATTTTCGAAAAACATTATAACTGGCCAGTCTCCCATATATAAAAACTTTTTTTCGCAATACTTTCTGAGGGGCCTGGTACTTATTAAATGTTAATTAATACTTTTAAGAACCTAATACTTGGCACTGCTAACTTAATAAACACCTTCACACAATGGGCCTTAGTGATACCACAGTTTGCAGGTTTTGTCACGAAAAGGATGAGACGCCCATCCATATCCTATGCGAATGTGATGCAGTGCACCACATAAGCAGCCATTGGAGGCTACGTCATCTCAATGCAAGAGCTTAAATCCTCCTCACCAAGGTCATAGTCGACTTCATGATTGACTTGCAACTTCGGGAGGTGCTGTAATACTGCAAGAGGCGTCACAATATTTTTTTCAGGTCGCAGTGGCTTAGGGGTGTCCAAGACCCTACTCTTTCCTTATAATAATAATGTCAATTTTATAAAAGTATCAATTGAAAGGTGGCTTTTGGTTATGTGTTACAACATAAACGTTGAAGATAGCTTATTATCTTGTTGATGACAAGCACAAACATAGTACCTAAGATATTTTATTAGATTGTTTATTTTGTGATATTTGACATAGAAATGTTTATGCATATAAATGGTTCTTTTCATTTGTGTTTGAATTAATTGAATTTGACATGTACCTAATCTATTTATAATTATAATGTTTTATTTAGGTAGATCACTGGTTTATGTTTTTGGAAAAATATTATTGCATTTAGTAATTTTATTGTGTAGCTTATTTACAGATTATGTTTAATTTTTTGGTATTGGTATTGGTATAACGGGCCATTTTCCGCAACTCCACGCTCGGCGTGTATTTTGCGTGTGGGTGGGAATAACTTGTTTACTCGAGCCACCCCAGCTCCTCGAGGAAGGCCAGCAGACGCTTGATGTTGCTGACTGTCTCTCGGAGAGTACCCGGATCTCCGAAGTACTTAGCCCTGTATGAGGCGACCTCCGGGCAGTTGAGAAGCACGTGGGCCGCTGTTTCCTCTGTCTCCATGCAGGCTCTGCACAGAGGACTGTCAGTCACACCTATGACAAAGAGGTGTTTGTTAAATGAACCGTGTCCGGTGTAGGTGGCTGTCACCGTACGTAGGTGTTGTTTTGACAGCCGGAGGAGCTGTTTGGTGATCTTACCGTCGATGACGGGGAGTGCTTCCTTAGCCTGTCTGCATACCTCGTGGTTTATCCAGGAGTAGTTGTGTTTGTCTCTAGTGCGTTTCCTTACCAGAGTACGTAAATGACCGAAAGGGGGAGGTATTATGGGTTCAGGTCCTACCGCGTCTGTACTCGATCCCCTCCTAGCGAGTTCATCCGCTGCGTCATTGCCTCTAGAGCCACTATGACCTTTAATCCATTGTAGGGTTATATTGTTGGAGCTGCCTACCTGATTTAATTTCTGGTGGCATTCGTAGATGAGCCCAGAGTTGACAGTACAACTGTTGAGAGCCAGTAGAACCGCCATGCTGTCGGAGAGTATTCTAATAGAGTGATCTTTTACCTCCCGTGCCATGACTGCTGCAGTTGCCAGTAAGATGCCCATACACTCAGCTTGAAATACCGTGTTGTAGACACCCAGTGGCGTAGAGATGAATATGTTTAGGTCTTCTGAAAAGACCCCACATCCTGTACCTGATTCCGTTTTGGATCCATCTGTAAAGATCCTAAGTTCTCTGGGATTCAAACCCTCGCACAGATGGTCCTCATACAGTTGGATCTTGTATTTTTTGTCAAAAATGAACTCCTTCGGTATGCGGTCGTTAATTGCTCGCATAAATGGTAATTCCTCAGAGAGTTCATCGAGTATAAGAGTGTGGTGTATTTTGCAGTTTCTCCAGAGACCCAGCGATTTAAGCCGCACCGCCGCCACTGCAGCCTCTTGTTGGACAAATAGGTGCAGTGGAGGAAGGCCTAGTAAGGCTTCCAGCGCTGCCGTTGGAGTTGTTTTCATGCAGCCCGTGGTGGCCACACAGGCGAGTCTCTGGAGCCGTTGCAGTTTGTTTGCAGCTGTAACTAATTTAGTTCGCGGCCACCAAACCACTGCACCATATGTTATCATGGGTCGGATCACTGTTTTGTACAGCCATAAGATTACTTTAGGTGACAGTCCCCACCGTTTGCCTTTCATTCTACACTGCCAAAACGTGATACTGGCCCTGTTTAGTTTGTTTTCGATGTGACTACTCCATGTCAGCTTGCTATCAAGTATGACGCCAAGGTATTTAACCTCGGCGGACAGCTGGAGTTCTGTATTGAACAAACTAGGGAGGCTATATGATCCTAGTGCTCGTTTGTGCGTGAACATGATAAGTTCGGTTTTGGTGGGGTTTACCGATAGTTCATATTCTCTGCACCATCGTTCTACGATACGTAGTGCTTGTTGGGTAAGATTGCAGACAGTACTCGTGACCTTTCCTGGAACAAGGATTGTAAGGTCATCTGCATATCCCACCGTGTAAAAGTCTCTCGCGTTTAGTTTTGTTATGAGGTCGTTGATGACCAGGTTCCATAACAGGGGGGATAGTACTCCTCCCTGTGGGCAGCCTTTAGCTATTATGGCTGCCTTGACTTCACCTTCTAAGCGTACTACTCTTTTGCTGAGCATGTTGGTGATCCAGTCTGAAAGCAATGGTTCCACTCCATGTCTGGAGAGGGCATTACTTATGCTGGAGAAATTTGTTTTGTCGAAAGCACCTTCGATGTCAATGAAGGTACCCATACAAATGCTTTTATGTTGAATGGCTTCTTCTTATGTTTAATTTCGACACAAATGTATTTTTGTTATGAAATAAATCACTTATGACTTATGAATAGAATATAATAGAATATATTTATTTGCTTAAAAACATGGTATAAAAAGGTCTTATAGTTCATAGCGAGCAAACATGTTTTGCTAAGAATATACATAGCATGCAAAATTTTAGTAGAAACATTATTTCTTTTCAAGGAATTCTGTTACGCCGTAGAAATTATTTCCATTTAACCATTCTTGTAATTTAGTCTTAAAAGAATATCTTGTATTTAACATTTTAAGGTGACTTATTAATATGATTCTAATTCATTCACAATATGTAGGTCATCAAGTCTAAGTCATAGTTTTAAGTGCACAGGTTAGATACCTCTGAAAGCAGCTTTTTAATTTCAAATTTCACATTAAAACTACTAACTAACCATGGCCTTAAGCAAGGGCGGATCCAGGGGTCATGGGGGTCATGACCCCCCCTGGGCCTAGGTCAACCACTGTTTTTTCCTGTGTACATAATTTACTAAATGAATATACAATGAATGAATGAATGTTTGTTTGTGTTACGAGTACATACTAATGTAACAAGATAAATAAATTTGTAACAAAATACAAACATAAAAATTACTAAATTGACGTCGCACCCGAGTCCGTTCGTTCATTGTGAATATTATTCGCGTGATTTAAAGTTTGATTTTGCAGCATCTCTTCTCCAATCACTCCGTTACCTCCAATCGCTTGAATATCGATAACGAATCGATTGAATACTTAGCTTACCATCAACAACAGAAATAACTACTTAACTACGATGTTAGCCATACAAAACCTAGCCGAAGTAAAAATAATTCAAGAACCTTAAAACATATAAAAGATGACATATTACATATACATTATTAAATTATTATATATTATTTATTACATATTAGATGATAAGTAATTCGTTTTTTGAAAATCGGAGCTCTTAAAACGGTTGTGTTTGCAAAAAAGTACCAAAAAATTTGCCATTACGATAGTACTGTTAGATATTCTGTGGCCATAGCGTGAATCTATATTTATTTATCTACGCTATGGTGTCTACTATTAGCCGCTCTAGGCGCCGCAAGAATGGGCCGTGCTCAAATAAATGCGTACTCTTTTGTCACAGAATGTCTATTGTTTTCACAGTTCTTGTGAAAAGCTAATCAGTTTGTTCAAGAACAGTCCAAAAAATTTCGCGCTCGCTACGCTCGCGCTTTTCTTTCTATCCTTCCTTTTTCTCCGTAATGGACGTATGTTGTAAGCAACTATTCTGTTACGTATGTTAATAGGAACAAAGCCGAAATTGGAAATAAGTTCGCGCTCGCTTCGCTCGCGCCTGTGTATTTTGTCGTTTCGTCTTTTTTGGCGTGTAGGTATTGCAAATAACTATTCCGTTACATTAATATTCTACAAAGAGAAAATTCAAAGGTCTAAATTTCACTTAAATTCATGTTTTAGCAAAAATGACGAAATTTCTAGAATTTTATTGGTCGACAGTTTTTTCCTAAAGGGAAGGGCGTCTAACTCTGCACCAAAAAAAATTGATCCTGGGCTGGATATAAGTACTGTTAGACGGCCGACCCCGGTTGTCTTTTTTAAAAAAAACTACAATGACCTACAACACTATTTATTTGGAACACAAACTACGTTACACCGAATTACGTATGGCTTCCCAAACTTTGGTACTGCACGCGGTGATGCCCAGATTCTAACTGAATATATTTAATATTATAATGACCAGCTCATGAAAATGATACTCAGCACAATACCTATGAACAATTATGTCAATAACAATAGGAGTGCTGATTTAGGCTTTACTGCCTTATAATAAGGGTCATAACAGTACGCGACCCCCCCCCCCCTGACACAAAGGCTGGATCCGCCCTTGGCCTTAAGTACCAACCAGTTCAATTAATGTTAATATCACTTAGTCTTATTTACTCACAGGAAAAAAGCAATAAGATATACATAGATTAAATCAGATTAAAAAAGATTAAAACTAAAAGCGACCCTCAACTAGACTACCAACTACCAACTAAGTGGACCGCCATTTTATATTCCCTTGCCTTCATAAAATTGTCATAAAACCCGATTGCTGGGCTCGAAACGTAAAAACTAAAGTTTAATACCATCTTCACAGCTTAATGAACAACAAATGAACCCCTATTGGCTAATCCACCGTGATTATAACCTCTTTTAACCTCAAAACTCTTTTTGAATTTTTATTTTTTTTACAAGCGCGTCCAACGACAATAATTGGTTAATTGATAACAATAAAGTGTGTTGTTTATGGTCGCTTCTCTTTTTTTATTAATTGTGAGTTTTAAATTAAGTATTTACTGTTGGCGTGTAAAATGAAGAACGTTAATTATTGAGCGGCGATTGTTTTATTGGTGTTGTGTAAATAATTTAATCATGGGTGGTCAGTGCCAATTTAGCTTCCAAAAGAAGGATATTGAATGTTTCAGCTGCTTACTAGCCATACTAGGAAGTAAAAAAACAACCAAGTGTGAGTCGGACTCACGCAGTAAGGGTTACGTACCACCCATCGACCTGATACCCCATATAAATGATTTATTTTACAAGAGTTCATCAAAAGACATCAACGATCGTGCACGAAATATGAATTTTTGCATCTCTTTGTTACGTAGGTACCACCACATATGTCTATGTTTGCCCTATTTATAGTATTTTTTGGTAAACTGCATAGTATGTAATATAATTAGACCAAGTTTGACGGTGGTGTGTATTACCGTTTTGAAGATAGAGCAGGATCAAAAACGTTGAAAAAAATGCATGTTTTTCGAGGTTTCTTGTATTGCCTTTGACCCGCTTTGGTTTTAGACTTTTTTTATTTTTAGTAGTAGTCGTAATAGGCATCATAGAAATATTCATTCTGTGAAAATTTTCAACTGGTTATATATTAACGTTACAAAGATACAGCCCTGTGAAAGACAGACGGACGGACGGACGGATGGACAGCGTAGCGAGAGTAATAGGGTTCCGTTAGCACCCTTTGGGTCCAGAACCCTAAAAAGCACAATATAAGAATAAAGGCTGTGTTTTTACAAAACTGAAAGTGCGTACCAAATCTGACGAAGTCAAAAGTTTTTATTACGACCACAGATAATATAATACTAGTTACGACGAAGCATTTAAGACGCATTAACATGCACTATCAAAACATTAAATAAGAATCTAGTTGTACGGTTCCAAAAAGTTGGTCCTATGGAGAAGAGCCGGCAAAAACTCCATGGATATACCCTTTTCAAACAGACAGTTCAGTGACTGACCCACTCACGCACAGCTTAAAACTCTGGGTCTACAAATATGAAATCTTACATACATGTTCCTTACAAAATATAGGCTAGCTAGCCCTAGGGGTTTAAAAAAATTGGCGATAACACCGCCAATGTATTAGGTACTTACATGCTGTTCCGGCAAAGCATATTCGGTAAGGTATAATAAAGAGTCAATATCGGTAATAAGTTTTTTTGTTTATTTATATAAAATACAATTTGAATGTATCAAATGAACTATTATTGTGACTTATTAGTCTATAAACACATATACACATAATTTGGTTAAATTAAATTCTAATATCTAACAGAACTCATCATCATCCTCCTGCCCTTATCCCAATTTATTTGGGGTCGGCGCAGCATGTTTTTTTCTTCCATACATCTCTATCAGCCGTCATCTCCGTGTTCACTTTCTATTCATATCATCTTTCACACAATCCATCCATATTTTCTTCGGTCTCCCTCTTTTCTTATAGCCATCAACATTCATACTTAAAACTTTCCTCGTAACAGACTCCAATATCTAACAGAACTATAATTCCAAAATTAATAATTAGGGTAGGCTTATTTATACCACTTTGATCTAACTGCAAAGTTAGTCGAGTCGGTTAAGAAACAATGTTTCTTAATAAAATATCGCTGACGTCACCCAAAGACGTATAGTGGAGGATAATTTCGATACCACAAGCAGTGTTCACGGTAGCTTAGTGGCTAAAGCACTGGCATACTGAGCCAGGAGTCGCAGGTTCGAATCCTGCCCGTGAGCGATTTTCTCTTTCCACAATTTAAATCTTTTAATAATATTGTATTAGGTAATTGATGTCAGATGTCTTCTTTCATGCTGTGCATACTTACATGCACAGCAAATACTGAGCTGGATCCCTTGCTACACATATTATGTTGTATACATGTTGTGTTCTCTGTAATTTGTCCTATTACCTTTTCATGTAATATGTATATTTTATGTGTGTGTGGCAAAATAAATGGTTTAAATGGTTTAATAATGAATGAATTTAATATTTTTAATTTTCCTTGTAGCTACTTCCATATGCATACGATACGCTGTTTTGTCTACTTATGTTATATCATTTGCACGCGATGTGTTGAAGACTTGGAGTTATTGCTTCCCTGCGCCGCGCCGTCGCCGTCGTATATCGCACTCTTTCACCTTTACTGAGTACTAATAGGTAGGTAGGCAATAGCTAGCTCCTTGCTATATAAAACTTAAGGTTAAAAGGTAGAATAGGTTTGTTTAATCTACAAAAAGAATAAAAAAGGGCGGACGGAATCCCGCTAAACAAAGACTGTAGCACTTAATTTTTTCCTAAACCCACTATAATTTCAAAAGTATTTCAACACACCAGATTTACACTGTTATTTTATTTGTGACACTATAACAATGATTACCGTCACACTAGATCTTTTGCGTAATCGCGGCGAGCTGTCTTACTATGGATGCTTCACTTATTGTTTAGCGAGATTCCGTCCGCCTTTTTTATTCGTCCGAGATTTACAATTCTAAAGTCAATCTTTGTTCAGTTTCATTGCCTCTATGATTAGCATAAATGCGATTATTTTCAACTTTAGGTATGTTTTTAAGTATTGTACCTACTAGAAGCTTTATTTTAAGTATTGTACCTACTAACATAGTTTTTAAGTTGTGTGTTACTAACAAAATGGATTGTAAAATTGTTTTATTTATTTATTTATGTACTATTAGCAAAGCCCAAGCCTTTCCAGTTTTGAAACTGTTTTGCTTGCAAGCTACATTTACAACAAAAAATAAAGAAATCCGCCCTTTATTTTTTCCACCAATCAGGATCCACCAGTTAGGGTCTTTAAAACAACCGTTTTTGTAAAGCCATATGTTTTTATTACTGTATGATACTTTAACGGACTAGGAACAATAGTTCTGTGATTTATGTTCACGGGTTTGGTCATTCGCAGTTGCTTCGTGCTCCTTGCTACCTGTTAATTTCTGTTCATTTGTTTTCTGTTTAAACATCGAAGATTTGGGCGACGACGTAGGCTACGGCGTAGGTAGTACAGCAAGAAAGTAGCCAGTAAAAAAATGTGAAATCATTAACAATAATACTATTGATGTCGATTCAGTTGCGCACTTTGAAAGGACTAAACTAATGGCGTTTGTCTTTTTCTGTTTCAATAGAAAATTAAAGTAACAGATGCATTTAGTCTGGTTTAGTTTTATCAAAATGTGCAACAGAATCGCCGAACAAATTATTTGAATTTTATTGAAAACTTGAATTAGTTTAACAATAATTGTGTTAATTGAGAAGAAGAAGAAGTTAATTAAATTACTTACCACGAAATCTCATGTCAATTGAACTAATAGTTATAAGGAACAAGACGAAATTTGAAGCAGTTTTATAAACAAATACCTAATAACCTAGTCTTATTTACGTTATTACGACACCTTCACCCACAGTTAAGCCTTTGTTAGTTTTTACAGGCAGCTTTATTGATTTGGACAGCTAACCATTTTTTGCTCAAACTGCACCGCACCGTGTTTTATAACTGGCAGATGTTGCAAGGAACTTGTATTGAAATAAGGACTTTTTATTTTAACAAAGAATGATCGAAGATGGTATTATTCGCAAGTATCCTTAGAACTTATTAACGTTTTTTTTAATCAGTCTAATAGGCTAGCAGTTCATTCCCACGGATCTTTATCCGCAAAGTATTTTGTATCAACCTTTTCTAAATAGCTTTTGTTTTAAACGTGTTTTATGTTTTTTTAGGTTTTATGCTTTAAACTTGCTTTAGTAAATCTTGAATATAGGGACCTTATTACAAAAGCGACCATAGTCCCTTAATTTTTTTTTTTTTTTTGAGTCAAGTAACATTAACAGCGACTTGGTTGGTTGGGGTTTGTATTATGAAATAAAATAAAAAACCAAAATCATTAAAAAACCTACTGACAGTTTACTCAACCGATTTTAACCTCTATTCCGTGGGCATAAGATGACAAAAGCAAATACGTATTTACAATACCAATTATTTACTGTAATAAGGGTTTGTTAACATTTCTAATGTTATTTCAAATGGAGTCTAAGTATAACTTACCACCTACTTACATTCATAAATAACTTATTTTTTCATGTTTTTATTTTATTTTGTATCAAACTAACTCTAGTGTGTAAAGAAAGTTTATTGTTACTAACACTTTTTGTGAAATATATTATTTGACTTGAATTGAATTAAATTGAATTATCTAATCTGACAAACCTCTGATAAATCTGTTAGAAATATGAGTCAGTAATTTAGCTGCATAACAAATACCCAACTCAGCTAGTACTTCCACTTAAGTTGCACAGTTCAACTGGCATTTATCAATAGTATTTTTTACACTCTACTGTGACATTGTTTGTGGCTGAGTAATGGTTAACTGATAATATATTTGTTTCATTTTCACAACAAGTCATAATGTTGCTTTGTATATCTCAAGAGCAAAAAATATTGTGCCGTCCCGACATTCTATTGGTAGACGAAAACAAAGGACCATGGGGGCAGGGTTTCTTCAGTGAATCAGTGCCAGACGAAAAGAAACCTTGAGGTGGAAAGGCGTACGATTTGTCGATAGTACACACAACACATTTTATTATAGAAAACATACAGAACAAACACTTGAGCACAAAGGTACTGCTTATCTCTAAAAGAAATTTCTTCCACCAGACCTGCGACAGGAAAGAAGGATAAAAGAAAGACGTAGACAGACACAGTGTATGACGCATCACTATTTGGCGGAGAAGTAGATACGGTGGTAGTACTTCCCCGGACGAGCTCTTTCACAAAGGAGCTCTACTACTACTAAACGTACGTATACCAATAAAAATATATATAATAAATAAAAAATATGATATTATAATCGACACCGAGAAAATAAACAATTAGACGATCAATGTACTGAGGAAAGGTAATGTTCTTTGACATTTTTTGAACACACTTGAACACAGATATAGTTGTAGAATCTGAATTATCTGAGACATGGATATATAATGTCTATGATCTGAGACATAAATTAATTATTATTAAACTACTTTATAAGTAACTAGCTGATGTCAGCGGCTTCGCCTCACAGCGCCACCTATCGGGTCCAGTTTAGTGATTTTCTTTTTTGACTCTGAACCAATATACAGGCTGAGTTTTGTAAATAGTGCTAGAAGGCTAAATTCGAAACTATAAGGTATGGAGAAATGTCGTCGATGGAGTCATGAGCTCGCGTTTGGAGAAAACAAAAACCGTTTTTTTTTTAAGTTGCTGGATTGGCCAGGGCCAGGAGTCGGATCCAATCTCTTTTGCAAAAAAATAATCCTATGTTATTGAACCAATTGATTGATAATAAGGACCAAATCATGCAAATAAATCAAATCAAAGCAAATCAAATCATCTTTTGATTTGAATGTGATTTTAGCTGCACGAACGGGAAGTCACCTTTGCCGGTCCCAAGTTGGTATAAAATGTAATATCGAATCTATCTCATTGATAGATTTTATGAATAATTCATAATATTCCCAATAGTATTTAGATATTGATCGTTACTATAAACTTTTACCGTAAACTTTTATTGGTCATAAACGTTCAGGTATTTGGTTTAAAGTTAAATAAGTTACGCTCCAAATTATTTAAAGTAAGTGTTATAATAAAAATTGGATGTGTTTTATTTGGATTTCTGTGTGATAAAGAAGTGCTGTTTATTTACTATTTAGTTTTTTTAAAGGTGCGTTTTTGCGTTTGTTTACTCTAAGGCCCTGTGTCTTTCACAAATCAGAATGGACAATGTTTCTTTTTACTTGGGTAGCTTAAAATAGAGCAGGTGCACGATATTTAATTGATCGTCCGGCGCACCCTGGGCAGTCAGCCCCGCTAACCAACCTGCTGACTGGCTAATCTTTACAACACGACATTAGCTGTTATAATTATGTAGCTCATTTCGACACGACAGAAGAAGATTAGAGCAGCTATGAGCGCAGTTTTTTAAGAACTGTAGCCTACTAATAATAATAATAATACATTTTTTGTCTTCTAATGGGTTGCATATCTCATATAAAACTAGTTTTTTAAATTGGTCTGAATTTTACAGATAAAATAAGTAAATAAACTATTGTGCTAAAACATACAACAAACAAAAACGTACAATAGCACGGCATAATAAAATAAAATGTTACTCAATTAAAGATATCACAAGTTTTTATATATTAATAGATTACAAAAATTTTCAACAAAAAACTTATTATATTATTACACGCGAACAGAATTTCAAGAATCCATTTTAATATCCAAAGAAAACCCATTTCATCTTTATCGTACACATCTAAAAACGGCCATCAAAATTCTATCTCAAACCTCATTACAAAAATCCAATTCTACATCAAAATAACATCATCATTGTACCGAAAAAAACACCCTAGCTCATCCCTACTATATTTATAAAAATAACCAATAACATGCGTTAATGTTGGCTGAATACATGCAGCTGTCGTTGCTATGAAAAAAGTTAGGCGCGTTGTCATTGGTCGGCGTCATGGCGGACATTAGCCGCATCTGTCAACTTTATATTGTTTCCCGCCATATTTTTAGCACCAATATTACGTATTTATGTGATATAATGTTATAATAAAACGTTATGTTTGTGGATAATTGTGTGAGGATGGTTATAAATGTTTGTTAGGTATTTAATGGGAAATGAAACAAGGTTTTGTTTTTGTTTCTATTTATGTGGAGTTATGTAAAAGGCAATTGAAAGGGAAGACCAATGTTGACCAATGTCTGGTTTCTATATCTGAAAACGAATATATAAGAAAGAGTCTTTACTCGTACTTACCGGTAGTAATTTTTATTAAAACTTTATTATAGTTTTAAACACGTAAAATGTTTAATTAAACAATCAATAATATTTGAACTTGGCATTTAAAGCAAAGAATCGGGCATAAAAAATGCATACAACAATGATTTAGATCTTAAATATGTCAAAAATAAAACATTCTTTTTAATAATAATAATATGAATGCCAAACACCATATTTAATTGTGAAATCTAAGAGTTTCTCAAAAAAAGTAGGCATACCAAAAGGAACTATCTTGGGTCCGGTACTAAATCTCTTGCAGTATTTTCTCACATTATTTGCAGTATTATTTCGTTGTTGTTTTCTAATTCAATATCAACCGATGTAACCCACAGCTGGCTATAAGAACCCCTCCTAATAATTTAAGAAAGTGTTGCCTTTGGGTAAACGCATAATGACCGCAGAATTATTTTATGTCATCAATATTACATATCTACCAACAAATTATAAAAAGCAATGTGATAAAGAAAAAGCAAACTACCTATTAATTTTAGTCTTGAATAATAATATAATACTTTTAAAGACTGGTGTTATGTCTCACGCTAATTAAAACATGCAGTGTGTAGTAAGGTAGCGTGTAAAATTTTTCACTGATAAATAAATTGATTAGCATGAGAAAACCAACGGTGTAAGAATTATAGTCAGCAGTCATGTTTGGGGTCAACTAGGCATATGATCTGAATAATAAGTAGAAGACTCTAAACTGCAATGGGGACCTCATATAGAGGCACTTGCTGGCAAACTGAGTTCTGCTGCTTTTGCCATTAGAAAAATAAGGCAGATGACTGATGTGGCTACGGCTAGATTAGTATATTTTGCATACTTCCACAGTATTATGTCTTATGGCATCTTACTGTGGGGTTCATCTGCTGATGTAGAGACTATTTTCATATTACAAAAAAGAGCAGTCCGAGCAATTTATAATCTAGGTTGCCGTGAGTCTTTGCGTGAGTTATTCAAAGAGATAAATATTCTTACCTTACCGTCCTTGTATATTTATCAAAATATTTTGTATGTGCGTAAAAATATCTTAAATTACAATAAAAGAAGTGATACCCATAGCTTCAATACACGATATAAGCATGAGCTTGTTGTACCCGGTTTTAGACTTATCAAAACTAGTACTAAGTCGTTTATGGGAAACAGTATTAGGTTCTATAATAAACTTCCAACTTGTATTACTGAACTACCATTGATAAAATTCAAGCTAGTAACAAAACGTGTGTTAATGTCAAGAGCTTATTATGATATAAACCAATACATTGCTGATAAAAATGTCTGGAATACGATTCCCACCTGCACACTGCGACCCACTGGTTCTCCTCAACTAGGTATTTGATATCTCTTGGCATTTGACATGTAATTATTTCCTATTGGATCATTTATAATTGTTAATTTTATTCCTATTGGACCATTAGTTTTATTTTCTATCTTTTACTTTTGACATTGGATCTATTTTTATTATTTCCTTTGACATTTTGTTTTTTTTTTGACACATTTTATTTTTTGTATCGATCTGTTGGTAATTTTTCTACCAAGTCATGTTATTTTGATATTTTTTCAGTTATTATTAACTGTTTATTATTAAATTTATTTACACTTTATTAACTTTACTGTTTCGGAATTATACAATTTATTTACACTTTTTTTCTAATATTGCATTTCTGACATAGAACTGCAACGTATATGAACTGCTTACAATTTTTAATAGGTGATTAAAATGTAAAATGTAAGTATCATGTGGCCATTAATGTTTTTTACAGTAATTCCATATATTCCTGCCTATTTGTTGTCTAGCAGTATGAGTCTGTCATGCTCACTTAAATGTCATGCTGATGGTGGCGTTAGTGTCGGGTCGTTAAGTTCCCTTCAATATGGTTGAGTTAAGCGATGGCTGATGCTCGCGTCATGCTCGTGAACGGGTGCCGTCTGTCGGGACAGGTCAGCTTCTACATACTATGGCAACTCTTCTTACGTTTATTTCTAAAGGCAATATACTCACTTTTAAACTCTTGTTTATTTCTGACATTAACCTACATTATACTCACATTATTTGAATAAATTTGATGTAATAAACAATAACCTATTTTAAAAAGAGTTTATCCATGGAGTTTCTTGCCGGTTCTTCTCCATAGGACCCACAATTTGGAACCGTGCAACTAGAGCCTGACCTTTCAAAAGTGCCTGTAATTAGGTTTATTTGAAATAAAAAACATTGAAATTGAAATTGAAATTGAGATGAATGATAATCCTATCCTACTAATATTATAAACGTGAAAGTTTGTGAGTATGTATGGATGTTTGTAACTCTTTCACGCAAAAACTACTGTATGGATTCTAATCAAATTTGGCATACAGATAAAGCATCAGCTCGTAGCGAAGCAACGACTGCGCGGATTGTACGATCTGCAAGGTTAAGCTGCACTTGCCGCGGTCAGTCTGTGGATGGGTGACCGTTTCGTTACACAACGAGACCCCTCCGTGCCTCGGAGAGCACGTTAAGCTGTCGGTCCCGGTTGTCATACGAATATCTATGGCAGTCGTTACGGGTATTCAGAAGCCTGAAAGTCTGACAACTGGTCTAACCTCCGAATGTCAGTATTACCCAGTAACTGGGTTGCGGGGGTCTGAAGGCAGTCGCTCCGTGTGAAATACTGATGTTCAGTCGCATCTGGCTAGACTGGAAGCCGACGCCAATATAATTGGGAAAAGGCTCGGAGGATGATGATAAAGCATAACCCGGTTTAATATATAGGCCTATTTTTTATCCCGGGAAGATGAATAGTTACCGAGGGATGCGCTATAAACGACATTCACGCGGGCGAAGTCGCCGGCATAGGCTTGTAAAGTAATGATATGAATAAGAAGTTGTAACTGATGTTTATCAACAAAGCAGCCATTTAGTTGCATATTATTATGTCTAATGAATGACAATACATATAGACAGCTTCTTCTTCTTCTATCGTGTTGACATGAGCTATATAATGATAATAGCTCATTCCGTGGGGAAAAGATTAGCCAGTTAGCAGGTTGGTAGCGGGGCTGACTGCCCAGGGTGCGCCGGATGATCAGTTAAATATCGTCACTCGTGGAGGCTCTTTTAATGCACTCCAGCTGATTTGGCTTAATTGATTGAGGAACACTAGAGAGATGACTCGTCCCCTTTGCGTAAAAATTTATTCGCTGAATTTCAAAAACATGTCGCTATTTAAGACTTTTCTTTAAGTTTCATTAGTTTGTGTTGGCAACCATTTTGGTTGCCAACACAAACTAATGAAACTTAAGAAATATTGGTCCTATAACACCACTTCGCTACTTTCATTTCTACTCTCTAGCATCTTCTGTGACAATGAATTTTTAATATTAAAGTGTTGCCTTTTACGTCGTTTTTCAAAACCAAACAACCGTTTTGTAATTTGTGGGTAGGTATTCCATGAGTTTGACCAAACTTGGTCGAACCATCTCACACTCTTCTAAAGCTGTCTACAATTTACTTTTCTCCCACTTGCTCGGAAATTGGTTCATTATTCAAAAAAAAGAATACAACAATCGGCTCTTTTCCGTACGCAACGAAATAACAGGCCGGTAATATCCAACAGGACAATATTAATATAAATTGCTGGACACTTTTAATTTTTTAAATTATGATAACGAGGTTTTTAAGTACACACTTAGATAAATTAGGTGCTTTTAGGTACAAAATATTTATCATAATACAGGCTGAATGCGCATTTTTTTTTCAAAACATTTAAAATAGAACAAGAACCGCGCGCGGGCAAATTGGTGTGAATTTAAATGAGATACTGTTGAATTAATTTGTGTTGTGTTTCCTCGCAAATGAGGGGAAAGTACTATATAAGTCTCGGCCGAAATAGCAATTAACGGCCTCGTTTAGTTAAAAAGGACTCGGCTTGCGCTTCGTCCTTTTAAAATCACATGCAATATTACTCTGCCGTAAATTACTTCATTTCAGGCCTCGACAGTTATGTACTATTAAAAGTTATCAATATTCAGAACATTTGACAGATTGCCCATCAAATATGAATACCTATTTCACCTTCAAATTATTTAAAAAAAGATACAAAGTGAAAAAAAAAACAACTGTTATGTTCCTCCTGTCACTATCCGTATACAGGCGCTCGTAAAACCCGAATTATTAACATATAAATTGCTATTTGTCAAGCACGGTGGCCAGGCCGCGATAAGGCACGCCGCGCGCCGCGGCGCGAACGATTATATTGTTATATACAAAGGTAGGTTGAGGTCGTACCGTGAGGAATAAACTTGTTTAGATTTAAGTAAATTTTTCGAGCTAGGATGAAAAAAAAGATGAAATCATCTAGGTATCTAACCTTTTCCCAGCTATTTGTATAACCACACTTACGAGTGAAAAGTTAGGTTAAGTTAGCTAACCCACGTCAGCTTCCAGCCCAACCAAATGTGGCTGGATATTAGTATTTTACAAAAAGCAACTGCCACCAGATTCCTGCAACTCACTTAGGTACTGGGTAATTCCAATATCCTGAGCTTAGTCCGGTTGTCAGATTTTCGGGTCTGACTCTCATAGGTAGGAGTTTCGCAACCGGGAATTTATATGACAAACGAGACAGATAGGTCGATTGTGCTCTCCAAATTATCTATAAATAATATAATGTTCGGCTTCGATGTATCTATAAATATAATGGTCACCAATCCAGCATCGACAAATTGAAGTCAGTCCGATTTAACCTAGCAGATCCATTGTGACGCGAGCCGTAAAAATTTGGCCTGAAAAAGTAAGTGTGAACTCTAAAACACAATGAGTCATTGTTACTTATTAAATTAAATAAATTAAATTAAAAACATCACTGTGTAACAGTTTTTATTGAGTCCATAATAAGAGTATACCAATAGTTTGTGTTCTTTCGTGACATCTAAATAAAGTACGATTAAATACTCTAATATTAAATTATAATGTGACAAAGTGTTATCCTATAATGGTATTTTAATAATCTAAATAATTTTCAATGATTGTGATGCATGATATTTTAATTTTTATTTTAATTTTAATATAATTGGTATAATTTGAGTGTTATACATTTGCACGCCCATGTGAAGGCAGAATGTGGAGAACTATAATTGTTGATAAGATCTACCCATGTTTGCAAAGAAATAAATGAAAAGAAATGAAATGAAATAAACAGCTCATTAAAGCTTACTGAAGACATTTGTAGAATTCATGGTAGTTAACTACATAACTCCGGCAAAAATCTACCAGGTGGGGTCTACTGATTTTAGAATAAATCGTTTAGCTAGTGTATATTGAAATCTTAAAAGATCATGAAAAAGGTACCTGCGTGCTTGATTATAAGCGCTTAGACCATATTTTGAAGAATTTAGTTGCCTCGTTGGTCTAGTGGTTCCAAGCGCGACTGCTGAGCGTGGGGTCCTGGGTTCGATTCCCGGGTCGGGCAGTGTTACTGGGTTTTTTCATTAGGAAATTCTCAGTAGCAGCCCGGTGTCTGGATTTGTGCCCGGTTAATGGCAATAGGCTAGCCCCCTATTACATGGGACTATAACATAAATTCCGCATCCAGCGGGTTCCCGCGACCTTCACCAGGTCGTTGTGGCGATACTTGGGGGAGGCCTATATCCAGCAGTGGACGTCTTTCGGCTGAAATGATGATGATGATAACATAACTGGCGAAATGTGGGTGTCTCTGCCTACCCCTTCGGAGAAATACAGGCGTGATGTTATGTTATGTAGTTTTTTTTCTCTTTTTCATTTGGACTCTCGCAGATCAGTACCCAAAATAGGTGCCCTAACTGCTTACCTGGGCGGGTAGATGGAATTCTGTTGTCTGAATAGCAATTTTAAGAACATTTATTTTTTATTTTGTCTTAATAATTGAGGAAACACCGATGGATTATTTCCTGAGATGCAGGTTGTCACCTAGTTCAGGAGACAGCTCCATTGTTTTGAAACATATTTGGTTTCTAATAAACGTTATTTTATTTTTTTATTTTTATTATCCACTCCATTTGATTCATCACATTAAATTTCAAATTAAAATTGAAATGTTTTTTATTTCAAATGAACTTAATTAAGGCACCTTTGAAACGTCAGGCTCTAGTTGAACGGTTCCAAATTGTGGGTCCTATGGAGAAGAACCGGCAAGAAACTCCATGGATAGGTATACTAATTTTAATTAAAATAAGTTATTGTTTATTACAACAAATTTATTCAAATAATTTGAGTATAATGTAGGTTAGTGTCAGAAATAAACAAGAGTTTAAAAGTGAGAATATTGCCTTTAGAAATAAAAGTAAAAAGAGTTGCCTTAGTATACAGGATGCATCATCTCTTATGACATATTAAAAAGACAGGGTTATCTGTTTTCAGTCTCCCCACATACTCACGCCAGCCTGAGGCTATCACTTACCATAATTATGATGTGCAAACTGTTCATATTATCGATAATTATGCATTATGTCTTGAAGTAGCACCTCACACCTGTCTTTAGCATTGACATTAAGATGGTTAAACGATAAGTTTTAAGTGTGAAGTGTATTAAACACGCACTTAGTTAATTATCATGGTTGTTACATAATATAGTGTGGTCTTTTAAGTGTCAATGTGCACGGTATTTGACCACCCAGGTCTATGTTAAAATAATGCTTGGACAACCATGTTGAAAGTTAATACCGTTGCACTTTGGGGTACTGCCCCCCTAGCCAAGTTGACAATCTACAATGAGGTTACGTTGAGAGGTTGGCTTGAGGTTGAGATGAGGATTATACAACGTGTGGATCTGTATTCGTGCCATATTTAAGGAGGTGACTATACCAATGATATTGAACACGCATCAATAAAAAAATCAATATCAATTTTTATTTTCTCTAAATACCTACTTATAAACCAAAAAATTCCCTGCGTGTGTCGCGTGCTACAAAAAACAATGCGTGCGATACCACCAAAAAAAAATTCAAGTATTTCCACCCTTTGACAATGCCAACGATGACTTATTTTCAAAGTCGTTCGTACGAGTCCGCACGTAACATCAATAAAAATATACAACAAAATACCGAATGACATAAAAATGGAAGAAAATCATGAAATATTTAATAAGCGCCTGAAACAACTGCTAATCGATAAATGCTATTATACACTGAATAAATTTTTTGATGATGACTTTATTAAAACGTGATTCCTTTGTTTTGAAGACATTTGTTATTTAATTTTTACTGTTTTTTTTTTAATAAAACAAAGTTTAACCCGATTAAATCGCGTATATTATTTAAATTGGTTTCCCTGACGTTTCGAAAGCTTTGCAGCATTTCGTGGTCGCAGGTAGACTAAGATGACAAGCGTCTTTACAAATATTTCTAAAAAAATATTTTAATCTACCCTACAATATTATTAATTAAAATCGTTTCGATGCACGCAGTAATCACTCACAATATCATTATCTTTTACAGTGTTGCGTGCTGTTTGGGACTTGATTATTTTTTTTTATTTTATTTTTCTTTGATGTAATTTATTATTCAAAGAATTATTGTTTGATGACTACTTTATAATTTTATCTATCTGGAGACATTTATTTAAATTTTAATTTGTGACATTATTTATTTTAAAATAATTGAATTTTTAAATGACTTATAAAATTTACTATAATTAGGACATAGAATGAATTGCCATTTACGTTAATGATTTATATTAATTTATGCTACTATTCAAATTGTATTATATTGTTGTGCCCGACAGGTTCCATGTGGACTTATAATATTATTAAGATCTTGTAAAAACACATGGAAATGCAATAAAGAATTGAATTGAATTGGATTTATTCTCGAACACTCGCTATGTTATACTCTTCATGTGAAGAGTATAACTTGCCTCTTTGTTTAGCGTTTGTGGACTACGAGAAAGCCTTCGATTCGATCGAGACTTGGGCGGTACTACAGTCTCTTCAACGGTGCCAGATTGACTATCGGTACATCGAAGTGTTAAAGTCTTTGTATGAAAACGCCACTATGTCAGTCCGATTACAGGACCAAGCCTCGAAACCTATCCTTCTGCAGCGAGGTGTGAGACAGGGAGATGTGACCTCTCCGAAACTGTTCACTGCTGCATTAGAGGATGTCTTCAAGGTTCTGGACTGGAATGGGCTAGGCATTAACATAAACGGCGAGTACATCACTCACCTTCGGTTTGCCGACGACATAGTAGTCATGGCTGAGACCATGGAGGACCTCGGTACAATGCTCGATGACCTCAGTAGAGCTTCCGATAGAGTGGGTCTTAAAATGAATATGGACAAGACAAAGGTTATGTCGAATTCCCATATAGCACCCATTCCCGTAGAGAATCTACACTCGAAGTTGTTGACGATTATGTATACCTAGGACAAACTGTCCAGCTAGGTAAGTCCAACTTCGAGAAAGAGGTCAATCGTCGAATCCGACTCGGTTGGGCAGCGTTCGGGAAGCTACGCAATATCTTCTCGTCCAAAATACCGCAGTGTCTCAAGACGAAAGTCTTTGACCAGTGTGTGTTGTCAGTAATTACTTACGGTACTGAAACGTGGTCGCTCACAATGGGCCTGATAAGAAGGCTCAAAGTCACTCAAAGGGCAATGGAGAGGGCTATGCTCGGAGTGTCCCTGCGTGATCGAATCAGAAATGAGGAGATTCGCAGGAGAACGAAAGTAACCGACATAGCCCGAAGAATTGCCAAACTTAAGTGGCAGTGGGCGGGGCATATTGCTCGCAGAACGGATGGCCGATGGGGCAGTAAAGTTCTGGAGTGGCGACCGCGTACTGGAAGGCGCAGCGTGGGTAGGCCCCCCACAAGGTGGACCGACGACCTGGTGAGGGTCGCGGGAATCCGCTGGATGCGGAAGGCACAGGACCGGACGTTGTGGCGATGCTTGGGGGAGGCCTATGTCCAGCAGTGGACGTCTTTCGGCTGAAATGATGATGATGATGACTCGCTATGTTTCTAATTAAAAAATTTGGGTATTAAATAATCGTAGAATTTTCGAAGTATTTTTAGATGACTAAGCACATTATTTAGCATTTGTTCTAGAAATATGGCACGGTTCTGATTAACAACTTGTAGAGGCGCACCCTGGGCAGTCAGTTCCGCTTCTGACCACATCATTCATCATTTCAGCCGAAAGACGTCCACTGCTGGACATGGGCCTCCCCCAATTAATGGAGGGATATGCCATATTCACCACGCTTGGCAGGCGGGTTGGCGATCGCAGTTTGTTGGTTAAATACTCAGAGAACGCTGCTGCCCATCCTCTGGTGATTCCCTTAGTCACCTTTTACGACACCCATGAGAAGAGATAAGGGCTTCTGACCACGCCGACCACTAATCTTATACCATGACGTTGTAATTAGGGTTCCGTAACCAAAGGGAAACGCAAACCAAACGCAGCGTAGGGCGCCCCCCTGCCAGGTGGACCGACGACCTAAAGAACGTGGCTGGGGGGACTGGATGCGGAAGGCAGAGGACCTAGCGTTGTGGCGCAACTTGGGAGAGGCCTATATCCAGCAGTGGACTGCGATAGGCTGAGTTGATTGGTTGAACCAAAGGGTGCCAACGGGACCCTATTACTTTCGCTACGCTGTTTGTCCGTCCGTCCGTCTGTCTGTCTGTTACAGGCCTGTATCTTTGTAACGGTAATAGATAACCAGTTGAAATTTTCAGAGAATATGTGTTACTATGAGGAGTATCACCACGACAAATACTAAAAACAAAAAGAAGTCTAAAACCAAAGGGTCCCTATACAAGAAACCTCGAAAAACATGCATTTTTTTCATAGTTTTTGTTCCTGCTCTATATTCAAAACGGTAATACATACCAACGTCAAGCTTGGTCTGATTATAGTGCATACTATGTAGTTTAGCAAAAAAATACTAAAAATAGGGCAAACATAGACATATGTGGTGGTACCTACGTAAGAAAGATATGCAAAAATTCACATTTCGCATATACATTCGTTGATGTCTTTTGATAAACTCACTAAATTAAATCAGTTTCTATGGGGTATCAGGTCGATGGATCGTACGGAACCCTTACTGCGTGAGTCCGACTCACACTTAGCCGGGTTTTTTTTACATATATATCACGGGTAACTACTATCAACGAAAAAGCTAAAAAGCCTTTCAGCCAGATAATTTTGGCTGTTTATTAATTAAGCTTTTATTGACTTGGCTGCGTACATTATCAAAGTCCTTTCATGTATTTATTACTTACTGTTTGACAGGATCAAGGCCACCATTGAAGTAAAGGACAGCTCATGAACACACAGGAGCTAGACATCAAAATCTATCTAAAAATGCCACTCTCTCCTCATATTTACTTACTCCCCAAAGAATACTCCCACACGCACATAATACCCCAAAAATTATATAAATCACTTAACAATACAGAACTGGGGCGAAGCGGCACAATTAGACGCTAACTAGTCCAAATTACCCACATCTCCCCATCTCGGGGGGGGTCGGGGGGCTAACAGATTATATTGGTGTTACGAAGCGCTGTGGGGGCGTGATGGTGCATTTTTGCCCAGTATACCCGTAATGGAGTGTATTATTAAATTATTATTACTTATAGCTATGGAGTTCGTATACCTATTCGGCAACGATTCGTTTTGTTTACTAATGGTTGATAAGTATTTTAATTTTACTAAAAACAAATTGTTAGCTTTAAATTGATTACGATTGAACATTCGTATATTATATTCGTAATTAATATATTTAAAAGCTATAAATGATGCTTAATATTAGTAAACATCACAAGATTTTTCTTTCTTCTGATTTTCTTTGGATACAGGTCCCAAGATACTTCCCTGGAGCATGCCGCCCACCATTGCGCCATTTATCTTAGTTGATCATTGTAGATTTTCAATTGGCGCCACTAGCAAACTTATTCCTAAGTCCCAAAAAGACAACCTTATAAAAACCATCTACTATTGGCACAGATCTATTACCTAACTATTGGTGAACTACCCAATCATTTTGATGTTTATAAATGAAGCGATGGTTGCTGAAGAGGCCTTTATTTCAACTTTGGACATTATAGGTATCACAATATGTTTATTCTTATTCTTTATTGCACACAAGAAAATCACAACAATACATAATAGGTTTAAAATTACATGTACAAAGGCAAGCTTAACTCATAAATGGGTTTTCTACCAGCAAACCTTTGAGTGATAGAGCAAATATAAAATGTAAAACTGAGGGTAACTTTCAGTGTACATAACTAATGTTCATCTAAAATTATAAAATAACATACCAACAACATATACCTATATACAAATAAATATAAAACTATATCATCATCATCATCCTCCGAGCCTTTTCCCAATTATATTGGGGTCGGCTTCCAGTCTAGCCAGATGCGGCTGAACATCAGTATTTTACACGGAGCGACTGCCATCAGACCCCCGCAACCCAATTACTGGGTAATACTGACATAAATATAAAACTATATATACATACCTATTACTTAATTATACCTACTTATATAAACCTATAATATACCTATAATATACCTATATATATAATAAATAAATATGTATAATCAATTATTAAGAAAGAAAATGCTCCTTAATTCTTTTCTTAAATACGTTCTGAGAGGGTTTCTTTACGTTCGTTTTTTTTTTAGTAAATTAAACAAACTATAAACATCATAATATATTTTAAAACACAAAAATTCCAATCCCCCTTAAGAGGACGCTCCCAAAACGTAATTCCCACCCTCGCACTCCCCTTACACCCCGCAACTGCGAGCCGCTCTCGTCAATTTTATGCAAGTTGCAATAGAACTCATTTTCGAGAAAATCATTCGCGCGCTTTTTACCACGGAAGTAAATGACGTAAGTCTCAAAACAGTTTTCGTTTTATTACAAGGATACTAAACAATCTATACAAATTTCCTCAAACCAGTATTTAATGAACTTTATTACCTTCCTATCTGCTTAAATTGTATATACTTTACTTAAATTATGAAGGAGAAATATTCGAATAATCTCTAAAAACGCATGATTTTGAAAAAATAAAAGCATCTAACTAAAATCAACCAATTATGTAACTGTCTAGTCAAACGATAGATAAAGGTTCAAAAAAACATATATCTAAATTTGACATTCATCAAGCATGTGTTCAACTCAGCATATGTTTTCAAAAAGTCACCTCATTTTGGGAGCCTAGCCTTAATGTAAACGTCAAAAATTCAAAATCAAACCAACTAATCATCAACAAAAAAAAAAAAAAAGACTAAACCCTCCATTCCACGTACCGAAAAACGATTACAAAAATAAGCCATACCCACACCTATTTTATTACGCACAGATAACAAAATAATCTTCAAAGGCAGAACCACATACTTACCTTGGATATTTAAAAAACTATAAAAAGTAAAACTGGTGATGGCGGCCGCTAAGAAGCGGGGTTAGTAATAAAACAATGTTATTTATTGGATGGGTCTCAGTGGACCGGGTTTTATATATTTTCAAGGTGTTATCGAAAAAGGTAGGTAGTCTGTATTTGATAATATGCGATTTAGGCGAAATTGGGATTCGGTTTTTCGGTTATTTAGTTTTGTGTTACAATTTATTGGTGGCGGTTGGCTTTTGATATCGTAAGCCTACAAAAACATTTTAATAATCAACGGATGCAATAAAATCACAGGTTTTGTCACATCTTTTTTATAAAATTCGACAAAATTCATGACAAAAATATCTTGTCACTGTGGTCACTGTAGCTTACTAGCTGTTGCAGTGAACACAAATTACCCCACGGGATTAATTAAATTTGACACACATAATTTAATAGCAAAATTATTAACGGCTTATTAGTGGACTAGAAAGTAGATATTTATGTAAATTACTAGAACACCTGTAACTAATAACTTATCAAGCAGTGTAAAATAGACTAGAAACTATAAAATCTAATTATTTTTGATAGAATTATCTAGCTTACAATTTTCATTAAAATCTGATTCGGTTTGGTTTGATAGAAGGCTGGTTTTTTATTATGTTTCGAGATAAATTTTATTCAATCAGTAGGTACCTTAAGGGGAATGAAGCAAATAAGTGGCGCCCCCATAATTAAAAACCGGCCAAGAGCATGTCGGGCCATGCTCAGTATTATAGGGTTCCTTAAGTAGGTCTAATTACAAACAAATCAAATCGAATATTAATCATTGCTATTTTAGTTTTTGCAAACAGCGCCACCTAGCGCTAAATTTATTAAGCTAAATTTAAGAAGTGTGTTTCTTTTTGTGATTTTTTTTAATAGAAAGTAACTAAAGGAGCATTATTTGCTACGATCATTTTTCTCTAAGGTCAATGACCTATGAACTAGGACGTCTTAAGTATTTTTCAGTTTTCTCACTATAACTCAAAAATTTATAATCACATTATACTCGAAATAATTTTGAAAGAGAGTTTTCACAAAGGTCTATCAATGTGGAAGATTATAAGTTTCTACGTTGCATAGTTTAGAAATGGCAGGGGGGGGACACATTGCAAGCTACTTTGCCGGGCTATATTTCGCAGATGGTACACCTGATAAAAAAGTGGTGTATGAAACATTACCTTCATTTTAGTAGACCTATTCAATGATACCCCACACGAGGGGGTGCAGCGAAAAAAAATTTTGCATCCCCATTTCACATGTATGGACGCCACCCACTCATTCACATCCTAAGTATGCCAAAAAGCCGCGATTACGCAAAAAAACTAGTGTGACGGTAATCATTGTTGTAGTGTCACAATAGTAGTTTATGAAACTGTTGCATAATAGGGGTTATTAAAACACGAGTGTGAGTTTAAAAACCGAGCCGTAGGCGAGGTTTTTAATAGTATCACACGAGTGTTTTAATACCTAATTATGTCAGTTTCATACACTATTTTATCTACACTCATACAATTTTAAATAAAATACCAAAGTCAAAATCTTGGTAACATTGTCGTTGTTTTTCTTGATTTCTCTGGTAAAACATTGTTCGTAATTTACGTTGCTGCATCCAGAAATTCAGGCGGGGTCATATTCTCCTCAGTTCAGTATCACTGCTGTAGTCAGATATTTTTGCCCAGAATAAAACTTTCGACATACAAAACCATAATAATAACGTAAACAATAACAATAAATTTACAAGTTAGGGTGACCAAATCCAGTAAGCCGTGGCGCGCGGCCGCGCACGCGCGCTGGTGCGCGCCTTCACAGATAATAAAATATGGTCTGGCGAAAACATTATAATCGGAACTAATTTTCTATCCTTGTCAGGATTCCGTCAATCTCTGTTTTATCATACAAAAAATATGCCTGTAAACACTTAATTAAAAGCAATATGACAATCAAAAGTTCTGCCAAAAACGCGATTTTAAACGATAAAAATTTTCAATGTATGACAAGTGGCGCCACCCTGAATTTTGTGTATTCATTGGTGCCAAACTGTACGACTGCTAAAAAAAAGTTTGAAAACTCCTTGGTTAGGTCGAAGTGGCATTAAAAACTTCTTAGTTGGGCTGAAGTGTGCGGTTATGGAAAAAAAATTAAATTACCGCATTGTTTTGTTCAGCAAACTGTATCGTAATGAAACTTTTTAAATTCATTACAGGTGCATGTGCGTAAAGTATGTCATTATGACATTAGTTTCGAGTTCATAATTCAAATTTTACGATACGAGTGTAGATAATAGTAGTTTATGAAACTGTTGCATAATAGGGGTTATTAAAACACGAGTGTGAGTTTAAAAACCGAGCCGTAGGCGAGGTTTTTAATAGTATCACACGAGTGTTTTAATACCTAATTATGTCAGTTTCATACACTATTTTATCTACACTCATACAATTTTAAATAAAATACCAAAGTCAAAATCTTGGTAACATTGTCGTTGTTTTTCTTGATTTCTCTGGTAAAACATTGTTCGTAATTTACGTTGCTGCATCCAGAAATTCAGGCGGGGTCATATTCTCCTCAGTTCAGTATCACTGCTGTAGTCAGATATTTTTGCCCAGAATAAAACTTTCGACATACAAAACCATAATAATAACGTAAACAATAACAATAAATTTACAAGTTAGGGTGACCAAATCCAGTAAGCCGTGGCGCGCGGCCGCGCACGCGCGCTGGTGCGCGCCTTCACAGATAATAAAATATGGTCTGGCGAAAACATTATAATCGGAACTAATTTTCTATCCTTGTCAGGATTCCGTCAATCTCTGTTTTATCATACAAAAAATATGCCTGTAAACACTTAATTAAAAGCAATATGACAATCAAAAGTTCTGCCAAAAACGCGATTTTAAACGATAAAAATTTTCAATGTATGACAAGTGGCGCCACCCTGAATTTTGTGTATTCATTGGTGCCAAACTGTACGACTGCTAAAAAAAAGTTTGAAAACTCCTTGGTTAGGTCGAAGTGGCATTAAAAACTTCTTAGTTGGGCTGAAGTGTGCGGTTATGGAAAAAAAATTAAATTACTGCATTGTTTTGTTCAGCAAACTGTATCGTAATGAAACTTTTTAAATTCATTACAGGTGCATGTGCGTAAAGTATGTCATTATGACATTAGTTTCGAGTTCATAATTCAAATTTTACGATACGAGTGTAGATAATAGTAGTTTATGAAACTGTTGCATAATAGGGGTTATTAAAACACGAGTGTGAGTTTAAAAACCGAGCCGTAGGCGAGGTTTTTAATAGTATCACACGAGTGTTTTAATACCTAATTATGTCAGTTTCATACACTATTTTATCTACACTCATACAATTTTAAATAAAATACCAAAGTCAAAATCTTGGTAACATTGTCGTTGTTTTTCTTGATTTCTCTGGTAAAACATTGTTCGTAATTTACGTTGCTGCATCCAGAAATTCAGGCGGGGTCATATTCTCCTCAGTTCAGTATCACTGCTGTAGTCAGATATGTTTGCCCAGAATAAAACTTTCGACATACAAAACCATAATAATAACGTAAACAATAACAATAAATTTACAAGTTAGGGTGACCAAATCCAGTAGACCGTGGCGCGCGGCCGCGCACGCGCGCTGGTGCGTGCCTTCACAGATAATAAAATATGGTCTGGCGAAAACATTATAATCGGAACTAATTTTCTATCCTTGTCAGGATTCCGTCAATCTCTGTTTTATCATACAAAAAATATGCCTGTAAACACTTAAATATAATTAAAAGCAATATGACAATCAAAAGTTCTGCCAAAAACGCGATTTTAAACGATAAAAATTTTCAATGTATGACAAGTGGCGCCACCCTGAATTTTGTGTATTCATTGGTGCCAAACTGTACGACTGCTAAAAAAAAGTTTGAAAACTCCTTGGTTAGGTCGAAGTGGATTTAAAAACTTCTTAGTTGGGCTGAAGTGTGCGGTTATGGAAAAAAAATTAAATTACCGCATTGTTTTGTTCAGCAAACTGTATCGTAATGAAACTTTTTAAATTCATTACAGGTGCATGTGCGTAAAGTATGTCATTATGACATTACTTTCGAGTTCATAATTCAAATTTTACGATACGAGTGTAGATAAATAAAATAACAGTATAAATCTGGTGTGTTAAAATGCTTTCGAAATTATAGTTGGTTTAGGAGAAAATTAAGTGCTTCAATCTTTGTTTAGCGAGATTCCGTCCGCCTTTTTTATTTGTGCGAGATTAGACGTAAATGAAGCGAGCATGTTGCGCGAGTCTGGTCTGCAAAAATTTAAGTAGTCACGGTAAAACTAAAGAAAAAGAAATAAATAAAGAAAGATATGTGTATTCCTGGGGTGCTGGTTTTTACCGTATAGCTATTAACCATCATTACCTATGTTGTAATCAGTTTCGCGTCAATTTCTACATTGTTGCGTAAATAACTTACACGGCCAATAACAGCGTTCAGGTATATTATACTAATTTAAATATTATTATCCTCAAACTGAATTGACTGCCTCGTTGGGTCGCAAGCGGGACTGCTGAGCGTGGGGAACTGGCTTCCATTCCCATGTCGCAAAAAGTTTTATTGGGTTTTTTCATTAAGATATTTTCAGAAGCAGCCTGAATTTGTGCTCTGTTAATGGCAATAAGCTGGCCTCCTATATTACATGGGACTTTATAACACAACTGGTGAAACGTGTGTAGGTATACTGTACAATATAGAAAGAAAGAAAGAAAAAATATTTATTTGCTTCAAAATATGTCCCGGTTTGTACTAATAAAACTTTAAGGGTAATACATTTAATTTTATCGATAAAAATGACCCACTTGAGGGATTTTATCGGTTTTTTTTCGAGAAAAGATGTGTCTTTTATCTAGTTATTACTGTTACTATTACTAAAACCGGCCAAGAGCATGTCGGGCCATGCTCAGTATTATAGGGTTCCTTAAGTAGGTGTTACAAACAAATCAAATCGAATATTAATCACGGCTATTTTAGTTTTTGCAATAGACGGCAGCATTGGCGACTCAGAGAGTGATGTCAGTAGCCGCTAGATGGCGCTATACAGTGCCAAATGTAATACACGGCACTTGACGCCAGCATTGGCGACCCAGAGAGTGTTGTACGACGCCGCTAGATGGCGCCAAATTTAAGAAGTGTGTCGTCAACATAACACAAAGTTACTTTTTGTGATTTTTTCAAATAGAAAGTAGCTAAAGGAGCATTATTTGCTATGACCTTTTTCTCTAAGGTCAATGACCGTTGAACTAGGACGTTTTAAGTATTTTTCAGTGTTCTGTCTATAACTCAAAAAATTATGATCACATTATTCTTGAAATAATTTTAAAAGAGAGTTTTCACAAAGGTCTATCAATGTGGAAGATTATAAGTTTCTACGTTGCATAGTTTAGAAATGGCAGGGGGGGGGACACATTGCAAGCCACTTTGGCGGGCTATATTTCGCAGTTGGTACACCTGATAAAAAAGTGGTGTATGAAACATTACCTTCATTTTAGTAGACCTATTCAATGATACCCCACACGAGGGGGTGCAGCGAAAAAAATTTTTTTTCCCCATTTCACATGTATGGGTGCCACCCCTAAAGAACGTAAAAACTATTTTTTTATTATTTTAAAATTGAGATCTATATGCAGACTATTTTTTAACAAAATTTCATTTACTTATGTTTATAACTGTAGAAGTTATTAAGCTGTAAAGGATTAGGACAGACGGACAGACGGACAGACGGACAGACGGACAGACGGATAGACGGACAGACGGACAGACGGACAGACGGACAGACGGACAGACGGACAGACGGACGGACATGACGAAACTATAAGGGTTCCTTGTAGGACTTCGGAACCCTAAAAAGGGCTTGCACGGGGGATTTTTCAAGTGACAACAACTTTTAAGATAATTGACGTAGATCTGTGATTCTTTTAGTGATGTGTAATTGTGTAGTATAATTCGATAAACTTAACATGTATGACTATAAAAACCGGCCAAGTGCGAGTCGGACTCTCGCATTAAGGGTCGATGGGTGGCCATCGACCTGCTACCCCATACGAACTGATTTAATTTACGAGAGTTCATCAAAAGACATCAACGCACCGTGATCGAAATATGAAGTTTTGCATCGCCTTCTTAGGCAGGTAGTGCAGGTACCACCACAAATGTCTACGTTTGCCCCATTTTTTGTATTTGTTGCTAAACTACATCGTACAAGTTTGACGCTAGTATGTATTACCGTTTTGGAGATAGAACAGGAACAAAAATGTTGAAAAAAATGTTTTTCGAGGTTTCTTGTATGGGGACCCCCTTTTTTTTTGTTTGGGGTCTTTTTTTGACGAAGTCTACGTCTGTGGTCTAGCAGTTCGAGTGTCGGACTGCTAATCACGAGGTCGTGGGTTCGATTCCCACAGGACACAAACATTTGTGTGATGAACATAAGTGTTTGTGTTGGTCTGGGTGTTTCATATAATGTATTATAAGTATGTATTTACAAAAAAATAAAAGTATATAAGTATTATATCCATTGTCTAGTACCCATAGTACAAGCTTTGCTTAGTTTGGGACTAGATGGTGCTGTGTAAAAATGTCCCAAAAATATTTATTTTGGCTTTAGACTTTTTTATTTTTAGTATTTTTCGTGATATGGGATAACAACACATATTCTGAGAAAATTTCAACCGGTCACCTACTACCGTTCAAAAGATACAGCCCTGTGACAGACAGACGGACGGACGGACAGCGTAGTGAGAGTAATAGGGTACGGGTACCGTTTGGCACCTTTTGGGTACGGAACCCTAAAAACTTACAAAAGAAAAACCCAAAAAAAACTTCTTAAAGTTTTCGAGGTATTATAGAAAATGTAAAAATAACTTGAAAAATATTTTTTTATTTTCAATGTCATGGTTCATTACAGCAGTAGCTTAAGTTTTATAGACGGATGAATATTTTTTTAGTGTATGCTGTAACATTTTAAATGACATTAATTTTATATCTCTGTGTGACTTATGTCTTGAGTTATAATTGTTAGATTATGCAGATATCTGTGTAGGTAAGTCAGATACAAGAATTGCTCTATCTTTGGGGGTGTTGGGATTGGACCCCACAAGTGGGATGTTTTATCGATATAATTGAGTGTATATATTTACCATCCTTAAAGTTTTATTACTACAAACCGGGACATATTGTATAATACACCTCTACCTACCTCTTGGGGGAATACGGGCTTGATGTTATGTATGTTTTATCCTTAAATATAACATTTGAGATGATTAGAAACAAAATTAAATGTTATTTTAAAGACAACTATGTTCCGGTTTATTTAAGTACGAATTCCTAAAATAACGTAAGATACTTTATTTTAAAGTACGTTTGGCAACCCTAGCTCTGAGTACCGTAAACTGCCCTAACTTGGCCCACAAGCCCTACTTTGCCTAGTTATTTTGTGAGTAAACTATAGCTATAGCTATGATTTCCGTACTTGGGGAGCTTTGAAAACTATGACAACGCTAATATTTGTTTAAGTTATAAAGTGTCACTGCGTGTAAAAATTAAGTTAATGGCTTAGGCAAAGTAGGGCTTTGTTGGCAAATTTAGGGCATTTTACGGTACCTGTTATTTTTTTTTTTAACTCAAAATTAGTTGTTACCAGTATAATAAAACAAAGTTTAACCGAATTACATCGCGTATATTATTTAAATTGGTTTTCCTGACGTTTCAAAAGCTTTGCAGCGTTCGTGGTCGCAGGAAGACTAAGATGACAAGCGTCTTTACAGATATTTCAAAAAAAGAATTTAATATACCGTACAATTTTTATTCATTAAAATCGTTTCGATGCACGCAGTAATCACTCACAAGTCACAATGTCATTGTCTTTTACAATATTGCGTGCTGTTTGGGACTTGATTATTTTTAGGACTGGGTTCCAAACAGGTGGTAGCTGCGAACCATCTTCTCTATTAAAATTAGGGGGTTTTTTAATTTCAATAGCCTCACGGAGCATTCTAGGTACATATCGGTTTTCCTTCGCCAGGACTTGTAGTTTATCAAATCGAAGAAAATGGTTGGGTTTATCTAGGGCATGTTCACACACAGCAGACTTTGTGGAGCGTGTATTCTTGACGTCAGCTATATGTTCTTTAATTCTAGTGGCTATACTACGCTTTGTTTGCCCTATGTATTATAACCGACAATCACAATCAATTTTGTAGACCCCTGCATCTTGTAAGGGAATGTGACACATCACCAGTATTCCGACGACCAACTTGAAGAAGAAACTGTGGATTAAAATTGTGCTAATTTTACAAAGAAAGTGTTGTGGAAGAAAAAGATAGGGAGGTAGTTTATCATATTGTACTTGAACAAAAAAAACTATGGGGAGAAAAAAAAAATTTGAATCTATTTTTATTCTTTGTTCCAAGTTGCTTTGAAAACTATCAAACACTTTTCCGAGTTCTCTTTAAAATTCAGTAAATAGAGTCTATGTAAAAAAATTTTGAACTAGAAATCACCATCGGCATTCGGCATCTAAAATCTAAGTTCTCGTAATCGCTTGCTACTAAACTCCCCTCTACACGAGAAGGCGTGTATATAACTAGTCTCGATGCCTTTGCTCTTAAAAAAAGAAAATTAAAAAAAAACCACCCGACGATGAGGTAACGAACGAGGCGCGGTTGGCGCGTTCCTTTTTTAAAAACCTTCGACGTGTGTGGTCCGTACGGATTCGAAGTAAGTGAATCTGTGTTTTATTTGTGTGCAGTAAGATTGATTTTTGCTTGTGAATGTTCAAAGAAATGTTTTTCTGTAGTATGTATGAATATTGGGAACGGTGAAGGACTTAATTGGTAGAAAATTGTATGTAATTTTTGGTTTTGTGTGCGTGTGCGTTTGTTTTGACTTTTCTAAGTTTTGTATGACTCAATATTGAGTATTGTTTAATTGCTTTAATATTATACTTTGCTTGGATTTTACAATAAAATCATTTCAGACGTAGATAAATACGTAATTAATGGTTTTGGATATGCCTAATAGAATTTCGGACTTAGCAAAATCACAATATGTGACAACAATTTTGAATTATTAGAGCCTTACGGCGAAAGTTAAAAAAAAACATACATTTTTTATAAGGGTTCTTCAGAAAAAAAATTACAGCCATCGATAGATGGCGCTATCAGTCCCGTTAAACCTTCGATAGTAAACTCCTTACTGAGATTCCAGCAAAGATTCCAACCTGTCTCGAAAAGCCGTCGGCTGATAGGCTCCGGTCGTCTTGAAAACAATATGGACTGCAATCTTTTTGAAATTTGTTTATTAAGCAGGTACCTAAGTACTTAAGAACTTACATATCTTAAGAATATGGTTTTGAAGTCATGAATTCATTAATAAAAATTTAATATGGCATGTAATAATAAATAAAAATAGCTTTATTAAAAAAAGTCACCCAAAGACGTACCATAGTGGAGGATAATTTCGATACCACGAACAGTGTTCACGGTAGCTTAGTGGCTAAAGCACTGGCGTACTGAGCCAGGAGTCGCAGGTTCGAATCCTGCTCGTGAGCGATTTTTTCTTTCCACAATTTAAATCTTTAGATTTCGCTTTCGCATGCGTAAAAATGCGTTAAAAATAATAAAATAATTAGTAAGGGTAGGCATATCTATACGACTTTGAATTAACTGCGAAGTTAGTCGAGTCGGTTAAGAAACACTGTTTCTTAATAAGATATCGCTGACGTCACCCAAAGACGTACCATAGTGGAGGATAACTTCGATACCACGAGCAGTGTTCACGGTAGCTTAGTGGCTAAAGCACTGGCGTACTGAGCCAGGAGTCACAGGTTCGAATCCTGCTCGTGAGCGATTTTTTCTTTCCACAATTTAAATCTTTAAAAAAAGTATCTAAGGCTGCTGCAACACGAAGGAGGTAGCTATTATAAGGTCCTACATTATTAATCCATTAAATATTTGAAGTGTAACTCTACAAATGTACCTACTGATGATTTTTTTTTCGCGATTTCAATGTTGGTTGGTCCCATAGTAAATGTTATTTGTTATGATGAGTAGATTCACCACTTCAAATATTTCGGATCAATAATGTAGGACCTTACACATATTATTAATGAATAGGTAATAGAATAGGTAATACTTACTAAGTAGTCTTGGTAAGAGCAAATGAAGTGTCTATTGAAATCCGAGTGGACATTAATTAGTGTACCTACCTAATATTAAGTAATTATCTAATAAATTAAATGATAACAAACACACAGTAAAATCCAAAGTAACAGAGTGGCTACTACAGGACTATTTCTATACGGAGTCTTTGCTTACTTACATCGCCTAATATCAGTGCACACACACCTTTTCTTACTAGTTTACACAGCCCACACATGCACACACCCCCCTACGCATACACACCTCCACTCCTCACAAAACATCACAAATAATACACAAACCCACTCAAGAGTATGCTGAGAATACCTAAAAATTGTTCACTTGTGTTGCTTTAAATCATATTCTATATATTTCATGTCCAAATTAGGAGGCAGGGTTAGTAAAATTTTGTACAGATTTTGTAACATACAAGAATTGTAACCCAACAGTATTCTAATATTTTTGTATCACTCTAATATTTCTTGTAACTTCTGTAATTTTTTGATGAATAAACTATTTTAAATGTTAAATTTTTTAAATTTTTTAAATTATAAACCTTAAAAAAACAATGATACGTATACGTACATTTATTAAGGAATTTTATTTGTTATTTTATTTTATTTTATTTTGCCTCGGAGAGCACGTTAAGCTGTCGGTCCCGGTTGTCATACGAATATCTATGGCAGTCGTTACGGGTAGTCAGAAGCCTGAAAGTCTGACAACTGGTCTAACCTCCGAATGTCAGTATTACCCAGTAACTGGGTTGCGGGGGTCTGATGGCAGTCGCTCCGTGTAAAATACTGATGTTCAGCCGCATCTGGCTAGACTGGAAGCCGTCCCCAATATAATTGGGAAAAGGCTCGGAGGATGATTTATTAAGGAATTTTTCCGCCATTGAAATATTTTTTCACAGAGTCAAAATAACTTTTTTCCATCTTTTTTCTCTTCCGACGGTACGCGCAACCTGACACTTTAGGTACCGATCGAGGCAGATAAGCAAACCAATTGAGATTAATGATCATTTAGTCGCAAGAAGGGTTGATTCCTTTATGGTTTTGTTGACAATGGAACGAGGAGTCTGCCCGTACCACAAGGGTGAAGGAATTTGAATGAATAAATAAAATATAGAATCATTTATTCACCGTCATGCTAAAATCTAAATATCCATATTCATGGAATATTACTTGTCTGTGTTTCCCGATAAGCATAATCTGGTGGTCTTCAAGGCTCGAGTGAATAGGTATTTTTTCATATATTATTGGATGGCAAAACGAGCTAAAGGCCCACCTGATGTTAAGCGGTTACCTTTGCCCATAACAACTGTAATACCACCTAGGCTTTTGCCAAAATGGTACCGCATGGACATGAATATGGAAAGTCTCATGTGATTGTAATTTCACCGGCACCCGTACCGACCGAAACACAGCAATGCAAGCATCACCATTTGGCGGAGAAGTAGGTACGGTGGTAGTAGGTACGTTGGTAGTAGGTACTTCCCCGGACGAGCTCATTCACAAAGGAACTCTCATCAACTCAGCCTAACGCAGTCCACTGCTGGACATAGGCCTCTCCCAAGTTGCGCCACAACACTCGGTCCTCTGCCTTCCGCATCCAGTCCCCCCCAGCCACGTTTTTCAGGTCGTCGGTCTACCTGGCGGGGGGGCGCCCTACGCTGCGTTTGCCGATTCGCGGTCTCCACTCAAGGACTTGTCTGCTCCAGCGGCCATCGGTCCTTCGACAGACATGGCCAGCCCACTGCCACTTCAGCTTACTGATCCTACAAGCTATGTCGGTCACTCCGGTTCTTCTCCGAATAATCTCGTTTCGGATTTTATCCTTCAAGGAAACTCCAAGCATAGCTCGCTCCATAGCTCGCTGAGCGACTTTAAATTTGTGGACTAGCCCAACTGTCAGTGTCCACGTCTCGGCACCGTAAGTCATGACAGGCAGGACGCACTGGTTGAAGACCTTTGTCTTCAAACTTTGCGGTATAGGCGACGAGACGACTTGGCGAAGTTTGCCAAATGCTGCCCATCCCAAACGGATCCTTCTGTCGGCTTCTTTCTCGAAGTTGTGCCTACCAAGCTGAATTATCTGCCCTAGGTAGACGTACTCCGTTACAACTTCGAGTGTCGACTGTTCGACGAATATCGAAAAGGAACTCTACTACTTCTCAATATATATATATAATACTTATATACTTTTTGCAATACCACCTAGGTTGTTGCCTAAATGGTACTGCAAATCACGTACGCCAAACAGAGACCTAAATATGGAAAGTCTCAAGTAAATATGTTACCTTTTAAAAGGCGTAATTAACAATATCATTACATCGTAGACAGAGAATAATGGTAGACATGCTCTTAATTGCGCAAGTGAGATGACACATATGTCAAAATGTATGTGTGTGAGCAGGATATAACATTTTTTTTCTGTCTCTATTTGCGTATCGGTTTTTTGTTGTTTGCCACCACTAGTCATTGATGGCAAACAAGTTGCGGTGTCAAAAGATTTTCGTTTATAAAAACTGTAAAACGCCTATTTTGTGTGATTTGTGACTTTATTTATATTCCAAAAGGTAATATTTAGTGTGTAGTGATGGTGAATTGCTGTTTATATGGCTGTAAAAGCCGTAGTGAACGAAATCTACCAAACATAACCTTTCATCGGTAAGTAAAATTTTTTAACTATTACAGCAAATCAAAGGTAATCCTTTGATCTTGTAATTGTAATTGTAATCAAGACTGTTTTCTGTCAATAATAAGCAAAATTTATTCATAACTTCATCTAAAAAGACGATAAAATCATAACTTTTTGAAAATAAATCGAACTATCTCTATCTCATACGGCATACGCTGAGGACTTGTCTATTCTATTCTCTGTCTACGCATTAGATCAACAATTTTATCTACCCCAAAAGGCTCTCCATTTAAAGACATACATACTTCTTAAAAAATATGACTTCTTTACAGCCATTACTTGCGCCTGCTCACGTCAAAGTAATAGGATAATTACAGAGTTGCCAGGTAAAGCGTGGCAAGTAATTATGTGCAGATAATTGACGAAGATGGCGGGGTTGCCATGTTTTATAATTGAAATGCCTAGCGTTCTTTGGTTTTATAGTTTTAATCTATGGGTTATTCGGAGCCATATTTTTTTCAAGTGTATGTGTATTTTTCTTTGTGATGTTAAAAGTATGTTTGATTACTTCAAATCACCATTAGACATAACGATTAACTTGGTCTGTTACTTTGTTGTTATTTGCAAGACAGAAGCACTTTCTGATATTATCCGTTGGTTTCCTGTATGAGGTTTTTTCAACCTAATACGTCACGTTAATACTTTAATACGTATCTCAAGACGAAAGTCTATTTATACTAAAGACATGACGTGATTTTTTCGTATACAATTTTTTATTAATAAATTTCGTGCAACTTTTTACAACAGCAACACTGATTAAAAGCCTCGTTAACAATACTGCATGGCATCATTCAGCCTTCAATCATCATACAAAGAAGAAGGTGTGTACTTATGTGTCATGTTACGTTATATTGAGAACAGCTGCGCTAATTTTGATGTTCTTTAACAGAAAAATGGCTTTATTCTATACCTACTAAGTTTTTAGATTGGCTTTGTTTGTGTTAATATAATATAGCTACCATTAATTAATGCGAGATTTATTTGCGTAAACGCAACCACAATACCTATAGGAGGAGACTGCATTTGAGGACATGTTCTGTAAAAAGTTCTATTGGCTACCTACTCGGACGAATAAAATTGGCGGACGGAATCTCGCTAAACAAAGACTGAAGCACTTAATTTTTTCCTAAAGCATTTTAACACACCAGATTTATAGTGTTATTTTATTTGTGACACTACAACAATGACTACCGTCACACTAAATTTTTTGCGTAATCGCGGCATTTTGGCATACTATGGATGCTTCACTTATTGTTTAGCGAGATTCAGTCCGCCTTTTTTATTCTTCCGAGGCTACCTATTAGTTACAAAAATACAGTCCTGTAAAAGACAGACGGACGGACTGAGGGCGTTGATTTAGTAATAAGGTCCCGTAGAAACTCTTCGGGTACAAAACCCTAAGAAGAAAAACATGACAACATGATCTCGGAAAATTGCCAAGATCTTTGCTAAAGGCGATACATTACACATTAAAATACAAATGGACCAATGGACATTATAGTGTTCCATAGACTATCATACCCATAAAGTATGAACAAACGAGGACGCAGTAGCAACACCTGTCATTTATGAAGCAGGTGTTGGTAATTACACCTAACTTGGGTATCAGGTGTCAATCATTTGATAAAGCACTAAAGATGGCGGCGTGCATCATATTTTGCATGGTCATTGGGTATTATCTGACGCCCTCGTGGCTCTGCTCCCGTAGGATGCTGATAAAAAAATATCCTATGTGTTAATCCAGGATATGGTCTATCTGTGTGCCAAATTTCATCCAAATCGGTTCAGTAATTTCAGCGTGATTAAAGGACAAATAAATTGTGTTGTTTTACGACCAGAATTAAAAACCAAATAAACAAAATAAATAAAATTACTTGTTTTATTTTTATTTATTTTTCGCAGAAAGACACGTTTTTGCAACGTGTTATTGAAATAACTGACAACCTCTTAAAGCGCAGAAATAGATAGAATGGCCATGTGGGCAGGGCACGCGTGGCAGCACTATGTACCATTAGTGCAGGATATTTCAAAGCCTTTTTCAGCACGCCTTATGACTTGTTTCTATAAATACTGTAACATAAACCCGCAAAAATGCCTTATTGTGCTGTTTCTAACTGCAGAAACAAAAGCTGTAAAGTAATATTTTTTTTAAATAATGTCTTCAAAATGTAAGGCGTTGTTTGTTCGGAAAGTTGCTACGCATGAATCGCAAGTAAAATTGTGATTACAACCATTCTATCTATTTCTGTGTCCTAAGGGGTAATTGTACTCATCAGTGTGAACAACTTTTATTAAGGGTCCAACACTGAAATCGCGAAAAAAAACCAGCTGTTCCCTACATTTGTGTTCACATAACTTGACAAACGTCCGACGTCTGACTTCTTCAACAGTCCGTAGCAGAGTGATCCCCCTCCATTGAAGTTGACTCAGCATACGTCAACATGACGTTTACGAGTCATTTAGTGTCCGTACTCTCTGACATATTTAACAATTTATGCACATACAAAGTTACAGAGAAAAATAGTTTGAGTAAAAATACAAGTACAAAGGTACCTACTGCTTATTTCTAAATATTTGACTGTCTCTGTAGTCTAGCGGTAACACGTTGAACCGCAGATCGTGAGTTCCTGGGTTCGATTCTCGGGTCGGGAAAAAAGTGTTATTGGGATTTTTGTCAAGAAAATTTCTCAGTAGTAGCCTGGAGCCAGGAAGCTGGCGGTGCTACACCCCCGTGCCTCGGAGAGCACGTACTTACAGCCTGGGCCAGTACTCTCTCTGGTCATGTCGGATTGCCGACCCATCAGATTATGAGCGTGAGGGAATAGAGAGTGCACCTGTGTTTGCGCACACACTTGCGCACTATAATATGTCCCGCGCAGATGGCTAGTCTCCTTAAGATTGGCCGCCGTGATGGAAATTCAATCATCATCATCATCATCATTTCAGCCGAAAGACGTCCACTGCTGGACATAGGCCTCCCCCAAGCATCGCCACAACGACCAGTCCTGTGCCTTCCGCATCCAGCGGATTCCCGCGACCTTCACCAGGTCGTCGGTCCACCTTGTGGGGGGCCTACCCACGCTGCGCCTTCCAGTACGCGGTCGCCACTCCAGAACTTTACTGCCCCATCGGCCATCCGTTCTGCGAGCAATGTGCCCCGCCCACTGCCACTTAAGTTTGGCAATTCTTCGGGCTATGTGGGTTACTTTCGTTCTCCTGCGAATCTCCTCATTTCTGATTCGATCACGCAGGGAAACTCCGAGCATAGCCCTCTCCATTGACCTTTGAGTGACTTTGAGCCTTCTTATCAGGCCCATTGTGAGCGACCACGTTTCAGTGCCGTAAGTAATTACTGGCAACACACACTGGTCAAAGACTTTCGTCTTGAGACACTGCGGTATTTTGAAATTCAATCGGGAGGACATTATTTCTGAAGAAATCTCTTGAAGAATAAAATTCTCTCTCTTTTTGTATCTTCCACAGTTTTTAGAGATAGTAATTTGACATAAGCTCCATACAACTTATGTGAAAATAAAGATTTCACTTAGCAGTAGTAGTATTTTAATAGAGATAGCTCATGCTCTGTGCTCATGTTTGTTGTAACTTTATTTTTATTTTGATGGTGTCTTCTTCTATCGTGTCGACATGAGCTACACAATGATAATAGCTCATGCCGTGGGGAAAAGATTAGCCAGTCAGCAGGTTGGTAGCGGGGCTGACTGACCAGGGTGCGCCGGACGATCAATTAAATATCGTCACTCGTGGAGGCTCTTTTAATGCACCCTTTCCCCTTTACCCTTTTCCTTTCCTATTTTTTCTTTTTTTTGCGGTGTGCAAACAATATAGTATACTTTATCTATCAATAGCTCTGGTGCGGCAAATCGTAGATAGATATAAGATATTAACTCTGACAATAAATCAACAGCGGTTAGTAACAGGCATAGAAATCTAAATAATATAAGTGTCACCGCGTACATAAGATGCCATTCGGCGGCGGACTTCGTTAGAAGTATAGTGTTCTATGGGATGGAGTCCCTAACGGTATTCTCCGCCACCCGCCCGGTTAAGCAGTTGGGCACCCATGTTGGGTACCAATTCTGCGAGAGTACATTCGAAAAAAAAAACATAAGACGCCAGTGCGTGATCCGTTTGCTTGGTTGTCAGTTCTGTTTTGGAGGCAGAGTCAATAAAATTGTATTTTGCAGCTAATCTAGCAGTAGATTTTTTTCAGGCTTAATTTATTTTGCATTGATTGCATGAAACATGATGGGTGTAATTGCGTATATATGTGTTCATATTATCTCTGGTAGCGGCAAACCGGCGACACGCGTTTATTTATTTATTTATTTATATATGCTTTATTGTACACCATAAAAAACATTACATTGAATATGCATTTAAACTATTGTACAAATGGCGGCCTTATCGCGATCAGCGATTTCTTCCAGGCAACCTTAGGATGGACAAGAATGAACTGGACAGAAAATGGGGTTGTCAGATGTGCAAATTCGATACATAATTTAATAATAAAACAAAATACTATACTACTACTATAAAATAACAACAAAAATATATTCTATAAATCCTAATACATAAATACTATATGCATATATACATATAAATAATAAGCAACGGTAAAGTAATTAAAAACGACCACATACAGGAGAAGAAACATGTTCATAGCGACAAATAATGCTCCTTCACAAGCCTCTTAAACACTGGCAGCGATTGCGCTTTTCTAATAGGCACTGGCAATGCATTCCACAAACGAGCAGCCTGAACCGTAAAGGATTTGTCAAAAAATGTTGTGGAATGCATGCGTTCCGGTATTAAAAGACATAGATGACATTTCTATTACCTTATTGTTAAGATTTCTTTGGTAACAGGTATAGGTACGTGATGTAAGTCAATTCTGTCAAGTCTGTGGTGATATTTTGTGGATTTAACGTAATGTTAACTCCGCATACTAAATTGAAGTTTTAAAAACCGTCAGTATAATAATGTTTTGAAGTTTTTCGGGATTCTAGAGTTAATTTTAGGCGTCAAAAACCAACTTAATACAAATAGGTATCTTAGAAATTCAGCAACACTCCAAGCACCACAGATAACACAAAAAAACACCCAAACCTTATCGAAATCTCAACTTTTTTAAAACCTTTGAAACCCAATTTTCGCCGCACCATTTTGACCGGCGCGGTCGAGGGCAAAAGTAAAAAGAAACGAGAAACGGGATAAAAAACGAGAATTATTTTGACAGGTAACACAATAGGAGATCCCGTAACGCGCAGCGTGTAGCCCCTAATCGGTTTTAGACCTGGGATATGGTAATTTTTGGGTCTAAGTTTTTTTTTCTTTTGGTAGACGTTTTTGGTACGGCGTTGCACGTTGTGGTGAGTTGCGAATGTTTATAGGTAGGTACTTATCTATACTTAGTTATTTATTGTGGTGTGGTTGTATTATAATAAATATTTAGTTGGTTACCGAACCTAACAGTATCAGCCGGTAGCTACAGGGTCCCAGACGTTTTCCACAATCTCAAATTCTTATTGATAAGAGGCCTGTAATGAATGTGTAATGAAAATACATACCCCGCCACCCCTTTGGGCATCGCCACAGTCGGGTAAAAAGGGGCCCCCAACAAATTTTGATACAGGGCCCATTTAGGTCTAGCTAGGCCACAACGATATCAATATTATATGCACTGTACTTCGATGGCTGGCAATGATATTGAAAAATATAGATATGTTATACACTAACGAAATAAACAAAAATAAATGTTCCGCACGCAGCGGCAGCACACATACACAAACAAGTACAAAGTAAGTAAGTCAGTTACTTTAAGTTACTTTTGCATCTTAATTGATACACGTTCTGTACACACACGACGACGGCACTTTGTTTTAATTTTGTCACTGGTCACGCTCCGGGCGTTGCTTGACGCTGACTAATACTAAAACGTCACAATTAGGACGTTTCCGAGTTTTCAGATTGCGCGCACTCGCGCGCTCGTAACATATATTATCATATATCACAGCATATACCTAATTTTTAATGGCTGTTCAATAATTCGTCCCCTTATTAGAAAAAGAAAGGAAATTCTATAGGTAGGTCTTGGACGGATAAAAAAGGGCAGACGGAATCTCGTTAAACAAAAGCACCCATAGTAAGACGGCACGCTCAAAAGTACGGGCTTTTACCCATAGTAAGACAAAAAGTCGCGATTACGAAACAAATCTCGTGTGACGGTAGTCGGAAATAAATAATTTATTTTTTATTTTATTTATTTTTTATTCATTGTCCTGGTGTCACAAATGTGTGTTAAAATTCTGTCGAAATTAAAGTGGTTTAGGAAAAAAACTAAGTTTTCAATCTTCTCTTAGCAAGATTCAGTCCGCCATTTTTTATTCGTCCGAGAGGTAGGTACCTATATGACGTAGGATACCTACTCTAGTTTTTTGTGTAGTTACAACATTGTTGTTGTTTTTTGTGTTATTATTGTTTTTTGACCAATTGGTCACCCACCGTCTTACTTGGATTGCCTAACGTTATAAGTAGGTTTTCAAGATGAATTTTGTAAAATAACACTGTGTACCTAGTAATAGCAGAGCTTCTTGTGATAGAGCTCGTCCGGGGAAGTACTACCACCGTACATACTTCTCAGGCAAACAGTGATGCTTCCATTGCTGTGTTCCGGTGCTGGTGTTACGGGTGCCGGGGAAATTACAATCACATGAGACTTTCCATCTTCATGTCTCAGTTTGGCGAACCGACTTGCGGTACCATTTAGACAACAGCCTAGGTGGTATTGCAGTTGTTATGGGTAAAGGTAACCGCTTAACATCAGGTGGGGTTTTAGCTCGTTTCGCCATCCAATGCCATAAAAAAAGGTTTTGATTCTATTACATATTATTTTAGTCAATTTGCAACACAGACATAATAAAAACTATAGACGAAGTGCTGCGAACAATCATAGTGAAGCCAACATAATCGTGCTCCTCCTGCGATTATAATTATTATTAACAAGTCACATAAAAAAAAAATTTAGTTGTTACATTAATTTAACAAATTATTCAAATTAATTAAGTACCAGAAAAAAACTGAAAAAGTTACGTTTCATGTTTCGAAAATCGCTCTCACCTATCGCTACCTTCTATACCCCTACCCTCACCCTAACCCATGGTGTTTCAAACACCTTGAATACTTTCACCGCTGTTCTGTTATTAGGTAATTAGCTCGCCACAGGGATCATGGCGTATCTCATTGTCAGCCATATTGAATTCTACACAGCAAATAATAGAAATACCGGTATAAATGTTTTGTTTTTTTTTTTGTGTTTATTGTTACAAAATATTGAGTTATAGAAACGTAAGGTTTATTAAGCAACATAGACTGGAGCATGCCCTTACAGTATAATAATCCGAATGATACTGTTGAATGCATACATAACAACTTTATGAATACATATGACAAATGTAAGTACACAATAACTAAAACTAGTTCCGGTAAACGGAAAACATGTGTATGGGCCAATCACAGGCTCAAAAATATGTGTAAGAAACGTGATGAACTTTTTAATATTTGGCTAAAAGATCAATATAACCCGACTAAAAGATTATTATATAATAAGTATAGAAATAAAACTAACAATTATTCACAATTTATAAACAATAAACAAATAATGTCAGAAGTGTCCCAGAACTTCAACAATAGCAAAAAGATTTGGAATATAGTAAATAACTTAACCGGGAGAATTATGCAATCTATTGAGAAAATATTACTTACAACTTTTCGAACAAATCCGTTGACATTAGCAAATACTTTCATGACAGAATTTAATAAAAATATTAAAAATACATGTAACTCTTGCGATGTACCTCTTCTAGATAAATCGACGTACGAAATTATTCCTGATAGGTCGATAAGAATCAAACAAGCACAGGAAAAAACAGTCAAACAAATAATCAAACAAATTAATGATAGGAAAAGTCCGGGTTATGACGGAATACGGGCTACAGATATCAAGTATGTTTCTGATCAACTGGTGCCAGTTATTACGCACCTTATTAATTGCAGTCTAAAGACCGGTGTATATCCGGACCTCTTAAAAATAGGGGTGATACGTCCGATACATAAAAAAGGAAAACGAGATGATATAAATAATTACCGTCCCATTACTATACTGTCTTGCTTAGACAAGATTATTGAACGTTATATAGGTAACGAAATTAACAACTTTTTACAAAAACATGATATCATAAATAGTAAACAATATGGGTTTCAGAAAAATAGAAGTACGACACAATTATTACGTGAATTTACTGATGAGGTTAATGGGTACCTAAATGATAAGAATAATGTCTTAGCTTTATTTATTGACTTCAGTAAAGCGTTTGATATGTTACGTTATGACATACTTTATGACAAGTTGGCAAGAAATGGCATACAAGGGCCTCTTTTAGAATTACTTAAAAATTATCACAATAATAGATACACCACTGTTAAAATATGTAATGAGTTTAGTGATAAAAATTCTACCAGCCAAGGCACGGCTCAAGGCTCAATTATTGGACCGACCGAATATCTGCTGTATGTTAATGATATGAACAACGTTATAAATTCAGGATCTGTATACCAATTTGCAGATGATACATGTATTCTTGTTGCTAATAAGAATATTTATGAGGCCCAGAAATCTCTTCAACTTAACTTCGACCAATTGTGTAAATGGGCCCATGACGTTGGTTTAGTCATTAATGCATCAAAAACAAAAATTGTTCATATACGTTCATCCCACAATAAATGCACCACTACACCGGCGATTAAAGCTCATGAACACTCTTGCCTGCATAGACCAGCTGATACCTGTCAATGTCCAATATTAGAAGTAGTTGAAAACCATATGTATATTGGCCTAATAATTGATAGCCGATTCTGTTGGCAACCGCATAAAGACTACGTGTGCAACAAACTGAGGTCTGTTGTGGGTAAGCTAAGCATTCTAAAATATAAACTACCCTATAAAATACTTAGAATGCTATACATGGCCTTGGCAGACTCTGTTATCAATTATGGACTAAGCAGCTATGGTAGAACCTACCAAACATATTTGGCAGATATTTATAGACTACAATTAAAAATATTAAAAATCATCACGCCCAAACATATAAAAAAGAAATATAAAAATATTGACTACGACTTATTTGAATATTGTAATGTTATGAATGTGTACAACAAGGTCGAATATTTTACACTAGCGGAAGTTAATAAGCCTGAGCTTATAATAGAAATAAAAAGACCAAGTTTCTTAAGACCTATCTCACATAAAAATAAATATGTACTACCTAAAACCAATAACCTCTACGGGACGAGAGTTGCTAACTACGTGGTTCCTTACTATCTTAATAAACTACCAGAGGATCTGCAAACCCTTTACAATAAACGTTCGAAAAGTTATAAGTACAAATTTAAAAGATTTTTTGTAACGCATCAAAACGCGTTTGTCGCCTGAACCTTACTATTCTTAATCTATTGTTATAACATAACATCACTAAAAATTGTTTTTATGTATAATTAATAATGTATTCTTAGAAAATAAAATAACCTGATTTTTTTATATTTAAAATGAACGACTCGCCGTACACAGATAAGTCCTTAGCGGTTTTCGTGTACGGCAATATCATTAATCGTGTAGAACAATGTATATTGGAAATTAATAAATAAATAAATAAAATCTAGAAAGAAAAAAAAAATGGATTCCCTTGGATGGCACGTAGAAAAATATAACTTAAATAAAACTTTTTAACAAAAAATTGAACCGACGAAAACAGAAACTGAAAAGCGAAAAATAACTAATTATGAGTCGGCGCCAAACAAACTTTTAACAAACAACGTGCGTGCAAGTTGCAAGTGGCCGAGCGGAGAACGAATTTTTGGAAAGTTATTATTTATCGTTGAAAATTCCAAGTTGTATTTGATGTTACGTTGTTTTTATTATTTATTTAAAGTAATTTAATGATCTTCGTTGATTGTTTGTTTGGCGCCGACTCATAATTAGTTATTTTTCGCTTTTCAGTTTCTGTTTTCGTCGGTTCAATTTTTTGTTAAAAAGTTTTATTAAAAAAAAATTTAATCTAACTCCACGTCTCCATTATGTCGTAGTGTCTAGAACTATATTTGTGTGCCAAGTTTCAACAGAATCGGTTAACAGGTAAGAATTCAGTGGGTGAACAAGCACTCATCCCCTGGTTTCCCACCCATAGGGGTGGATTTTGATTTTGAAATTTAAATGGGACCAACTTCGAGATATACCCTATCCATTAAAAAGAGAATCATCAAAATTGGGCCACTCTATAAAAAGTTATGCGTGCATATTAAAAAAAATATACGCGTCGAATTGAGAACCTCCTCCTTTTTTTCGTCGGTTAAATACACGTATTTAACACTAAGAAAATGGTACTCGTCCCAGCCGTTTCAGCTTATTAAGGGGAATGTAGCAGAATACATCATTTATCGAAAATTCGTTTTTAACGATTGAAGTACAGTTACTGGGGGCCTAGTACGAGTTTGACACTTACGAATACTTTCAAAGTATTCGTCGACTTTCATTAATAAATCTGTAGTTCCTCCTCGTATTCGCCAGGGGCGCTACTGATTTATGAATGAAAGTCGACGAAAACGATGAAAGTATTTGTGAGTGTGAAACTCGTACTAGGCCCACTGTAGTTTAATCAGAAACTGTAAAATATAGTTCGCTGTAGTTGTAGATAGAAAAAATTCCAAAAGTGGCCGTTTTTAGCACTTTTTCTACATCTACATCTACAACTACGGCGAAGTATAATTTACAGAGTTATTTGGTTCTGGTTAAACTACAGTACCTGTGTCAGTGTATAGTGTACAGTCCGTGTGGTGCCGGACTTAAAGAATAGCACCACCCTTATCTCTTCTCATGGGTGTCGTAAAAGGCGACTAAGGGATTCACCAGAGGATGGGCAGCAGCGTTCTCTGAGTATTTAAGCAACCAACTGCGATCGCCAACCCCCCCCCCCCCGCCCCGCCGGCGAGGACCGACCCGACACACACACAGAATCCGAGAGTCCGACTCTCGAGAAACAGAAACACATGCCGACGCAGCAGCGGCTGCTGGGGGGACCGGTGGCGGGGTCCCCCTGCTGCACCCTAAGTCGAGGTCCGAGCTCCCCCCTGGGGACGCCCTCACGGTGTAGCAACCGGAGATAATCTCGTCACGCGAGACCGGCCCTATGCTCTAGAGTAGTTCCTAGGAGCAGGCTATTGCGTAGCCACTGTTTAGGTTTTAGGTAGGTCTTAGCCTCGCCGGCGAGGCTTGCCGCATAACGGCGTTTAGCACGTCACCCGATAGACCGAAAGTCCGCCACTTTCGAGGAAATCAATTGATGCAGCAACGGCTGCTAGGGGGACATAGGAACGGCGGGGTCCCCCTGCAATGCCCCAGCGAGGTTCGAGCCCCCCCCTTGGGGGACGCCCGCTTGCGGTATTGAAACCGCGTCTTTAGTTTGTAAGTATTTAGGATTAGGGAAAAACCTTCGGCGTATGGAGTCCCACATGGGACTCTCCGCCAACTAAGCCCGGTTAAGCAGAAATGGTACTTCGGTCCCACTTGCGAGAATCCAGTCGAAAAAAAAAAAAAAAAAATCGCCAACCCGCCTGCCAAGCGTGGCGATTATGGCATATCCCCCCCTTAATTGGGGGAGGCCTATGTCCAGTAGTGGACGTCTTTCGGCTGAAATGACTGACAGTACCTGTACTTCAATCGTTAAAAACTAATTTTCGATAAATTATGTATTCAGCGAGTATTTTTTTTACTGGTTGGGGCGCCACTTATCTGATACATTTCCCTTGATGCTAGTTCTGATATCCGATAAGAGCTGAAAAAAAAAATAGCATTTAGACAAATAAAATTTGGTCGAGCCAATTAGTTTGCCTAAAAATACCTATCTACCCAGGTCGGATTCAACTCCGCTAGGACCGGATTTTGACTTTATGTCTACGTGACAGCTTTCTTTTATTTATAATCATGGCTGAAAGGTCTTAGCAACTAGGCCATAAAACAACATAACACATAACATCACGCCTGTATTTCCCCGAAGGGAAAGGCAGAGGTGTATAGTACACCCACATTTCGCCATAAAAGTACTGAAAAAAAAACTTTATAATCGAATCAAAATACCCTTTTGTCTTTCTGACGTTGCTTTCATAAGTTCGTAGATTTTTAAAGCTCGGCTACTTCAGCTCAGCTACAATATTTTCATTTCCCATTTCATTGTTTATTGTTTTATTTGGGGGTGCTTATAAGAGCCTACACAAGTGACGATATTTTTTGATCGGTGCACCTGGGCAGTCAGCCCTGCTACCAATCTGCTGACTGGCTAATCTTTTTCCCATGGCATGAGTAATTATCATTATGGAGCTCATGTCGACATGATAGAAGAACTTGCTTAAAGAAAATCGATTCTACTATTACCTATACATATTACATATTATATTCCTTGACTATCACCTCTTTCAATCAACTCAGCCTATCGCAGTCCACTGCTGGACATAGGCCTCTCCCAAGTTGCGCCACAACGCTCGATCCTCTGCCTTCCGCATCCAGTCCCCCCCGGCCACGCTCTTTAGGTCGTCCGTCCACCTGGCAGGGGGGCGCCCTACGCTGCGTTTGCCGATTCGCGGTCTCCACTCAAGGACTCGTCTGCTCCAGCGGCCATCGGTCCTTCGACAGACATGGCCAGCCCACTGCCACTTCAGCTTACTGATTCTACAAGCTATGTCGGTCACTCCGGTTCTTCTCCGGATAATCTCGTTTCGAATTTTATCCTTCAAAGAAACTCCAAGCATAGCTCGCTCCATAGCTCGCTGAGCGACTTTAAACTTGTGGACTAGCCCAACTGTCAGTGTCCACGTCTCGGCACCGTAAGTCATGACAGGCAGGACGCACTGGTTGAAGACTTTTGTCTTCAAACTTTGCGGTATAGGCGACGAGAAGACTCGGCGAAGTTTGCCAAACGCTGCCCAGCCCAGACGGATCCTTCTGTTGGCTTCTTTCTCGAAGTTGTGTCTACCAAGCTGAATTGCCTGCCCTAGGTAGACGTATTCCGTTACAACTTCGAGTGTCGACCCTTCGACGAATATCGGCCTCGGCATGACATGCATATTGAACATGACTTTAGTCTTGTCCAGATTCATGCCGAGACCGACACGTCGAGAGGCTCCGTTTAAGCTGTGCAGCATTTCGCCCAGTTGTTCCAGCGACTCAGCCATTACAACGATGTCATCGGCAAAACGGAGATGTGAGATGTTCTCGCCGTTAACGTTGATACCCTGTCCAGTCCAGTCCAGTGTCTTGAAGACGTCCTCCAACGCGTTAGTGAACAATTTCGGGGATATTACATCCCCTTGTCTCACCCCTCTGCGCAGTTGGATTGGCTTCGTCTTTTGGTCCTGGAGCTGAACAGTCATGGTAGCAGCGTTGTATAGGCATCTCAGCATCTCTATATACCGCTCATCAATGTGACATCGCTGAAGAGCATCCAGAACTGCCCAAGTTTCGATGGAGTCGAAGGCCTTCTCGTAGTCCACGAATGCCATACACAGCGGCTGATTGTACTCTTCAGTCTTCTGTATGATCTGCCGAACAGTATGGATGTGATCTACGGTGCTGTAGCCTTTTCGAAACCCAGCTTGCTCTGGTGGCTGGAATTCGTCGAGTCTTCCGGCGAGACGATTCGTGATGACCCTCGAGAACAGCTTGTATACATGACTCAGGAGTGAGATGGGTCTGTAGTTCTTTAGTAGGGTTTTATCCCCTTTTTTGAAGAACAGTACCACCGCACTCCCGCTCCATGCCTCCGGTGTAGAGCCTTGTTGGATGACGGCACTAAACAGACTCTGTAGCTCCTTCAGGACCGGAGCCCCGCCTGCTTTTAGGAGTTCAGTGGTAATGCCGTCATCGCCCGGAGCTTTGTTGTTCTTAAGCTGCTCGAGGGCCGCCCTAATCTCGCCCTGGTCAACGTCCGGAAGATCCTCGGTGTAATGGCGCGTGAGCTGGGCTCTTATGTCATCATTGCTAGGAACTGCTGGTCTCGCCGTTTTGGTGGAATACAAATGCCCATAGAAGTTTTCGACCTCATCAAGCATCTCGATCTTAGAGGTGACTATTTTGCCATCCGCGGCTTTCAGTTTCATCAGATGGGTCCTCCCTAGCTGCTGAGCGAAAACTTTCGACCCCCTATTTAGCTCAATCGCAGCCTCAATGGCGCGGGTGTTGGAGCGGCGGAGGTCACGTCGCATCAGCTTCCTAATCTGTAGGTTTAAGGACCTATTATCTGATGAAAACGAATGCGCGGCTGACATTTCCCGTCTTTTCCTCATCAGATCGAGAGTCTCAGTCGAAAGCTTGGGCATCTTGCTTCCACGCTGCGGCGGAAAGAATTTTCGAGACAGTTCCTGCAATGTTTTGACCATGGTGTTGGTTTTCTCCTCAATATTGCCCGTGGTTTCCAGCGAGTCGAATCGATTTTGAAGTTCCGCTTGGAACCTTTCGGAGCCCAAACTGGTTTGGAGCGGCGAAGGTCGGAGAGTAGACTTAATCAAGCGCGTTCTTTCAGCTCTAAAATTGATATTTAGAGTGCCTCGGATAAGTCGGTGATCGCTTCCGGTGTTGAACCTATTGATCACAGAGACATATCTAAATATGTGCTTCTTATCCGTCATGATAAAGTCTATCTCGTTCCTTGTCACCTTGTCGGGGCTTTTCCAGGTCCATCTTCTTTGGGGCTTCTTCTTAAAGAAGGAGTTCATTAAGAAGAGCCCCTGGGACTCCAAGAAGTTGACCAACATTTGGCCCCTATGGTTTCTGCGCCCCAAACCGTAAGGTCCGATTCTCGATTCGCCGCGTTCTTGTACTCCCACTTTAGCGTTGAAGTCCCCCATAACAACGTTGTAGTGAGCCTTAGCGGTACTATTCATAGCCTTCGCTATGTCTTCGTACATCGCTTCGGCTATATCGTCAGAGTGTGTCGAGGTCGGCGCATATACCTGCACTATTTTCAGCTTGTACCTATCATTTAGCTTTAGTACAAGGTACGCTACCCGTGTCGACACACTACCGATTTCCACAACGCTGTTTACGAGGGCCTTATTGACAAGAAAACCAACACCACCTTGGGAGAGCTGATCACCTTCGCGGAAGTAGAGTAAGTTTCCTGACTCCAGGGTTATCGTGTCCTCTCCCTCTCTACGGACTTCGGATAACCCCAGTATATGCCATTTTATATGACTTAACTCTACTTCAAGCTCGGCGAGGTGATGGTCCAGTCTCAACGTTTTTCCATTGTACGCTGCCAGATATAGTCGTCGGTTTTGGTAGCCTGCCGTAACCCGGAGATTCCTAGCACCCCCCGTCCCACCGTTACCACGACCGCTACCGTAGTCGGGAATAGAGGGACCACCGGGAACTGGGGGCCGTTGTATATGTTGTGCGTTCATAGGGATGTATGCCCATAGTCACCACGCTGGGCAGGCGGGTTGGTGACCGCAGTGGGTGATGTTGCACGATGTTGGTGCACAAAAGGACGCTGCTGCCCATCCTCCTGATTTCAAACCTTAGTCGCCTTTTACGACACCCATGGGTAGAAGGGGGGTGGTCTATTCTTTTTATTTGCCGGATACCACACGGCAAATGACTATCACCTCTTTACTTCAAACATAATTATTCGAAAACAAAATTCAAAGAAGATATTTTTCCTTTGACCAGAATCAATTTTGCACGTTTGAAATAGGAACGTTCTCGCGTGTCAATCGTTCGAGTGCACTATTATCGAATCGATTCGCACTTGTTCTTTATTTGAATACGTATTGTTTTTGGCCAGTAAAGTTGTGATTTGAGTTTTATATTTTTATCTATCTAATAAAAAATAACTTTTTAGATGTTCGTAAAGTCCGTATAAGGTTTTTATGGAAAGAAAACTTGAAAAAGTTGGATGGAAAAATGGAAAACTCGGGAAAACAAACTGCTTTTTTCCCACGGGATTTTTTTTATAAACTCGCGACCATAATTGTTCGTTTTGCTCCCGGTATGGAAATATTACAATCGAATGTTTTCAACGACAAATCCGGGGAAACCCGGACGTATGGCAGCCCTACATAGGATACGTCTTTTTATCGACACCGGGAGCAAAGCCGAGTTGCCAAGGGTGTCAACTAGTTTGGGATAACAATGGTTTTTACGAAGTTGGAAATGGACACGTGGTTATAATAAAGTTACTTTATTTCTCTTGAAGCAAAGCTACTGGCTTTACCCACTTGAAAACTATTAACTCCGCCTATAGCAGTCCAGTGCTGGATATTATCATCATACCCATCATATGCTGGACAAAGGCCTCCCCCAAGCAGTTTGGGGGGATATGCCATAATCGCCACGCTTGGCAGGCGGGTTGGCGATCGCAGTTTGTTGGTTAAATACTCAGAGAACGCTGCTGCCCATCCCCTGGTGAATCCCTTAGTCGCCTTTTACGACACCCATGAGAAGATATAGGGTGGTGCAATTCTTTACGTCCGGCACCACACGGAACAGTGCTGGATATAGGCCTCTCATAAGTTTCAAATCGCCACAACACTCGGTCTTCCACCTTTCGTGTCCAGTTCACCCCACCTACCTTCTTCAGACAGGTAACCACAACCACTTCTCATTTCACGATAATCTATGGCGGTCAAATTACAATCAATCAATTTTCAATTTCAATGTTTTTTATTTCAAATAAACCTAATTACAGGCACTTTTGAAACGTCAGGCTCTAGTTGCACGGTTCCAAATTGTGGGTCCTATGGAGAAGAACCGGCAAGAAACTCTATGGATAAACTCTTTTTAAAATAGGTTATTGTTTATTACATAAAATTTATTCAAATAATGTGAGTATAATGTAGGTTAATGTCAATCAATCAATCAATCAAAATGTTTATTTGTGTACACAGGTAATTTTGGTGTTAGATACATTACAGGTAGTCTCTCTGTGTGCTGCCACAGGTGGCATACAAATATTAGTAGGTACTTAATTAATTAAACATACATTAGTAGTAGAGCTCCTTTGTGAAAGAGCTCATCCGGGGAAGTACTACTACCGTACCTACTTCTCCGCCAAATAGTGATGCTTGCATTGTTGTGTTTCGGTCTGAAGGGTACGGGTGACGGTGAAATTACAATCACATGAGACATTCCATCTTCACGTCTCAGTTTGGCGAACCGACATGCGGTACCGTTTAGGCAACAGCCTAGGTTGTATTGGAGTTGTTATGGGCAAAGGGGCCTTTAGCTCGTTTCGCCATACTATACAATAAAAAAATAAAAAAAACTGGAATTGTGTTTGATCTAAAATAGCATCCAGATTTCTTCAAAAATAGTTACACATGCAATGTTTAGGTATTATCTACATAATATGTACCTGCGTGTGTACAAAAAAATATTTGATGTGTAACATCTTTCCTCTCGCTTTCCTGCAATCTGTGGGAGTGATTTCGTGAAAAGGGACGGAAGTGTATAACAGGATGCCGGGGAAGCGCGCGCTTCTTTAGTAAGATCTCAGATTTTTAAAGCATGTTTAGATCAAGATTGTTTACCTCCAGTTAGTTACCTAAACTTTTTGTGAAATCCTAAAATATCTTTTAAAGTATGACGTTAAAAAATAAGTCCACGTTCATCATTAAACTAATTTCCAACACACTTTTAGTCACACTACAGGTGTAATACTTTTATTTCTTCACACACAAAGCAATCTTTTTCTTAACCGTAAAATTTCGAACCCAACAAAGCTCATTGCGAATTAAAAAAAAAATAACGAGCCTGCAATCAGTCATGAACTGTAAACGTCAACAAATGAAAAAAAAAAAAAAGTCAAAACACTTTGATAATCAATTTACCGCGAAAATGTACGCCGAAATATGTAACATAGTTGGGTTTTGCGGCTGTCAAACTAATATTTCTTCCCGAAACCAATGGATTGTTTGTTTTGACAGCTGTATTGGTAATTTTGTGTGTAAACAACAATGGATTCTTAGAAAAACCTGCAGTGAGTTTTAAATCTGTTTCATTAGCGACAAGCGTAACTTATTTAGCGTATGAATGCACCACGAAATTGACAATGCGACCTGTGTTTAACAGAAAATGCCATATTTCCGTGTTTAAACTTGACTGTTTGGAGATCCGTGGACAACATATTCTTGGTAAGAATACAATTTCTATAGAAGATTTAAACAAATTAAGGTTTTACGATATTTATGTTTAAGATGTGTCCAGCGGGAATCTGTTTCGCGGTTTGTTTTTTATTTTATCTTCCCGGGATAAAAGATAACCTATGTCCTTTTTCAGGTAATTCTAACAAATTTAATTACGATCGGTTCAGAGGTTTAGCGTGAAGAGGTAACAAACCTGCAGACAGAGTTATTTTCGCATTTGTAATATGTATTACTTATATAATTTGTTAGTGTGATTTATAATAACAGCGTAGTCTTCGAAGCGTAGCCCGCGTAGCGTTACGGTTGTAGACCCAAGTATGCGTTTGTGTCTGCAATCAAATTATGAAAGAGTTAAAACTATTGCAACCCAAGTTGAGAAGGGTTTGGAAAAACAACTATTGTCACATTTTGTAAATTTTTTTTTGGTATGTGGATTCTCCATATTTCACACTTAACGTGATCATTTTTTTACGCAAAGCGGGACAGTAGTTATCAGTGATTAGTGATGATTTCAAATAAGAATAAAATTATTGACACGTTTTCAGAATTCCGTACCAAAAGGGTGCCAAACGGGACCCTATTATTCTCGCTACACTGTCCGTCTGTCTTTCTGTCACAGGGCCGGTTGAAATTATCTCAGAATATGTATTGCTATGACTCCTATCATGTTAAATACAAAAAATAAAAAGTCTAAAACCAGAGGGGGTCCCCATACAAAAAACCTCGAAAAACATGCATTTTTTAACGTTTTTGTTCCTGCTATATCTTTAAAACGGTAGTACATGCTAGTGTCAAACTTGGTCTGATTATGGTGCATACCATGTAGTTTAGCAACTAATAATAAAAATAGAGCAAACAGACATATGTGGTAGTACCTGCGTAAGAAAGAGATGCAAAAATTAATATTTCACGCATGGTACGTTGATGTCTTTTGATGAAGTTTCTATGGGGTATCAGGTCGATGGTTGGTACGGAACCCTTACTGCGGGAGTCCGACTCCCACTTTTCACCTTGATTATCAACATTGCCATAAGGACCGGAACCTGTAGGTAACTAAGTTTTTTCAGTCGTCCACAATTTGTTCATTATAGATTTTTTTTCTATTGGTGCATTTGTGCCAAGCAGCACGGCCGGCCCGTAAATTTTCGCTCAGTTTGGGAAATCGGAACAATTTTGCGTCCCGAAGATTTTTTCGGACAGAGAAAAAAAACCAAAAAAAGAGACGGTTCTGTATCAAAACGGGACGTATGGGTGACCATACATGAATCTGGTTTTAAAATAATGATTAAAAACAACCAAGTCCGGTTGGAACGTAGGTTCAAAAATAGATCGTTTCCGTAAAAATAACTAATTTAATTTTCTGTTAAGAAGAACAAAAATACATACATAAATAAATGTATTGGGACATATTTTACACAGCACCATCTAGTCTCAAACTTAGCAGGAGCTTGTACTATGGATACAAGACAATGGATATAATACTTGTATACTTTTTTTTTGTAAATACATACTTATAATACATTATAAGAAACTCCAAGACCAACACAAACACTTACATTCATCACATAAATATTTGTGTCATATGGCAATCGAACCCACGACCTCGTGATAAGCAGTCCGACACTCGAACCACTAGACCACAGACGTCGTCTACCTACAATTTTTTATTACTATTTTTATTTTACAGTATTAGGTATTTTTCTATAACTAAATTAACAACATAACATAACATAACATCACGCCTGTATTTCCCCGAAGGGGTAGGCAGAGGTGTATAGTACACCCACATTTCGCCAGTTATGTTGTAAGTCCTATGTAATAGGGGGCGAGCCTATTGCCATTAACCGGGCACAAATCCAGACTCCGGGCTGCTACTGAGAATTTCCTAATGAAAAAACCCAATAACACTTTGCCCGACCCGGGAATCGAACCCAGGACCTCACGCTCAGCAGTCGCACTTACAACCACTAGACCAACGAGGCAGTAACTAAACAATAACTAAATTAAATAATAGTCAAAAGCAGTTCTTCAGTTAAATTTTTCTATTTTTTCCATTTTATAACGTTTTATTAACTTCTTGTATAAAAAATCAATGTTACATTGGTTGTTTTTCTTAAATACCTTTATGCTATTCTAATTGGACTAGTATCTACCTATGCCTTTTTAGATACTTATAACAAAATTGTCTTTGCCTAGCGTCTGCTCACGGTCTCTTTGGTCTGCACTGCTCCAGCATGACAACTGGATGTATGGATAATTTATAGATTCCTGCCTGATACCTGCCTTCCCGCTTGACAGTAACGCCAATGTTTTTCTTTTAAAATTAAGACTTAGACGTAACCTAATAACACGCATTTGGATTCACTGACTTGTGTGTGACAAATTTACGTAATTTTAGGTATGGTCATACCTTTGGCACCTCTTGGATTGTAACAAACCTTATTAGGTATGAACAGACCGTGAAGATTCCTCCAAACCATGATAAATTATTCCAAAAATCCCATTGATTCGTACCACAGAACATTACTAGTCAAAACGTCTTTTCAAAACTCAAACCCCCACAGCGTCACAAATCGCGCCAAAATACTGACGTAAAGTTTGACAGCTCATTGATAAAGAAACACCAAATTGTCTCTGTCACGTGGCCATAAACAATGGTATGTTTACACCGTCGCGAATTGTGTTTTCAATAAACCTCTTTTGTGTGAATACTGTTTTTTTTTTTGTTTTGAGGTAAACACAATGTTATTGTTTGATTATATTGTTTGTGAAGTACTACTGGGTTCAGGGTTACGCGTGCTAAATTTTGATTTCGAATACCTAATTCCTTTGTAGACGATTCGAACGAAATTAACAAGTGTAGGAAACGTAAGAGTTTTTAGAGATAAGGATATGTTGGTGTCGCCTGTTAAATATTTTAGGTTTGAATTTATTTAATTATCTTTGTATTGTAGCGGACTCTATTGTATATAAGAACTGCATTTTTTTACCGATTTCAAAAAAAGGAGGAGGTTATGTATTCGGTGGGTTTTTTTTTTGTACCTATGTTACACAAATGAATTAATAATGACTTATGACTTGTATCTCTATTTCACAAAGGATCTCCAAGCTGACTTTACTCTTATTAAGAATTGATCAATGAAAAATTTAAATTCTTCATCAGAAGCACTGAAGAGTTTCAGTGATAAAAGCTCATGACAACTTCCTTCATGTCAATCATAGTTATCTAATCTGGTTTTACGCGGTTTGATTGTGTCATTGATTCTTTATAATAATCATATCACGTTTACTACTGAAAATAGCTAACTCATAAACCTGTCCAGTGCCTAATTTTGCAAATCTAATAAGGCAATCCAGGTTAAAATTAAAAGAATCATCCTAAACTTAGTGCTTATGCCACAGATTTGTTTACTGGGCAGTAAATGTCAAATCTGTGGCTTATAAAAATAAAATAGGTTTTTTTTTATTGTCTCTCATCCATTTTCATACATTCCTTGCATACAATAATTGATAATAAAAAATAATACATACAGAAATTGAGGCAGCCCCAGAAAGTTACAAGAGTGGGTTGATGTTAATGCTTTATGCTTACGTTCTTAAAATAAAACGGGCCAAGTGCGAGTTGGACTCGCGCAGTAAGGGTTCCGTACCACCCATCGACCTGATACCTCATAGAAACTGATTTAATTTACGAGAGTTTATCAAAAGATATCAACGTCAGTGCGCGAAAAGTGAATTTTTGCATCTCTTTCTTACGCAGGTACCACCACATATGTCTATATTTGTCTTATTTTTAGTATTTGCTGCTAAATTACATAATATGCACTATAATCTGACCAAGTTTGACGCTGGTATGTATTACCGTTTTGAAGATAGAGCAGGAACAAAAACGTTGAAAAATGCATGTTTTTTGAGGTTTCTTGTATGAGGACCCCCTTTGGTTTTTGTTTTTTTTTTGTTTTTAGTATTTGTCGTGATTCTCCTCATAGTAACACATATTGTGTGAAAATTTCAACTAGTTATCTATTACCGTTACAAAGATACAGCCCTGTGACAGACAGACGGACGGACGGACGGACGGACAGCGTAGCGAGAGTAATAGGGTCCCGTTTGGCAACCTTCGGGTACGGAACCCTAAAAATACACAAATGTCAATGTCAAGACTCATATTTTGTCAAAGAGCTAGCAAGAAAAGAGCTATTACTAACCATAGTCAAAGTTACTAACTAGCTCTTTGTATTTTGTATTCAGGGAACAAATTCCTATGTGTGACAACCACAAGCTAGCTAGAAAACAGAAACAAAACACAACTAAACTCGATATTTTTCATTATAAACTCCTGGATATTGTTGACTGGACTTCTGTTCGGGCATGAAATAAATAAACGCAGTATAGTGCGTACAATCGGATTCAATAACAATAATATTGTTCATGTGAGATTGTTGTACATATTACTGCGTGCTCGCATGAGGAAATTGGTGCTGTATTGGTTGGGAAAACGCGGCGGTTGGACGGTAGCAGTTTTTTTAGAGGTACAGAATAGTAACTGTGTTTTCTCCCACTTGCTCGGAAATTGGATCATTATTAAAAAACAAAAACATCAATCGGTTCTTTTCCGTACGCAACGAAATAACACGCCAGCAATATCCAACACGACAGTAATATAAAGTGCTGGGCAGTTTTTATTTATTATATTATCCTAGCGAGGCGAGGTTTTCAAGTACACACTTACTTAAATTAGGTGTTTTTAGGTACAAAATATTTATCATTATAAAGGCTGAAAGCGCTTTTATTTTTCAAAACTTTGAAAATAGAACAAGCAATGCGCGCGGACGAATTGGCCTGAATGAAAATTAGATACTTTGTGTATTGTTTCTTCGCAAATAAGAGAAAAGTACTATACAAATCTCAGCCGAAATAGCAATTAACGGCCTCGTTTAGTTACACTAATCACCACTTCGGATCACTTCGGAAGTATTCGGCTTCGCCTCGTCCTTTCAATGTTACTCCGCCGTCAATTGCTTCATTTCAGGCCTCGACAGTAATTTGTGAACAAATAATTATTATTTGAAGCGTGTACGATTTTCAAATGTTAAAGTCAAAGAAGCAATCAAATAAATAAATAAATACTTTGGGACATTTTACACAGCACCATCTAGTCCCAAACTAAGCAGAGCTTGTAATATGGGTACTAGACAATGGATATAATACGTATTAAACTTTTCTTATTGAAAATACATACTTATAATACATAAGAAACACCCAGACCAACACAAACACTTATGTTCATCACACAAATATTTGTGTTTTGTGGGAATCGAACTCATGACCTCGTGATCAGCAGTCCGACACTCGAAACACTAGACAACAGACGTTACAAGTAACGTTACGTGTGACGTTATAAGTACGTATTTACAAAAAAAAAGTATATAAGTATTATATCCATTGTCTAGTACCCATACCACAAGCTCTGCTTAGTTTGGTACTAGAAAAAAAAATAGGGTATCATTGGCAAGCTTTGGTTACGGAACCTCAAAAAAATATACAAAAAACTTGACAGCTCTAGCTTTATTTTAAGGTTTCTATTTACAAATTAATTATAAAATTGTACGCTCAATAAATTTTCATTAGACTTAAGAAATAAGCTGTAATGTTTTTAATTAAGCCAAGAAGAAATAAATTATATGCTTAGTTACTTAATTTCTAGATAATTCGCATATTCAATTTTAATATTATATTACTTAATTTTCCGTCTCATTAAGAAGATAATCTACAAAAATTAAGTCTTCTGCATAACTTATAATGTTAGATAATTGCAATAAAAAATGCTAAAAAACTTAAGTGTTTGTTCGTAAAAACCAAACCATTATGTATATTAAGCTATTTATCTTCGCAAGCAGGTTATTAAGTCTAAATTAGACTGGATAGGATCCTCAAGCGTTGCTATTATCATTAATAACTAGCCTGTGCCCGCGTCTTCGCTCACGTATACGTTGGTTTATCACAAAAACACGTTGTCCCTCATCATCATTTCAGCCGAAAGACGTCCACTGCTGGACATAAGCCTCTCCCAAGCATCGCCACAACGACCGGTCCTGCGCTTTCCGCATCCAGCGGATACCCGCGACCTTCACCAGGTCGTCGGTCCACGTTTTGGGGGGCCTACCCACGCTGCGACTTCCAGTACACGGTCGTCACTCCAGAACTTTACTGCCCCATCGGCTATCCGTTCTGCGAGCAATCTGCCCCACCCACTGCCACTTAAGTTTGGCAATTCTTCGGGCTATGTCGGTTACTTTCGTTCTTCTGCGAATTTCCTTATTTCTGATTCGATCACGCAGGGACACTCGAGCATAGCCCTCTCAATTGCCCTTTGAGTGACTTTGAGCCTTCTTATCAGGCTCATTGTGAGCGACCACGTTACAGTACCGTAATTAATTACTGGCTACACACAGTGGTCAAAGACTTTCGTCTTGAGACACTGCGGTATTTTGGACCGCTCATCGCTCAGGAACTATTTATTTTCCCGAGATAAAAAGTAGTTTAAGGAACGTACCCATACTACGTGACCAATTAAAAAAAAAACCCCCTCCCCAACCCTGCGTGACCACCCGTAGTATATGCCAAGACCACCCCTTCCCCTCAAGTTTTCACTCATAAATATGGTTTTAAATATTTTTTTGCTAACAGAAAGGTAAAAAAAAATTTTTTGCTTATATTTGTCTTTGTTTTGATTTTATATTTGTTTTTTTTTACATGAGCGAAAAAGCGCGAGATTTCCCTAAAGGATATTGACTACGTGACGAAAACCTAAGCCCCTCACCCTATGACCAACCGTGGTATTTTGAAGACCTCCCTCCCCCTTCCCCTGAACGAGTCACGTAGTATGGGTACGTTCCCCTAGATTATGGTCTATCTGTTTGTTAATTTAATCCAAATCCGTTCGGCGTTTCAGTGTGATTGAAGGACAAACAAACAAACATCATTTCTCTATTTTCAGATTTATAAATTGGTAGAAGTAGGATTTCGGTGCCATCGGGGTACAAAATAAATGCAGTGGAGTGGCACCTAGCGGTTAGCCTTGGAACTAAGACCCGTAGGGTACTTTTCTAAATTAATGTGCGAATCAGAAAATTTGATTATCACGGTGAAGGAAAACATCGTGAGGAAACCTGCACACCTGAGAGTGCTCCATACAGTTCTCAATGGTGTGTGTAGTCCGCCAACCTGCAGTAGGCCAGCGTGGTGGACTAGGCTGAATACTTCTCTTTATAAGAAGAGGCCAGTGTGCAGCAGTGGGACAGTAATGAATGAGCTGGTTATGTGAGGTACAAAATATGGGTTCTTCCTTGTCCTGATGTATTTAGTTTATGATTTTTCTTAGAAATACTCTTCCTGTTCAGTTATCTAAAATAAACCAGCCTCCTTAGATAAAATTATGTTTCGGATCGTGATGGCTACTGGTGGTGGCTATTCGATAGGATTTTTCGGTTATTTCAATCCTGTAAAAATAATTGACATTATAATTTTTTAAATTGTATTGCCTGCTGCCGAATTGCGTAACTCACTCGCGATCGCAATCATCTGGATTTCAATGTTCATTACTCCGTGCGTTTTGACAATCCGTGTTATCGGCAACTACGTAAAACGCAATGAATGTTGCTTTAATATCAAAATGAAAGCTAATGTCAAAGTGAATGCATTACACAATTGCCCCACTGGTTGTTAAGATCTTTTAGCTATGTCTTTATCAATAAAACACACCTTAATAAAGTGATGGAAACTTTACTTATAGAGGTTTCTGAGAGATTGATGAGAAAAAATCGCGGACGTTCTCAAAAATGCAAGGTTAAGAGTACTCTAAACCGACGAGCATGCATGACGAGGTTAATGGACGTAGATGAAGCGAAAGAGGTGTGTCAGGATCGTAGCAGGTGGAAATCCATACTCTCTGCCTACCCCAATGGGAAACAGGCATATTTTCCAGCTTTGTGCCATTTACACACACTCAATCTACCATTATAATACATTAACACTCGAAGAAACATAAGTTTTGAATAAAAATAGAAAATGGAAAATCCACGAAACTCCTTCCCAATTTTCCCGCCAACTTCAATCAATTGACATTTCTCTTTTTTCAGCCGTAGATTATTATCATTCTATCTATGGGCACCTATCTGTCATTAGGTACCTACAATGGGAGTTTCTTACCACACAATAATTCTGGAAAGAAATGGAAATGGTAGGAAAAGGGTTGGTAGGTACTACCCTTCGCTAAGAACCATACAAATCTGAAAGTGATATTCTCCTCCGAATCAGCATAAATCTATCAACACCTCGCTTGTCCAAATCGGCCCAAGTAGAACTTAGACATGAAAATATAAAATAATAATAGATATTACTTATAACATAACCATCAGGCGCTTCGAAACTGCTTTGTAGTAAGCCTTTACACAATCCGCGCATTACATATTTAAAAGCTACACCGTAGCCACGAAACATACTCAAAATGAATAGTTATTTTACCACGCTACTAAAACCATATTATTAAACAACAAACACGCACAATGAGCGTCTAAAAACGCCAGTGCGTAAACCGCTATCGGCAACTAGAGCCAGCCATGAAAATGTAAAAATGGCGGCCTGAGCAAAACCGAAACACTTTAATTCCAAGCAACCCGAGAACGGACCACACAAGTTGCTCATTAAAACAAGAATCATAACAATAATTATTTTCCCCCAGCTTATAATTTCGCGCGAGAGAAAAAAAATTTAATATTAAAACATAACCTCATTATCAATGTGTCAACAACTCAATTTATGGCGGGAAACCGGCGACGCCCTGCGCGCGGGAAATATCAGCCAATGACGCGTAGCCTGTTCTATTTGGACACAACAACGAAAAGCGTTGCTATCTCTTTCTAACTTGCAAAAGAGTCGCATGCTACTAATCGTTTGTCCATGTTTCTGTCTCTGTCCTTAAGGGGGGGTCGTTCTATTTTTAAGGCTAATGAATATTACGGGATGACGTTATTAATTTATGCGAAGGGATTTGTTTTTTTAATCACTGGCTTTGATTATACAGGCTTTGAAAAGATTTAGGGTTCGTTGGTAAACACGTACTGTATTTTTTTTTTCATTTATGTTGTTTCCTATGAAGGTAATTAGAATAAGTGGTCATGAGTAAGAAAAACTAGTTGTTCACACGTCTTTATTTTCATGTTAATACAACTTTAATCTTGGAACGGCTAACGAGGGTAGAAACATCAAAAGTTGGGGGCACGATAACATTTTCAAAATTTATCAAATTATGATTGATAAGTGATTTTTTATTGCTGTAAATAAATCTTTTAAGGACACTTTTACAAGTCATTTAAGTCTAGATGCTGCCTCCGGTTAAATAACTTTCGTAAGTAGCTAGTAATTATATCACGATTAAAGTAAGTAACTAATCTGTAATGTTAAAATATTTATAGAGATGCCCTTGACAGTTTCTATAGTAAACCAATTCAGTTAGTTGAATTTATCAATTGATAGCTCGGCCCCTATCGCTTGAAGTAGCTGTCAACTGACAAGACATACTGATTCTGATTCGAGCAGTTATTCCTTCTTTTATTCATGAACAATTGACAAAGACACGTCAAATTGAAAGCTCACGTATAATCAACGTAAATATACTTATTATTGGCTTCTTTTTATTGATTGTCTGTTGCAATAGTTTCTGGGAAGTAACTGAAGACAATTACCTATGTTGATTGGTAGATGCATATATATTTTTTATCCACGTTAATTGGCAATTGCCTAGCTTTACGTGGAAAATGACCCTTTGCTTACCAGTATACAAGTGGGAATTGTAGATTCGTAGTCAAGTCATCTGATTAGAAAAAAAAAAGTAAATGAAGATTATGATCATTTAGTTCGACTTCGACAGCATTCACTATTAGATTATATTCGGAAAATAGATAGGTAAGTGTGTAATTAAATATTAACAATTAATATTTACGCTTCTCAAAATATACGACGGAACCAACATATTAATCTTAACACCCACACATATAAATGTTTTATGTCTTACGTAGAAATAGGGTTGCCAACTCATAGACTTTTATGAATTCGACCTCATTTTGAAAATAGATTAAAGAATTCAAACTTTAGAACTGTGTTGATATTGTTTTTTTATTTATGCTGTCATAATATTTATTTACTGTTATTTTATTTATTTGTTTTGTGTTTATTTTATTATGATTTTAGCGGCGTAGTCTTTATTACTTATATTTAAAAGACTGCCGCTCATCTGCCGCTGATTGAAAATGATGTGGGAAGTTAAAATTAGTTTTGCCACCATCACCTAATATAAAATGCGTTTGATTCACCGTTGAACATTTATATCAGACGGTATGCCACTTTTGTTTAAATCTAAAAACATTATGTTTTAAGTAAGTAACTCTTGAAATAATAACTCTAATAATTTTCGAATTTTTGAAATTGCAATATGCCTTAAAAATATTTAAAAAATGTAACATTGAAAGAGGTTTCCAACTAGGAAATATTATTTAAATTCAATGTTATTCGTGTTCGGCTGGTCCCGGGACTGTGTGGTCGCTGGCTGGTCCACATAAATATTCATTTTTGTCACTCACCAAGGGTGTAGTGCATAGCCCACCCCAGAATCCTTCTGGCCCATACCAGAATAAAAGTGAATCACTTCTTAAACACAAAATACAACTACACAATGTATTTTTCTGACACGAAAATTAGAAACTCTACCACTTTCTTTCTACTACCTACTCTCTGTCTACCACTCTCTGTTTCTCTCTACCACTCTCTGAGTCTTTCTACCACTTCCTGACTCTCTCTACCACTCCCTCTATTTGTCTCTTACTTGTGATGATGATAACTATGGCTTAAAATCTGTTCTCCCTAGAAAAAAACATTGCTATGCCCTTGGGGCTCACAACCACAACTAACTGTCTATAAAAATCTTTCAAACATTTAACACGAACAGCTTCAAAACCAATTTCCTCTAATCCTAATTCACGCCTATGTTGAGGTGAACCCTGCAACAAACCCTCCTTCTATAATTAAGGTTGTAACAACAAAAAAATATTTCGAAGCCCGCCATCTTGGAACCGTTCGGATACACACAAGAGTCAAGTTTAAAAACTTAATTTCTTCGGTCGTTAGCGCTGTGTTTTCGGTACTAAGTGGTTTTCGTGGTATTATAAAACTTATTCATATTGTGTTGTGTAGGTTGTTTAAGGTTTTTGTGTGACAGAAAAGCGAACAACAACAGGTAGTGATGTTCACTGAAAAAACTAATCGGTTAAAAATAATTAAAATACAGCTAAAAATAACTAAGCGTGTTTGTTAATACAGCACTTGCAAAGGTGACAGTTTAAAAAGTGGTTTTCGTGGTATTATAAAACTTATTCATATAGTGTTGTGTAGGTTGTTTAAGGTTTTTGTGTGACAGACAAGCGAACAACAACAGGTAGTGATGTTCACTGAAAAAACTAATCGGTTAAAAATAATTAAAATACAGCTAAAAATAACTAAGCGTGTTTGTTAATACAGTACTTGCAAAGGTGACAGCTTAAAAATAAATAAGTTTCTAGGTTAAATTAAATTAAATTAAATTAAATTAAAATCATCTTTATTCAGGCAAATTACACCCATATACAACAAAACAAGGTAAATAATGTCACATTCAAAAGCAATAATAATCAATTTACAAATTAATAATTAAAACAATGTCAACTAATTCAAAAATAAAATAAAATAAAATGGATTCAATGTCAGGGATTCAATAAAATTAAAATAATAAAATAAAATCAGAGAATTAAAAATTAAATATAAATAGGTATATCACAATTGTTAGAGCTTTCTCTGCGGCAGTTGTATTGCAATGTGCCTGTCACAACAATGCCTGATTATGTGGCAGTCGAGCCTATCCGCGATCATCGCCAGGACGATGTTGGGGCTGGCCCGCACTCTGCGCACCAGAGCCGCGGCGCGCTTCCGCATGGTCGCGTGGAAACAGTCAATGCGCGCCTCCGCGAACATGCCTGAGGCGCTACAAAATCGGGGCAGCCCCATCACCGCTCTAAACGCATTATTGTATTGGACGCGGAGGACGCTGTAACTTTTTTTACTGTAATCAGCCCATAGGCCGCACGCGTAGAGCGATGTGCAGTACGCTCTAAAGAGCGTAACTTTTACCTCCTTTGAGCACCGATTGAACCTACGAGCGATCATATTCGCTCTGACAGACAGCGCCCTCCGCTCCCGTTCCATATCTGCATGATCCTTGAGGTCGACAGTAAGTAAATGTCCCAGGTACTTGAATTGTTCAACCCTTACCAGAGGAACACCGTTTAACTTAACCTGAGGTATGTTAGCAGGACATTTCGCACCAGCGGCCTCAAAGACCATGTATTGGCTCTTCTTGACGTTATATAATAATCCGTGGCCACATGTATATTCCTCGCATGTCCGTATCAACTTCCTCAGGCCGCAGACCGACGCACTCAGTAGTACCATGTCGTCAGCATAACTCAAATTATTGACACAAACACCGTCAATATGGCAGCCGACATGTTGACTACTAAGCGCTACAATCAGCCCGTTGACATACAAATTAAAGAGTGTAGTGTAGTGTAGTGTAGTGTGTTAAAAAATGCCGATTTGACTTTGCATTTTTTTTTTTCCATTTTGAATATTTTGATGAGAAGTACCTGAGTCAGGAGCCTTCTCATATTGTTATTTTATTATTATTATTTGAAAGCATTTCAATGCAGTTTTTAAGTTGTTTTTATCAACCAGTTATTTTTTAAACTTCGTGACGTGTGAAAACAGACTTTTTCAATTCTGTTAAGAGAGGAATCTAGTTAATTTAACAATTTTATGCCTTGAAGATAGATATCTTAGGCATTGATGATTCAACAAATTTCTTTTAGCTACTTAAAATCTGGCTGGAACATAATTTTATTTTTATTTTTATTTTATAACTCCATTACATTTCATTATTCTGTGACATTTCGAATTGTATAATTAAATATTTTATTTACTAGCATATTGATTCAAATTTCTCATTTAGATTTTAAATACACATTTGTACGCCTGCTGGCATAACATAGCGGACTCTTTATTGTATTTAAGAACTTTATATTATTTTTTGTACCTATGTTACACAAATGAATAAATGACTTATGACTTATGACTTTGCAAAACTGACCTGTTGGGCGAATGTCACGAAATATATAAAAAAAAACAATAAGGAGTTTTTGAACATCCTACTCTTCAAATGAAAAATATTTATATAGAAACAAAAGAAATATCTTACAGCAGCTGCCTCCGTCTATAATAGAATAAATAATTTTAATCTCTAAACAAACTAAGAAAACGTATTAAATATCTATAAAAATAGAGATTTCAATCTATCGTAGGTCGAAGGTACTAATCTAACAGTAATTAATACCCGTAGTGTTGTGCGGATACCGAAAAAAATACCGAAACCCATCTGCCGGCTGTCAGTAACTTACCAGAAAAACTTAATAACAAAATTTTGGGAAATAAGGATTTTTGAAATGATTAGGTGGAGAGATACAGTGTGTTGTTAATTTTGAAAGAATATTACTTTAGTATGTTATTCTTTTCAAAATATTTTTACAAAACATTTTATTTATTTATATTGTTTCAAACAACAACAAAATTCAAGTCATAATTAAAAACAGGAATGAAGAGTACCTACAAAGGCAGTGCTTATTTCTTTAAGAAATTTCTTTCTGCAGACCTAGGTAATTTTTTACTTCTTATAATTTCGTTACATATAACTTTATCGTATTTATATAAGTAGGTATTTAAATATTTTCAAGAAAACATGGTTACACATAAATGTGACACTGGATCCCACACTAAGATACCCTGTGTTGCAGGATCCAGTCTCTTTCGACACGTCGGAAATTACATTGGTTAAAATACAATAATAATGTTACGACGGAGGATTAAGCATTGTGGACATAAAAATTTCAACCTCGATTTTCCTGGACTTAGAGACGTTTTCAGCAGGCTGAAATGCATTTTCTGTAATAAAGTGTTCTCTACGCAGTTAATTGGCTTTCTATCCATTTACGAAACCCCAGCTCGTAACAATAATAAAGAAAATAAACATTAATTTTGAGTTAACTGTATGTGTGTGAGGTGTGGGTGTGTGTGTAGTGTGAGTGTGTGGGGTAGTTATTGTTAATGTAGTTCTTTTTAAATCTTTAGATATTCAACGAGGTTTATTCATGTAGTTAATGTAGTTATAGCAAAAACCATACCTAAAATAAAACCACTAAGGGCCGGTATTTCAATAGTCTGATAACTTTTAACTAAGGAATAAATGTGACGTCTTGACAGATTTTCTATACTACAACTGTCAAAATGACAAACATATTCCTCAGTTAAAAGTTAACTGGCTATTGAAAGACCGGCTCTAAGAGGTGTTAATTTAAAGAAAGCCTTATTTTAATTTAAAAAAATTGAATACATTTTATGACTTAAAATTAATCTTGTAGCTCCCGTAAACTATTTATTTGTATTGACTGAAAGCAATAAGTCGGAAATCCACCATGTTGATTCGTGTGAAAAACTTTGCAATAATTAAGTTGGCTTGTTATTATATTCGAATATCGTTATTATCAAACAAATCAATTCAAAGTTGTTTTTATTTCAAAAAAGTACAGTACATGCTCACAGTTATATATGTCGAGAATTTTGTTGCACGGTTCCAAAACGTTGATGCTGTGAAGAGTCGACATCGATCGAATACCAAATATATTAATAATAATAATTTACAAATCCACCTCAATCTACCACAGTCCACTGCTACACTATTCTAAATAATTCATCAGTCATTCTCGAATTATTAAACTTAAGAGTGGAAACATTATTATCTCATTTTCATATTCACAACCCCCTGTAGACTGTAGACAGCAATCAGCCCCAAATGACACTACCGACTGCACCATAAAAACGAAAAACGTATGTTTCAAAACGTTTGGTAATTTAAAAAAGAAACCAATATGGCGTCGTCCTTTGCTTTATATTTATTTTTTTATAAAAATTCAAATCAGTCGCGGCGGGAAAGAAAAAGCGGCACTAATTTCATGCACTCATGCCGCGTTCGATTTTTAAAATGGCCTTAGTAAGGGATGGGGATTTAAGTTAGAAAGGGAAGCGTATATTAATAATGTATTAATCGTCCCATATTTTGTTCGATATGTTGTTTATGCCCGAGTTTTAAATGTTTTTTTTTATTTTCCGAGTAGAGAATTATAATATTTTCGTTTATAGTAATATATTTACGATATATTGGTGATAATAATTTTATATCGGCGCTGATTATAAAGAAAAACGATAAAAGTTTTTAATAAAAGCTTGTATTATTGTTTTCGCGAAATCCTAATGGCTTCTGAACATACGTACATTATAACTGAGCGTCATAATTGACCGGTACACAGAAGTCATGAAGTAAATGACAAAAATAATTTTGACATGACTCACTTTAATTAGGTGGAAAGGGCTACCTATCGTGAGGTCGTGTGTTTAAATCATAGAGTTTAAATCCCAGATCTAGCGAAGTGCATTTTCGTTTTTTTTTATAATAAAAAGTACTGCACACATTTCAATCAGTAATTAATAGTTTTTTCTCCCACTTGCTCGGAAATTGGTTCATTATTCAAAAAAAAGAATACAACAATCGGCTCTTTTCCGTACGCAACGATATAACAGGCCGGTAATGTCCAACAGGACAATAATAGAAATTGCTGGACACTTTTTATTTTTTAAATTATGCTACTGAGGTTTTTAAGTATACACTTACATAAATTTGTGTTTTTAGGTACAAAATATTTATCATTATACAGGCTGAATGCGCATTTTTTTTTTTCGAAACTTTGAAAATAGAACAAGAAACGCGCGCGGGCGAATTGGTGTGAATGAAAATGAGATACTGTTGAATTAATTTGTGTATTGTTTCCTCGCAAATGAGAGAAAAGTACTATACAAGTCTCGGCCGAAATAGCAATTAACGGCCTCGTTTAGTTAAAAAGGACTTGGCTTGCGCCTCGTCCTTTCAAAATCACCTGGGAAGTACTCTGCTTCGCCTCGTACTTCCAATATTACTCGGCCGTAAATTGCTTCATTTCAGGCCTCGACAGTAATGTACTATTATATTATATTCGGTCCTTTGCAATAGGGTATAGGGGCAAGCATATTGCCATTTATTAGGCGTAATAAACTGTAAGCTGCTAGACAAAGACATTATAAAAATAGACGAAGTGCTACGAACAATCATAGTGAAGCCAACATAACCGTGCTCCTCCGTCACAGATAATATAATACTATACTAGTACCTCCGTCAGTGTTGCCAGGTCCGATTTTCAAAATCCGGGAGGCTTATTATGAAAAAAGCGGGAGATGTATTAAGGAACAACATAACATAACACAACATAACATCAGGCCTGTATTTCCCCGAAGGGATAGGCAGGGGTGTAATAGTATACCCACATTTCGCCAGTTATGTTATAGTCCCATGTAAGCATGGGACATGCATGCATGTTCCATGTTATGGTTTTTTCATTAGGAAATTATCAGTAGCAGCCCGGAGTCTGGATTTGGGCCCGGTCTATGGCAATAGGCTCGCCCCCTATTACATGGGACTATAACATAACTGGCGAAATGTGGGTGAACTATACACCTCTGCATACCCCTTCGGGGAAATACAGGCGTCATGTTATGTTATGTTGTTACTACATAGTAATTAGCATAAGAAAAGGGTATTATTACCTATTCTATGTAATTAGTTAATTTTTAAGGGAGTTAAGGCCCTTATCTGCAGCAGGGGTGGATTCGGTATTTTACCGCCCAACTGACTGAAAAAAAAAAAATATTGAGAAAGAAAAGAAAGAAAAATAAAAATAAATTATCGTCCCAGTTAACTACGCGCAACATTTAAATAACAGTGCAACAGAAACACAAACAGGTAATTAAAAGATGGGTAAAAAAAAAAATAGGGTAAAAATATATGGGTAAGAAAGTATACTCGACATAAAATATAAGGAAAATAAGGAAAGTATAGTCGACCGCATGACAGCGGCAACACCTGAGTCAGAAAACCGCCCTTACTGCTATATTAGGCTTGCTGCTTATTGCTGTTATATTAGGTTGTCATTGTATCCAAAATAAAACCCAAAAATAAAAGGTTAAAATTTATGTTTATTAAACTCAAGCCTCGATTCTTATGAACGTATAATTTTAATTCGTTCGAATCTATGTTTTAATTACTATAAGTAGGTACGGTGATGATGGACGACTTCGTGGACCACCTGTGTTCTTTTAACGGACCACCGGTTAAGAACTACTCCCTTAGCATGTCTGGCACACCCTGGAAATTCAGCCCAGCTACCAACCATTTTTATCCCCTAATTTAAGTATACATTCCCGTATAGCTCGTGCCGACAGAAACAAGAAAAGGTAAATAAATAATAACCCAAAAATATGGTTCTATTATTGTCTGCTCACCAAAAATCATGTAAATAGCGTGATGCCATCAGGAAATATAACCAGCACACGTAATGATGGCCATTACAACCGCGCCCCAAAAGCCGATGGAAGTAGATTAAGAAAAATGTTCCACAGATTACAGAATATGAGCCCGCCATTTTAGGGTGTTGTGTAGAGCGACCATGATTTTGTATAGATTAAGAAAGTATGGATTTGAAAAAAGATTCTCTGCTTCAGCTGCTTGCGATATTCGCGGATAGAGTTATGTGAATTTTGAGAGAAGTTTTTTTTTTTAAAGAAACAATCCTAGTGTTGTGACATCTTTGCTAGCACAAGTGAGTCAGGTCTTTTATACAGCTTAAACTAGGCGCAGAGCTGCGTTTTCGTCGCAATCTCTTTTGATTTTCATGTGAACTCTCTTTTTAGCCGAGTGCCCCGGAAGGAGGGTAATGTTTTTTGGGTGTATGTTAGCTGACTGCGCGACAACAAAGACTGCTGACAACATTAGCTGATGATGCATAAGTGAGTCAGATATTCTACTGCTTGTACTAGACGCAGAGTTGCGTCTTCGTCGCGATCTTCCTGTGAACTCTCTTTTCAACTGACTGCACGACAGAAAAGCCGAAAGACGTTCACTGCTGGACATAGGCCTCCCCCAAGTATATGTTGGGGGGATATATCCAGTTGAAAACCAGCGCTAGATACTGGATGTTTGGCATTTTTGCTGAAATGAGCCTATTTGGTGCAGCCGCGGGGCACACAATTATACTTTTAGGAGTCTATTATAGATGATCAAAATTGTATATTATTGTTATTGTGTGCCTCTGGCTGTAGTAAAGAAACCATTTTTCTTTCTTTTCTTTCTTTCCGTAATCGCCACGCTTGGCAGGCGGGTTGGCGATCGCAGTTGGTTGGTAAATACTCAGAGAACGTTGCTGCCCATCGTCTGGTGAATCCCTTAGTCGCCTTTTACGACACCCATGAGAAGATATAGGGTGGTGCAATTCTTTACGTCCGGCACGACACGGAACAAGGTATATAATAAGATAATACAAATATTATCTACCGAATTTTAATAATAATAATAATTAAATCTTTATTTCAGATCACAGATCCATATAATGTTAGTATGACCTTAACCTATTGTTAGTAATATAATTAAACACAAAATTTCCTAATTAGGGACATACATGTCTCTCCGTACATGTATACCCGCCCAGTGCCTGATAAATGGTCCATCAATTTTGTCCGCCAGTGTGGCTAGAATACTATTAGGACTACCCCGGAATCTCCTCAGCATCGAGGCACATCGCTTGCGCATAATGGCGTAGAAATCATCCAATCTCGCTTCAGCAAACATGCCCGATGCACTGCAAAACCGAGGCAGCCCCAACAACATCCTCAGCGCATTATTATATTGAATGCGCAGAGCGTTGTAAGCCTTTTGCGTGTACTTTACCCACAGGCTGCAGGAGTAGAACGACTGACAATAAGCTCTGAAAAGAGTCAGTTTTACCTCCATAATGCACCGTGCAAACCTGCGAGCAAGCATGTTGCATCGGGCTGCCAACGCCCTGCGCTCCCTGTCAATATCTTGGTCATCTGTGAGACAATCCGTGACCACGTGCCCGAGGTATTTAAATTGAGTGACAACCTTCAGCGGAGTTCCGTGTAACAATATAGGTGGAATATTTTGTGGTGTGTTTTTACGTACTTTAAAAAGCATTATTTCACTCTTGGTGGCATTATACCTCAAGCCATGAGCCTCCGCATATCTCTTACAGACGACCAACAGTTCCCTCAGACCACCAATTGATGGGCTGAGCAGCACCATATCATCAGCGTAACTTATGTTGTTGACCATTTTGCCGTCAATAGAACAACCAACCATGGTGCTGCTCAGCTCACCAATCAATCGATCCACGTATAAGTTAAACAGACTGGGAGAGGTTAAACCACCCTGTCTCACCCCACATTCTAGCCCAAACGATACAGATTCAGCATGCGCCCACCTGACATAATTCTTCTGGTTTAAGTACCAATGTTTAAAAATTCCTATAATTAATACCGGAACACATGTCAAAACATAATTACATCCACCATGTTTCTAGAATTCAATGCAAAATAAACGAAAAAAAAAAGAAATCCGTTGTTAGATATGCTGCAAAATACAGTTTTAGTGACTGTGCGTCCATAACAACACTGATGATCAAGCAAACAGTTCGCACACTGGTGTCCTATAGATATGGATACAATTTGGAACCGTGCAATTAGAGCCTGACGTTTCAAAAGTGCCTGTAATTAGGTTTATTTAAAATAAAATAAACTTTTTTTTTTTAATGTCTATGAGACACCTGTACGCGGCGATGAGTTCACGCCGCGGCGCCGCCTGTACGACTTTATTACCTTATATTATTTTGATTTCTTGACATCGTGAGGAAACCTGCACAGCAGAGAGTGCTCCATACAGTACTCGATGGTGTGTGTAGTCCGCCAACCCGCACTAGGCCAGCGTGGTGGACTAAGGCCTTAACCTTCTAATTCTCTTCATACTGAGAAGAGGCCCGTGCCCAGCAGTGGGACAGTAATGGGCTGATTATGTATTATGTATGTATTTTGATTTCTATGGGTCCACGTGACCTTTCATTAAATACTAAATAAATATCTTAGGGACATTTATACACAGCACCATCTAGTCACAAACTAAGCAGAGCTTGTGATATGGGTACTAGACAGTGGATATAATACTAATATACTTTTTTTTAACTTAAGTGGCAGTGGGCGGGGCACATTGCTCGCAGAACGGATGGCCGATGGGGCAGTAAAGTTCTGGAGTGGCGACCGCGTACTGGAAGGCGCAGCGTGGGTAGGCCCCCCACAAGGTGGACCGACGACCTGGTGAAGGTCGCGGGAATCCGCTGGATGCGGAAGGCACAGGACCGGTCGTTGTGGCGATGCTTGGGGGAGGCCTATGTCCAGCAGTGGACGTCTTTCGGCTGAAATGATGATGATGATGATGATACTTTTTTTTTGTAATTACATACTTATAATACATAAGAAACACCCAGACCAACACAAACACTTATGTTCATCACACAAATATTTGTGTCCTGTGGGAATCGAACCCACGACCTCGTGATCAGCAGTCCGAACCTCGAACCACTAGACCACAGACGTCGTCGTCGTCATCGTTGTCGTCGTCATTATGTTAGCAGTGGACTTTTAGCGGCCTATAATATGATAAAAACGGGTGGCGTCGGTGGATGCCCAACAGAAAAGAAGCCTCTACGTAATTGCAAGCGTGGATTTCTATCCACGCTATTCTTTTCTTCTATTTATTATTATTTCTTCTTTTTTCTATTTTTCTTTTCTATTTCTTTCCTTTCTAGCGCACGCGAGTTAACGGTGACGTTTTTCTCGGTTTACTCCCTGCCGACCGAGCGCACAACTACGCTATAGAAGTTTGCTTCAAAGCAGCGTGTCTTTGCCCCATAATATTAGATACTCTAATAAAAACCATTTTATCCTACTCCCTTCAATCACATGCTCTCCCTACCCATGGGAGAAGCCAGGTGTGTCTACAATAGGACTAATGCAACGCCTCCCGACCGCGCTTGCTTTGTGGAACATTATTTATAGTAGGCGAATCTTAGTTATAATATATCAATGTGTATGTATGTATGTAGGTATTATGTGTATTTGTGGTATGGTGGAGTAATAATTGATCTTTCTATACTGGGTGTCAGGGAAACGCTCCCGAAACTGAAAGGCTATTATTATTCTACCTAAACACAATCGAACACCAATAACCACTAGCCTTATACTCATTGTTTTAGTGATTTGGTATTTTGCAAAACCGCATACAAAACTCGTGATCAATGCCGCGCGTACTTAACCTACCTACGCTCGCTACGACACGGACTGCATATGCGAATGGAGCGGATATCGTTGAATAGCGCCAGCTGATATTTTATTTGAATTACATTGCGAACTTTAAAAAATTAAGTAAATAAATGGGGTTTTTTTTGCAAATCAGTTTTATTTAACTGCCCAAAGCTGGTTATGTGTGAAAAATGCAAAAAAAAAAAAAAAAAAAAATAAGAATCTAATTTTTTTTGTGGTTTCGTATCAGTAATCACACGCATTATCACCTATCTACGTTTCCCTGACACCCAGTATTACTAGTATTACAAATGTGAAAGTCGGTGAAAATGTTTGGACGTTTAACGGCCAAAATTAATATCCAATCTATCCACGATTTGCCCTACTAGAGATAGGATTTTGACATAAGCTCCATACAAAATATGTCAAATTTCTATCTCTAGTAGGGTAAATCGTGGATAGATTGGATATTAATTTTGGCCGTAAATGTTTGTTACTCAATCACGCGTAAACTGTTGAACGGGTACGGATGAAACTGGGCATACAGATATACCATAACCTGGATTAACATACAGGCTACTTTTTATCCCGGGAAGATTAAAATTTCCTAAAGTATGTGCGATAACATAATTCTGTGAATAACCGAATTTTACGCGAGCATAGTCCAGTATCTATTAAGCTAACATGTAAATACAGAAAATAAAAACATATACCTACTGTGACCACAAATCGTATAATGTGGGAAACCGGTAAAACAGTATTTTAGGTACGATTATTCATCGCCAATTCAACGACTTTTTTTTTTATAATTATTCAATCCTGTATTGTTTAGATTAGGAATAGTTTAATAAATACAAGACTTACTAGCAATGAGTTTTGTCTGTGGTAACATATACAATCTTGCTTGGTTACACTAAAATGTTAACAAAACAAGCTATAAACTAATTGAACGAATACAGGGGCGAAGCTGACTTTTGGTAACGAGTGTAACGATGCCACCTTTTTTGATATTTTAAATAAATGATAAAGGAAATAAATAAATCAGAATGCAGAATGCTTGCATCACATAAGAAGCAAAACCCATACGAGTAGGTAAGTACGTAAAACTTGCATAATAAAAAAAATATGCATTATTTCAGGCATCGGTATCTATTGCTGACAATGATTTAATGGAAGCTCACAGATTGCTGATATCACTAATATTTTAGGTTAGGTTATTGCCCACCAAAAACAGAATAACTGAAATGAACTGAAGGTGAAGAATGATTGTAGGTACCTACCTACCAGTCCGTGTGGTGCCGGACTTAAAGAATAGCACCACCCTTATCTCTTCTCATGGGTGTCGTAAAAGGCGACTAAGGGATTCACCAGAGGATGGGCAGCAGCGTTCTCTGAGTATTTAACCAACCAACTGCGATCGCCAACCCGCCTGCCAAGCGTGGCGATTATGGCATATCCCCCCTTAATTGGGGGAGGCCTATGTCCAGCAGTGGACGTCTTTCGGCTGAAATGATGACCTACCTACCAACTCTTTAATATTGTTCATGCTCCCAGCCATTTATATTATATTCAACTAGTTAAAAGATATGTCTATGATTAAAAGATGTTTAATTGAATATTATGTCATCATAATCATCAATCCACATTAAATTCACCTAAATTACCAACCGAAAATGCGACCACGACCAATTGTAAGTGTAGACAATCCCCAACCCATTTAGTTAGGCTAGGCGCGCATGGAAGCTTATTTTAACGGCTGGCTATAAACTATTGGCTAGCTACAACATATAAGTAGGCATGGACGCTAATCAAACCAGCTATTTCCGACGAAAAAAACGTTAGTGTCGGTCGCCCATGTAGGTACCTAAACCTACATGGGCGACCGACACAGACCGATTACATGAGTTTGGCGGGAAACGGTATGATCGTGTTGTGGATTTTGTATCATTTTCCAAAATATGTGTTTCTTTGAGTGTTAATGTGTGATAATGGTGGATTATTAAATTGTAAGTGCTTGTTAACGTGTACTTACAAGTGTGGTTAAATGATACAAAGATGAAAAAAAGTGACTTTCGTATTTTCTCATCATCCCCTCAGAAACCTAGTAAAGTTTCTATCACTACTACCTATTAGGGTGAGTAAACTAAAGACGTGGCTAAAAGGTCTTAGCAACTAAGCTATAAAATTACTCAAAAAAAAAAACACGCTCGACGACATTAATTAGCTTCCATGCGCGGGTAGCCTTATATTTACAGAAAACTCAGTGGGTCGAAAATTGAAAATGGTTGCCGCGCCCACATCGCGCGGGAAATTTGACAACTGTCGGGGGAAGCCATGTTTTTAGATAAATAGTCTACTACTTTTTGGTTCATTTTGTGTTTTGAATTCGGAATTAAATTTATGGTTTGGTAAACAGAATGGGTTTATGGGTTTTTATAACCCGTGCTTGGTGCTTGGAATTGTAAACGAAGCCATAGGTAGGTATTTTGTTGTAATACTTTATTAGAAATAAGTAGTAGCTAAGTAAAACCGGCCAAGTGTAAGTCGGACTCACGCAGTAAGGGTTCCGTACCACCCATCGACCTGATACCCCATAGAAACTGATTTAATTTACGAAAGTTTATCAAAAGACATCAACGAACGTACGCAAAATGTGAATTTTTACATCTCTTTCTTACGTATGTACTACCACATATATCTACGTTTGCCATGTTTTTGGTATTTGTTGCTAAACTACATAGTATGCACTATAATCAGACCAAGTTTAACGCTGGTATGTATTACCGTATTGAAGTAAGAGCAGGAACAAAAACGTTGAAAAAAAGCCTGTTTTTAGAGGTTTCTTGTATGGGCACCCGCTTTGGTTTTAGACTTTTTTATTTTTAGTATTTGTCGTGATGTACACTATAGTAACTCATATTCTGTGAAAAAAAACTATAAACTCGTATCATTCAGCCAGGAACCGTCAATCAATATAGTTGCCGGCACGAGTCGTGAGCACAGATTCCACTACGTAAGTGGTCGAATCTCTGTTCCCAGTACAACAGACCAGAAACTGGCACTTGCATTGGTTTAATTACATGATAATGCATAATTAAATATACGTAGAAAACGGAATACTAGAATACGGTGACGACAGAGACTATTACGCAGGTACAATTTGTGCTCACGTCTCGTGCCGGGAACTATAGCTATTTAAACTAACCATACGGTATCAATAGAATTCCCGAATATCAACCAACCCAGATGTTAGTGTCTTTTGACGCTACGGGCAAATAACTTCTTCAATTACAATATTCGTAAGACTGCATAAAATAATACTTAAATCAAGTTATCCTTTTCAACGCCACGGCGGCGGCGTCGTAAAGGTGTTCGTGCCCTCGCCACGTCTTCTATCAACTCAGCCTATCGCAGTCCACTGCTGGACATAGGTCTCTCCCAAGTTGCGCCACAACGCTCGGTCCTCTGCCTTCCGCATCCAGTCCCCCCAGCCACGTTCTTTAGGTCGTCGGTCCACCTGGCAGGGGGGCGCCCTACGCTGCGTTTGCCGATACGCGGTCTCCACTCAAGGACTCGTCTGCTCCAACGGCCATCGGTCCTTCGACAGACATGGCCAGCCCACTGCCACTTCAGCTTACTGATCCTACAAGCTATGTCGGTCACTCCGGTTCTTCTTCGGATAATCTCGTTACGGATTTTATCCTTCAAAGAAACTCCAAGCATAGCTCGCTCCATAGCTCGCTGAGCGACTTTAAATTTGTGGACTAGCCCAACTATCAGTGTCCACGTCTCGGCACCGTAAGTCATGACTGGCAGGACGCACTGGTTGAAGACCTTTGTCTTCAAACTTTGCGGTATACGTCTTCTATAGAAGACAAATATTGTATGGATATTAGTACAAAGTTATAAAGTCGTAGCGCTGAGGGCTTGAAATCGTTTGTCTTCTATAGGGGTCATTGGCGGTGAAAAGGTCAAATATACATAAGTTAAAAATAAATGGATTTAACACAAAACGTCAATCTTTTAAATTGCAGCCCTGTAAAATCATTGTTTTAGACATATCATCATATTCACGCCAGCCACGGTTTTTTTATATATTATGGGATGGCGAAACGAGCTAAAGGCCTACCTGATGTTAAGCGGTTACCTTTGCCCATAAAAACTGCAATACCACCTAGGCTGTTGCCTAAATGGTACCGCAAGTCGGTTCGCCAAACTGAGACATGAAGATGGAAAGTCTCATGTGATAGTAATCATTATCACTATTTGGCGGAGAAGTAGATACGGTGGTAGTACTTCCCCGGACGAGCTCTTTCATAAAGGAGCTCTACTACTACTACTATGGTACTAGAAGTCAAAGGTCAGCCCTGTAAAATCGTTGTAAAGAATTGTATTCCGTTCTGCAAGTTTCTCAGGCTGTACGAAGTCAGAGTTACGTTAAAATTCTTGAGTAACACAGCGATGTTCTGATTTCCAATTTTCCTATATCAAAGTACTGGTCGTGTTATAATAAGCACACGATCAGTCATTCTAACCAACCTATTATTATTACTAGCAATAGGCCCAAAAATAAAAAATAACTACAACCCAAATACATGAACATACATACATAATTACCTACCCACAACATAATTACACTAACAACCAACAAGAAAGTCCAATTATACGAGGTCAAAGGCCATAGGAGGTGTAAAAGACCATTTCTTCACAAAACAGAGCGAGGCAGCGCTATACGACTTGTATAACTTCTATCTCTTTTAACTAAGAGTGAAAAGTTTGACATTTCGATGAGTTAACGTTAGTTTTTTTTTTTCTAATTTGACGTTTGTTCGACTGTCAGTCAAAACTGTCAGTTTATGTGTGAAGTTTAACTATCTGTTCACACGATTTAATTTGATGGCGTGTGATGATGTGTCTTTATGTATGAATTATTCTTAGTAAGAACTTGTGAAGTGTATGTTTTAGATAGTTGTATTGTAACATATCACACTTTTTTATTGTATTTTTACTTTACCTATGTCTTGTGTCTTGTTTTTATACTAAATAAACGTTTTATCTATCTATCTAATAACAAGATCCTCTTTCTTTTTTAACCGATTTCAAAAAAAGGAGGAGGTTCTATTGAATACAGGATATTCGACTGAATACAGTTGAATTGAGAACCAAATGAAAATGAAAAAAATATTATATGAAAAAAAAATCAATGAAATGAAATATCATATGATATAATGTTTATTACCTCAGAATTCCGTCATGTAAAACCGATTTAGAAAATATTTTTTTCATTTGAAAGGGTTGGTTTCATTTTTAACAAAATTCAGTTCTGATAAGGGGAGGATCCATGTGGAATTGAGGGAATTCCTCAAATATTATAGGCATACATATAGCGACTTTGATATTTTCATCAACAAATCAAGCATTTGAATTCAGAAAGTATCATTTGGTGAAGATTTGATGAAGATTTTCGGAGGCGAAATAGGCACCTGCTTCCTAAACTGTTGCACACAAATTATTTTATTATTTTTGAAGTCGGTTTTTTTTAAAGCTTATTTGAAGTTGCTTTTTCTATTATAGTTTTTAAACTACACGCCTGCCTAATTCCACTGGAGAATTTTAGGAAAAAAATAAATAAAAAAAATCAGTATTTTTTTTCTGCCCCTTCGGCCATCCGTTCTGCAAGTAAGTTTGGCAATTCTTCGGGCTATGTCGGTTACTTTCGTTCTCCTGCGGAGTGGTGACCGCGTACTGGAATCAACCGACCGACGACCTGGTGAAGGTCGCGGGAATCCGCTGGATGCGGAAGGCACAGGACCGGTCGTTGTGGCGATGCTTGGGGGAGGCCTATGTCCAGCAGTGGACGTCTTTCGGCTGAAATGATGATGATGATGATGATTTTTTTCATGAAGAATGTTTCAGGACCCAAAATTAAAAATAAAACTAGATCTTTTAAAAGAAATCTCCGAGATTTGTCGTTCAACATCGTCTTAAAGAAATTGATTCTTTACGGTTGTCATTAATACTGTGACAGTATAATTTACTAGATTTAATTTTCTTTAGTAATTTCAGTCCCTTGCCTTATTTATGAATCCTTAAGTAATTATCTAAAACAACATCCCTTGATTTTGCCATTTAACAATGATATTTAAAAGTATAGATATGTCATACCCTAACAAAAGAAACGAAATAAATGTTCTGTACGCAGCGGCAGCACGATACACATAAACTAGTAGAAAGTAAGTAAGTTGGTTCCTTCAAGTTAATTTCGCGTTATAATTATTGGAACACTTTCGGTTCCAATTCGGCTCGGTGCCTTACTTGACGTGGATTAATAGAAAAACGTCCTAAGTAGAATTTTGAGTCTTCAGATTGCGAACGCAAGTAATATATCTGTACTTTTATATATCATTGCCATAAATTAAATAGAAAATTTCTCATGTCTGAATTCTTCGCTAATACGCCTTTGATAATACAAACAAATACGTAATTTAAATTACATATATTTAGCGGCACTGCAACCTGAGGTTAAACAAACCGCCGCCATTTGCAGTAATTGACAGTAGTACCACAGATAATAATATTGTCGACGAAACATATAATTTTGTTTGTGGTGACCAAGAGTTCTGCAAACTGATATTGTAAATAAAGACTATTAAACATAATCAGCTAATCACTGTCCTACTACTGGGCACGGGCCTCTTCTCAAAATGAGAAGGACTATGCCTTACTCCAGCCCCTGGCCTAGTATGTACCATAGAATATATACTACGGGACTACCCACACGATCGAGATCGATCGAAAAATTGTTAAGATGATTGTTACCCCGTAGCCCGCTAAATTCAAAACTCGTGTTTTTTGCCAATTGTAGTTTTATTTCACAATTGATCGGAATATGACTTTTTTTTTTCATTTTTTACACAACACCATCTAGTCCTAAACTAAGCAGAGCTTGTACTATGGGTACTAGACAATGGATACAATACTTATATACTTTTTTTTTTGTTGTAAATACATACTTATAATACATAAGAAACACCCAGACCAACACAAACACTTATGTTCATCACACAAATATTTGTGTCCTGTGGGAATCGAACCCACGACCTCGTGATCAGCAGTCCGACACTCGAACCACTAGACCACAGACGTCGTAATTGCCGGCGGAGAAACTTGAAAATTTGGTATTTGATGAAATTATCGCTGTCGCACTGCGAGCACTCGCGCTGAAATCAGTGCGATAAGGACAACTGCAGCTTTATTATGATACTTTATTGTACACACAAATACACATTAATATTACAATAGGAAAGCTTATGTACATCGGCGAGCTTAACTCAAAAATGAGTTTTCTTACAGCAAACCTTAGAGCGATAGAGAGATGTTGATATATTTTTAGAGGATAAAAACAAGTGTACAACAGAATAACAAAAATTTTGACTACATAACTTATCTAACAGGATTAAACTATTTACGAGTAAAATAATTATATTAAGATATATATACTTATATACATAAATAGGTACATACATATGTACATAAAATACATACATATATATATATATAAAATACGTATATATATATAATACATATGATTTATGGTGAAAGAAAATGCTCCTTAATTCTTCTCTTGAAGACATCCAGTGAAGGGCTTTAACTGAATAGCTTAAATAAAAAACACATCATTCGAAGTTTGGCTCTCGACTATTTTCCCTCTGAAACTGGACCAATTTAAAAGATATTTCATAATCTGAATAAGAAGGATATGGACTGTGTCTGTATTTTTCTTTTTACATTCTTCTATCGTGTCGACATGAGCTACATAATGATAATAGCTCATGCCGTAGGGAGAAGATTAGCCAGTCAGTAGGTTGGTCTTTTTTCGTTAATAACTTTCTTTGTAAACTACGCCTCTTTAGACAGCGGTAAAACAGGCATTTTTGAGCATTTTTTGAGGGCTTCTTGTGCTTATAGAAATAATTTTTAAACAAAAGGGAAAACATGAGGACACACAAAAAGCTGATATTTATTTTACGTACTGTAAGAAATCATTGCTCTAGGGTTGTAAACCAGAAAGAAAACGGGTGGGAGCGTTTTTATGGAGAAAACACCACTCGCATTTTCTTTTAATATGTTCTTTTAGTATTATTCAGTAGGTAGATGTATTATTATTGTAGCTTAACATATTTACTAACACCGTAACTACTTTCCTTCTTCATGTCTGAGTTTAGCGAACCAACTTGCGGTACCATTTCGGGAACAGCCTAGCTGGTATTGCAGTTGTTATGGGCAAAGGTAACCGCTTAACATCAGGTGGACCTTTAGCTCGTTTCGCCATCCTATACTCATCATCATCATTTCAGCCGAAAGACGTTCACTGCTTGACAAAGGCCTCCCCCAACGTGGGGGCGGGGATATGCCATAATCGCCACGCTTGGCAAGCGGGTTGGCGATCGCATTTGGTTGTTTAAATACTCAGAGAACGCTGCTGCCCATCCTCTGGTGAATCCCTCCTTTTGAAACGTGGACAACGTGAAATAGAGCTACAATTTTCGAAAACACTATAAATTTTGTATTTTGCGGGCTACGGGTGCGCGCCCGTACCAATCACTTTGAAGGCAAACCATACCTACAAACTACCTTTCACGGCTTTCACCTTCCCAAAATCAACAGAAAGGTAAGAACAAACACAATATGAATAAGCAATCCGATGAATCGTGCCCACCCTAGTGGAGTGGTATATCAATACAACTCTAGTATTCATGCACAGGTTCGATTCCACGCCACAACATGATAAATGCGAAATATTGTAGGTAACGATTTAAATTGTGGAAAGAAAAAATCGCTCACGAGCAGGATTCGAACCTGCGACTCCTGGCTCAGTACGCCAGTGCTTTAGCCACTAAGCTACCGTGAACACTGCTCGTGGTATCGAAATTCTCATCCACTTGGCACGTCTTTGGGTGACGTCAGCGATATCTTATCAAGAAACAGTGTTTCTTAACCGACTCGACTAACTTTGCAGTTAATTCAAAGTCGTATAGATATGCCTACCCTTACTAATTATTTTATTATTTGAACGCATTTACGCATGCGAAGCGAAATCTTACGATTTAAATTGTGGAAAGAAAAGATAAGATATCGCTGACGTCACACAAAGTTGTGCCAAGTGGATGAGAATTTCGATACCACCAGCAGTGTTCACGGTAGCTTAGTGGCTAAAGCCCTCAATATATACCCTTAACTCAAAGCAAAATGTAAAACGTCAGTCACGAAATACTTCAAAAACTTAGACTACGAAGAAACCGAGAGTCTTTTGATTCCTCTCGCGTAGACTATAGCATCTACTATAATTCCTCGTTGGCTCCCTTCTTTCGTTATACTCGATACGCTCAGCTTACTCACTCATTCTAGACCCATGCACACATTTACATTCACACTTACACTGACCCACACAAATCAAACACAAACACACCCACACTCCCCACATATAATTTGGTATTTCCGTGTTCTTTAATTGTTCTATCTGTGTAGTCTTAAATATAAGTAAAGCTCTTTCACCTAATGAAAATGTCGGTATAAGGCCAAATTATACAATGCTAGCTGCGGAAGGGCCCTGGTGACCTGTAATACAGGTTTTGAATAAAAACCTACTTCAGGCACCAGTCTCTCACAAAGTTGGTGTTTATAATTTTGCCACATTAGCTAAACCTAGCACTTTAAAAACTATTGTGAAGAGAGAATAAACTGATTATTTATTTATTTAAAGCACTGGCGTATTGAGCCAGGAGTCGCAGGTTCGAATCCTGCTCGTGAGCGATATTTTCTTTCCACAATTTAAATCTTAAGATTTCGCTTCGCATGCGTAAATGCGTTAAAATAATAAAATATTTAGTGTAGGTAAGTAGTGTCTTTACTTTGAAATTTTCTTGGAAATCGTATATTGAAGAGATTATCATAATATTGATGTTTATCTGTTTGTTCATAAATCGGATTTGCTAATCAGTCATACTTCTGAAGGGTTTAGGCCTTATTCTACAATGCTAGTGGGATTTGCGGACTACACACACCGATAAAATTGGGCACCACGAATGATTTTACACTAATGAGATCATGACACAAATGAAATCTAAATCACGCTTCTTCTTCTTACGCTAATGGCATGCATATTTTTATTGGTTTACAAATTAAGTTTAGCCTTATTTATATTGATGAAGATTACTGTTAACAAATTGTAAAAAAGTTTATCAATTGTTTTTTCGATGTCAAAGATTGTAATATTGTTAATAAAAAGACTTAATTTACATTTTTAAACCAATATAAATATGCACATCATTAGTGTGATTTGGATATCATCTGTGTCACGATCTCATTAGCGTAACTTCATTCGTAGGCTGTGAAATCGACCCATTGGAGCACTCGCAGGTGTGCAGGTTTCCTCCTCGGACGAATAAAAAGGGCGGACGGAATCTCGCTAAATAATAAGTGAAGCATCCATAGTATGCCGCCTCGTTTAAAAGTACGCACACATTCACATCCATAGTATGCCAAAAAGCCGCGATTACGCAAAAATCTAGGGTGACGGTAGTCATTGTTATAGTGTCACAAATAAAATAACATTATACAACGTGGATATGACATTACGAAAAAAAAAAAAAAAAAAAAAATAATACGAAAATAATAAAATAAAAATAATAATGAAAATAATTGAAAACACGGATAAATAAGTTGTTTATCGATAATAATAAAAAAATTATTTTTTAACAAAATAAATATTAAAACATCGAAATAATAAGTAACACCATTTGTAGTCATCTGTAATAATTGAGAAAGGGTGTTTAAAATTATATGGACTCCCACAGGTCTTTGACCTAATGATCTTGGCCTAGAAAAATGGTCCTACATTCAAAATTAATGAAATTTTAATAATTTCCTGTGGCTAAGCTATTAACTGGATTTGATTAATTTATTGTATACGATCAGAGTACGTGATACTCGGTACGTGGTTTTATTTAATGTCGTATTGTCATAACCACCGCTCAGATATCAAAGATGGCTCCTCAGTCCATACTCATTCAGTACATACCCTAGCGGTCAGTTTATAAGAAAAATAAGGAATTTTCGCAAAATCGTTCCGTAACAAATATTATGTTTTATTTCTTTGTTTATTTTTTTCTCATTTTCGAGTACCAAAAGACGAAAATAGTAGCCAAAGATGTTAAATATTATATTCTCAGAAACAAAAACAAATAAAACACTGGCGCCACCGCACTAAAAAGCTTGTCGACAATTCGACTTACAATTTCTAACTAAATATTGTATGATGTTTCCACTGATATTACCAAGTTAGCAGATCCTTCTATATTTAATCGCTGCAATTTCATATGCTGACTTGTTTACGGCAACTACAATTTTCTGTAACAGGCAAGAAGTAAGGTACTCTTATTCAACCAGAAATGGAATGAAATTATTTAATTTGCAAATTAAAATAAAATTTGATGTTAAAAATCACTTTTAAATTTCGGTTAATTAAAAACTAGATGGCGTTGGCATTTCCTATGTGAACTCTGAGAAGAAATGCCGAAACAAATTAAGGGATTCAAGTCTCTTTTAAAGTCCAGACATTTATCTTGTACTAAGAATTTGTTTGAGAACAATGCAAGGCAACGCATAGACTGGCCTTTTGAAGAAATGCCAGGTCAATTTGAGTAGACCTGTTCCAACTGATGGCACGCATACATAAGTCATAACATAACCAGCTAATTACAGCCTATTCTCAGAATGAGAAAGGTTAATAGGCCTTTAGGTATGGAGTACTCAGGTGCGCAGGTTTCCTCACGATGTATTCCTTCACCGATAAAGCAAGTGATAATCAAATTCTGATCCGCACATGAATTCGAAAAGTCAGAGGTTTTCTTCTTCTGTCGTGTCGACATGAGCTACATAATGATAATGGCCCGTATTGTGGTGTAAGATTAGCCAGTCAGCAGATTGGTAGCGCAGCTTACTGCTCAGGGTGCGCCAGACGATCAATAAAATATTTTCACTCGTTGAGGCTCTTTACACCCCAAGTAAGACTTGCAAGTCAGAGTTGCGGGCCAGGTTTGTACTTAGCCCTACTGTATGGAAGGTAGAGTTGGGCAAGGGGCAAAAAAAGTCGCTTGTGGGCCACATGCGACTTTTTTGTCTCTGGCCGCTGTTTGCCGACCACTGGCCACTGGCTGGTAAGTAATGGACTGCTAGGCCTGTGGTCGGCAACCTGCGGCCCGAGGGCAACATGCGGCTCCTTTGCCCCTTGAGCAACTCTGCCACATATTACCACGTGCAAGGAAAGAAGCATGCGTTAGCAAAATAGGTCTGTCAGGATCGCAGCAAGTGGAAGTTCATAGTCTCTACCTACTGCCTACCGCTGGGAAACAGGCGTGGCTGTGGCTACCTATATATACTGAAATTTAGCTTTCAAAAGAAGTCTTAATCGTTGTTCTATTCATATTTGCCTCTGTAGACTAATGAGTTTGCCGACCACTGCGCTAGGCTATCACTGGTCCTACACTCCACGCGGCTGTTATTTAGTCTCGATCTCGAGACCCTCACATTGCAACTCGATGTATCTATTAATTAATAGGCTACTAACCTACTGGCCTATTCTGAAACACTGCTAACTCCTATTGTATCACTAAGGTTATGGTTGCCGTGATCCACTACCAGCTACTAACCAGTACCCTTAAAATGAGTTTGACACGAATACTTTCGATGATGTAAAATTCCAATTTTTTTATTAGGTATTTGATGTCAGATGTCTACTTTCATTTACTATTTTTTTTACTTGTGCGCGTAAATTTCACTTTTAAGGTATACATATGGGAGGGACCAGCTGAAAATCAATGCTGTGCATACCTACATGCACAGGAAATACTGAGCTGGATCCCTGCGACACATCGTCGCCTCAGTGCTTGAATGTCGAACCGACCATTGACCAAATTTTACCGGAGACGCCTCTTTCAGTTTATTATTGATTTAAGAGAAATACTTTTAAAACTTTGAATATTTAAGAATAATGTAATATATACTATACATTATTCTTAAATCATCAAAGTTCCCAAAATATTTATCTTAAATCAATAATAAACTAAAAAAAACGTCTCCGATAAAAATTGGTCAATGGTCGTTTGGACATTCAAGCACTGAGGCGACGACATGTTGTATGCATGTTTTGTTCTCATTCATTTGTCCTGTTACCTTTGCATGTAATATGTATATTTTGTGTATGTGTGGCAAAATAAATGGTTTTAATGGTTTTAAATGGTTTAATGATATTAATTAATAAATTAGCAAAGCCCCTAGCGGATATGAAGAGAATCTACTGATTTATGAATGAAAGTCAACGAATTCGTTGAAAGTATTTGTAACTGTGAAACTCGTAAGTACTAGGAGTACAGATGTGGCTGAGTATTAGTATTTTATACGAAGCCCAGAGTTTAACCCAATTATTTCGATACTGGCCTATTCTGAAACACGGCTAACTTCTATTGACAGTTGTATATCACTAAGGTTATAGTAGCTGTGAACACAATACTGAATAGTTTGAACGATCGCGTGTGCCCGACCACTGGGCTTTAAGGCGATGCTACGTGGAATGAAAATTGTGTGTTTTTACTAACTTCTTTATAGTGCGAACAACTTATTTATCTTCAGTGCACGGTGTCACTCACAGAAACAGAATGGAAAAGTGGGCAGGGCGCGCGTGCCAACACTCAGCACCATAGTACATGGCATTTCAAAGCCTTTCTCAGTACGCCTTATAATAAATAAATATCTTTGGGACATTATTACACAGCACCATCTAGTCCCAAACTAAGCAGAGCTTGTACACACGGCTACACATCAATCTTTACGAAACCAGTAAAGGCTGACCTCGCGTTGGAAGGAAAACCTATACAATGCGAGGTCAGCTTATGCTGGAAATGTACAACTTGATGTGTAGCCGTGTGTACTATGGGTACTAGACAACGGATATAATACTTATGTACTTTTTTTTTTTGTAAATACATGCTTATAATACTAATGCCGTAAGGTTGAATATGGTGATACTAAATGTAATTTTTATTTTTAACATCAAATTTAATTTTACCCATATTTCGCAAATAAATTTATTTGATTCGAATTGATGTGATTTAAAAAAAAAAATTTTTTTTAGAGGATGTTTTGTCCCACTGCATGGCAAAGGCCTCCCTTCCATTCTAACACTTTTCGCGATCTATGGCAATTTATGGCCAATGCTTTAAGTAGGAGTCCAGCTCATCCCGCCATCTCCTTCTGGGCCTACCGCGTTTTTGTTTCCGGCTGTCTGGGATCCATTCTGTTGTGAGTTTTGCAAATATATTCCATAAGACTGATTATATTTTGAATAAATACTACTTTTCATGACTGATTGTGTAATAAAAATAAAAAATAAAATGATAAATAAAATCATTTTATTTCAGGCAAATTTACTCATAGTTATAAGTTGGTTACAGTCGTAATTTTTTTATTTTAAATTAATACTAACATTTTATAATTATTACACCAAATGTGTGTCACTGCAGGGTGCCAACTGAAAACTAGTGCTGGATGTTCAACGCCAGCACATGCTGAGTTGGTGATCCTTTTGGCATGGGCATGCCCGGCAGCAACTTCATGTTTTACTTATAACTAAATCATCATACATCATCAGCCCTTTACTGTCCCACTGCTGAGCACGGGCCTCTTCTCAGTACGAGAAGGTTAAGGCCTTAGTCCACCACGCTGGCCTAGTGCGGGTTGGCGGACTACACACACCATCGAGAACTGTATGGAGCACTCTCAGGTGTGCAGGTTTCCTCACGATGTTTTCGTTTTTGAATTCGAAAAGCCAGAGGTGCGGGCCGGGATCAAACTCACACCCTCCTGCATGGAAGGCAAGCGTTCAACCACTAGGCTATTACTGCTCTCACTAAACTTATAACTAACTTTAGTATTTTTATTATGTTATTGCTGTGCTGTCCTGTCACTGTTCTGTGCCAAATAAAAGATTTTCTTTCATTCTTTCTTTCAAATTAAACGAATTACAAGTAATTAAACATATTTTTTAATTATTCTATTATTCAATGAGACAGCCCTACACATTTACTCCACACTTCAGCGTAGTCTTCCCCTTAACGGCGCCGGCGCACGTAAACGCCTCGCCTCGGACCACACACGATGCACATAAATAGACGCGGCACCACAGAATGAGAACGAGACGTTTTTCTCAAGATATCTACACTTATTGATTTTATTGGAAGAAAATCTTATCGATATTGAATGGAATGAATTTTCCTAATACCAATACAAAAATACACAAAATTATATCGTGTCAACTTAGCCACTTGGCCATAACTCAGTTGCGCAGCAACGCCCGGTCTATTCGATTCACTCCACATAAATAGATAGAATGGAAAAGCGGGCAGGGCGCGCGTGCCAACACTTTGAACCATAGTGCAGGGCAATTCAAAGCCTTTCTCAGTACGCCTTATGTCTTGTTTCTGTAAATACTGTAACAAAAACCCGCAGAAATGCCTTATTGTGCTCTTTCTAACTGCAGAAACAAAAGCTGTAAAGCACATTTGATTAAAGTTATTTTCTTAAAATTAATGACGTCAAAGTGTTAGGCGTAGTTTGTTCGAAAGTTGCCACGCATGAATCGCAAGTAAAATTGTGATTACAACCATTCTATCTATTTGTGTGGTTCACTCCTTCCGCATCTAGTCCTCCCCAGCTATTTTCTTCAGATCCTTGGTCCACCTGGCTGGGGGCACCCTAAGCTGCGTTTGCCGATTCGCAGTCTCAACTCCAACGTCTGCTTCAACATCGTTATTTCGACAGACATGGCCAGCCCACTGCCACTTCAGTTTGCTGATCCTACAAGCCACTCTATGTCGCTTATTCCAGTTCTTCTCTTGATAATCTTGTTACGGATTTTATCCTTCAAAGAAACTCCAAGCGTAGCTCGCTCCATAGCTCGCTGAGCGACTTTGAATTTGTGGACTAGCCCAACTGTCAGTGTCCACGTCTTGGCACCTTATTTCATGACAGACAGGACGCACTGGTTGAAGACCTTCGTCTTTAAACTTTCCAGTAGTAGCGACGAGAAGACTCGGTGACTGGAGAGACTTGCCAAACATTACCGTGCCGTTTTGCCGTGACATTTAGTAATATAAAAATGCGTGCTGCGCTAATTTGCTCGGTGCGTCCGATCTAGGCTTTGAACTTAGTTCAGTACCTCCACTCTACAGCCGTGATTATAACTAGTAAGCTAATAAGATTCACAACTGATAAATTAATCAAATCCTCCCACACAAGAATTCAACAAATTATTAATCAACCCACCCATTCAAATCGATGATATATTAATTGATATTCAATTATTTGCGTACCTACGCTAAACAAATCGTTTGTTATAAACAAAGGTTATAAACAATAAAACAATAGTGTATTTCTATGTCCACACTGTCTGCTTGCCGACGTATTGACAAGTGTAAGGACAGGTTGTATAGCTAGCGGAGAGCTCAGAGCGAGAGAGTTCTCTTGTTCACCAACTAAACATAATTAAGAGAACCAAGAAAAAAAAAAGAAAAAAAAAAAAAGAAAGAAGAAGAATTTTAGACCTGTCAAATTTGTTTACGTGTCAAATGTTTTCGTATTTTTAATCGGCACATCGCCCTCTGTTGGCATCAGAGCCTGGAGCAACTCCCCACTGGCCCAGAACGGGTCCCTCCCGCGCTGAATATTCGCCACAGGCAATAAGATCCCCCGAAGGTTAATCCCTCGAAAGTATTCCATTGCCCGTACCCAGGATGCACCGGCCAAACAACTGCCGTTCCCTCCAGACGTGTCCAGTGGGACAAGCAGCTGTCAGGCACACGTGGAGGTTTTCTGACCAGCACCCCTTGTCACACAGATAGACTGTGTCCTGGATTAACACATAAGGTACTTTTTAATAAAAAAAAAAAAAACTTAATTTTTTTTTTTTTTCATTTCCTCGCCTGTGCTTGAATGTCCAACCGACCACCGACCAAATTTTACCGGAGACGTTTTTTAGGGTTCCGTAACTACAAGGAACCCTTATAGTTTCGTCATGTCCGTCCGTCTGTCCGTCTGTCCTAATCCTTTACAGCTTAATAACTTCTACAGTTATAAACATAAGTAAATGAAATTTTGTTAAAAAGTAGTCTGCATATAGATCTCAATTTTAAATGAATAAAAAAATCGTTTTTATGTATTTTAGGGGTGGCGTCCATACATGTGAAATGGGGATTAAAATTTTTTTTTCGCTGCTCCCCCTCGTGTCGGGTATCATTGAATAGGTCTACTAAAATGAAGGTAATGTTTCATACATAACTTTATTATCCAGGTATACCATCTGTGAAAAACAGCCCGCCAAAGTGTCTTGCAAGGTGTCCCCCCCCTGCCATTTCTAAACTATCCAACGTAGAAACTTATAATCTTCCAAATTGATAGACCTTTATAAAAACTCTCTTTTAAAATTATTTCGAGTACAATGTGATAATAAATTTTTGAGTTATAGTGAGAAAACTGCAAAATACTTAAGACGTCCTAGTTCAAAGGTCATTGACTTTAGAGAAAAATTATCTATCAAATAATGCTTCTTTAGTTACTTCCTATTTAAAAAAATCACAAAAAGTAACTTTGTGTTATATTGATATGACACACTTATTCTTAAATTTAGCTTCTTAAATTCAGCGCTAGGTGGCGCTGTTTGCAAAAACTTAAATAGCAATTACTAATATTTGATTTGATTCGTTTGTAGTTAGAAACATAGGAACCCTATAATACTGAGCATGGCCCGACATGCTCTTGCCCGGTTTTTTTTAGTTTATTATTGATTCAAGCGAAACATTTTAAAAACTTTTATCTACACTCGTATCGTAAAATTCGAATTATGAATTCGAAAGTAATGTCATAATGACATACTTTACGCACACGCACCTGTAATGAATTTAAAAAGTTTTATTACGATACAGTTTGCTGAACAAAACAATGCGGTAATTTAATTTTTTTTCCATAACCGCACACTTCAGCCCAACTAAGGAGTTTTTAATGCCACTTCGACCTAACCAAGGAGTTTTCAAACCTTTTTTTTAGCAGTCGTACAGTTTGGCACCAATGAGTACACAAAATTCAGGGTGGCGCCACTTGACATACATTGAAAAATTTTATCGTTTAAAATCGCGTTTTTGGCAGAACTTTTGATTGTCATATTGCTTTTAATTATATTTAAGTGTTTACAGGCATATTTTTTGTATGATAAAACAGAGATTGACGGAATCCTGACAAGGATAGAAAATTAGTTCCGATTATAATATTTTCGCCAGACTATATTTTATTATCTGTGTAGGCGCGCACCAGCGCGCGTGCGCGGCCGCGCGCCACGGCCGCGGCCTACTGGATTTGGTCATCGTTACTTGTAAATTTATTGTTATTGTTTACGTTATTATTATGGTTTTGTATGTCGAAAGTTTTAATCTGGGCAAAAATATCTGACTACAGCAGTGATACTGAACTGAGGAGAATATGACCCCGCCTGAATTTCTGGATGCAGCAACGTAAATGACGAACAATCTTTTACCAGAGAAATCAAGAAAAACAACGACAATGTTACCAAGATTTTGACTTTGGTATTTTATTTAAAATTGTATGAGTGTAGATAAAATAGTGTATGAAACTGACATAATTAGGTATTAAAACACTCGTGTGATACTATTAAAAACCTCGCCTACGGCTCGGTTTTTAAACTCACACTCGTGTTTTAATAACCCCTATTATGCAACAGTTTCATAAACTACTATTATGATTTAACAATAATGTATAGTATATATTACATTATTCTTAAATCTTCAAAGTTTAAAAAATATTTCTCTTAAATCAATAATAAACTAAAAAAAACATACAAAATTTGGTCACTGGTCGGTTGGACATTCAAGCACTGAGGCGACGAGTTAAAAACAATAACTAAAATCTCTGCCAGTACGACCGCAGTCCAACGTGACATTTGACAGCTATTTAGGCGGGAAGTGACAGCGCGCGCGCCTTCAGTCGCCATGTTGGTTTATTTTTCTTATGTGTTCGTTTATCTACATATTGTCTAGCCGACGGCGCTAACAGCCTAGTTTTATTTTACATGCTTATTTGTTGAATTCAAACGCTTTTTAATTGATTATAGAAATGATAATTTGATAATTTTGACGACGTGTGTGGTCTAGTGGTTCAAGTGTCGAACTGCTGATCACGAGGTCGTGGGTTCGATTCCCACAGAACACAAATATTTGTGTGATGAAGAATGTGTGTGCATAAAGAATTAAATAAATAAATATAAAGAAGAAGTACTAATGTCCATAAAATATTTATTTTATTATTTTAACGCATTTACGCATGCGAAGCGAAATCTTAAAGTTAGTCGAGTCGGTTAAGAAACACTGTTTCTTAATAAGATATCGCTGACGTCACCCAAAGACGTGCCAAGTGGATGAGACTTTCGATACCACGAGCAGTGTTCACGGTAGCTTAGTGGCTAAAGCACTGGCGTACTGAGCCAGGAGTCGCAGGTTCGAATCCTGCTCGTGAGCGATTTTTTCTTTCCACAATTTAAATCATAAACTATTTGTCTTCTATAGAAGACGTGGCGCTGAGGGCACGAAAATGTTCGACGCCGTGGCGTTGGAAAGGTTAATATTTAAGACGAAGAGATTAAATCGGATTGACGTAAAGCATCTTATCTTATCTTATCTTCGCCTCCTTAATAAGTAGGTGTACCATACTTTAACATAGCTAAATATTCAATAGTTCAACTTTGAACCATACATGGGCGGCGACATCAAACGTTTGACACTTACACTTATGCAGATAAGGCGTACACATGGCTACGTATCAAGCTATACAAATCCAATATAAGCTAACCTTATACTGGGTGTCAGGGAAACGCTTCCGAAACTGAAAGGCTATTATTATACTACCTAAACACAATCGAATACCAATAACCATTAGCCTTATACTCATTGTTTTACTGATTTGGTATTTTGCAAAACCGCAATGTAAAGCGTACAAAATTCGGTATCAATGCCGCGCGTACCTAACCTACCTACGCTCGCTACGACACGGACTGCGTATGCGAGCGGATGTCGTTCACCTCTAGTGAAACTGATATTTTATTTGAATTACATTGCGAACTTTATAAAATTTTGTAAATAAATTCTGTTTTTTTTGCAAATCAGTTTTATTTAACTGCCCAACGCTGGTTAGGAATGAAAAACGCAAAAATAAAAAAAATAAAAAAAACGCATTTTTTTGTGGTTTCGTATCAGTAATCACCAGCACTATCACCTATCTTCGTTTCGTATCAGTAATCACCAGCACTATCACCTATCTTCGTTTTCGGAAGCGTTTCCCTGACACCCAGTATAATAACTATCGTGAGTTAAATTCATAATGATTAATATAAACGGTTTCACCCACGTTATTGGAATCGTTGGACGTTGGAGGTTGGAAACTGCCACCTGCCTGGAAACCAGCTCTCAGGTCTTCATCAAACAGCCATGTCCCGTTGAGCCTGGAGTATGACACGGTCAGCAGTGTGTGTACCGGTGATAATCCACCTGAAGACTCGGACACGACGAGCGACGAAGATGCACGACCACCACCGAAACCAGGCGCTCCGTCACCGTCGTCGCGAGCGCAGCGCTACGCGGCGCGCTGTGGCCTCTAAATCCACAGTTTGGTGCGCGACGCCGCCGCGTAACCAGCTCATGATTAAGGGCTCCGTTCGAGCTCGAAACCGGTCGGGCACACCCGATGAAATAACGTGAGTGAAACCGTTTATATTAATCATTATAAGCTAACCAGACATTGTAGAGGCTTTACTGTATGTGAGAGGTCAGCTTATACTGAAAATGTACAGCTTGTAGCAGTGCCGTGTGTACCTATTTGGCACTTCGGCCACAGAGTAAGAAGCTGTGCTTCGGCGAACATAAAAGGGTGCTCATATTTTAGGTGCGTTTGTATCATTAGCACCATTGACGGGATTTTTCTTTCATTTGTTGGTATACAGGCTGTAATAAAAATTTAATTCATTCAACCTTTAGCTGAAGGCGTGGGATATAAGCAGTAAGCGGTTTTCTAATTCAAGTGTTACCTATGTCATGCAGTCAACTGTACTTACATTCATGAAATTATCTTTCTGTAAACGACTGTCTTTATTTCTGTTTTGGTGTATGTACAGTCACGGTCCTTTCCGGTATAATACATTTTGTCGACAGTCCTTTGAACGAATCCTGCTACATTACACGTAACTACAGCTGCCATCGAACACTGAGTGCAAGAGATTTTAGCCTTAGTGTCATCATCATCATTCATCATTTCAGCCGAAAGACGCCCACTGCTGGACATAGGCCTCCCCCAAGCATCGCCACAACGACCGTTCCTGTGCCTTCCGCATCCAGCGGATTCCCGCGACCTTCACCAGGTCGTAGGTCCACCTTGTGGGGGGCCTACCCACGCTGCGCCTTCCAGTACGCGGTCGCCACTCCAGAACTTTACTGCCCCATTGGCCATCCGTTCTGCGAACAATGTGCCCCGCCCACTTAAGTTTGGCAATTCTTCGGGCTATGTCGGTTACTTTCGTTCTCCTGCAAATCTCCTCATTTCCGATTCGATCACGCAAGGACACTCCGAGCATAGCCCTCTCCATTGCCCTTTGAGTGACTTTGAGCATTCTTATCAGGCCCATTGTGAGCGACCACGTTTCAGTACCGTAAGTAATTACTGGCAACACACACTGGTCAAAGACTTTCGTCTTGAGACACTGCGGTATTTTGGACGAGAAGATATTGCGTAGCTTAGCCTTAGCCTTAGTGTACTATTACATATTCTGTGCCTTAGTGGTGGTTCACTAAAAAGTTTGCTGATAGTACAGTAAAGAATATAATGAATAATTAATAAATAAAATTCCATGCAATTGTACGGACCTACTGCCAGAGTCTGTATTCGGACAATCTATGGGTCAATTACACCAAAAGATCGCTGGATGTCCTACGCGTCCAGTATAATAATGTTTTCAGGATGTTGTTGAGACTGCCTCGTTACTGCAGTGCGTCGGAGATGTTCGCGCAAGCCCGTACCGATGGCTTTTACGCTATTATTCGCAAAAAAACAGCTTCCCTACTGAAGAGAGTGAGAGACAGTGGCAACAGCATCCTGAGAACTGTAAATAAATAAATAACTGTAGCTGAGAGTTTCGGCTCTCGGCCGTAAAGCAGTTTGTAAGGAGGGTGATCGGTGCTAACACTAGATAATAAGCTATTTTTAACCGACGAAAAAATGAGGAGGTTCTCAATTCGACGCGTATATATATATTTTTTTTTTTTTTTTTTTATGTATGACCACGCATAACTTTTTACAGAGTGGTCCGATTTTGATGATTCTTTTTTTAATGGATAGGGTATATCTCGAAATTGGTCCCATTTAAATTTCAAAACCAAAATCGATCCCTAAGGGTAGTAAAACAGGGGATGAGTGTTTGTTCACCCACTGAATTCTTACCTGTTACCCGATTCTGTTGAAACTTGACACACATAAATATAGTTCTAGACACTACGACATGATGGAGACCTGGAGTTAAATTTTAACCACAAAAAAATGAAAAATAAAACTTTTTAACAAAAAATTGAACCGACGAAAACAGAAACTGAAAAGCGAAAAATAAATAATTATGAGTCGGCGCCAAACAACCAATCAACGAAGATCTTTGAATTACTTTAAATAAATAATAAAAACAACGTCACATCAAATACAACGTGAAATTTTCAACGATAAACAATAACTTTCCAAAAATGCGTTCTCCGCTCGGCCACTTGCAACTTGCACGCACTTTGCTTGTTAAAAGTTCGTTTGGCGCCGACTCATAATTATTTATTTTTCGCTTTTCAGTTTCTGTTTTCGTCGGTTCAATTTTTTGTTAAAAAGTTTTATAAGTTACTAACAAAATATGGATACGTAATTTGATCCGAAATAAAGATTATATTATTATTATTATTCATAAAAATAGGCAGAGATTTCCAGTTAAACGTAGAGGCGTAGCTTTATCATGCGTACCGTCAAAGAGTGGAATTCCTTGCCGGCGCGTCAGTGTTTCCCGAGAAGTATAATCTGGTGGTCTTCAAGGCTCGAGTGAATAGGTTTTTGCTGGGCAAGCGTGCACCATCGTCGACCGCACCATCGCTTAACATCAGGTAGGGTGGCGGTCAAACGCAAGCCCGTTAAGAATAAAAACCGGCCAAGAGCATGTCGGGCCATGCTCAGTATTATAGGGTTCCTTAAGTAGGTCTAATTACAAACGAATCAAATCGAATATTAATCATTGCTATTTTAGTTTTTGCAAACATGGCGCTGAATTTATAAAGCGCTAAATTTATGAAGCTAAATTTAAGAAGTGTGTTTCTTTTTGTGATTTTTTTAAATAGAAAGTAACTAAAGGAGCATTATTTGCTACGATCATTGTTCTCTAAGGTCAATGACCTATGAACTAGGACGTCTTAAGTATTTTTCAGTTTTCTCACTATAACTCAAAAATTTATAATCACATAATACTCGAAATAATTTTAAAAGAGAGTTTTTATAAAGGTCTATCAATGTTGAAGACTATAAGTTTCTACGTTACATAGTTTAGAAATGGCAGGGGGGGGACACATTGCAAGCCACTTTGGCGAACTGTATTTCGCAGATGGTATACCTGATAAAAAAGTTTTGTATGGAACATTACCTTCATTTTAGTAGACCTATTCATTGATACCCCACACGAGGGGGTGCAGCGAAAACATTTTTTTCATCTCCATTTCACATGTATGGACGCCACCCCTAAAATACGTAAAAACTATTTTTTTATTCTTTTAAAATTGAGATCTATATGTAGACAATTTTTTAACAAAATTTCAGTTACTTATGTTTATAACTGTAGAAGTTATTAAGCTGTAAAGGATTAGGACAGACGGACAGACGGACAGACGGACAGACGGACGGACATGACGAAACTATAAGGTTTCCTTGTAGGACTTCGGAACCCTAAAAAAGGCGGTTCATCAAAGACACGACTTACTGACCTTGTCGGCAACCATAGTGTCCTACCTACCTACCTGTTCTAACACCTAATATTATTATAAATAATAATAATAAATTAAACTACACTTACACTTATGTAAATATTGTCCATTGTTCGAAGGCATCATCAGTAACTTTACTTTGTAACTTGGCGGCCATATTTAATTGTTGTATAATTTTATCTATTTGCATATTGTTTTGTTCGGTATTCGAGTTGAATACCTACCGATAATCGAACAAAAGAAAGTGTGAAGTCAGGGTCGAATTTATCCTTAAAATTCATATTTTTTTGACAGGTTCATTAATGCTTTTCGCAACTATAATACAAGCATAGATGGCAGGGAACTGTAGCAGCCAAGTCGCATCCCCATCAGTAAAATAATTTTTACTCGCTGAATTATTTATCGAATTAACCTTGGCTATCCCACTGCTGGGCAAAGGTCTCGCTCATGTTATTCCAAACGTCCAATCACTATCGTGAAAAAAAAACACGCATATCGGCCAAGAATTCTCAGAAAAACGAACCAATGAGCAGATCATCTAGATAGGCTAAGCTAAAATAAACTGATTTATTGAAGCTGATTAAAAAACTACTCAACCTAAGTCTATAAAATTTAAATGGGACCACCGCGCGTACTTTCTCTACCAAATAAAAAAAGAACCACGTAAATCGGCCCACAAATATCGGAGTAATCGGTGTACATACATGAAAAAAAAAAAACAAAAAAAACCCCCGAATACATAACCTCCTCCTTTTTTTGAAGTCGGTAAAAAATAGTTTTTAACGATTGAAGTACTGTTCGGTACACTATAGTATTATATTATCTGTGCCGGTACTGTAGTTTAATCAGAATCTATTAACTCTGTAAAATATAGTTCGCTGTAGTTGTAGATAGAAAAACTTTTTAACAAAAAAAACCGACTTCAAAAACCTTAACTAAAAAGTAAAAAATAATCCTTGTAAAACCTTTTTCAAAATATTTTTATAAACCAACATTTTGAAGGCGGCGCGTGTTACGTAACATACGTAAAGAAAGGGTCAATCATGCACCGCCTTCAAAATGTTGGTTTATGAAAAGATTTTGAAAAAGGTTTTACTAGGATTATTTTTTACTTTTTGGTTAAGGTTTTTGAAGTCGGTTTTTTTTTTCGGTTTTTTTTTCATACTTTTTAGTTGACTGCGAGTGTTGATTCATAAATGTTTATAGAACCCACAGACCAATAAGCCTAAAGAATATATTTTTTTATCAACCTATGCTGTCCTATGTTTTTCCAAACGTCAAATCATTATATCGTAAAAAAAATACGCAAGTCGGCCAAGAATTCTCAAAAAAACACACCTATTACGAGATCATCTAGATACACGAAGCTAAAATAAACAGATTTATTGAAGCTGGTGAAAACTACTCAACCTAAGACAATACAATTTATATGGGACCACTGCGCGGGCTTCCTCTACCAAATAAAAAAACAACCACGTAATTCGGCCTCCTCCTTTTTTTGAAGTCGGTTAAAAATAGTTTTTAACGATTGAAGTACTGTTCGGTACACTATAGTATTATATTATCTGTGCCGGTACTGTAGTTTAATCAGAATCTATTAACTCTGTAAAATATAGTTCGCTGTAGTTGTAGATAGAAAAACTTTTTAACAAAAAAAACCGACTTCAAAAACCTTAACTAAAAAGTAAAAAATAATCCTTGTAAAACCTTTTTCAAAATATTTTTATAAACCAACATTTTGAAGGCGGCGCGTGTTACGTAACATACGTAAAGAAAGGGTCAATCATGCACCGCCTTCAAAATGTTGGTTTATGAAAAGATTTTGAAAAAGGTTTTACTAGGATTATTTTTTACTTTTTGGTTAAGGTTTTTGAAGTCGGTTTTTTTTTTCGGTTTTTTTTTCATACTTTTTAGTTGACTGCGAGTGTTGATTCATAAATGTTTATAGAACCCACAGACCAATAAGCCTAAAGAATATATTTTTTTATCAACCTATGCTGTCCTATGTTTTTCCAAACGTCAAATCATTATATCGTAAAAAAAATACGCAAGTCGGCCAAGAATTCTCAAAAAAACACACCTATTACGAGATCATCTAGATACACGAAGCTAAAATAAACAGATTTATTGAAGCTGGTGAAAACTACTCAACCTAAGACAATACAATTTATATGGGACCACTGCGCGGGCTTCCTCTACCAAATAAAAAAACAACCACGTAATTCGGCCTCCTCCTTTTTTTGAAGTCGGTTAAAAAAAAACCAAAATTGGCAGTGATAGGGGTCTAGCAATACATTACGCAGTTAAAAAAAAAAACCGGCCAAGAGCATGTCGGGCCATGCTCAGTATTATAGGGTTCCTTAAGTAGGTGTAATTACAAACGAATCAAATCGAATATTAATCATGGCTATTTTAGTTTTTGCAATAATCGGCAGCATTCGCGACTCAGAGCGTGTTGTTAGTAGCGCCATCTAGCGATAAATTCAAGAAGCCAAATTTAAGAAGTTTCTCATGTCAAAGTTACTTTTTTGTGATTTTTTCAAATAGAAAGTAGCTAAAGGAGCATTATTTGCTATGATCATTTTTCTCTAAGATCAATGACCTTTGAACTAGGACGTTTTAAGTATTTTTCAGTTTTCTCTCTATAACTCAAAAAATTATAATCACATTATACTCGAAATAATTTTAAAAGAGAGTTTTTACAAATGTCTATCAATGTGGAAGATTATAAGTTTCTACATTGGATAGTTTAGAAATGGCAGGGGGGGGGGACACATTGCAAGCCACTTTGGCGGGCTATATTTCGCAGATGGTACACCTGATAAAAAAGAGGTGTATGAGACATTACCTTCATTTTAGTAGACCTATTCAATGATAACCCACACGAGGGGGTGCAGCGAAAAAAATTTTTACATCCCCATTTCACATGTATGGACGCCACCCCTAAAATACGTAAAAACGATTTTTTTATTCTTTTAAAATTGAGATCTATATGTAGACCATTTTTTAACAAAATTTCATTTACTTATGTTTATAACTGTAGAAGTTATTAAGCTGTAAAGGATTAGGACAGACGGACAGACGGACAGACGGACGGACATGACGAAACTATAAGGGTTCCTTGTAGGACTTCGGAACCCTAAAAAAGAAACTTTAATCAAATGTACTTTACAGCTTTTGTTTCTGCAGTTAGAAACAGCACAATAAGGCATTTTTGCGGGTTTATGTTACAGTATTTACAGAAACAAGTCATAAGGCGTACTGAGAAAGGCTTTGAAATGCCCTGCATTCTATCTCTTTCTGTGCTTGGTAGCGATGACTACACTGACTGCCCAGGGAGCGCCGGACGTGCTTTCGTCACAATTGGTTAACGTCCATCTCGTTACGGTCAACGTATTCAACCAATTAAATTGTTTGACGAAAATCAAATAAAAATAATAATAATAGATGACATCAAGGTTTTTATTCCTATTTGGGTAATCAGCGTTACAATAACGTTACAGAATAAAAGGGTGTAGTCACAATGTGTTAAACTTTTAATGTAGGGACTTGGGGTAAGTTCGGATATGGATATGGGGTAAGTTCGTTAAATATAATTTCCGCAGAATGTGTCGTAAAAATATTTCAACAACAACAAAACAAACAACAAAACAAAACAACAAAATTTTTTGTAACAAAATTGCAATATTGTTTAAAATTTTCATCTTTTATAAATATTTGTACATACAACCTATGGAATAATTTTTCTGAAATAAATGAATTTATTATAATAATTTCGATGCGCACTCAAGTGAGGGGTACAACAACATGATAGCACACACTATTACCGCCAGTAATAAAAAAAAATTGCTATCCTCTAACGGCCAAAATTAATATCCAATCTATCCACGATTTGCCCTACTACAGATAGGAATTTGACATAAGCTCCATATAAAATATGTCAAATTTCTATCTCTAGTAGGGTAAATCCTGGATAGATTGGATATTAATTTTGGCCGTAAGTCAAATCCAACTGATCGAATTTACCCATGTCCGGACTTACCCCAAGGCACAATTCTTAGTGGCTTCAAATTCAAAATTATAATATAAATTCGTTCTTTAAATGGTAATAAAAAATGTAATTTATGTAATATATATTTCCAGATATGTCCAGACGGCTCGATTTAAGGCGTGATGAGTACGCTCAGTGTCTGACGAAGCAAGAAGTGTTGCTGTACTGGAGAAAAGCTGTCTGTAAGGGAAAAAAACTAACTTTATGAGTACAATCTTCTATACTATATATAATAAAACTGTAAAGGTCGAAAAGTCTGTACATTGAGTTTTTTTTCGCGAAAACCGGCTAGCGGGACTAGAAATAAGCTATAGAACACGAATCAATCGTTTAAAAAAATTATGTCTGTCTGTCTGTCTGTCTGTTTGTTACCTCATCACGTGAAAACGGCTGAACGGATCGTAATGAAACTTAGCATTTGTATTGGTATTAGTCTAACTTAAAATATAGGCTATGTTTTATCTGAATCGGTTGAGTAGATCCAGCGATACAGCTTGACCCCTCTATTGTATTAAGTTGCATACAAGGTAGAGGTCATGATTGTTGGTTGGTTGCAGGTTGCAGGTTCCTAAAAATACAACTGGATTCTATTAGTATTATAGAAAATATAGAATAACATAACATAGCCCATCACTGTCCCGCTGCTGGGCATGGCCCTCTACTTGGAATGAGAAGAGTTAAGGAACTGGATATTGTTAGTGTAATAGATTATCATAACATAATCAGCTCATTACCTACTGCCCCACTGCTGGGCACGGACCTCTTCTCGGAACGAGAAGAGTTAAGAAACTAGAAAATATAGAATAACATAACGTAGTCAACCCATTACTGTCCCACTACTGGGTATGGCCCTCTTCTCAAAATGAGAAGAGTTAATGAACTGGATATTATTAGTATTCTAGAATAACATAACATTACCAGCCCATTACAGTCCCACTGCTGGACACGGGCCTCTTCTCAGCATAAGAAGAGATGTGGTTAGTGTTATAGAATAACATAATCAGCCCAATTACTTCCCACTGCTGGGCACGAGCGTCTTCTCAGAATGAGGGAGTTTAGGGCTAATTCCATGAAATTCCAACACCTTAGCCGGTTGTAAAAACAAAATATAGTATGGTCGGTAAAAAGTGTAACCGTTTGTGTAGGCGCTTATATGTGTACCTATATTTGAGGATATTGTGTTCATAATTATGACACGATGATATTTTCCGACATCCACGCGGACGGAGTCGCGGGCACAGCTAGTACCTAATATAAATTTAATTTATTAACTGCCCCAAAATTATTATTTATTTAATTAATACCTACCTATTTAATATCAGATACCTACTGAAAACTATCACTAACAAATTAATGAATGCATCTATTTATATAAAAGTAAACACATAAAAAGTTTCAAAAAGAGTCTATTGCAAATGATTACCTATAAGCCAAGATAGTATTAATTCTTAGTAAGTAGATATTTAATTAAAATTGTCTTTAAAAATCCAATTAAGTTTTTAATGCTAACTATCAACTTATTACCAAACCAATTAGGACTTACCTAGATTGTAAATTAAAACTTGAAAAATAAACTTAATTGATCAATAAAGAAAAATAATGTATAAAAGTGATTAAAGAAATTGTTAATTTACACGCTCATCTGATTGATACGCTTATTTTGAGAATATTTACGATCATTGCTATTAAACAGAAATACAATGATTTTAAAGTGTGAAACTATGAACATCAAAAAATAATTGAAACAATAAAATGTTACAAGGAAAGTGGTATAACACGTCAATAATGAGTTAAACTTGATTAGAGAAGGTTCCGTAAGTATTTTTAAACATTTTTTGATGAAATTAAAAGCGCATGGCCAGTTGCTATACTTAGTTAAACTGTTGGAAACACTAGGATAAAATTACCCAATTGAGCAAAATGTTAAAAATACTTTGTATAAGAAGTAACTAGGTACCTTAATACAAGTTTAATTATATGTTAAAAATACAATGACGCGACGCTTAATTTAATTCCTAAAGTGCAAAAATTTAATTACCTATATAATATATTATATCCGTTTGTTAAAGTATCAGGTAAAGTAAACGTTAAATACAAGTAAAATCAAGAATCAAGTATCTCTGTTTTGATGGACGCGCCCTATTAGCCTTACCCGACGGAAGCCTTATTTTTTACAAATATTAAAAAGAGCCTTTAACGTTGACCTTCCAATTACCTACGTATATTTAAGGGGGTTTATTTATTATATTTATATTTAATGATACATACATTATTAAATTAAGTTTTAATTCAAGCGTAAAATTATACCTACCTTATGATTATAAATAGGTCTAAAGGACAATTCGCAACATATCTACGGAACTCCAAACAGTAATTACATTCAGTAATAAAAATCCAACAATTGTAGATTTTTATCGCGCTCATACAATTTAATATTAACTAACACAACTTAATTAATATCGTATTATGTTATAATTTCTTTAAAAAATCCAAGTACGGCGATACCCGATCAATAATTCAACATGGCGTACGTCTATCAATATAATAATTCTGTCAAACTTTAATTGAAATTCCGTACAAAGCGCACCGCAGTATTATTGATACATTATGAGTGCGCGAAAGAGCCATAGAGGCAATTTACAACTGAATTACAAATCTGGACTGAGCCCCACTAAATACACACTCAGGTTAAATCAATTGTCAATATCCTTCTCTTTCTTTCTTCACCAAACTCCATAAGTAAGAAGAGGATAAAAGATGTAAAAGATGTTGTCGAGCAATGAAAAGCGAATGGTTAACGCCTACAAAACCAATTGGGTAGGGTAAAAAGCTTGTTTGCTCGGGGGCGTGTCCCCCAGACGAGGCGAGGGGCGCAGTTCCTCGGCTGCCGCCGCCGGGAGCAGTGCCCGCGTCACACGCAACTGACATTTCAATCTGACAGCCGTGGCTGTCCATCACGCGCCCTTTGCCTTAAAAAACTAGTGCGGTAGAATTAAGAAATCATGCTAATCGATTCTGATAAATATTAATGTGAAGACTGTGTCTCATTCAAATTTATAACAACGGACCTTATTTTAATTGTACTGTATACATTTGTGGACTGTGCTGTAGAATGTATTGATTCGATTAAAATTGAAATCGATTCAAATAAAAGTGAAAAGATGGCTTTCGAAGATCGTTGCAGTCCGAACCAGGCAAACAGCCCTGGGCCTGTTACTGGAAGAGTACCTGCACCTCACGCGGAGAATTCGATGAACTATTGCCCTCAAAGTCAGTATACTTGTACCACAATTGACTCAAGATATGAACGTACTTCTCCTAACATGACGATAGTCAAAGTGCAGCCAAATTCTCCTCCACCAAGTCCTGAACACCAGAACGAGATGGAAAACTACCAGAGTTACTATAGGCCTGAAACGCCCGACGTCAAACCACAGATAAGTCCCGAAAACCTTCAAAGATTTGGAAACGAGAAACTTAGAAACCAGAGAGCACAGCCGTCGGTGCCAATAGCTTTTTCCATTAACAACATCCTACACCCTGAATTTGGTTTGAACGCTTTGAGGAAAACCAACAAAATTGAGGGTCCGAAACCAGTTGGGCCAAACCACAGCATTTTATACAAGCCCTACGATTTGTCGAAACCCCAGAATGATTACCAAAAATACAGCTTTGATTACTTAAAATCTAAAGAGTCAGAATTCAGCTCCTTGCCACCTCTTGGAGGTCTAAGACAGACGGTTTCCCAAATCGGGGAGACAATCCCTAAAGAAAGGGAGATGCCAAAAGTGATAGAGAATCAGAAAAGGCCAGATTCTGCCAGTTCGGTGGTGTCTTCAACTTCAAGCGGAGCTTTGTCGACTTGTGGCAGCACAGATACGAATAGTCAGTCGGGCAATGGAAACGTGTGGCCAGCGTGGGTGTATTGCACCAGATACAGTGACAGACCAAGTTCCGGTAAGTTGTTTAACAGATTTTTTCTTTTCCGTTTTTTTTTATGTCAGTGGTGCTGGTGTTGAAAGGTGTATTACTTTTCAAGATTTCTGATGACTTCTTCAGTTCTTTTTTTATTGAACTTATCCACCTTGTTACAAAGTCGGGTTTAATAATAGGTTTTGCTTAAGCTAGGCTTAAAAACCTTTTTATGTATGGAGTTTGACGTTTAACCATTTTTCGGACCATATTTATTACTTGGATGTCAAACTTTAATGATATACTTAAGCAGTAGGAATAACGTACCTACGTAGGGGTAGGAACATACGTACTAGTAGTAGTTTAAGTAGAATATATTATTGAAATTGATGAGAAGTTTTTTTTATAGAACACCCGGTAGATTGCAGTTCTTGTTTTTTTATTCGATTAAAAAAGCCAGCAGCATTTTATTCATTGACGACATTATCATACCATTTAGTATTCTCTTCTCAACAAAAACATACACTTTTTTGTCGTTTTCTATAATCTATGGAAACTTTAAAACGAAACTTCGTGCCACAGTACCATTACACAACTTTTAAACTCGTAAAATATTCCATTGAAACGAAAAAAAAACAACATACATAAATATTTTGACAATGAGCCTTCCAACAATTGTGTGTATGTATTAGAATACATTATACCAAATGATCCGTAACACATTCTGGTATAATATTGTATCTGTTGACACATCAGTACAGATTGTAGCGTTAACCCGCTACGGATAAAAACTTTTTGCATTTTTTTATTACTACCTTTTTTTTGTAAATTCTTTATAAAAATTCACTTGGCGTGTCATTTTTGAACTTCGATTTCGTAAATTTCTATCGTCAATTTTTTATTTTCAAAGCGCGTCATTGCAGATTTGGTAGCCATCAGAACTGGTTTTCTTCTTGTGTTCGTTCATTTACACCAAAATTTTGCTGATGTGATCATAATTGTCCGGTTTTACACCGTTGTTTGGTTATCCAGTCGGCTACATTTTGTACTTGTAAAAAGGTGTCGATGTCAGTTTGTTCTCTCCTGTTATTTTGGTATGTATTTCATATTTTTTTTCTGTTATTTAATCCCATTTACTAATTATTCATTCTCCCAATAATTCAAAAGATTCTGCTTGTGTCCTTTGTCTGAACGTCCTATTTGTTTGTCCTTAGACGTTCATATTAGTACACAAGCCGGGTTTCGGCTTCACCCCGTGGGACCAGCTGCATGGGGCCTGGTTTTGATCCGGCACCAAAGCAGTGTTGCTGAGGGTCCAGGACGGAAGATTTGAGGAAGAAAGAGCCAAATCTTCGTCGCTGTACTCCACCCAAATTGCCTTCCGGGAGTGCGAAATCCCTACCATCTTCACAAGGACAGCAGTTTATTTCAAGACCTCACTTTTATTTTCTTTTATAGTAGTGGTATATAGCAGCGTATTTTTTTCCTGTTTAGTTTTACATTTCTTGCCATCCGCGGTATATGATATTTTATTTTATGTAAGGGGACGGAAAAACGAAACGTTGCATGCAATCTTTTATTTTTTTCGAGACAGTTTGTGTTTAGCTCGATTAACATCCCGGTCAATCTATATGTAAAATCTCGACTCTGCAGTGCCTTTTTTTTCGAAGTATCTTTTTTTTACCCTTTTGTACATTTTAAAAAAATATTTCGACCCGTTATTTTTTACCTTAAATTAAACGTGTTTGTCATGTGAAAAGTGTTTTCTTCCATATTTAGTACGTTACAAATTGGCGCCAAAGCAGTGTTGCTGAGGGTCCAGGACGGAAGATTTGAGGAAGAAAGAGCCAAATCTTCGTCGCTGTACTCCACCCAAATTGCCTTCCGGGAGTGCGAAATCCCTACCATCTTCACAAGGACAGCAGTTTATTTCAAGACCTCACTTTTATTTTCTTTTATAGTAGTGGTATATAGCAGCGTATTTTTTTCCTGTTTAGTTTTACATTTCTTGCCATCCGCGGTATATGATATTTTATTTTATGTAAGGGGACGGAAAAACGAAACGTTGCATGCAATCTTTTATTTTTTTCGAGACAGTTTGTGTTTAGCTCGATTAACATCCCGGTCAATCTATATGTAAAATCTCGACTCTGCAGTGCCTTTTTTTTCGAAGTATCTTTTTTTTACCCTTTTGTACATTTTAAAAAAATATTTCGACCCGTTATTTTTTACCTTAAATTAAACGTGTTTGTCATGTGAAAAGTGTTTTCTTCCATATTTAGTACGTTACAAATTTGGCATCAAGCTTGCTGGGGTCAGTTTGTAAACCCTTCTCATTTACAATATAACCCAAATATTTTAGTTCGCTTTTACAAAATTCGCATTTTTTAAGATTAATAGATAAACCGGCTTCCTTAAGACGGTTTAGAACCTTTCTAAGGAGCGCGACGTGACTGTGAAAGTCTTTTGAAATCAGAATTAAGTCATCAACGTAACCGAAAACACAGTTATCACTGGTAGAAGTGAATTCAAAATTAACAATCATATCGGTAAGACGTTGCATCTCAGAGGCTGCATTTGTGAGACCAAATGGCATTCTGACAAACTCGAATAAACCACGTTGAGGAACTATAAAAGCAGTTTTCTCACAGCTCTCATCATCAGCAAGAGGGATCTGCCAAAAAGCACTTCTAAAATCAAGCGAGCTTATATATCTTGCGCCGCGAAGGTTGTCAAGGATATCGTGAATACGAGGGAGAGGATAAGAATCCCTCGTAGTAACGCTATTCAATTTCCTACTGTCAACGCAGAAACGAACGGACCCATCCTTCTTAGTTACCATAACCACTGGACTAGCCCACGGAGAACGAGAGGGACGAATGACACCCACCTCCAGCATCTTATCAATCTCCTCGTTGAGGATCTTTAATTTAACAGGAGAAAGAGGGTAAAACCTTTGTCTAATTGGTGGTCCACATGTGTTAATCTTGTGTGATAACCAAGTAGTCTTACCCAGACCAATCTTGTCAGATGAAATGACTTCGAACTCATCAATGACCTGTTGAAGACATAGTTCTTGTTCAGGTAATAGAACGTTACGCGGATGTACGTAACGAACCTCACTAATACAAGAAACCTGAGGAAGGCAGTGGTTGTCGGAAGGAAGGTACATATTGCCTTTGATATTTTTGTTAAAAGCTTGACTAAAAACGGAAGTTAAACCAAACTTATTCCAGAATTCAATACCTAGAATAACAGAAGAAGACATAGAACGAGCTACTAAAAATTCATGGACAAAAGTTGTATCATTAAACTTAACTGGGAGATAAATTGTTCCCAAAATATCAATAGGAGAGTTATTAGCAGAAATAACACGAGGGCATGAATCGTTTTTTACCCAGAGAGATACCTAGTTGCTGGGTAAAACAATCACTAATAAGGGACATTTGTGCTCCAGAGTCAAGTAACGCTTTAATGACACGGTTACACAATAAAATCTCGATAAACGGTCGGTTATCAGACGAATCGGACGTTATCACCGGTGACACTGTACGGAGCAATGCGTGTCGCCGGTGGATTAAACATTTTTTGGATTGCATTTAGGGCAATCACGGGTTATAAAACCAGGCGTGTGGCACTTAAAGCACAGCATACCAGGGAAGTCAGGACAAGTACGATAGGGATGTCCTGTTTTATTACATTTTGGGCACATTTGCGATTGGGTGGTAGTGCTCGAAGCAAATTTAGTCGTTTCGGGTAAAAAGCTTTCGAAATGTGAAGTCATATCAATAAGAGAGTCCATATCAGTAAATTTATGAATCGATAGACACGGGAAGTATCTGGAATGCATGTTATGTATAATAATTTCCAAAAGATCTGACTCATTGACCGGTTTGCGTAAGGAGTCATTCAGTTGAGAAATCCTTATAACAAAATCTTTAACAGTTTGATCAGGTTTTTGCTTTAGATTCCTGACCTGTTGCTCGGTTTTAAATTCAAAATCTACAGAACCGAAAGTCTTTACAAAATACTGTTTAAGTTCCAGATACGTTAAATCAGATCGGCGGATCGACCTATAATAAGTTAATGCGACTCCGGACAAAACTTCGTGGAAGCGTTTCAAAAGATATCCGTCAGACAAATCATCCGCTTCCTTCTGTTCCTCAATACTCAAGAAAAATTGCCGAACACACGTACTACCATCATAAACAATTTGCCACTTTTTAAGTGAAAATCGTTTTTGGACGTAAACCGGACAGTCTTCCGATTTCATTGGAGAAGTAAGCAAAGAATGACTAGAACCATGCGTTGTCCTAGGTGGAATCGGTGGTGGTCTGGAAATAATAGGACTTTCGCGAAGAGGAGTCTCACAGATAGGAGCTTCTTCTGCCATGTTTAATTACAAAAAGGGTAAACAAGAAGTAGGTCGGACCTAAGAACTAAATAAGAAATAGACTCAAACAACCGTGCAAACAGCTTACCTTTGGTCACGACGCCTAAACATCCACACACCAAACACACGCTACGGGAAACTAACTAAGACTAACAACAGGATCAGAATAAAATTCGGGTTAAAATTATTATTTGGAAGGAATAATAAAAGAGTTCAATATTGGGAATAGTTACAAGGTTAGTATTAAAAATTGTATTTCACAAACAATGTATTAAAGCAAAGTATGTTGACTTCTTCAAGCAATTTCGTGAAATGAGAAACAATAAATGGATCTTTCGAGAAACACGCAATTCCTTCAACTTCTATTCGGGACTCTGTACGACTCTAATACCTGAAACATAGAAAGAAAAAAAACAATTGAAATTTTGCTCGCTAGGAGCACCACAGGGGTACTGTAGCGTTAACCCGCTACGGATAAAAACTTTTTGCATTTTTTTATTACTACCTTTTTTTGTAAATTCTTTATAAAAATTCACTTGGCGTGTCATTTTTGAACTTCGATTTCGTAAATTTCTATCGTCAATTTTTTATTTTCAAAGCGCGTCATTGCAGATTTGGTAGCCATCAGAACTGGTTTTCTTCTTGTGTTCGTTCATTTACACCAAAATTTTGCTGATGTGATCATAATTGTCCGGTTTTACACCGTTGTTTGGTTATCCAGTCGGCTACATTTTGTACTTGTAAAAAGGTGTCGATGTCAGTTTGTTCTCTCCTGTTATTTTGGTATGTATTTCATATTTTTTTTCTGTTATTTAATCCCATTTACTAATTATTCATTCTCCCAATAATTCAAAAGATTCTGCTTGTGTCCTTTGTCTGAACGTCCTATTTGTTTGTCCTTAGACGTTCATATTAGTACACAAGCCGGGTTTCGGCTTCACCCCGTGGGACCAGCTGCATGGGGCCTGGTTTTGATCCGGCACCAAAGCAGTGTTGCTGAGGGTCCAGGACGGAAGATTTGAGGAAGAAAGAGCCAAATCTTCGTCGCTGTACTCCACCCAAATTGCCTTCCGGGAGTGCGAAATCCCTACCATCTTCACAAGGACAGCAGTTTATTTCAAGACCTCACTTTTATTTTCTTTTATAGTAGTGGTATATAGCAGCGTATTTTTTTCCTGTTTAGTTTTACATTTCTTGCCATCCGCGGTATATGATATTTTATTTTATGTAAGGGGACGGAAAAACGAAACGTTGCATGCAATCTTTTATTTTTTTCGAGACAGTTTGTGTTTAGCTCGATTAACATCCCGGTCAATCTATATGTAAAATCTCGACTCTGCAGTGCCTTTTTTTTCGAAGTATCTTTTTTTTACCCTTTTGTACATTTTAAAAAAATATTTCGACCCGTTATTTTTTACCTTAAATTAAACGTGTTTGTCATGTGAAAAGTGTTTTCTTCCATATTTAGTACGTTACAAGATGTAATAACTTTCGTATTTATTTATTCAAAATATTGTTTTTAGTTAAATGTTTTATGAATTAAGTTTCATTCGAATGCGGTGTCCTTTATGGGAATTCTAATGGATAGGACATCTTTATTGCATTTAAATTTTATAAATGGAATAATAGTGTTTGTTTATCAAGAATGCTGTTTTAAAATGGATAATATTCCTTCTCTGTTTATACTTTCAGATAGTTTTGTGACTTTTTCTTCACCAGATGTGCCTGAATATTAGTATTCCATGCTTTTTATTTTTTATTGTGTACAATTACAATTGTACGTACCTTTATGGCAAGGTTAGTATCGGGGCTGTTTGCCCAAGGTCTCGTGGAGATTTTTCTAAAATCGTTTTCTTGCCTTTAATGCTTATTAACCATTCTGTGTTAAACTTAATTAAATAGGAATCTTCAATATTTAAATGCGTTCGTTTTTGTTTAAGTGGCATCTTTTTGATTGTTTACTATAAAGACTTTAGTGTTAGCAATATAGATAGGTAGGTAGGTACCTACATACGATGTTCGTTAAAGAAAAATGATAAACAATCTTAATAAATGTCTTTTTGTGGAATAATATACAACGCAACGAAAAACTTGAGACTTACTTTTCATAAAAAGTGTTTTATGTAGATTTTATTTTATTAAAATTATTTTTTGAAAGACGTATTATTACAATATTATTTGTATTCATTAGGTTTAGTCAATGACGTTTACCTACATTTTTCTTTCAACAAACTGGATATAGGCTTATTGATACCCCGTCGCTCCACGATCTCTTTCGAATCGCACAGTAGGTAATATGCTCTACTTAATTTTTTCTTATACAATATTTTGGGCAAGTAAGTTATAAAATCGATGTTTTTTTTTTTCAGATTTTTGTAGTAATTTTCTTTTAGGCTTATAACATTTAAATACCTTTATTAACGGGTATTACGGATGCGCATTATGAAAGAGTTCTCAAAGCGCTTGGTCCTGATAGTAGGGATTTCAACCAAATGTGGATGATATCCTGCAGTGTGTTTTCTCAGATTGAGAAGGGTGTAGGCCTTAGGCCTGCGGACTAAAGTGACCATGATAGGCTAATTTTAATAATTAATCCACGTTACAGTCATATAAAATTGTTTTTGAATGACCATTGGACCTTTTATCACCTATTCAAAATCAGCTTTCACTAATAGAAAGTGTGATATTTTGTTAATTCTTCAACAGTTTGACCTTAGGGTCAAAATGTTAGTTATTGACAGGATGCTTATGAATTATTTATTATTAAATGACATTGACAAAAAAGACTAGTAAGATTTTTAGGATTCTGTCGTTAAGCAAAGGAAATTTTAATCCTATGTATGTTTCTTTGACTGCCTCGTTACTCTAGTGGTTGCAAGCGCGACTACTGAGCGTGGGGTCCTGGGTTCGATGCCCGGTTCGGGCTAAGTGTTATTGGGTTTTTCCATTAGGAAATTCTCAGTAGCAGCCCGGAGTCTGGATTTGTGCCCAGTCAATGGCAATAGGCTCACCCCCTATTACATGGGACTATAACATAACTGGCGAAATGTGGGTGTACCTACTATATACCTCTGCCTACCCCTTCGGGGAAATACAGGCGTGATGTTATGTTGTTATGTTAGACCTTTTATCACCTATTCAAGTGTGATATTTTCTTAATTTTTCAACAGTTTGACCTTAGGGTGAAAATGTAGAGGTAACATTTTAGTTATTGACAGGATGCTTATGAATTATTTATTATTAAATGACATTGACAAAGACTAGTAAGATTTTTAGGATTCTGTCGTTAAGCAAAGGAAAATTTAATCCTCAGGTACCTATGTTTATTTGAAAACCGTGTGCTTATTTGGCAATATTCATTAAGTTTTGCTTTTTTACTTTATTATTTTAAAAAAAATTGTCTGTTTCTAGTTGCATTTTTACCAACTTTTTTCAGTGATGAATTTTGATAATTTAAAAAAAGTACCTGTCATTATACTGTGATTACGAGCAGGTTTGTTGATTTTTGAGAAATTCCTCAGGATCGTTTAATGTAGAAGGTAATTACTTAGTTATTTTTAAGCGCAAATCACACACAACGCGGGTCTGGGAAGGGCGCGGGTCGCGTCGGGCCCACGGCGGGTATATTAACCTGTTTTTATATGGATGACATCACACACAGCGCAGGTGCGTGTCGGGCCTGCGTCGGGCCCGCGTCGTGTGGAGCGCGAAAGCCGCGCGTTTCTCCCGCCACTACAGACAGAGCGTGGGTCACGTGTGTCGGGAGCCGTACCCGGCTCCCGCGCTACAACCGAGGCGGGCCCGACCCGCGCCCGACACGCACCCGCACTGTGTGTGGTTTGCGCTTTAGACCCGTGTTTGTTGTATGTTCAAACATACATTCATATTTTAATATTTATTTAAACTATTAATATTTAGCGCTAATATATTCAAACATTGATTGTACCTATGTGTGTCTGTCATCATGTTTAACACATATTGTTTTTTGTTCGTATTGTATGTTAATTTCATGAATTTTGATAAGGTGAGGATTTGAATTAATATTGCAGGAGACTGCTAAAGGAATGAGACAGTGTTTAAGATAGGGAATTACGAAAATATCTTTTTGTTTTTTTTTATCACTCAGAACTGTTTTACGTGTCCCTAGCATTAACATATTTTAAAATTGTTAATGAATACCTATCTCGATTTTTTCTCCATACCTGTACATTTTTAACTAAAGAATATTTGCAAACGCACAAACAATAATTAATGTCGGCGGCGGCGGTGATGGTTATGGTTAGTTTTTGATTTTATTAAATTACGTTGTGAAAATTTTAAGAAAACGTATATGCCCTTAATATCTAAATCATCAGCAACATATTGATTTGACGAGTAATTTGAAAGCCACCAACCAGCCTTCGCAGATGCATTGGCGATCACTACTGATTAAGCTTGGGGTAACTCCGTAAATGGGGTAATTTCGTTAGATGGATTTTCGTCGTGTGTCGCTACATTAATACGATGCGCACTAAAGTGAATAAAATGACGTCTCACACTATGGCAAATAAAAATGTCGCCACACTCAGCGTCAAAACTATTTTTAACGGGATGACCCCATACCTTGTCATATTTTGTCGATTTATGTGAACACAAATGTAAGGAACAGCTGTTTTTTTCACGATTTTAGGGTTGGTCTCATAGCAAAAGTTGTTCATTCTGAGTACAATGACCCCTTCAGATGTTTTCAGTTATTTCAATAATACGTTGTATAACTTCAAGTCACCTGTTACGCCACTAATAAGAAGAAAAAGGGTGGCCTTATAAGCGAACAGCATTATGTTTATTGATACCAATAAGAAATTACGATATGACAATGACAACCCTATTCGATTCGTGCAAGAATAATATTGCTCACATTAAACAGAAAACTTATTTATGAAGGCACTATGACAGAAACGTATAACAACGATTTCTTGAATATTTTTTAAATTGTATTTTGCTGAGGAATCGTTATCAATGATAATTACAATTTTTTTCAAATATTTGCATGATTTCTTATAAGGTATTTAATACTCGTCGGTGAAAATAAATCCTTCTTTTTGATGTACTGAGCCTAGCTTTGCATTTTATAACATCACATGACGACATTTTAAACTAATAATAGCCCCAGATTTCCACAGCGATATGTTCCGCGAGCAACTAAATGCGTCGTTTGATCATATTAAGTTACGAGCGTAGGTATGAGCGTCATGCTCAAAGTTACGACGTGCCCGCCCCGCCCTCTTAGCCTTTCTAACCTTTAGTATTTATTTCTGTAGTACTAAGTACAACTAGTTTAAAAAAAATTTGCGTCGGAAACTTACTTAGAGAATACCTATACCATGACGATATTTGCAGAAATTCAAAGAAAAACATCAGTAATTTAAAGTTGAAAGTCAACAATAAATCGTTGACATCTCGTGTCGGCAAGATGGCGTTCTGACAGCTGTCATAATGACAGCGCGCGCAAGGGAAAATGACGGAAGAAATTCAAATGTTGATTTTCTTTTGAAAACAATGGAAGTAATTTAAAAGGTGTTGTTTGTTTTCAAAGTATTTGTGTTTAATGAATGAAATTACTTTGAAATCAAACTTAACCTTGTAATTTAGAGTGTTTTATTGTTACTAATTTGTTAATGAGCGTAAAAAATTATTAAAAATTATACTTATATAAGTTATTCTCACTTTCATACGCATTTTTTTGCCATAATTTACTGAAGTCCACTACTACGTATATATCTTCTAAAAATAACTCATATAGTCACTACCCTGGGTCATAAGGGTAGTGATGATAATAAAGTAAAAAAAAAATACGAGTATATCCATGGAGTTTCTTGCCGATTCTTCTCCATAGGACATACTATCTGGAACCGTGCAACTAGAGTTGTACCCTGCTTATGGTCTTGAAATAAAAACTTTTGACTTTCACTTAGAACTCCTATGGGATTCTTATCGCTTTGGCAGCTCTGCTAGGTAGGACGTAGCCAGAAGTTGTCGGCGGTACCTATTTAGATTGGCTGTGAAGACCTACGGCCGCCGGATTTGTAGATTGGCAGCGTTTGCCTGTTTTATTTTTCTGTTTATTTGGTATGCTTAGAATTGTTACGATAAGCCATAAAATTCTAAAATTACCAGTGAATATTTATTAATTATCTTATGTGATCTTAATAAATAATATTTTCATAACATAACATAACATCACGCCTGTATTTCCCCGAAGGGGTAGGCAGAGGTGTAATAGTACACCCACATTTCGCCAGTTATGTTATAGTCCCATGTAATAGGGGATGAGCCTATTGCCATTAACCGGGCACAAATCCATACTCCGGGCTGCTACTGAGAATTTCCTAATGAAAAAACCCAATAACACTTTGCCCGACCCGGGAATCGAACCCAGGACCCCACGCTCAGCAGTCGCGCTTGCGACCACTAGACCAACGAGGCAGTCAATATAATATGTTCAAGATATTAATATTAACGAAACATGAAGTGGGAGGGTGAAACTAAAAAGATTTAAAAATCGATCAAAAAAATACATAACAATAATAAGTGGGTATTTATTAAAGTCCCTTTATATTCAACAAAATAGAGATAATTAACTACAATAAGATCCACTGAGAATAAGATCAGTAACCTGTGGCTAGTCGCCATTTTGATATACGAAGACAATTTTTCAAAAAAATAATACATTTAATGGCCGCGTGAAATCTAGTAGAATTTAATAATTAGGTACTCGGAAACCGGTCCGATCTTTCATCGCCACCGCTTTTAAAAGACCTCATTATTAAAAAAAATGCTTTGACAACATAATTATAGTCGGCCAATTTAAAATAAAACAAAGTAGTTTTATCATTATTAAACTCTAATTTTCGAAAAATAAAGTTTAAATTCGCAATATCGATGGAAAACCCTTAACACATTGACACTACCTTTATTTTTCCTTAAGCATAGGCAATTTTGCTTTTACAGTTACTAAAACCTTTTAAATGTTGAATTAAACCTTTTTTCTACTGTAGTAAGACAACAAATCGATTATTTTTTTCAGTGAGCAGCAAATATATCTTTGTAGAATTAACAGGTGAAGTAATGAAACAATTTAGTCAATTATATCGTGCAATTATTCTTTTTTCGAACCTCCGCCATTTTGTTTTCGTAATGCTGGCACGCCCAGTAGCATTTAAGGTGCGATTCCGTCGCAGATTATAATTATATTTTAAAATATAATATCGGTTGGTTAAATTAATTTTTTACTTATATGCAGTTAAGGTGTGAAGTGTGTGATATTATTTATTTATTATGCATTGAACTTTTAACTTTCCATTTAATATTTTTGTGTTCCGATAAGAATTGTTTTAAGTGGATTCTTTATTGGTGATTCAAAAGTAACTGAAAGTTATTAAGCCCTTTTTAGGGTTCCGAAGTCCTACAAGGAACCCTTATAGTTTCGTCATGTCCGTCCGTCTGTCCGTCTGTCCGTCTGTCCGTCTGTCCTAATCCTTTACAGCTTAATAACTTCTACAGTTATAAACATAAGTAAATGAAATTTTGTTAAAAAATAGTTTACATATAGATCTCAATTTTAAAAGAATAAAAAAATCGTTTTTCCGTATTTTAGGGGTGGCGTCCATACATGTGAAATGGGGAAAAAAAATTTTTTTTCGCTGCACCCCCTCGTGTGGGATATCATTGAATAGGTCTACTAAAATGAAGGTAATGTTTGATACACCACTTTTTTATCAGGTGTACCATCTGCGAAATATAGCCCGCCAAAGTGGCTTGCAATGTGTCCCCCCCCCTGCCATTTCTAAACTATGCAATGTAGAAACTTATAATCTTCCACATTGATAGACCTTTATAAAAACTCTCTTTTAAAATTATTTCGAGTATAATCTAATTATAATTTTTTGAGTTATAGAGAGAAAACTGAAAAATACTTAAAACGTCCTAGTTCAAAGGTCATTGACCTTAGAGAAAAATTATCATAGCAAATAATGCTCCTTTAGCTACTTTCTATTTGAAAAAATCACAAAAAGTAACTTTATCGCTAGATGGCGCTACTAACAACACGCTCTGAGTCGCGAATGCTGCCGATTATTGCAAAAACTAAAATAGCCATGATTAATATTCGATTTGATTCGTTTGTAATTACACCTACTTAAGGAACCCTATAATACTGAGCATGGCCCGACATGCTCTTGGCCGGTTTTTTTATTATAGGTTAATAAGTCAGCGAAGTTTAACAATTTCTATGATAAATAATAACTGTTTATTACCACACATATGATCGCTAACAAGGTTAAGGTAAAAAAAACTAAATTGCAGCATTCAATGACATGTTACCGTCGTGCAATTTTCGCTTGTCGACTTATATGTAGGATGACAAGTATCTTTCAAATTACACATTGTTTTTGTATCTAGTTCAATGACTTTTGGAAACAATTTTTTTTTTTCAGTCCAATCAGATCCCCGAACCGAAAGTCGATTTCTTGTCATATTTCTTAAACACAGCATAAGTAGTTTATTGTAACTGCATTGCAGAACAAGAGAGTTTCCCTTCCTATTAAAAAAGCCCAACTTAGTATATTTTTCTGTTATTCCACTACCTCACAAACACACAACAGTTTCAACACACACAATCTTGCACACACACGCAACTAGATACAGTAGCAATTATTCAATTAACACACAATACGTTTTAACCGGAACTGCGTTTCTGAGAAATTAATGAAACAGACGAGTATATCGTCAATGTTGCTTGCAATAGAGTGAGAAGTAGCCGACCGTGAATTTTGCTCTGTGGTTCCGTACAAGGAAGAAATGTGTTTTAATATTGTGTTTTATACACATTTTTTTTTTACGTCACGCCTCAATAATCTACGTTATTGTGTCGACGCCGACTGTCGCTGAAAACCAGCGCTTTGCCTTTGCTCCGTGCATGAGGCACTGCAATATGCTGATCGGTGGCCATTTTGCGCAGCTGTGACGCATATCTTACCACACTTCTTTGTTCTGTATCTGTATTTGTTCTGTGTTCCTGAATTTTTTGGTAATTTTGTGCGTCACTTTTGAAGCAAATAAATATAATAACTTCTTAGGTTTTCGCGATCACTACACATTATAATAAAACAAAGTTTAACCAGATTAAATCGCGTATATTATTTAAAATAATTAATTAAATGCTGCAAAGCTTTTGAAACGTCAGGAAAACCAATTTAAATAATATACGCGATTTAATACGGTTAAACTTTGTTTTATTGCAAATAAATATTTTTTCTTCTTTCTTTATAAAATTGATTGGGTGGCTTACTTTCAGCAGTGTATGTTTATGGGTTGATTTTTTATTAAACTAAACTAAATTCAAATAAAAATAAAGCATAACTCTAGCAAATAATAACGTTAGCTCCTTGTTTTGAGGAGATTCGCAGGAGAACGAAAGTAACTGACATGGCTCGAAGAATTGCCAAACTTAAGTGGGCATTGCTCGCAGAATGGATGGCCGATGGGGTCTAAAAGTTCTCGAGTGGCAACCGCGTACTGGAAGGCGCAGCGTGAGTAAGCCCCCTACAAGGTGGACCAACGACCGGTCGCGGAAATCCGCCGGATGCGGGAATCGCAAGACTGGTCGTTTTGGCGATGCTTGGTGAAGGCCTATGTCCAGCAGTGGACTTCTTTCGGCTGTATGTTAATGAATAGCTCCTAACTTCAGGAGAATTAGTTAAGCAAGTTAGTTGTTATTACTACTACTACTACTACTGTTCTGTGCCAAATACAAGTTTTTGTTTCTTTCTTTCATTGTTATATGTGACATATCGAGTGACTAAAGAGTAGCCATAGACACAGACACTTGAAAATGTGTTTATAACAATGATAATGTATAGTCAATCGCATATAGATGGTAAAAACCAGTATAAACAGAGTCTAGGTTTTGTATGAAACTTATATACCAAGCCAGTTCCGGTTCTAATGGTTTGCTACCATTGATTGACCGTACATAGACATTTTCTTTCTGAAAATCTGCACTTTGATGTTCGGTTTTATTAATTATATTTCTGTAAACGGATCTCTAAAAAGAATTAAACGCGAAGAGCGAGTAAATTATCCGTTAAACCATATACAACTGCTATTTATGCCCCAAAATGGTAATAGACACATTCTACCACAGTTGTACCTACTAGCTTTTAATAACCTTTAGCGTACTAGATACTTAATGGTTAACAGACATGGCAGATAGATACGTCAGTTGTAACTACAAAGTTTTACTACGGTACTTTAACTTGGTTCTAAACACAGACCAGTAAACCTCTAGGCGCCTATTAGCCGGATACCCCCGGTCACAAAGCATATGCAGTAGCACTGCATATTTTACGCCCAGCTACCAATCGGGATATCACTCCGTCAGCGAGCGGCACCAATCATACCACCGAACATTTGAGCCGACCAATCATAACGCGCCGTCCGCCCCCCGGTCCCCGTCATCATTTTACGACTGTGTTCTCATGCAAACAGCTCAGGCGTAGCATGACCGCTGTAGACAAAGCTTATGTCGACGGAAGAATAGACAAAATGACGTATTGTAGAAAGATTTCTTCCATCCGTAGCATGCCGATGTCAATAATGAAGAAAAGAAATGTTTCTATACTTCGATCGACACATGTCTACAACGTCGAGCATGACGAACATATTTCCTCTACTTTTGACAGTTAGGGGTAGACATGTTTCTCTTCAAATAGAAGAAATTAGTCTACATCTCATGAGACCTAGACAAAATTATTCTTTAGTTTTATTAGGACTAGATTCTTGTTAAATTAGTTTCATTGGAGTTTTAGAACAACAATAATAACATGTCGGGTTCCTATCGTCGCTATCTCGTTAGTTATTATCAAAAACTAGCCTTTGCCGGCGTGTAATTTGTAATAAGTATCGAATGACTATCGTGCATCCCTCGGGAACTGTGTCTTCCCGGGATAAAAAGGTTTCCTTTATGTTAATGCACACCCTATGGTCTACGTGCTAATCTTCATCCAAATCCGTTTGAACATGATTGAAGGACAAACAAACAAACATCCATCCTTTTGCATTTATAATATTAGTAGGATTACATATAAGAAAATTTGCTGGATGCCCGCGGCTTCTTCGGCTTATCACAGAAAGCCTTATCGCGCATCCCTCGGGAACTGTTTATTTTCTCGGTACAAAAAGTAGATAGAGTATACTTTATTGTTTGCACACCATAAAAATATTAATTTACTTTGTAATAGTGATGCGACTCGAGTCCACTTTTACTCGAGTGACATCGAAAAAAAACGTACTCGAGTGAAAAAAATATCGACTCGAGTTCACTCGGACTCGATTCACTCGGCAATCACTCATCAAATAACGTAATGTTATTTGGTTTTATGAATAGACCATATTTGCTCATTTTTATTAGCATATAATATTAATTTCGATATATGTATAAATGTTGATTTTGTAAGACTGGCGATGTATTGAAATAAAACTTCAAACTTGTCGTTTTATTAAGCCTCAACTTATTGACAAAATGAAAAAATAATGAATTCAAGTATTATGACAGGTGACTCGTTAGAGGCGAGTGATCGAGTGACTCGTGAACCACTAGAGTGACTCGACGGCTCAATCACTCGAGTAGTACTCGAGTAAAATTGTAAAATGACTCGAATGACACGAGTGGTAAAATCGGACTCGAGTCGCATCACTACTTTGTAAAACGCACCCTTCGACCTTGACATTCATGACTACAAAATGCGTATTGTTGTTGCTTTGAATTTTCTTTTTTCTAGATAACGAAACGTAATAATATGGTAGGATTTGGTAGAATTTGTACGGCACTATCTACGTTCTCGTTGCTATGGAAAAAGATCTGTCACTTTGTCTACGTAGAAACTCGAGTCGACGGGGCGCCTCATGCTCGAGAAGAAGAGATATCTTGAGAGAAAGAGCTTTGTCTACTCTGGGAAGAATAGACATAGAATTGGTCATGCTACGCCTACTGGTATGTGGTTCTAAATTAGGTAGAGTCATAACTTGTACAAGTCTAGTACATTTCAAAGTAATATTCATACGTAGGTATATTACTTTGAAATCATTGGGTAGGGTCGTAGTATTTTAAGGCCAGTTGTTTGTAAGGTCTTACTAATATTTAAATTGGTGAATCTACTCATCACAACGAACAATATTTACTATGGGAGTAACCCTGAAATCGCGGATCATCAGCTGATCCCTACATTTTGTCGATTTATGTTAAAACAAATGTTAGGGATCAGCTGTTTTTGTTTTACTAAAGTAAGACGCTATTAAAGCGTAGTGGTATGTATACCACAAAAGTAAGACCACTTAAAGGGGACTACATCAAGAGTATGTGTTATATGGGCTCCCAGAAGGCCACGAAGGCGTTGACGGATCGAAAACGATGTATTCCTTAAAAAACTGAAAAGAAGAGGCGCAGGATCGGGAAAAATTGAAGAAATGAAGGGAAGCGTAACTATTTCTGCCGCCAAACAGAGATGCGGTGCTCGTGGTACAGGTGCTGATGAAATTAAAATCACATGAGACTTTCCATCTTTAGGTCTTAGTCAACACCATTTAGGCAATACCAACTATTGCAGTTGTTATGGGCAAAGGTTACCACTTAACATCAGGTGGGCTTTTAGCTCGTTTTGCCATCCTCATCATCATCATTTCAGCCGAAAGACGTCCACTGCTGGACATAGGCCTCCCCCAAGTATCGCCACAACGACCGGTCCTGCGCCTTCCGCATCCAGCGGATTCCCGCGACCTTCACCAGGTCGTCGGTCCACCTTGTGGGGGGCCTACCCACGCTGCGCCTTCCAGTACGCGGTTGCCACTCCAGAACTGTACTGCCCCATCGGCCATCATTTCTGCGAGCAATTTGCCATCCTACGTTATGAACAAACGCGTTTGCCCAGGTGAGGGACGGCTCATAATATTAATAACCAGCAGCCGTGGTTTCGGCATATACTTCGGTTTATCACAGTGATATGATATCGCGCATCCCTCCGGAACTGTTCATCTTCTCGGGATAAAAACTAGCGTATTTGTTAATCCGGGTTATGGTATATCTATATGCAAAATGTCATTTAAATTCGTTCGGCCATTTCAGCGTGATTGCAGGACAAACAAACAAATAATAAAAACAAACGTCCAAACTTGTGCATTCCTAATATTAGTAGGATTTTTCTCAAAATAGGCACTGGGCACAGCTGCAAAATAATAGGTGACAAAAACAATATTTTGATGACAAACAAAAGGAGACTATATAATTTGATACATCCGATTTACCTCTCAATTAATACTGACTATTTTAGATCATATTATTATTACTATGTTGAATGAATTTATTATTAACTGTTTTACTATTAATTAATAATTGTACCTCTGACATTTTTAATATTTTATAACTACCTGCTATTATTTTGAAACTAATTGTCATTTAAAGATGACTAATTTGCACGCCTTGCAAAATATGGAACAAGGACTTTTTATTTATATAACAACATCTATTATTTTACACATATTTGCAAATAAAATGATTTGATTTGATTTTTACATCTATTTTCTAGACCTATTAAGCTCACTTCTCTGCCTACCTCCTTTCAATAGATAGTCACAATAATATGAAGGTGTTGCACCTACCGGTTCGGTCACAATCACGATGTCTTTACAAAAAGCGAAAAGAGAATGGCTTCGGTTAAACTCCAATTTGAGTTCACTATGTCAAAAATGTCCGTACATTGAGGTACAAAAGTGATTTGTTGAATTACTATTGTTTTACATATACAGTAGGTAGTGAGTGTACTTTAAACAACAAAAGTTAAACAACTTATTTTTAAAATCTGTTAATGTAATTGTTGACAAAAAAAAGAACTGCAGTGGAATCTGGCTTTAAATTTCGGAAGAAAAAAAAATTTGGGGAAAATATTTTATTAATTTTCACAAAATCCACAGAGGATGAATAATATGACAGTCTAAGGAACTCTAGCTCTGCTCTTTACTTTTACTTACGCTGTGATAATATTATGTTTAAATTTGACCAGGGCAATGAAACTCTGCTGTTTGGGAAGCTGTTAACTTTTATTTAGATCAGGTTAAGAAAAAAAATTTAAAAAATTACAATATATTTTTTAAATATAAAAAAAGATTTAGTATTTTTCATATTTAAACTTATCTCTCATATTTAAGGCTAGGCTCCCAAAATGAGGTGACTTTTTGAAAACTTAAGCTGAGTCGAACACATGCTTGATGAATGTCAAATTTAGATTCATGTTTTTTTGAACTTTTATCCATCGTTTGGCTAGACAGTTACATAATTAGTTGATTTTTGTTCGATAGTTTTATTTTTTGAAAATCATGCGTTTTTAGAGATTTTTCAAATATTTCTCCTTTATTATTTAACTTAGCTATATAAAATATATGCAAATAGGAAGATAATAAAGTTTATTAAATACTAGCTAGCGGAAATTTGTATAGATTGTTTAGTATTCTTGTAATAAAAAGAAAACTGTTTTGAGATTTACGACATTTACTTCCGTGGTAAAACACGCGAGAATGATTTTCTCGAAAATGAGTTCTATTGCAACTCGCATAAAATTGACGAGAGCGGCCCGCAGTTGCGGTGTGTAAGGGGAGTGCGAGGGTGGGAATTACGTTTTGGGAGCGTCCTCTTAAACTTTATCTCATATCTGTACCTGGTTTAAAAGTACCACCCATCTCAGCTAATTAGTACAGACAGACCTTCCCGCTACTGTGACAATTGGTATTACAGGGAAAACCAGGGATGTGCACTAAATTGTCGATATATCGGTAGAATAAGTGATAATTCGATTATTAATGTGATGTGACGTTGACATCTGTCAATATGTCTATTGAATAAAAACCGGCCAAGAGCATGTCGGGCCATGCTCAGTATTATAGGGTTCCTTAAGTAGGTGTAATTACAAACGAATCAAATCGAATATTAATCATGGCTATTTTAGTTTTTGCAATAATCGGCAGCATTCGCGACTCAGAGCGTGTTGTTAGTAGCGCCATCTAGCGATAAAGTAACTTTTTGTGATTTTTTCAAATAGAAAGTAGCTAAAGGAGCATTATTTGCTATGATAATTTTTCTCTAAGGTCAATGACCTTTGAACTAGGACGTTTTAAGTATTTTTCAGTTTTCTCTCTATAACTCAAAAAATTATAATTAGATTATACTCGAAATAATTTTAAAAGAGAGTTTTTATAAAGGTCTATCAATGTGGAAGATTATAAGTTTCTACATTGCATAGTTTAGAAATGGCAGGGGGGGGACACATTGCAAGCCACTTTGGCGGGCTATATTTCGCAGATGGTACACCTGATAAAAAAGTGGTGTATCAAACATTACCTTCATTTTAGTAGACCTATTCAATGATATCCCACACGAGGGGGTGCAGCGAAAAAAAATTTTTTTTCCCCATTTCACATGTATGGACGCCACCCCTAAAATACGGAAAAACGATTTTTTTATTCTTTTAAAATTGAGATCTATATGTAAACTATTTTTTAACAAAATTTCATTTACTTATGTTTATAACTGTAGAAGTTATTAAGCTGTAAAGGATTAGGACAGACGGACAGACGGACCGACGGACAGACGGACAGACGGACAGACGGACAGACGGACGGACATGACGAAACTATAAGGGTTCCTTGTAGGACTTCGGAACCCTAAAAAGTGAGACTTATTAGTCTACTAATTGATATCAATTTATGGTTGATTATTATCAATCATAAATTGATATCAATTATTTTATTTCATGTTGTGGTATGACACTAAAGTTAATAATCCTTTTCTGTATTTAGCAAGCAAGAAAAACGAAAAATAATATAATCTATGTGGTCGAAAATTAATCGATCAGGTGTGAATAGGGATCAAAGTGCGCAAAGATTTTAACGTTGAAATAAAATAGTTTGTTGCCCAAAAAGACTTCAAAAATGTTCTGCCATAATTTGGTAAACATACATTCATTCGTTTAGTTGTCTTTGGGCCACAAACTATCTTATTTCAATGTTATGATCCTTGCCCACTTTTGTCCCTACTACACTATACGGTAGGTATTTGAAAGAAAAATACGCAGAAAAAAATAAGTATTAGCTTTTAACAAAAATCATACCTTTAAGTTTAGTAGAACAAAGTTGTGGTTCAACTACGCAGCGTCCAATCAAAAGTTCTATTGATTCCAAAGAAAATTACTTAATAACATAATTGTATAAAGACTGACAACTTCTCGAGTAATCGACAAAATTGCTACTTGTTTTATATCAAAACAGTTATTACTTTTAAACTGTTTGACTTAACTATATTTTTAAGTGTTTAGTAGTTTAGAATTAAATAACAGACTAGGTAGTTCATGTACATAAATAATTCGATTTTACTTGCTTATTTAAGTTTTTCAGAATTATTTTTAATTTCTTCGTTGCATGAGTTTTTATTGTCAGCCAAAGAGAAGACAGTTAATGAAACGTACTAGTACTTTGACGTTATTTTAAAGTAAATGGATAAGTGACCTAACCTTAAAGCTACGCGGGCGCGTATGCGTGGTACTGAAATAGACCAATTTGTTGTCAAAGAACGATCGTCATTTTTAATGCCAACCCTACATAAAATATACAAGAAAATGAACAGTTACATAGTCAAATGTCTTTAACATACAAAACAAATTAACTTGCATCCCTAAAACACAATATAAAAAAAAATCTACATTAAAAAAATCCATTTTTCATACACACTAAAATCGATCATCAACAGCCCATCCCTATTCAACAATACGTCTTTATTTTTAATGGCAACCCTTTACGGTATTCTTTAGGGGCAATAACAGATGCCAACTTAAAGAATGAGTATTGAAGTGTTTTTTAGACTAGTCTACATACTACGGGTTCGGCTGGATTTTTAGCTTCTCGTTTGTTTAAAAAAAGATTATTATTGATCACTTATTTGGTTAGGTATGTCGATAAATTAGGTGCTAATGTTGATAATGAAGAATTGTCAATATTGAATATTTGTGTTGGTCTGGGTGTTTCTCATGTATTTGCAAGTATGTATTTACAAAAAAATAAAAAAAGTATGTAAGTATTATATCCATTGTCTAGTACCCATAGCACAAGCTCTGCTTAGTTTGGGACTAGATGGTGCTGTTTAAAAATGTCCCGAAAATATTTATTTTATTTATTATGGGGGAGGTTTGATTGAAAGAATGTGATAATGGTTTTCTTATACTCAATTTTCCGTGGATATTTTAAAATAAGGTTGTTGTATTGATATTCTATGGGTATACAAAAATTAAAAACATATCATTGCGAACCTAGATGCAAAAACAAGGTTTTAATTTAAATTAAACTTTTTCTCGTTTGATTTTTCTTTAACATTGTCATAAGCCCCTTAATTAGTCTAGTAATAAATACTCAATAATCACAAAGTCAGAAGCTAAAAGCAAATAATTAAGAATAATTATTATCATTATTAAGCACACATAATACTCACATTGAACTTGCAAATCCCAAAAACAAACCTATATTTCCTGTATTTATAAGGTTTCGCCCAGCTTGCGTTACTACGAAAAAAAAAAGATTCGCATATCTACAGTCAATATCGATAAGCAGTTATCGATAAAACCATCGACTCACCCCACCTCTAGCTACTGAGAACAGGCCACCGTGCGCAGGAGTTTTTGTAAGATACAGGAATGTTCTAATAACTTGATTTCGACCATTTAGCGTTGAATTGTTCTGAATATGGTGACATTGTGGGGTAGGCAGAATTCTAAGCCATTACGCTGATAATGTTTGATACTTATGATAGCTACATGTTGGAATTTTATTGGGATTACACAAAACTAGTTAGTCTTCTTCTGAAGATGCTTAGTAGAAGCACGTCAGCGATTTATGAGGTCCTAGGTTTAGGTTCCCGTTAGGTGAAGTAGGTTTTGTTGTGTTCATATAATTACGAAAAAACCGGCCAAGAGCATGTCGGGCCATGCTCAGTATTATAGGGTTCCTTATACTTAAGGAACCCTATAACCTACTGGTCTAATTATAAACGAATCAAATCGAATATTAACCATTGCTATTTTAGTTTTTGCAAACAGCGCCACCTAGCGCTAAATTTAAGAAGTGTGTTATACTTTGTGTTATCAATATAACACAAAGTTCCTTTTTGTGATTTTTTTAAATAGAAAGTAACTAAAGGAGTATTATTTGCTAAGATCATTTTTATCTAAGGTCAATGAACTAGGACGTCTTAAGTATTTTTCTGTTTTCTCACTATAACTCAAAAATTTATAAAGAAAGAAAAGAAAGAAAGAAAGATTTTATTTGGCACAGGACAGCACTACAAATAACATTAAATAAAGTACTAAAATAGATATAAGTAAAACATGAAGTTGCTGCCGGGCAATAAAAAAAATAATAATAATATAATCACATTATACTTACTCGAAATAATTTTAAAAGAGAGTTTTTATAAAAGTCTATCAACGTGGAAGATTACAAGTTTCTACGTTGCATAGTTTGGAAATGGCAGGGGGGACACATTGTAAGCCACTTTGGTGGGCAATATTTCGCAGATGGTACACCTGATAAAAAAGTGATGTATGAAACATTACCTTTATTTTAGTAGACCTATTCAATGATATCCCACACGAGGGGGAGCAGCGAAAAAAAAATTTTCATCCCCATTTCACATGTATGGGCGCCACCTCTAAAATACGTTATCAAGATTTTTTTATTCTTTTAAAATTGAAATCTATATCTAAACCATTTTTTAACAAAATTTTATTTACTTATGTTTATAACTGTAGAAGTTATTAAGCTGTAAAGGATTAGGACAGACGGACAGACGGATAGACGGACAGACGGACAGACGAACAGACGGACAGACGGACAGACGGACAGACGGACAGACGGACAGACGGACAGACGGACAGACGGACAGACGGACAGACGGACAGACGGACAGACGGACAGACGGACAGACGGACAGACGGACAGACGGACAGACGGACAGACGGACAGACGGACAGACGGACAGACGGACAGACGGACAGACGGACAGACGGACAGACGGACAGACGGACAGACGGACAGACGGACAGACGGACAGACGGACAGACGGACAGACGGACAGACGGACAGACGGACAGACGGACAGATGGACAGACGGACAGACGGACAGACGGACAGACGGACAGACGGACAGACGGACAGACGGACAGACGGACAGACGGACGGACCTGACGAAACTATAAGGGTTCCTTGTAGGACTACGGAACCCTAAAAATCTTGAAATGCAAATCGTAGGCGGTAAATCACGAAAACATGACCATATCAATCGCTTTATGACGTCGTCGTTAAATTGTTAATTTCCTAAAAAAAAAACTGTGGAGAACTCTATTTGCACAGAAACACATGGATTTTTATGTTTTCTATATAAGAATAAACTTTTACTCACCCCTTCAATCTTTTATCTTTTTTATTCAATTTCCTTTGAACTACAAAATCTTTTTCTCCACTAGAGGGTGTTAAAACAAAACGTTTTTATGTAATAGGAATCCACCCTTAAGAGTCCTCTAAAATCAAAGTAGAAAAATCTTTTCTAACGCGTAAAAAATTACAATAAAAAACCAACTCTACTTCTTTAGAGGTAAGATTCAAAATCACTTTATAAGTTTAAAAAGAAATGTTAAAAATTGTGCAAGCTATTACAGTCTTTATTGCTGAGGAATAAAGTCCATGTGCTTGGAATTTGGTTGAGTGCGCGTGTACTGAATATGTAATAGACAGGGATATATGAAGAGATGTGGTGTAGAAAAATGGATGCGGTATTTTACGGGTCTGCTATCGAATTTTGAAACTCACTCGCGATCGCAATCATGTTGAATCCAATGTTGATTGCGACGTATATTTTGACAATGTGTCTTATCGGCAACTACTTATGCACCACACAGTGGTGAGTGCGTTATATACAAATACCCTACAGTCCAAAAGATTAATTACAAATATTTTAAAATATTTATTATAAAAAACTTTCTCTCATTGTGTTTCAGTAAATCAAAGGAGTCTATCATATGAGTCTTAATAAAACAGCGGTGTCTCCTAACACAGGCATTAATTATTTTGCTTAAAAGGAGACTCCAAGTACTAACATGTGATTTTTTCAAGCACAGCAAACTATTTTATTATTTAAAGCATTTACGAATGCAAAGCGAAATCTAACGATTTAAATTGTGGAAAGAAAAAAAAACGAGTGTGCTTTAATAATACTACATCCTGAGGTTAGTCCAGTTGTCAGACTTTCGGGCTTCTGATATATTATAGATATTCGTATGGCAACCGGGACCGACAGCATAACGTGCTCTCCGAGGCACGGAGGGGTCTCGATGTACAATGAAACGGTCACCCATCGACTGACCGCAACTAGCGTAGCTTAACCTCTCAGAACTCACAAGCCCTTAAAGAAAAAACATACAGTGTTTAAAACAAAACTGTGCTTCTTTTGCCAGATTTATAATATAACGCATCCACTTATAATGCATCTGTGACAAAAAAATCAATCTTCATACTAAAGCAAAGTGCTGTTCAAGCCGTAATGTTATTCTTGCTTACAATGTTAACGCTATTTCTTACTGTGGCAACAGCAGAATACTTGAGACGACATTTTAGTACTTTTTTGAACCTAAATTAAATTAGGTAAATCTAACAAGGTAATTTAATGCGCAAAAACAAAATCATTTTATCAAAACTCCGGAGAAGAACCGGAGTGACCGACATAGCTTGTAGGATCAGTAAGCTGAAGTGGTAGGCTGGCCATGTCTGTCGAAGGACCGATGGCCGCTGGTGCAGACGAGTCCTTGAGTGGAGACCGCGAATCAGCAAACGCAGCGTAGAGCGTCCCCCCCGCTAGGTGGACCGACGACCTAAAGAAGGCCGCTAGGGGGGACTGTATACAGAAGGCAGAGAACAGAGTGTTGTGGCGCAACTTGGAAGAGGCCTATATCCAGCAGTAATCTCGTTACAGATTTTATCCTTCAAAGAAACTCCAAGCATAGCTCGCTCCATAGCTCGCTGAGCGACTTTGAACTTGTGGACAGCCTCCACGAGTGACGATATTTAATTGATCGTCCGGCGCACCCTGGGCAGTCAGCCCCGCTACCAACTTGCTGACTGGCTAATCTTTTCCCCACGACTTGAGCTATTATCATGATGTAGCTCGTGTCGACACGAAGAAGAAGAAGAAGCCCAACTGTCTGTGTCCACGTCGGAATAAAGGGCTTAAATAAATAAATAAATAAGTGTTTTTTTACATACCTACAACATTAGATGAAAACATAGACGAGTAAGCCTCTAGACGCCGGTTAGCTGGACACCCCCGGTCACAACGCATATGCTCTACCACTGCATATCATACGTCCCTCCGCCAATCGGAACGTCACTCAGTCAGCGAGCGGCACCAATCATAAGGAATCATACCACCGAACTTTTGAGCCGGCCAATTATAACGCGCCGTCCGCCCCCCTGACCCCACCAACGTTTTACGACTGCGTTCGAATACAAAACTTTGTTTATGCGGAGTCTTGAAGCTTACTGGTCTGTGGATGAAAATCATCCAATTTCTTTATTCAAAGTCACATTGGACAAAGAAATTTGACGAGAATACAGCTGGGCATTATGGAGCTGTTATGTTGGCACGACTTACATCTTCTTTCGGCGTTTATTTATTAAATAACATAATCAGCCCATTACAGTCCCACTGCTGGACACGGGCCTCTTCTCAGAATGAGAAGTCAGGCCTTAGTCCACCACGCTGGCTTAGTGCGGGTTGGCGGACTACACACAACATCGAGAACTGTATGGAGCACTTTCAGGTGTGCAGGTTTCCTCACGATGTTTTCCTTCACTGTTAAATCAAATTCTCAAATCAACTCAGTTGGCCTTAGACGCCTTTAATGACCCCCACGCCCATGATCTTGAATTGAGAGAGTTGCTTTCTCAGCAGTGGGACAGTAAAATGGGCTAATCAGTAATAAATTTATACATACAGTCTCATTTCGCCAAGATCAAGACTCCGTAAAAAGACCTTAAAATACCGCAATTTTAAATAATAATAACTGGCGCCCGTGGCTTCGCTCCCATGGTATATCGATAAATAGTATTCTGTATTTTAATCCAAGATATGATCTATCTGTGTGCCAAATTTCATCCAAATCCGTTGAGACGTTTTCATGTTATTAAAGGACAAACAAACAAACATCCATACTTGCGCATTCATAATATCCGTAAGAAGTAGGATTATCAATCAATCAATCAACTGAGCCTATCGCAGTCCACTGCTGGACATAGGAGGCCTCTCCCAAGTTGCGCCACAAAGCTCGGTCCTCTGCCTTCCGCATCCATGATTAGGATACTACCTATGCCTATTTTTCATCAAGATCAAGACACGGTAAACAGAGCTTAAAATACCGCAATTTCAAATAATAAAAGTATTCAATCTTTTTAGGGTTCCGTAGTCCTACAAGGAACCCTTATAGTTTCGTCATGTCCGTCCGTCTGTCCGTCTGTCCTAATCCTTTACAGCTTAATAACTTCTACAGTTATAAACATAAGTAAATGAAATTTTGTTAAAAAATGGTCTACATATAGATCTCAATTTCAAAAGAATAAAAAAATCGTTTTTACGTATTTTAGGGGTGGCGTCCATACATGTGAAATGGGGATAAAAAATTTTTTTTCGCTGCACCCCCTCGTGTCATTGTATCATTGAATAGGTCTACTAAAATGAAGGTAATGTTTCATACATAACTTTTTTATCAGGTATACTATCTGCGAAATACAGCCCGCCAAAGTGGCTTGCAATGTGTCCCCCCCCCCTGCCATTTCTAAACTATGCAACATAGAAACTTATAATCTTCCACATTGATAGACCTTTATAAAAACTCTCTTTTAAAACTATTTAGAGCATAATGTGATCATAAATTTTTGAGTTATAATGAGAAAACTGCAAAATACTTAGGACGTCCTAATTCAAAGGTCGTTGACCTTAGAGAAAAATGATCTTAGCAAATAAAGCTCCTTTAGTTACTTCCTATTTAAAAAAATCACAAAACGTAACTTTGTGTTATACCTATTGATATGACACACTTCTTAAATTTTGCTTCTTAAATTCAGCGCTATGCGGCGCTGTTTGCAAAAACTAAAATAGCAATGATTAATATTCGATTTGATTCGTTTGTAATTAGGAACCCTATAATACTGAGCATGGCCCGACATGCTCTTGGCCGGTTTTATTTAATTTATATTTTAAAACACAAGACCGCAAACCGCATTATGAGTGCTTGTAAAAACAACTTTTTTGCCGATCCAATTATCGATTCATACCGAGTTTACCGAGTAATCGGTATATTGTGTATTATTACTGTAATTACATGTCATATTACGGTTATATCTCCACGACTTTGCTACTTATAAAAGGGGTAAGCAAAGGAGTTCGTATTAAAGGAAATACCTCGTCAGGCCGAAGTAATGTGGATGGCTACAACAAAAGAGGCAGACCGTATATTGATTGTGTGAAACTCAGACGAATAAAGAAGGCGGACTGAATCTCGCTAAACAATAAGTGAAGCATCTATAGTATCACCGCCGGCTCACTTAAAAGTACGGACCGGCACGCACACATTCACATCTATAGTATGCCAAAAAGCCGTGATTACGCAAAAAATCTAGTGTGACGGTAGTCATTGTTATAGTGTCACAAATAAAAGACCAGTATAAATCTGGTGTGTTAAAATGCTTTCGAAATTATAGTGGGTTTAGGAGAAAATGAAGTGCTTCAGTCTTTGTTTAGCGAGATTCCGTCCGCCTTTTTTATTCGTCCGAGGTGTGAAAGATGTTATGGATGGAAAGAAAGTGAACACAGTGATGATGATAATACCTTATTAATAGATCTCTTTAGCAATTAACCTTTTTAAGTCTTTTGAACTTTAGTAAAAGTTAATTCAGTTATTATCAGCAAATAAAATGCAGATTTTTTTTTTTATAATAAATAATAATAATAATATAATGCTAAATGTTGAATCAAACTTGTATTTACCCGTTTTATTGAAATGCAAATACAAACAGAACCTTGAATAATTAATATAAACACACAACAATATAAATGTGCATAGACAATATAAATAAATACACGCTGAAATTTGAGTCGCTTAATTCCCGAAAAGGGGTCATTGTACTCATCATCATGAACAACTTTTACTATGGGACCAACCCAGAAATCGCGAAAAAAAATCAGTTGGTCCCTACATTTGTGTTTACTCAAATCAATAAAATGTGGGACCACCAGATTTTTTTTTCCGGAAATAAGCGATTCAAATTTCAGCTTGTATATAGAACAGTAAATAGTTTAAATTGGCGAAATAAATATCAGGATATAAATTAATTTACTTATCACCTAAACCATATATAGATATATCACCTCATATGCCCCTCTAATGTCCGATGGGGTTGTTAGGAATTTAAATGGTCCCAACTTGAGGGTAGGGCATTTAAATTATGTCTTTTAAGCGCTTTATGTCGCTTAATTTGTTTTGTTCAGCACTTAGCGCTTGATCTATGTTTGTGGTTGAATGTATGGAATGAATCGGTGAAGGGATGAAATAGTTACAATGAGAAACTATTCGAGAAATTACCTTTATATTTTCTGGAATTAATAATAGAATAAGTAGTTTTTTTAACGAAACATCTGGGATTACCCTATGTAATTTTCCGGGTTAAAAGTTATTTCTCTATTTAATTTCATTACAAAAGCAAATAGGTTTCACATTTTAGTAGTTAATATTACAAATAGAGAGACAAGCAAAATAAATTTGGAATACTAGGTACGAGAATCGTTTTATTTTTATTTAGGCTCTAAGAAACGTTAGAAACATGATTACTTATCTATACTAATATTATAAAGAGGAAAACTTTGTTTGTTTATAATCAATAAACTCCGAAACTACTGAACCGATTTTAAGAATTCTTTCACCATTACAAAACTAAAAAAATAACTAAAAAAAAGCTTAGATTTCACTAAAATTAAGTAATAGTTTTTCTTTTGCAAAAAAACCCGATATTCTTTTCAAAACGGGCTTAATAAGCTTAAGCCTAAACTATAAAAGAATAAAGTCCACACAATATTTTATTATTTTATCCCGCGAACCTACATTGTCGAGAAAAACAATATGGCGTCCGCAATTTTTTTTTAATTGACCAGTAATTTTCTCGCGCCAAGCTCGTTACAGAAAATGCCCGAAACATTTCGAGTCTTGTTTAATTAAAAACGCGAATAAAAATTTAACTTGCTACCTCCTTTATTGCCCTGATGTATTGCCTTTAAAACTGGTCCACAAGAATAAACTCTATTTTGTAGTCGTTAAAACACATTTTTCAGTACAACACAGTACGTATTCTTTTTCTGAAGTCGCGGGTTTAACGATTTCCTGTTCTATTTCGGTAGTGATAAAATACAATTTTGATTGCAGTATTATTGTTTCGATTTGAAAGTGATTTTCCGTTTGATTCCCGGAGAATCGTTTGTAATCTTCACGCTCTGTTTTCTTGTTGTGTGAGCAGAATTTTGAGTGTCGACAACTTTTTAAGGGGTGTTACAACCTTTTAGGTTTTATCGACGAATCTGTAGATAACTTTGTCTCATAGGTATATGCTACATACATGATAGGTACGTACCTATGTACATAGGTGCAATCAATAAAATAAAAAACAAAACAAAAGACCGGCCAAGTACGAGTCTGACTCGCGCAGTAAGGGTTCCGTACCACCCATCGACCTGATACCCCACAGAAACTGATTTAGTTTACGAGAGTTTATCAAAAGACATCAACGCCCAGGCGCGAAATATGATTTTTTTCTTTCTTTCTTATGCAGGTACCACCACATATGTCTATATTTGTCATAGAGTTATTATACTGACGTAAGTATGGAAATGTCTTTGATATTTGTCTTATTTTTAGTATTTGTTGCTAAACTACATAATATCCACTATAATCTGAACAAGTTTGACGCTGGTATGTATTACCGTTTTGAAGATGAAGCAGGAACAAAAACGTTGAAAATAATGCATGTTTTTGAGGTTTCTTGTATGGGGACCCCCACAGAAATGGATAGCTATTTCTGTGGGGACCCCCTTTAGTTTAAGACTTTTTTTGTTTTTAGTATTTGTCGTGATACATAGCAACACATATTCTGTGAAAATTCCAACTGTTTTTCTATTACCATTACAAAGATACAGCCCTGTGACAGACAGACGGACGGACGGATAGCGTACCGAGAGTAATAGGGTTCCCTTTGGCACCCTTCGGGTACGGAACCCTAATTAGTAGAAGCATGGACGAATAAAAAAAGGCGGATGGAATCTCGCTAAATAATAAGTGAAGCACCCATAGTAAGATCGGTAGCCTGTAAAACCCTTCACGGACGAATTGACTGTCCTGAGCCTTATGACCTATTCTGTCGACTATATGTTCCCGACAGATACCTCAGACACCGTCAGAGCCACCGATACCAATTGTTCGCCCAGCCGTCATGTCGAACTGTCTCCAGGGCAGAGTCCCCAGTGTGCCGTACCTTAAAGGCGCTCAACGCCCTCCTGGTTGCTAACCCTGAATTCGATGTGTTTGCGGACGGATGGAATAAAATTTTGCTAGTATGTCTGATGTTCTGTGAGAGAATGTATGCGAGGGTGTCCACTGTTCCATGTTAAGGTCGTAGGTATATGTAATTTTGTCATATAAAATTTGTCATATATGTAAATTGTAATATCATCGTTATATTGTGTATCGTTCCTATGTTAATTAATGTAATTGGTTTTTGTACCGTGTTAATTAACTATAAATAAATAAAGACGGCTCGCTTAAAAGTACGGGCTGGCACGCACACGTTGTTTATCTTACCCATAGTAAGACAAACAACCGATTACACAACAAATCTCGTGTGAAGGTAGTCGTTGTCATAGTGTCACAAATAAAATAACAATAAGCTGTGTGGTGTGCAATTATACTTTTAAGAGTTGTGTTATAGATGATAAAATTATATATTATTGTTATTGTGTGCCTCTGGCTGTAGTAAATAAACAATTTTTCTCTCTTTCTTTCTTTCCAAAAGCTGTCGAAATTATAGAGAACTTAGGAAAAAAAAATGCTTCAATATTTTCTTAGCGAGACTCCGTCCGCCTTTTTATTTTATGTGCGATCGTGTTCCTACCGATTCGACTCATCATCATCATCATTCATCATTTCAGCTGAAAGACGTCCACTGCTGGATATAGGTCTCCCCCAATGGGAGGGGGGGATATGCCATAATCGCCACGCTTGGCAGGCGGGTAGGCAATCGCAGTTATACTCAGAGAATGCTGATGCCACTGGCTGATGCCCATCTTCTGGTGAATCCCTTAGTCGCCTTTTACGACACCCATGAGAAGATATAGGATGGTGCGATTCTTTACGTCCAGCACCACACGGAACTGATTCGACTAACTTATATAATTATCTACCAAATTTATACCTTTAGATTTTACGCCGCATGCGTTAATATAATAAATAATTAAATCATTACCAATTTAATATTTCTTTGACAAAACTTGGTGTGTTGCCAAAATTACGCCCAAAGTTTACATAATTTATTTATTTTAGTTCAAAAGCAAATAGTTTACAGCTATTATTTATTTCGTTAATTTATTTAGTTTTTATGTGAACAAATATAATAATCATAATACGAAAATATTGTGATTTGGTTATAGTTTGTATTTTGTTACTAGAATATTTGTAAAACCATGTTTAAGAATTGTATAGATTTTTCATTGAGTGAGCATTTTGATGAGGAAAATCTAACCATTTCATCATCATCATCATCATTTCAGCCGAAAGATGTCCACAGCTAGACATAGGCCTCCCGCAAGCATCGCCACAATGACCGATCCTGCGCTTTCCGCATCTAGCGGATTCCCGCGACCTTCACCAGGTCGTCGGTCCACCTTGTGGGGAGGCCCCCCGACAGCCGACGCTGTAGGTCTACTCGCGTTTTACGAACGACAACGGAAGTACGAACTTTCGTTCCGACTGATACTTACATAATAAAGATAGGCACATAAAAAAGGCACAATTAAGATAGACTACGGTTCATAGTCGTATACAATTTACCGGAGATGACAAAAACAAACGTCAAAACACGATCATCGCATGCGATAAGGGAACGATGGTTGACCGGAGTAGCAAATTGTGCGATGAATCGTACGATTTATCGAATATCGTTGAACGGGAGTAGACCCCCTGCGCCTTCTAGTACGCGGTCGCCATTCCAGAACTTTACTGCTCTATCGGCTATCCGTTCTAAATCTAACCATTTAAATTTAGGAAAAGGAGAAGACTTTGTCCAACAGTGGACTGCAGTAAACTGACTTGATGAGAACTTACTTGAAAAAAAAAACAAATCTACTTTTTTTTCTATTTGTTCAGACAATCTACCTACTATTCTACCATACTCCCCACTTCTAGGTACCAAAACCCCCCAACAAACACAGCCCATCAACACTCCATTACAGAAACGAATAATAAAATCCGGTACAATCGCGAAGATCTAGCTTGCCGCCATAAATCGACTACATTTAACACTATCGTGAAAACAGTGGCCATAAACACTTCTCTGCCTTCCTGTACCCGGTTTATTTTTTTCACAAGCAAAGGAATTTAGTGTACAGCCTGTGGGAAATGCAGTTTGGCGGTAAAAGCTAAAATGGCGGCTGTTTTAAAAATATGCACACTGTGTGAGTTAGTTTCATTGTATTATTTGTAGGAAGAATGTAAATTCCCTTGCGTTGTACGTTGTTGAAACATAGAATGCGGTAGTTATTATCAATCTTTATGTCGACAAAGAAAAGAGTTACTGTTAATTAGTATAGGTACCTAGTAGTAGAAGAGCTTCTTGTGAGCTCGTCCGGGGAAGTACTACTACACTTGTATCTGCCAGCAAACAGTGATGCTTGCATTGCTGTGTTCTGATGCGAATGGCACCAGTGAAATTATAATCACGTGAGACTTTCCATCTTCATGACTCAATTTGGCGAACGCGACTTGCGGTACCATTAGGCACCATGCAGTTGTTATGGGTAAGGGTAATCGCATGAGGAAATGTGGGTGGTCTTTACTCAATACAAACGCTGTTGACTGTTTTCTTTCTGGTTTATAACTCTAGCTAGAGAAATGATTTTTACAGTAAAATAAATATTAACCTTTTATTTTTCATTTTTGTTGATAAATTATTTCTTGGAGACCTCAAAAATTGTCAAAATTGCCTATTTAAACCGCTGTCTACAGAGGCCTAGTGTACACACGGCTACACATCAAGCTCACACACACACATCGCACACACCCACGGCGACCTTCCAAAAAATAAAAAATAAAACAGAATAACGTGCTTCGATCCCATTAATCTTTGGATTCTGCCAATTTTTCCTAAGACTGACGAAACCAAAGAAAATTTGTTTACACACCAAACAAAAAAAAAAACAGTAGCGTTGAACTTAAAACAGCCAATTAAATCACTAATTCCACTAACAATTACGTACACTGGCACACGAATACAAAATAAATCATAATCTGGCGTGCCAACACGCCAATGCCAGTAAAATATTCCCAGTTAACACTTCTGAATGCGATTGTACGCCAGCCATCTTCAATTTGCTACTTAATTTATTATTTTCAGGAAACAGAAGTTTTTCTGGTTTGATTGAGAATTTTTATTAATGTACAAAAAGGTTTTAGGTAAATAAAATGTGAGGGAGTAAAAGGCTATCGTATGAATTGATCGATTAAAAGTGAAGGTATGTTGTTGGAGTCAAATCTAGACCCTATATAATATTATAAATGCGAAAGTACAGATGGTTGTTTGTTTGTCCTTCAATTACACTGAAACGGCTGAACAAATTTGGATGAAATTTGGCATATAGATAGAACATGCGGAGCTGCGAGTGCCAGCTAATCATCAACTCATCATCATCAACTCAGCCTATCGCAGTCCACTGCTGGACATAGGCCTCTCCAAAGTTGCGCCACAACACTCGGTCCTCTGCCTTCCGCATCCAGTCCCCCCCAGCCACGTTTTCAGGTCGTCGGTACACCTAATACCTATATTAAATTAAATAAATTCTTATAAAATAAAAAAAGTAAATAAAATGGTTGTAGAGCGTTTTAATTATTATAAGGAACTCTGTAATTAAATAAAACTGTCCTCAACAATAATTACTAGGAAATCATAAATACACTATTAAATAATATCACATCACTATCTATTTAACGTAAATAGTAAACTGAACTACGTTCGCAGCCCAACACTATAATTAGGGTTCGTTAAATTATTTATTAAGGACAATTATGAGGAAAGGGGTTCTGTAGGCACGCCTTGTTTTATTGTATTTATGGTTTTGTAAAAGGGATAGTCGGTTGAATTTCATTGGTTAACTGAATTCGATGTTATTAAATTAGTAGCTGGATGATGGGTTTTCAATTGGTAATAATATGATTATGGGAATAGGGATGGGCACAAATAATAATCTTGTGATATAGGGAATAATATTATTATAAAGGATAGATATGGTTGCAACGATTCTACGGCTATTGTATCCTACAGCTGGTATAGCGCCTCCACAAGTCCAAAGAGAAATTACGAGCGCAGTGGAAAAACACAAACAGGAGACCTCCGATCAAATACACTATTCGCTTTGTGCACAACAGGGGCGCCATCTAACGACCGCAACATTTCAGGAACCGTGAATTATTTTGACAGATTGTTCTCTTGATAAAATAAAAAAAAAATTAACAAAAACAAAAAACCCGACTGCGTGTAAAAATAACAGAAAAGATATAAACAAGACTTATCAACACGCAGTCGGAGGCTACGTATGTTTTTGGTCATGAATTACATAATAGTTCCTATGTAGCCTCCGCCTGCGTGTTGATAAGTCTTGTTTATATCTTTTCTGTTATTTTTACACGCAGTCGGGTTTTTTGTTTTTGTTAATTAATTTTTTTATTTGAAATTTTTTAGTTTTGTTATCATGTTTTATTTATCATACTATTAATGTTTTTTTTGAAAAATCTAATTCATTTTTAACCTTGAATATTTTGTTGTTTTTTAGCATTTCTCATTCTAAATTACATTTAAACATATAAGTTGTATATATTTTCGAAAAGCATTTATAAAACTCTTTATTTTGATGCCCCACTCGATGGGTTTCGAGGGAAAAAAAAATTTTTGGTGCCGTAATTTGGCGCCAAAAAGCGGCCATTTTAATTTTTATAATTTTGATATACCCAGTGTCACTCTCACAATTAAGACGAATCTAACGACACCTCACAAGTTAAAATCCATCAAGCCGTTTAGGCTGCAGAGCGTGCCAAAGAAATATACATACATACATACATACATACACTCGAAAAACATAACCCTCCTTCTGGCGCAGTCGGGTAAAAAGCCATAATTGGATATTTTTTTATAAAGCTCTAAAATTCACCAAGCACCAACCAAGCACTTGCACACAGCACCGACTCAAGAAATCTACTATTCAGCATCCAACAAACAACACAAAGGCTAACAAGTCTGCATAGTTTTTTTAAATCGGCAGTGGCCCTACCAGGGTGCCCGGCCGAGATCCGTCGCAATCTGTGGCTTAAGACACTCCCACCCAGTGTTGCCAGATCGATGAAACGAAAATACGATGCACAGTGGGTCAAAATTAGCAGAAATACGGTAAATCAGTTTAAAGAAATACGGCAGATTTACGGTGATAAATTTTCAGAATGTTCTGCCTATAATTGAAGGCAATACTGGTGATTGCGACGTAGTAACCCTCGAAACTCAAAATTTCTTGCGTTTTTTGCAAGCTATAGCTATATTTCACGTTATATACCTATTGATCGGAATATTTTTCGCGACAATAATCACAATATCGTAATAATATAGTGAGTAGTAGTGGGTATTTAGTATTAGTAGTATAACATCCTAGCTTTATAAGCTCCACAATATAAAGTTACTATCAAATTATCGATTATACTATCGAGCTTATAGAGCTAGGTTAATGTTATTATTCAATTGATCATCATCATCATATCAAACAAAAGACGTCCACTGCTGGACATAGGCCTCTCGCACCTCCCCCAAGATTGAGTAGATATATTGTTACAACAACCTACAACGTGAATTAGAGCTACAATTTGCAAAAAACACACGAAATTTTGAATTTCGCATGCTACTAGGTACATCCACCATCACTGACTTGAGTAGCACACTAAAGTGATACAAATTATAATTTTTTTGGAAAACTATCAGTTCCAGGTTGGATTGCAAAAATTACGGTAACTTTCATACACCGTAATTTATGACTACGGTAGGTGGCAGAAATAAAAATAAAAGCCTAAATTACGGCAGATCTGCCGTAATTACGGTGCATATGGCAACACTGCTCCCACCAGCCATTTACCACATCCAGCCTAGTGCATAAGCATCTTCCTGCGGGGTATAACTTTCCCTGGTCCACTTCGAAGTCACTCAACCGACTTCGAACCCAAATGGGAAGATGTAATTATAATCTTGGGAAGTGGGGTTACATCAACAAAACGGTGACAAGGTGCGTGGTATGACCAATGATATTTAAAAATATAGATATGTCATACCCTAACAAAATAAAAATAAAATGTTCCGTACGCAGCGGTAGCACAATACACATAAACGAATAAAAAGTAAGCAAGTTGATTACTTCAAGGTACCTACTTTCGTGTCATAATTGGAATACTTTCTGTACACACACGTCACACGACATAATTTAAGTTTTTTTTTTTGCCACCGGTCACGTTCGGCGCCTTACTTGACGCGTATTAATAGAAAAACGTGCTAATTGGGACGTTTTCGAGTCTTCAGATTGCGAGCCCAGTAGCATATCTGTACTTTTAAAATATCATTCGGTATGACCCTCAAACTATGCCTCACCTCTTATCCTGTCCTTTGTGCCCCAACACCTTGCACTAATCTTCTGTTTCCTTTGTCAACAGGTCCCAGAAGCAGAAGGATGAAGAAGACGTCGACTCCTGACGTTTCTGAGAAGAGGCCAAGAACTGCCTTCAGTGCTGCCCAGCTTGCTAGACTGAAGGTTCGTATTCCTATGGTTTCTTAATAAAACAATAGGATGGGACAGGAAATAAAATTTACATAAAAAAAGTAAAAAAATTAAATAATTTGTGTGAAACAGTTTAAGAAGTACTTACTACCTGTCTGCTACGATAATGCGGTTTTCACTTTCCGCTCCCTCATACCGCACCTCAAGCCTGGCCCGGCTGGTACCAACACTGACCAATAGCAACGCTGTAAAGTGCTTTATGACGTCATTTTTTAACGATCGACTGCGGCATTTTCGTAGCAGACAAGTAGTAGGCGCCTTTGATTGGGGTTGATTTAAGAAAAAATTGGCACCGACTTCCTACAGTTTAGGAAGTCGGAGCACACAAATTATTTTAGTATTGATGACGCGTTTTTTTACATTCGTTTTTATTTTTCTATTTTAAGTGATATAAACAATACATAGCCAAGCGATTTCTGCAATCGCGGGTGATTTGCTGTTATCCATTGAAGAGTTTCCTTCGTTATCTCCGAAGATCATCATCAGATCTTGGTCAAACATAAATGGATGACTACCTTGAGAGCATGTCCATTAAAAAAAAAATACACGTTGGTGAGCCGTGTCGCCGGCGCACAATGGGGCCAAAATCGACGCTAGTGGACATTCAATTTTTTGAAAAATCAACTTCAGTTTAGTTAATATTTAAGTATAAAATATTTTTCTACCATCCATAATATTTATTAATAATTATAGCAGTTTCACCTCGGTAGCAGGACTACCGAGTCTGTTCATGGTATTCGTAGAAATATGCAAAATGAACACAATTAGGTTAAAAATGCAATGAGTATATTACCAGATAACAATATAAATTTTATTAAAATTCCCGTATAGACAGAACACAGTTGAGGTTTAAAAATGCTTCCTGAACAAGAAATTGGCATAAATACCCCTAAAACGTGCAATTATTTGCATTATAATGTATATAAACTACATATCTATAAAGCCAACATTGTTTATTTGAACGACTTTTTTTGGTTTTTTAAAGTTCCATATCTCCTAAACGGGGTAGTCTGGGGACATAATATTGGTACCTATGTTTTGGTGGTAGGCCCAGTAATAATACCTATTAGGTTTCAGATCTACAGTTCTTAATCATTTGAGAAAAACGACCCGAAAGGTCCGTTTACATTGAAAATGGAGATTATTTTATTTCTCAGTTCCTACCGGGACTACCGAGTTAAAACTGCTATATTAATGAATATTATGGATGTCAAAAAAATATCTGCTACAAAAATATTAACTAAACTGCAGTTGATTTTTCAAAAATCAAATGTCCACTAGCGTCGATTTTGGCCCCATTGTGCGTAGCTGTCACCGCCCGACGCTGTTGATTTCGATTCCCAACATCCTTCCCATAGTACCTTAAGAGCGTTTACGCCTCACGGCTTTTCATAAAAATTTTCAAGTCCTTAATTTTGGGAATGCTTAAACCGATTTTAATGAAACTTTATACGCATATGCAGGATACATAGATCTGAAAAGTGAGTTAAGAACATCACAAATCAGTTTAATAATTTCGAATACTAAGGACTTTAGGTCACAGCTCATTAGAGCCACCCGGCTCATCGTCCGGCGTCTACTCGTTGTCGACAGGTAGTTCACGGGTGGACGCCGCGTTGTCACCAGTGAACGTCGCGTGGTCAACGAGTGAACGTCGCGTGGTTAACGAGTGGACATCGCGTGTTCCACAAATTTCCGAGTAGTCTTTATTCATTTTGAAAGCAAAAACGATACGTTCGAAAGAACGGTGGAGAATGAAGGGTGGGTGGGGAGCGGCGCATCGCCGATACATTGTCTTCGCGTGAATCACTTGCGGGCAGCGCGTGATTCTCTCGGGACTCGGGACTCGTGCGTTGGCAAGCATGCGAGCAGCGAGTTGTCACCGAGTAGTCCACTCGCCGCCGCCGTACGCGCGTGTACAGCTTACGACCGAGGCGATCCGGTGTTGCTACAGAGTAGATGCAGCGAGCGCATATCCATAGAATTCCATATAAAGAATACTAACCGCAGGTGGTGAGGCGGTGTGGGTCGGGTGCTGGGTGGATCTAATGAGCAGTAACCTTAAAATTCATTTTAAAAGCCGTAAGGCGTAAACGCTCTTAAGCCTGATCGATTTTTTGTACAGTGACATCATTTTGCCATTCGTTAATCTTAAACTAACCAGCAAGTTTTCTTCGTAGCACGAGTTCACCGAAAACCGTTACCTGACTGAGAGAAGACGTCAAAGCCTGGCAGCTGAGCTGGGGCTGGCGGAGGCTCAGATCAAGATCTGGTTCCAGAACAAACGAGCCAAGATCAAGAAGGCTACGGGACAGCGCAACCCCCTCGCACTGCAGCTGATGGCTCAAGGGTTGTACAATCACAGCACGGTGACTGAGAGCGATGAAGAGGAAGAAATTAATGTCACATAAGTTTGAGGCGTTTTTCTGCATGCGGAAATCTAAGTAAAAAAAGAAGTTAACTATTGTTGATGAGTTGAAACTGTATTAATAAGGAAAAGAGTTGCTAAAAGTAAAATAATGAAAGAAAAAGTATTTATTGGCCTTAACGCAAGCACACAGGAAAATAACTAAACATTTATAACATAATTATTGTGTGCCCCACGGCTGCGACAAATAGGTCCAGTTCAGCATTTGATAATGAGGAATTCAGGTGATTTTCCGCATGCAGATCTCGAGTTTGAAATAATATTACTTTGATACATGTATTGAGAATGTAAGCATTTAAAAAGTAGCTAATTGGCAGTGATGAGAAGGATTGGGAATGGTTTTTCGCATTCGATCTGTGTGTAAAAGTATATCTACCTTTCTGCTGTACGAGTAAGTCATGAGAAAAACTGCGGTATTATTTGGGTCTTTAAGCAGAAGAAGTTTGTATGGTTTAGTCATTTTCTTAATGCGGTCTTTTAACTGCAGACCTAATACTGCAACAATAAATTCAAAATAAGTGCTATGAAAGCGCTTAAGTTTTTCTAGTTGGGGCATTTGTACTCATGTGGTGGTAACTTAACGTAGTACTGAACGGTTAGCGGCTACAAAACAAATAAAAATACAACTGCCTGTGTTGTAAGTTTTAAACCCTTGATTTAGTGATTACAACTGCAGTATTTTTATGCGAAGCTTAACATCGTTGCGTGCTCGGTCGCAGAGTAATCCGAGAAAAACGTCACATCACGTTTTTTTGAAGTAAAACCTCTTTACGCACGCTTGACTTCGGGAGTAAGCTGGTGAATGCGTTACGAAAGGTGAGGCAAACGGAGGGGGTAGTGCGGGACGCGGGGAGCGAGGCGCGGTACGGCCACGACACAGCGCCGGCATGTACGCGCGCCGCGCCGCCATTCCTTTGTTCTCATTGAAATAGTATTGAGGAAGATATAAGTTAGTGAAGTTTTACTTCAGTCGTATGGTCTAAAGCACACTCGTTTTTGTATGTAAAAGTACGCAGACATCAATCCTTTATTTAAAAAGATTCGATACTAAAAAAACTAGTAACTTTCTATGTAAACTAGTAACTTTCTTTGTAAACTAGTAACTTTCTTTGTAAACTAGTAACTTTCTTTGTAAACTAGTAACTAAGAAAAAGAAATTTCATCAGCGATTTGCCTAAATAAATGTGTCCAATTACTATGAATATGTTAAATGAAATAAAAGGCCATTTTGAGACTATATAGATATTTTAATACAGAGTATATAAGTTAGAGCAGAATGGAATAGTCAGTAATAGTCAGTAAACCATTTTAAGCGAAGCTAGCTCAGTTTGTAAGTTTCATACAAGACAAGCTCTGCTTACCCTGGTTTTGTTCGCTATGCCTTGACTGTTCTTTGCTAATAAAAAGAAATGTTCCTGGTAGTGTAAATAATATAGAATTTAGCGTATTTATTCCTGTTGAGTAAAACGTAGTTAATTAGGATTTTTGTTTGTATAATAGTTATAATATAGAATAAAAGGTATAGGTACAGTCAACAAATCGGAATCAAGCATGACCCACTCAGCCAATAATTCGTATGAAATTGTCAAAACAGTAAAATTTTCTTCTTATTAGCATCGTGCTGCACTTATGACATTTTGAATATTAAGGAAACTGCGTTAATACGGATCAGAGGTCTATGCAATTTCGATCTTTGTTTATTTATTTATTAATTTTATGCACACACAGAGAAATAATAATAAAATACATAGAAATTAATAGTACAAAGGCACTGCTTATTAAATGCAATAGATTAATAATTGGATAAAAAGTAACGTTTTTGATAAAACTAGAATTATGTTTTGAATTTGGAACTAACTGTCGTTCCGATAAGAGCAAATAACACACAATACTGGTGGTGGCAGGCGCGGGTCGGGCCCGCGTCGGTTGGAGCGCGGGAGTCGTGCGTGTCTCCCGCCACTACAGACAGAGCGCGGGCTGCGCGGGTCGGGAGCCACGCGCGACACGCACCCGCACTGTGTGTGTTTTGCGCTTAAGGAGAATGTAGTAACCAAGTTGCGCCCGCGTTTAGTTGTAGATACAAAAAGTGCCAAAAGTGGCTGTTTTTCGCATATTTTGTGTCTACAACTACAACGAACTATAATTTACAAAGTTAATAGTTTCTAATTAAACTGCACTACCTGTACTTCAATTGTTAAAAAAGGATTTTCGATAAATCATGTATTCAGCGAGTAATATTTTTTTTAGTGATGGGGGCGCCACTTGGCTTCTACATTACCCTTAAGTATTGATCAGGTGAATGAAGATCAAACTGTACTAGAGTAATGTTCTGTTATACGGAGCTTTCTGTGCATTTGAGAATTTTGACAGAATTTCCTATTTCATCAGCTGCCGAGCAGACGTTTTTTTTGAGCAATCAAGAACGTTAATTGTATGAAACATCGCATAAGACGCGAAAGTAATGTTAAGAGAACGGCGTTTAAGATCACTCGGAAAGAACGTCGTCTGCTCAGCGCCTTTTTAAAACTAAAAAAGTACTATTTCAATAAAAAAAATAGAAAATAAAAATTAGGTTTCGAAATAAAAGTTATTGATTAATTTTCAATAAAAAATGTAAACGACGAATAGACGACGTTTTTTCTAGCAATCGAGAAATACAAAATTGTATCAAGCACAAGAGGAATAAGAAGTAAACGATTTCTCGACCGAGAAAGAACGTCGTCTGTTTGTTTCTGGTCTTAAGATTTTTCTAATTTTCGTCTAAAACATGAATTTCTAATAAAAAGTACTGATTAATAGATGCGATATGGTAACCAAATAGTTTTTAAGTTATGTAGTTATTTTGTAAAAATAATATTGTTATATTAAAATATGTTATCTAAAGTAATTTGGTGAGGTATTGTACAAGTGTAAAACTTAAAATAATGTAAAAAAAAAATATGAAAGTAATTCGGAGGAAAAATTATTTGTAATATATGATATTATAATAATATAAAATACAGTGCTGAAAGTATTAACAGTAACAGTGCTGGGCATTGAGGAGTTTAAGAAATTTTTCCCCATCAAGATTTTTTTTCATATTTTTACGAGTTTTTATATTATCTTACAAAATTATTTCAATTTCTTTTGGTTTAATAAATTCAGTTGTTTGTAGATATTATATTATTATTGTATAAAAATAGTATTAAATAAATAAGTAATTAATATTTATGTGTGCTTTGTAAATATATTAAAAAATTATTTCTATTATAATTCTTAGAAAAACACTATCCTGTAGTCATTTCATCTTCCATTTTTTTGGTTTTCTCATTAATTGTAAATATTTATTAAAATATTATTATCCGGGTAGTTATTGTGACTGTGCTAATTTTTTAATGTAAAGAAAGTAAAATTAAATTATATTACGTTTATAAAATTATTTTATTGTTTTATTCAAATTCCCGATTTCAATACTATTTGAACTTTGATTTGTGGAAGATTTCTGTTTTACAGTTGAGATCATTTTTAAAAGTCAGTAAATACTGCCTTAGGTTTATTTTCTGTCGTGTCGACATGAGCTACATAATATTAATAGCTCATGTCGTAGGGAAAACATTAGCCAGTCAGCGGGTTGGTAGCACCGCTGACTGCCCAGGGTGTGCCGGACGATCAATTAAATACCAGGCCCCTCAGAAAGTATTGCGAAAAAAAGTTTTTATATATGGGAGACTGGCCAGTTATAATGTTTTTCGAAAATATGATTATTTATAAGTAAAAATAAGTAAGTTCCAATTTCAAAATTTCCCTCCACATTTTTTGCGAGTTAATTCAAAGTATTGTGTCTCACTGAAATATGGATCTGCGCCGGGAACATTTTAGAGCTATGATTTTATACGATTTCAAGTGTCGTCTGAAACCGGATGAATCGTACGATAGACTTCAAATGGCATTCATGGATGAAGGCCCTTCCAAGGCAACCGTGTATCGTTGGTATAACGAATTCAAGCGCGGTCGACCAACTTTGGGGGATGACGAAAGAAGCGGTCGCCCTTTGACGGCTGTTACCGAAGAAAACGTGCTAGCAGTGAAAAATTTAATCCAAGACAATAGGCGAATTACATATCAGGAGATTCAACATATATTGAAGATTGGATCGGGAAGCGTTCACGAGATTCTACACAGCCATCTTCGCGTGAGGAGGATAGTATCGCGCTGGGTGCCGCACAACCTCACCGATGCTCAGAAGCAGGCCCGGGTGGAATGGTGCCGTGATATGCTTAACAAATTTGAAGCAGGCTCGTCTCGGCGTGTTTACGACATCGTTACAGGTGATGAGTCCTGGATTTATCAATACGACCCAGAAACCAAGCGCCAGTCGACTGTTTGGGTGTTTCAAAATGAGCCAACGCCTACCAAAGTGAAGCGATCTAGAAGCGGGGGTAAGATTTTGATCGCTAGCTTTTTTAATTTGACTGGCCACTTGGTATCAATTCCCTTACGGGATCAAAGAAGCATTAATGCCGAATGGTATACTACCAAATGTTTGCCAGAAGTTTTCTCTGTTATAAGCAACAAGCGACCAAACACAGGGCTCCGCGGGCTACTGCTCCACCACGACAATGCACCTGCGCACACCGCACTCAAAACGAGGGACTTCCTGGACAGCACGCCAGTCAAACTCCTGGGTCACCCTCCTTACAGCCCTGATCTAGCACCGTGTGACTTCTTTTTATTCCCAAAAATAAAAAATCAGCTCAAAGGGATACAATTTTCGTCGCCGGAAGATGCGCTGGCTGCGTTCGAGCAGGCTGTAAACGAGGTGTCTGCGGCGGACTGGAAAAAGTGTTTTGAAAACTGGTTTAGGCGCATGAATCTTTGTATAGAGGCTGGTGGAAAGTACTTTGAAAAGATTTGATAAAAATATATGTACGTATAGAACAATTTTTTTTAGTTTCGCAAAACTTTCTGAGTGTCCCACGTATCGTCACTCATTGAGGCTCTTTTAAAGCACACGTTATGTTTATGAACCCGACTGTACCTATAGTTTGTTCAAGATAGCAAGGCAATAGCAGTCATTGACCCCTCCTCAATAATAAGTTATAAAATTCTGTCATATCAACGATAATCACGCCATGCAAACAATTGTTCCACGAAATGTGTAAAATTATTATCACTGTGGTGTCGTGGTAGTAGGGTGCAAGCAAGGTTCCTGAAACCCGTCAAAGTCACACCGTCAAAAATCGGTTTTCAAAGTGGACTTATAGTTATTTTATTATTTTTAACGCATTTACGCATGCGAAGCGATTTCAATTGTGGAAAGAAAAAATTCCTTTTTTTAAATTTTCATCCACTTGCTACGTCTTTGGGTGACATCAACAAAACCCTGTTTCTTAATAAGATATCACTGATGTCACCCAAAGATGTACCAAGTGGATGAGAATTTCGATACCACGAGCAGTGTTCACGATAGCTTAGTGGCTAAAGCTCTGGCGTACTGAGCCAGGAGTCGCAGGTTCGAATCCTGCTCGTGAGCGGTTTTTTCTTTTCACAATTTAAATCGTTGGTCTTATAGTTATTTTCAAACGTCAGACATGATGACAGCCCTCATAAACATTCACCCTTCACCGCTTCCTAGTATCTATTACGATACGCTAGCATGACATAAATGACAGGGACTTCGGGTCAATGTCCGCTATTGCCATGTTATTCCACATGAACCATAATTGTACAAAAGTACATATTAAATAATTGCTGAGAGCTAAAACTTTGAATCCTTTTAAATTATTACCGAGGCGTTGGTAATCGATAACAACATTACCAACACAAACATAAGTTTGTTTGTCATGTGGAAACATAAAGGCAAGCATACCACTGATTACTGAAAGTTTGACGTTGCAAAATAGTACATTACTGTCGAGGCCTGAAATGAAGCAATTTACGGCCGAGTAATATTGAGTGATTTTGAAAGGACGGCGTAAGCCGAGTCCTTTTTAACTAAACGAGGCCGTTAATTGCTATTTCGGCCGAGACTTGTATAGTACTTTTCTCTCATTTGCGAGGAAACACAACACAAATTAATTCAACAGTATCTCATTTTCATTCACACGCCAATTCGCCCGCGCGCGTTTCTTGTTCTATTTTCAAGGTTTTGAAAAAAAAAATGCGCATTCAGCCTGTATAATGATGAATATTTTGTGCCTAAAAACACCTAATTTATGCAAGTGTGTACTTAAAAACCTCGGTAGCATAATTTAAAAAATAAAAAGTGTCCAGCAATTTCTATTATTGTCCTGTTGGATATTACCGGCCTGTTATTTCGTTGCGTACGGAAAAGAGCCGATTGTTGTATTCTTTTTTTAGGGTTCCAAGGAACCCTTATAGTTTCGTCATGTCCGTCCGTCTGTCCGTCTGTCCGTCTGTCCTAATCCTTTACAGCTTAATAACTTCTACAGTTCTAAACATAAGTAAATGAAATTTTGTTAAAAAATAGTCTACGTATAGATCTCAATTTTAAAAGAATAAAAAAATAGTTTTTCCGTATTTTAGGGGTGGCGTCCATACATGTGAAATGGGGAAAAAAATTTTTTTTTCGCTGCACCCCCTCGTGTGGGATATCATTGAATAGGTCTACTAAAATGAAGGTAATGTTTGATACACCACTTTTTTATCAGGTGTACCATCTGCGAAATATAGCCCGCCAAAGTGGCTTGCAATGTGTCCCCCCCCCTGCCATTTCTAAACTATGCAATGTAGAAACTTATAATCTTCCACATTGATAGACCTTTGTGAAAACTCTCTTTTAAAATTATTTCGAGTATAATGTGATTATAATTTTTTGAGTTATAGAGAGAAAACTGAAAAATACTTAAAACGTCCTAGTTCAAAGGTCATTGACCTTAGAGAAAAATTATCATAGCAAATAATGCTACTTTAGCTACTTTCTATTTGAAAAAATCACAAAAAGTAACTTTGAAATGACACTCTTCTTAAATTTGGCTTCTTGAATTTATCGCTAGATGGCGCTACTAACAACACGCTCTGAGTCGCGAATGCTGCCGATTATTGCAAAAACTAAAATAGCCATGATTAATATTCGATTTGATTCGTTTGTAATTACACCTACTTAAGGAACCCTATAATACTGAGCATGGCCCGACATGCTCTTGGCCGGTTTTTTGAATAATGAACCAATTTCCGAGCAAGTGGGAGAAAAATAATTAATCAGCTGCGGTGGTTCAGTCTCAGTTCAGTTGAAAGAAAGAAAGAAAAAACATTTAATTATCAATAACTGACGCCCGCGGCTTCGCTCCTGTGGTATGTCGATAATTTTAACAAAAGACATGGACAAATTTCATGCAAATCGGTCCAACTGTTTTTGCGTGATGCTTGAAAAAATGAGCAGACTTACAGTTTTATAATAGGATTTAGATATATAAGATTTTGATCTGTAACCGTGCCATATTTCTAGAGCAAATGATAAATAATGTTCTTAGTCATCTAAAAATACTTGAAAAATTCTGTTTATTTTCACTTAGAAACATAGCGAGGATTTGAGAATAAATCCCGAACGTCTCTGAAAATAAGTCATTGGCGGGCGGCATAGTCGAAGGGAAAAGATTAGCCAGTCAGCAGGTTGGTAGCAGGGTTTCTAAAAAATATTTTATTATTTCTGAAGGGTACGGGTGCCGGTGAAATTACAATCACATGAGACTTTCCATCTTCATGTCTCAGTTTGGCGAACCGACTTGCGATGCCATTTAGGCAACAGCCTAGGTGGTATTGAAGTTGTTATGGGCAAAGGTAAGCGCTTAACATCAGGTGGGCCTTTAGCTCGTTTCGCCATCCTATACTATAAAAAATAAATTAAAAAAAACCGTTCAATTTATGTTCCTAGAATGCCCCGTGAAGCTATTGAAATTAACAAAAACATCTTAATTTGAATAGAGAAGATGGTTGGCAGCTACCACCTGTTAGGAACCCAGTTCTAAAAATAATCAAGTCCCAAACAGCACGCAACACTGTAAAAGGCAATGACATCGTGAGTGATTACTGCGTGCATCGAAACGATTTTAAATACAAAATTGTATGGTAGATTAAAATATTTTTTTAGAAATATCTGTAAAGATTAGCGTGTCATCTTAGTCTTTCTGCAAAACTTTCGAAACGTCAGGAAAACCAATTTAAAAAATATACGCGATGTAATCTGGTTAAACTTGTTTCATTATAATATGTAGTGATCGCGAAAACCTAAGAAATTATTATAACATATTATTATACATTTTTATTTGTTCAGCAATAAAGTTTTTAATTGAATTGAATTAACTTATTTCGTTAGCAATTTCAGTTATTTTTCAGAATTGTATGGAAAGTGTATGATGTCCTTTATATTATTTCTATTTAATTCTACTCCTTTAATACTGAGAAAAACAACATATCCCATTTTGATTTACAAGAACCAAAGAATCTACAATAAAACATGACATAAATCAAAACGCAACTGAATTACAGCTAACCGGATGATTTAAATGTACTTGTACCGGGAATCGAACCGCGGATGTCGCGCTAATTGTTAACCACTGAACCTTTAGATCTTCTTTGAAGTGGTATGACCGTTCGGAATTGGTGTGATGCAAACTTTGTAGATATTAGTGGTGTGGGTGGAAGGGTGTTCGGTTTCGGTTTCGTCTTTCGGCCTACAATTATCGAACTTTATCGAGATCTGCTGACTATGTAGGGAATAAGCACAGAAAAAGATAGATAGAATGGAAAAGTGGGCAGGGCGCGCGTGTCAACACTGCACCGTAGTGCAGGGCATTTCAAAGCCTTTCTGAGTACGCCTTATGACTTGTTTCTGTAAATACTGTAACAAAAACCCCGCAAAAATGCCTTATTGTGATGTTTTGAACTGCAGAAACAAAAGCTGTAAAGTACATTTTATTAAAGTAGATTTTTTTAAATTAATGATATATATATATATATGGGAGGCGTAGTTTGTTCGAAAGTTGCCACGCATAAATCGCAAGTAAAATTGTGATTACAACCATTCTATCTATCTATTTTTGTGGGAATAAGTAAACATAACATGACATAACATCACGCCTATATTTCCCCGAAGGGGTAGGCAGAAGTGTATAGTACACCCACATTTCGCCAGTTATGTTATAATCCCATGTAATAGGGGGCGAGCCTATTGCCATTGACCGGGCACAAATCCAGACTCCGGGCTGCTACTGAGAATTTCCTAATGAAAAAACCCAATAACACTTTGCCCGACCCGGGAATCGAACCCAGGACCCCACGCTCAGCAGTCGCGCTTGCAACCAGTAGACCAACGAGGGAGTCGGTCAGTCAGTTCGTATTTCGGCCTAAAATTATCGAACTTTACCAAGATATGCCGACTATGTAGGGAATAAGTAAAAGAAGATATAAAATGATGAATGAATTTGCTGTCCATACCTACATGCACAGCAAATACTGAGCTGGATCCCTTGCTACACATATTATGTGTATACATGTTGTGTTCTCTGTAATTTGTCCTATTACCTTTTCATGTAATATGTATATTTTATGTGTGTGTGGCAATTTTTTATTAGAATCACACAAACATGCAAACAAAGTAGATACAGATGAAAGGAAAGTAAAGTAACATATACTATCAAACTAATAGAAAAACGAGCGTGGATGGAAGAGTTGGAAGGGGACGATCTCGGCGAATGTATCGCAGTCAAATCGCGGACGTTTTCAAAAAAATGCCAAGTTAAGAGTACTTTAAACCGACGAGCATGCATGACGAGGTTAATGAACGTAGATGAAGCGAAAGAGGTGTGTCAGGATCGTAGCAGGTGGAAATCCATAGTATCTACCTACCCCAATGGCAAACAGGCGTGATATATGTATGTAATAGAAAAACCTGACATGGTGAGAGAGTATTATTGTCCATAATATTAGTAAGTGTAGAAGATAGCCATAATCATGATTCTTGGTAGACGGTTTGGTGATCGCCGTATGTGGTTGACGATGATATTATCATCCCAGCCAATTTTGGCTACAGTAACATTGTTTCAATATCAGCATAGCATTAGAATGCTAAGTATTGTTCTATCTCTTGGATTCAATATTAAGTCGTATTTTACGATTCTCCTAAAAAATCAATCTGATAATACAACACACACAGCCTGTATAGTTTTTCAAAGCTAATTATTCGTATCACAAATTTTACCACCACTCAAATTAACACTCTTCACTCTCACTCAAAGAAAAAATCCATAAACATTACATAAAAGAAAACCCCATGTAACACTAAATCCTAATTCTTACTTCAATCAAAAGAAGACGAACCCAAATACCAGCATTAGTGAACTTAATATACCGAATAATCATAATTCATGAGCTATGACATACAAAATTGGGTACCAATTAGCGTGGTATTCGGCTTTCGGCCATATTTCACGACCGTTTAGAGTTCGCGCAAATGTGCCGTCAAAAACTTTGTACAGAAATAGATGGGGTTTATTTATTTGTATTTATATTTTCTCTAGTTAATTAGAGGAGTTTTTGCTCGTGCGTCACTAGGGATTGCCTTTGGTTTCGGCTGCGGGTATTCAGTAAATAAATAAATAAATATAAATATTTTTGGGACATTTTACACAGCACCATCTAGTCCCAAACTAAGCAGAGCTACTATAACTATACTAGAGATATGGGTACTAGACAATGGATATAATACTTATTATACTTTTTTTTTGTAAATACATACTTATAATACATAAGAAACACCCAGACCAACACAAACACTTATGCTCATCACACAAATATTTGTGTTCTGTGGGAATCGAACCCACGACCTCGTGATCAGCATTCCAATACTCGAACCACCAGACCACAGACGTCGTCAAGTCAGTGTCAGTGGGCGAATTATCTGTTATATTCCCTACAGACTTCTAAGTTTAAGACTATTATGAAAAAGAAACCATTTTCGAGCAAAAGAGCTCGAAATATAACATAATGTAAAGACATTATGTTCAATGTAGGGCAGTATCTGAGATAGGGCACGCCGTTATCGCGGCGGTAAGGCCCGTCATGGAGGAGTGGCTGGAGAGGAGCCATGGAGCCCTCACCTACCGGCTGACGCAGATACTCTCGGGGCATGGTTGCTTCGGGAAGTATCTGTGTCGCATAGGCCGGGAGCCGACGCCCGAGTGTCATCACTGCGGGAGCTGCCCAGAGGACACGGCGCAGCACACATTGGCGGAGTGCCCAGCTTGGGCCACGCAGCGCCGTGACCTCATCACTGCAGTAGGCGGCAGCGATCTCTCGCTTCCGGCCGTGGTTCTGTCTATGGTCGGGAGCGAGAGCGCTTGGGAAGGCGTCGTCTCCTTTTGCGAGGAGGTGATGCTCGCTATGGAGGCGGCGGAGAGGGTTCGAGAGGCGATGACCTCTCTTCCCATCCGCAGGAGACGACCTGGGCGTCGTAGGAGGGCGTATGCCGACCTCCAGCCACCCTAGGTGTGGGCCTGCGGGCGACGGACTCGGGGTGGCCCGCCGCCCGACCAGTCAAGGCCCGTGACGGTGGCGCGTAGTGTTCCGCGCGCGCCAGTCAAGAGGAGTGTGCGGCCGTTGTGGTTGCCGCACGGGGAGAAGGGGCTCGCCTGCCAGTGGCGAGCCGGGACCTGCCGGGTATGGTTGGGCGAATACAGGAGTATTTCCCACGCCCCCGGCCAAGGTCGGTAGAGGAACACCGTGGTGGTTTTTAGTCGGTAGGAGTCCGACACTGGCTCCGCCTTCCCCGGGCGGAGTGCGACCATGAGGATTTTCCCAATGGAAAAAAAAAAAAAAAAGCACGGCAGTAACTGAGATAGCTCCTAAACGTATATATTTTTTTTAAAGATATTGATCTGCTCTTGACCGCAATCTAGACAGCTTTGTCAAGATGTGGTCGACGATGGAGCGAGCAAACCTGTTAGATGCCGATTCACCCCAGCTTTAAAGGCGTTAGAAGAATGTAAAGTTTACCTTTGGTTGTACTAAAAAGCGCATTAGGCTCTTCCTTGGTTCATCATCATCATCAGCAGTCCATTACTGTCCCACTGCTGGGCACGGACCTTTTCTCAGAATGAGAAGGTTAAGACCTTGCTTAGTTATTATCAATAAAATACTATAAACTCAAAATTGGACAATAGCTTCAGCCGACTTTTTCGTTGGAGAATAGTTTTTCATTGGATCAGCCGATTTTTTCATCTGACGTTATAGTAATTTTAGCCCATTATTCTAAGAGTTTTAGCCGACTTTTTCATCGGACAATAGCTCTAACCTACTTTTTCATCGGACAATAGCTCTAACCTACTTTTTCATCGGACAATAGCTCTAACCCACTTTTTCATCGGACAATAGCTTCAGAAAATATGGATGGATTGTGTGAAAGATGATATGAATAGAAAGAAAGTGAACACGGAGATGACGGCTCATAGAGATGTATGGAAGAAAAAAACATGCTGCGCCGACCCCAAATAAATTGGGATAAGGGCAGGAGGATGATGAATAGCTTCAGCAGATTTTTCCATTGGACAATAGTTTTCGACGCCTTTTCCACCGGACAACAGTTTTAGCTAACTTTTTCAATGGACAATAGCTTCAGCCGACTTTTTCATCGGACATAGTTTCAGTTGACTTCGACAAAGATTTTATTCGTTAAAAATTAAGTAAATTAAATGAGCATACGCATTTGAACAGAATACGATATCGAAACAGACAGATTTTACAACTTACCTACTTTTCCTATTAGATATTTTACAAATTAAAATAACATGAAAATATCAAAGACTTTTTATTTGCTTCAGATGAAAAGCTCTCATTATATGTACCGTGGAAAACAGCTTTTAAATGTGAAAGATTGTAATTTAATTATAATAAAAAATGTATGTGGACAAATTCCTTGATCATGTGAAAATTTAAAAATAATCTTTCCTACTAATATAATGTGCAAGTATGGATGTTTGTTTGTCCTCCAATAACGCTGAAACAGCAAAACGGATTTGGATGAAAATTATAACACAGACAAACCATAGCCCGGATTAACATATAGGCTAATTTATATCCTGGGATGAGACATATTCCCTGAAGCGATAACGTCCGTCTGTGATGGACCGAATTATACGCGACCAGAAAACCTCCACGTGTACCTGACGGCTGCTAGTCCTTCTGGACACGTCTGGAGGGAACAGCAGTTGTTAGGCCGGTGCATCCTGGGTACAGGCAATAAATAACCTTTCGAGGGAGCTTATTGCCTGTGGCGAATATTCTGGTGCGGGAGGGGCTCGATCTGGGCCAATGGGGCGTGACTCCACGTGTCCCTCTGAAGTTAGCAGAAAGCACAGTAGAGGATAAGGGATGAGAAAAAAAAACCTATGTAAAAAATTACGGGAGGATAGGCCCTGCGGGTGGCGGACTCGGGGTAGGCCACTGCCTGGCGTAGCTGGCGTGGCTGCCGATGCAAGCGTGGCTGGCGTTGTTGATGGTCGTGACATTGGCATGTTAGCTGCGTCATGACCCGTGAGGTGGCACACAGCGTTCCGCATACGCTGCCGGGGAGGGTGCAGCCGTCGATAGGCCGCACGGGGAGAAGGGGCTCGCCTGGTTGTGGCGAGCCGGGACCTGTTGGGGGTGGTTATGCGAATACAGAGGGCTCCCTAACCCTCGGCCAAAGGTAGTTGAAGGAACACCGTGGTGGTTTTAGTCGGCAAGAGTCCGACACTGGCTCTGCCGTCCCCGGGCGGAGTGCGTCCATGAGGATTTCCCCACGGCAAGGCAAGGCTATGCCGTGGACAAAAGCTAGTTATAAATATATGTAGAGTCTGTCTGTTCTTCTTAACTTTTATTAAAGTGAAACAGTGTCTGCTTTTCAACATTAAATATTAATTATCTTTACATCACTACCCTTTCATGACTCTCTTCGAGTATATTTATAAATAATATAGATAAAAATAAACTGCTCGTTACTCATATCTTATAGTTTTGGAGAAAGATTCTGTCAATAAACCAACTAAAACATTCTATTATAAATACATTCAGAAGTTACTCGTGAATACAGTAATAATAAAATGGTTTTGTGTGTTTGTTTGTTGAAAAAAAACATGATGAATTCAAGATTTAGGTACTATATTATAGTATAGAGGAAAATTCATCATCATCCTCCTGCCCTTATCCCAATTTATTTGGGGTCGGCGCAGCATGTTTTTTTCTTCCATACATCTCTATCAGCCGTCATCTCCGTGTTCACTTTCTTTCTATTCATATCATCTTTCACACAATCCATCCATATTCACTTCGGTCTCCCTCTTTTCTTATAGCCATCAACATTCATACTTAAAACTTTCCTCGTAACATGCTCCTCATTCCTCCTCACCACATGTCCATACCATGACAGTCTATTGCTACTTAACTTCTCTGTCACTGGCGCTACTTTCAGACTCCCTCTTACATATTCATTCCTTATCCTATCCATTCTCGTTACACCACACATTCCTCTTAACATTCTCATCTCAGCTGCATGCTGACTTGCCTTTCATTAATTCCTTTCGTAGCCCAACATTCCGATCCATACAGGACAGCAGGTCTTATCATGGTCTTATAGATTTTCCCCTTCAGTTTAAGAGGAATTCGAGAGTCACATGTAGTTCCCGGAATAGAGGAAAATTATATAGGTAATAAAAAGTATGAATTTATAATGAATTTTAGGGGATACAACAAAAAATACCTAGATTGTTAAGCAGCCTTTTTATGATAAAAATGAATTATTGAGCAAATTTTTGTCAGTGGTAAGTCATTTCAAGAATGCCTAGCAAGCAGTTAATAAAAGAAGTTGCCAGAACATATAGGAATAAAAACCAGCCAAGTGCGAGTCAGACTCGCGCAGTAAGGGTTCCGTAACACCCCATCGACCTGATATCCCATAGAAACTGATTTAAGGTGAATGCTACAGGGTAGCCCGCGAAATTCAAAATTTCTTGCGTTTTTTGCTAATTGTAGCTGTATTTCGCGTTGTGTTTAAATCGAAATATGATTCGCGGTAGTAATTTCAATATATCTACTGAATAATACTCATAAAAATTATTTACCTAGCTTGATAAGCCGTACGAGCTCGATTATATTAATTTACAATCAAATTATCGATTATCGAGTTTGTAGAGCTTGTGAAGGTAGGTTTATATTTTTCATAAGTATTATTCAGTAGATATATTGTTATTACTACCGCTAATCGTATTTTGATTGATATACAACTCAAAATAGAGCTACAATTTGCAAAAAACGCAAGAAATTTTGAACTTCGCGGGCTACCCTGTAGCATTCACCTTAATTTACGAGAATTCATCAAAAGACATCAACGCACCGTGTGCGAAATATAAATTTTTGCATCTTTTTCTTACGCTGGTACCACCACATATGTCTATGTTTGCCCTGTTTTTAGTATTTGTTGCTAAACTACATAGTATGCACTGTAATCAGACCAAGTTTGAAGATGGTATGTATTACCGCTTTGAAGATAGAGCAGGAACAAAAACGTTAAAATCTTTTTTTTGAGGTTTCTTGTATGGGGACCCCCTTTGGTTTTAGACTTCTTTTATTTTTAGTATTTGTCGTCATAGCAACACATATTCTGAGAAAAATTCAACCTGCTATCTATTACCGTTCAAAAGATACAGCCCTGTGACAGACAGACGGACGGACGGATGGACGGACAGCGTAGCGAGAGTAATAGGGTCTCGTTTGGCACCCTTTGGGTACGGAACCCTAAAAATGTGTTTAAAAATCTTAATTTTTAATTAATGATTATTAATAGTATGACTGAAAATTCTTAAAACTATCTTAAATCCATTTCTTTATTATCACACTTCTATGTGTTTATAATAAATTAAAAAAAAAAGTACAAGCACACCCGCTAGCCTGCACTAGTGCTAACAATAAAACGCATTGATGATGTACTGCGCAAGTAAATCTGTCAGCTCTGCCCATCCGTCATATTGAAAGCGTGAAGATATTTATGATTCACTGAGTAACTTAGAAATAAAGGAGAGTGTGCTTAGACGAAATAAGAGTAATTTGACGAAGGATAATCAGTAGTGCAAGTTAGGTTTTTTATAGCTTGGCAAATAGGCTGCCGCCCTAGCCAAGTTGACAGTCTACAATGATCGTCAACGCCATAGAAAACAATCAAAATGTATGGGAATGACATATCTCAACGAAAAGTCATTCGTTGAGACATGTCATTCCCATACATTTTGATTGTTTTCTATTAGCGTTGACGATTGTAGATTGTCAACTTGGCTAGGGGGGCTGGTAGCTCATCATCATGATTTCAGCCAAAAGACGTCCACTGTAGGACATAGGCCTCCCCCAAGCATCGCCACAACGACCGGTCTTGCGCCTTCCGCATCCAGTGGATTCCCGCGACCTTCACCAGGTTGTCGGTCCACCTTGTGGGGGGCCTACCCACGCTGCGCCTTCCAGTTCGTGGTCGCCACTCCAGAACTTTACTGCCCCGTCGGCCATCCGTTCTGCGAGCATTGCTCCCCACCCACTGCCACTTAGGCTATGTCGCTTACCTTCGTTCTCCCGCGAATCTCCTCATTTCTGATTAGATCACGCAGGGACACTCCGAGCATAGCCCTCTCCATTGCCCTTTGAAGGACTTTGAGCCTTCTTATCAGGCCCATTGTGAGCGACCAGGTTTCAGTGACGTAAGCAATTACTGGCAACACACACTGGTCAAAGGCTTTCGTCTTGAGACACTGCGGTGTTTTGTACGAAAAGATATTGCGTAGCTTCCCGAACGCTGCCCAACCAAGTTGGATTCGACGATGAACTGAACTAACTGATCTGAAACTATTGTGCGATGCGGGCCTACCACGCTGCGCCTTCCAGTAGGTACGAGGTCGCCACTTCAGAACTTTACTGCCCCATCGGCGGCCATCCGTTCTGTGAGCAATAACAATGGCTGGTAGCTCACCGGATGGTAATTAGAACAATGGCTGGTAGCTCACCGGATGGTAATTAGTGCTGCTTAAATTCTTGGTCTTGTGAAAATGCAAGACTGTAAGACTGGTCTTGCGAAAATGCAAGATAGGTTTTGCGAAAAATCAAGACTGCAAAACTGGTTTTAAGACAAGTTGTAAGACAGGTCTTGTGAAGATGCAAGACCGCAAAACTGGTCTTGCGAGAATGCAAGACTGGTTTAGTGACGAAAATGCAAAAATGAAAGACCGCAAGACTGGTCCTGCGAAAATGCAGACTGGTTTCGGGTCTGGGTCTGGGTCGAATTTCGACCATTGGGCGAACTTTTGTATTATTAAATAGGTATCCGCATAGAAATCTTAATAAGGTACCTATACGGTTTTTAACAATGACATAGTGGTTTTATTCCCTTTGATTTTTAACGTAGATACACAATGCTTCCTAAAATTTTGACCTTCTTTGACTTACCGAAACTTTCTAAAAATAATTCGTGAACTACATTTAATTCTGTTCTCAAATATTAGTCCACGTTTTCACCTCTTAAAGAGTCATAATCATGACCACAATGCACCATCATAACTAAGCCCAATATTTAGATAGGCATACAGAAAAACAAACTTGGTTTTGTGGTCGCCAAACACCTTAACACATATATTTTGTTCTAGGCTGTCTCTGAATCTAACAGCAAATTTAAATTTGTAACCGTCATACCAAAATACCAAATTACATTTGCGGTTTCGTAAGTTCTAAGGTAAAGCATTTTGTTTGAGTTGGAATCGCAAATATAACTTTGTCGTAGTATTACATGAAAAATGTAAATATTGATGCTGTTTCTTAAGTCGATCATGATCGGCAAACATCGAACGCGCTCGGCAAACATCGGGTGCGTTCGGTAAACATCGGCTTCTAATAGTAAATAGTCATAAATTGGTGATAATTTCGAAACTGTAGCAAGGGAGGTTGGTTTTTGAATTATTACAATTAAAATTTGAAGGAAAGGGTTCAAAATTGATGACGGTAATAATAAACGATGTAGCAGTGAGTATATGACTGTGTAGAAAGAAAGAAAGAAAGTTGAAAAAGTAATTTCAAATTGTTTTTTATTCACTGGAATGTCATGCTGATGGTGGCGTTAGTGTCGGGTCGTTAAGTTCCCTTCAATATGGTTGAGTTAAGCGATGGCTGATGCTCGCGTCATGCTCGTGAACGGGTGCCGTCTGTCGGGACAGCTCAGCTCCTACATACAATGGCAACTCTTTTTACGTTTATTTCTAAAGGCAATATTCTCACTTTTAAACTCTTGTTTATTTCTGGCATTAACCTACATTATTTGAATAAATTTGATGTAATAAACAATAACCTATTCTAAAAAGAGTTTATCCATGAAGTTTCGTGCCGGTTCTTCTCCATAGGACCCACAATATGGAACCGTGCAACTAGAGTCTGACGTTTCAAAAGTGCCTGTAATTAGGTTTATTTGAAATAAAAAACATTTAAATTTGAATTTATAATATGACTGTCAAACCTGCGATAGTTTGCGTTGGATATATTAGGTCCTTACATATGAAATTGGCGTTTTGTACGGGAGGAATATAAAGTAATTTTTTTTTTGTAATATATATTTAATTAATCAAAGTATGCACCGTTGTTATCTATGCACTTTTGCCATCTCATAGGTAGTTCATGGATCCCTTTACTAAAATAACCATGGGGGCGAGAATCAATAAACTTTGAAGGCGGTTTTGACTGCCGCCTCAGAGTAGAATTTTTTTCCTTGTAAGAAGTTGTTACTAGCTAGTTGTAACTTAGTGGTTGTTTGTTGTGCAGTGTGTGGTCTTGCGTTGTCGTGAAGCAGCAGTGGCCTAGAGCGATTGACCAATCTCGGTTGTTTAGCAGCTAGTTCTTCCTTCATGGTTTGCAGTTGCTGACAATAGATATCTGCCGTAATCGTTTGGCAAGATTTTAGAAAGATGTAGTGAACGACACCGGCGCTAGTCCACCAAACACTCACAAGTAACTTTTTCTGAGTCAATTTTCGTTTAGGGCAGGATTTGGCTGGGTCTCCATGGTTAAGCCATTGCGACGAGCGCTTCCAACTATCGTACAGTATCCACTTTTCATCACAAGTAATGATTCGATTTAAAATCCCTTCATTATTGTGTCGGTTGAGCAAAGTAACACAGCAGTCGACGCATGTTTGCAAGTTCGATTCACTCAATTCATGAGGTACCCATCGTTCAAGTTTTTTTACTTTCCCGATTTGCTTCAAGTGGATTAATACAGTTTTATCACTTACCCCGAAGCCTGCAGCTATCTCTGAAGTGCTTTGTGATGGATCCGCTTCCACAATAGCCTTTAATTCTTCATTTTCCACTTTGGTCTCCGGCCGTCCACTGGGTTGGTTTTGAAGGTCGAAATATCCAGAACGAAAACGTACCGTGCTTTCTTTTGCGACACCAGCGCCGTACACATCATTAATCCTTCGAGCTGTTTCTGCAGCACTGGTGCCACGGTAGAACTTGTACTCGTAAATATACCGATATTTCATGTTTTCCATTGTGCGGTAATAAGCGACGCCAAAGAAAAAAATAATGAGGAAAAAACAAATGAATGACTGTTTTCAAAACTCAAATGTACCAGCTAAATGAATTTTAAAAATTTGAATTTGGAATTATTAACCAAACAGGAGATATTTCAGATCAAAGTGGTCAGTACGACAAAACGCTAATTTCGTATTTAAGGACCTAATATTTGATATAACCATGTTACTTAAATTGATTTAATTAACAAACATTAAATCAAAAAATTTAAGTTGCACTTGATGGGTTCTAGAGACCTATGGAGAAGAATATAGAAAAAACACCGTGGAGAAGATCCTCAATGGATATGGGCAAGAAACTCCATGGATACTTATTACTTACTTTAGTATTATAAGTTATAAGATGGCGAAACGAACTAAAGGCCCACCTGATGTTAAGCGGTTACCTTTGCCCATAACAACTGCAATACCACCTAGGCTGTTGTCTAAATGGAACCGCAAATTGGTTCGCCAAACTGCGACATGAAGATGGAAAGTCTCATGTAATTGTTTTTATTATACTTCTATTTTCTTGCCATTGTGATTTAGGTACTTTGGAAAATAAATCTATCGAGCAAATTTCGTGAATCGTATTTTCCCTACACCAGAATCTAGTAAAAATAATGAAAAATGATATAGATCAATAAACCACAGATATAGTAAAAAATATAGACCAAGTGCTGCGAACAATCATAGTGAAGCCAAAAGACAAAACTGTGCTCCTCCGTGTACAAACCAGCGCTCACGCACACATATGCATATTAAACCATGCTCACCGCTCTCAGTACACATGTCGCGGCATCGTCTAGTAAGCATGGCCAAAAAAATATGTCTTTCAAGAGCATGTGTGTAGGTGTAGGTACATAAAAATTTGATCTACGTCGTATCCACAAACGAAAATATTTTGATTCTAAAACCCCAATTTATTAATAAATTGTTTTCAGCGATAAGACCGCCAATTATACTGTTGTCTGTATGCTGTCTACGACAGGCAAATAAACTAAAAATGGCTGTGCGATTTTTTTGTCGAGAGCCAAACATAATATTTATGACAAAGCCGTGACTTCAATAACCACAAATGATTCTTAAATGATGATTGGTTGTACAAAATTGTTCTCATTTATAAATCATCTCGATGAGTCAATTATTATTCTATTTGCGTGCAAAAAATTATAAGATAATTATGTAATACCTATACCTAAATAGTCAAAAAGTGACTCTATCATCTGGCTATACAACATGTCATTGAAATAACTGAAAACCTCTTAACGGGTCATTGTACTCATCAGTATGAACAACTTTTACTAAGGGACCAACCCAGAAATCGGGAAAAAAATCTGGTGTTCCCTACATTTTTTTCTCATGAATCGATAAAATGTAGGGATCAGCTGTTCTTTTTCAGGTTTGGTCCCATAGTAAAAGTTGTTCATACTGGTGAGTACAATGACCCCTTAAGAGGATTTCAGTTATTTCAATAAAACGTATAAGATTAAAGCTGGTAATAGTGTTATCGTGATTTTTTTCGCGCACTGGTGTCCTATGAGACACCTGTACGCGGCCACAAGTTCACCTTATAATTTAGATTACACAGTGTGAGTTGCAGCTACTCGCTAGGCCGAGTCGCACGCTAGCTCGCACTGTGTAAACTAGGCATTACGTTATACTGGGTGTCAGGGAAATGCTTCCAAAAACGAAAATAGGTGATAAGCTGGTGATTACTACAAAAAAATACGTTTCTTTTTTAGTTCTTTTTTTTGCATTTTTCGTACATAACCAGCTTTGGGCAGTTAAATAAAACTGATAAAATTTGCAAAAATATCCTATTTATTTACTTTTTTTTTAAAGTTCAGTAATTCAAATAAAATATCAGCTGGTGCTAGGGATGAACGTCATCCGCTAGCATACGCAGTCCGTGTCGTAGCGAGCGTAGGTAGGTTAGGTACGCGCGACATTGATCCCGAGTTTTGTACGCTTTTCATTGCGGGTTTGCAAAATACCAAATCACTAAAACAATGAGTATAAAGCTAGTGGTTATTGGTATTCGATTGTGTTTGGGTAGTATAATAATAGCCTTTCAGTTTCGGGAGCGTTTCCCTGACACCCAGTATAAGGAACTCCTGTGCGAAATAACTTTTTTTATATCTAATGGGCTTGCTTCATGCTTCTACTGACTGACAGGCAAACGCGTATATTATAAGGTCTAGACCTTATAATATACGCGTTTGCCTGTCAGTCATGGCAGCGTAAGAGTTTTCTCAAGTAGATTTAATAAGTAGATATATTAAAAATTCTCAGATCATTACGCAAAGGAAATGTTAATAAATCCAACAAAGATTACAGATTAGATAAAGTCATTGCTTTATCAAAATTTAATCAAAAATGGCTTCTTACCATACCTATCATATTAGTCTGTAATATTCAACTGTTTTTAAATAAATATGAGATTATTAGAAAGTTGTAAATTCTGCTGGATGCGGGAAGCGCAGGACCGGTCGTTGTAACGATGCTTGGGGGAGGGAGGCCTATGTCCAGCAGTGGACGTATTTCGGCTGAAATAATGATGATGATAGTGAAATTCTGCAGTGGGCATAACTGTAAAAGCAATTTTTGTATAAATCGCGCGACCTTCCAGATTTTTTTTATAGTGTGGGATGGCGAAACGAGCTAAAGGCCCACCTGATGTTAAGCGGTTAGTTACCTTTGCCCAGAACAACTGCAATACCACCTAGGCTGTTGCCTAAATGGTACCGCAAGTCGGTTCGGTGATAGTAATTTCACCGGCACCCGTACCCTTCAGACCGAAACAAGCAATGCAAGCATCACTATTTGGCGGAGAAGTAGGTACGGTGGTAGTACTTCCCCAGACGAGCTCTTTCCCAAAGGAGCTCTACTACTACTAAACAACTACTACGTGGGACACTCAGAAAGTTTTGCGAAACTAAAAAAAATTGTTCTATACGTACATATATTTTTATCAAATCTTTTCAAAGTACTTTCCACCAGCCTCTATACAAAGATTCATGCGCCTAAACCAGTTTTCAAAACACTTTTTCCAGTCCGCCGCAGACACCTCGTTTACAGCCTGCTCGAACGCAGCCAGCGCATCTTCCGGCGACGAAAATTGTATCCCTTTGAGCTGATTTTTTATTTTTGGGAATAAAAAGAAGTCACACGGTGCTAGATCAGGGCTGTAAGGAGGGTGACCCAGGAGTTTGACTGGCGTGCTGTCCAGGAAGTCCCTCGTTTTGAGTGCGGTGTGCGCAGGTGCATTGTCGTGGTGGAGCAGTAGCCCGCGGAGCCCTGTGTTTGGTCGCTTGTTGCTTATAACAGAGAAAACTTCTGGCAAACATTTGGTAGTATACCATTCGGCATTAATGCTTCTTTGATCCCGTAAGGGAATTGATACCAAGTGGCCAGTCAAATTAAAAAAGCTAGCGATCAAAATCTTACCCCCGCTTCTAGATCGCTTCACTTTGGTAGGCGTTGGCTCATTTTGAAACACCCAAACAGTCGACTGGCGCTTGGTTTCTGGGTCGTATTGATAAATCCAGGACTCATCACCTGTAACGATGTCGTAAACACGCCGAGACGAGCCTGCTTCAAATTTGTTAAGCATATCACGGCACCATTCCACCCGGGCCTGCTTCTGAGCATCGGTGAGGTTGTGCGGCACCCAGCGTGATACTATCCTCCTCACGCGAAGATGGCTGTGTAGAATCTCGTGAACGCTTCCCGATCCAATCTTCAATATGTGTTGGATCTCCTGATATGTAATTCGCCTATTGTCTTGGATTAAATTTTTCACTGCTAGCACGTTTTCTTCGGTAACAGCCGTCAAAGGGCGACCGCTTCTTTCGTCATCCCCCAAAGTTGGTCGACCGCGCTTGAATTCGTTATACCAACGATACACGGTTGCCTTGGAAGGGCCTTCATCCATGAATGCCATTTGAAGTCTATCGTACGATTCATCCGGTTTCAGGCGACACTTGAAATCGTATAAAATCATAGCTCTAAAATGTTCCCGGCGCAGATCCATATTTCAGTGAGACACAATACTTTGAAATAACTCGCAAAAAATGTGGAGGGAAATTTTGAAATTGGAACTTACTTATTTTGACTTATAAATAATCATATTTTCGAAAAACATTATAACTGGCCAGTCTCCCATATATAAAAACTTTTTTTCGCAATACTTTCTGAGGGGCCTGGTATGTAACATAACTTGCAGTGATTACTGTTAAAATAACATCTTTTAATTGACGCCTACTACACGGCAATCCTGCCAGAGCTACTGGTAATAAATCAGAAGTCGCAGTTTAGAAAAAAAATCTCTCCATGATTTATATCTAAAGAAAGAAAGAAATTGTATTACGTTGTAGACATTGAATATACGTACATAGAGTTGTCAGCTGACCTCACCTTTAAGCGCCATCTGGTGGGTAACGTCAAAGTTCATCATCATTTCAGCCGAAAGAAGTCCACTGCTGGACATAGGCCTCCTTCAAATGTGGGGGATATGCCATAATCGCCACACTTGTCAGGCAGTTTGGCGATCGCAATTGGTTGGTTAAATACTCAGAGAACGCCCATTCTCTGGTGAATCCCTTAGTCGCCTTTTACGACACCCATGGTGCAATTTTTTACGTCCGACACCACACGCAACAAGTTAAAGTTACAGCTAACTATTAAATTATACAAAGAAAAAGAGACGTCTTACTGGGGATTGAACCTGGGCCCTGTGGTTCTGGTATCTCAGTCCAACGCATGATGTTTCCTGCCATCTACGCTTGTATTATAGTTGCGCTTAGCATTATAATGAACCGGTCAAAAAATATGAATTTTATGAATTTTAAGGATAACTTTGTTTCTGACGGGGGGGAGGGGCACACCTCTCCCCCCTGTCCCCGACCGCAAACGTTTTTTTTTAAATTATTTCAACCGTCTGTTTAAAATTCTACCACCAACTACCCCTATAAAGTAATATTTTACTACAAACATTCCTACAAGAATCCTATAAGAATAATACTAAAATTTTCCCAAATATAGAAATTCTTAGGAAAACTAAAATGTATGTAGAGCATACAGCGAGCGTTTCACTGGACCACACACGACGCGGCCGCCGCGTGCGCAGGCGCACCGCAAGAATAGGAAGGATGTGACTTGTTCAATATATTTTTAGAGTGTAATGGAATTTTGTACGTAGCTTAATGTGTGATTATGATGTGGCAAATATATGGAAATAATGTTAATCAGCTCTCATGTTTTTGTCAAATACAGAATGATGGGCGATGTGAGTGTTTTTTTCGAAACTTTATTTGCAACAATCAAAGAAATCAGGATGGTATGGTGTGTTAATCAATACCTCAGGCCAATATTAATTAAATGCAACAGTAGCTCTGTCTCTTTGTTTGTTATCTCATCACGACTTAACCTCTGAACCGATCGTAACGAAATTTGTCAAAGCGGTAGCCTAGGACCTGGAGAAGGAAAAAAACTACTTTTTATCTCGGGACACGAAAGGGTTTCTGTGTAATACGGGATAAATAGTGACCTCTATTAGAGCCTATGCTCGAATAACTTAGATGGCCAATAAGTAAAATAAAATACAAATCCTGCTACCCATTCATCATCATCATCATCATTTCAGCCGAAAGACGTCCACTGCTGGACATAGGCCTCCCCCAAGCATCGCCACAACGACCGGTCCTGTGCCTTCCGCATCCAGCGGATTCCCGCGACCTACACCAGGTCGTCGGTCCACCTTGTGGGGGGCCTACCCACGCTGCGCCTTCCAGTACGCGGTCGCCACTCCAGAACTTTACTGCCCCATCGGCCATCCGTTCTGCGAGCAATGTGCCCCGCCCACTGCCACTTAAGTTGTGCAATTCTTCGGGCTATGTCGGTTATTTTCGTTCTCCTGCGAATCTCCTCATTTCTGATTCGATCACGCAGGGACACTCCGAGCATAGCCCTCTCCATTGCCCTTTGAGTGACTTTGAGCCTTCTTATGAGGCCCATTGTGAGCGACCACGTTTCAGTACCGTAAGTAATTACTGACAACACACACTGGTCAAAGACTTTCGTCTTGAGACACTGCGGTATTTTGGACGAGAAGATATTGCGTAGCTTCCCGAACGCTGCCCAACCTAGTCGGATTCGACGATTGACCTCTTTCTCGAAGTTGGACTTACCTAGCTGGACAGTTTGTCCTAGGTATACATAATCGTCAACAATTGCTAATAACAATTTTATTTGCTACCCATTACTTCACAAAAATCATCACAACAAGTCTAACAGAAAACAGTTAAGTTAAGTTGATTGTTATTACAATAAGTGGTGTAGTAATAAAGTCAGCCAGGTCAAGTTTAGATCATTATAAGGAAAATCCAATTCAAATATTTGATGAATGATTTTATTTTTTAAACCACGTTTTAAAAAAGCGAGTTAATACTGTTGTCACCCAGTCCTGAGCTATGTTTAAGGTTTTAAGTATCTCATCAACTCAGCCTTTCGCAGTCCACTGCTGGACATAGGCCTCTCCCAAGTTGCACCACAACACTCGATCCTCTGCCTTCCGCATCAAGTCGTCCCAGCCATGTGGCGTGTCCATCCTAGCCATTTCCCGTTTGGCGTCCGGCAAATAAAATAATAGACCACCTCCCCTCTACCCATGGGTATCGTCAAAGGCCTCTGCCTTCCGCATCCAGCCACGTTCTTCAGGTCGTCGGTCCACATGGCGGGGGGGCGCCCTACGCTGCGTTTGCCGATTCGCGGTCTCCACTCAAGGACTCATTTGCTCCAGCGGCCATCGGTCCTTCGACAGACATAGCCAGCCCAAGTAAGTCTTCTAGCTCATCGAAAAGTTATTTTAAAATCGATTGCAAAATTTGTACCGAATACCGAACAGACAGACATAACTGCAATTTTTTTGCATTACAAACATTTAAAAGACTAACATACTAACATACAAAAAAAAAAAAAAAGTTTTTTCTCTCTCAAATATTTTCGTCTTTGTCTCTTCCACTTTATTCCCCGACCCGCCACCACTATAATCGTCCGGCAGCAATAAACGGCCAGTATTAATAACAATAATAAACTCTATATAGCGACAGAGTCGACAACTAATCGTAATCGTATCGTAGCGTGGTACGGGGGGGATTGACTGGTGATTGTGGTCCGGTGATTGGGGATTAGTGAGTATTAATGAAACAATAAACTCTATAAAGCGACAGACTTTACAACTACCTTATTATGCAAATACGGGGATTGAATGCAGATTGGTGATAGCCTGATAGGTGATTAGTTGAGTATTATAACAATCATCATCATCATTTCTGCCGAAAGACGTCCATTGCTGGACATAGGCCTCCCCCAAGCAGTTTGGGAGGATATGCCATAATCGCCACGCTTGGTAGGCGGGTTGGCGATCGCAGTTTAAGTATTGAAGACGTCTGTGGTCTGGTGGTTCGAGTGTCGGACTGCTGATCATGAGTTCGTGGGTTCGATTCCCACAGGACACAAATATTTGTGTGATGAACATAAGTATTTGTGTTAGTCTGCTGGGTGTTTCTTATGTATGATAAGTACGTATTTACAAAAAAAAAAGTATACACGCTCAAATTTGAATCGCTTATTTCCCGAAAAGGGGTCATTGTACTCATCATTATGAACAACTTTTACTATGAGACCAACCCTGAAATCGCGAAAAAAATATCACGTGGTCCCTACATTTTATCGATTTAAGTGAACACAAACGTAGGGACCAACTGATTTTTTTTCGCGATTTCAGGGTTGATTGCATAGTAAAAGTTGTTCATAATGATGAGGACAATGACCCCTTTTCGGGAAATAAGCGATTCAAATTTCAGCATGTATAAGTATTTTATCCATTGTCTAGTACCCAAAGCACAAGCTCTGCTTAGTTTGGGATCAGATGGCGCCGTGTAAAAATGTGCCAAAACTATTTATTTATTTAAGTATTAATTTATTTTCAAGAAAACATGGTTACACATTATGAATGTGACACTGGATCCCACACTAGGATACCCTGTGTTGCAGGATCCAGTCTCTTTCGACACGTCAGAAATGACATTGGTTTTAACACAACCACGGATACCGTGATCAGCGGGTGAAATATTAACTTGTTTCTTTGAGGGAAACGGATCACGGTATCAGTGGATACAACGCTCCGGGATCCGTGGCTAATACAGTCTGATCCCGGGATCGGTGGACACAAGCCCAATTAGTTGCGTATTTTAATACAATAATAATAATTAACTGTATGTGTGTGGGGTGTGGGTGTGTGTGTAAGTGTGAGTTGGTTGCTTAAATACTCAGAGAACGCTGCTGCTCATCCTCTGGTGAATCCCTTAGTCGTCTTTTACGACACCCACGAGAAGATATAGGATGGTGCAATTATTTTCGTCCGGCACCACACGGAACATTATAATAAACTCGGTGACAGAGGCGACAACTAATTGTGTGACGCAAATACGGAGATTATTTGTAGACTGGTGACTGGTGATTGGGATTGGTGATTAGTGAGTATTAATGACAATAATAAACTTTTCTCCCACTTGCTCGAAAATTGCTTCATTGTTTAAAAAAAATCGGCCAAGTGCGAGTCGGAATCATGCAGTAAGGGTTCCATACCATCTATTGACCTGATATCCCATAGAAACTGATTTAATTTACGAGAGTTCATCAAAAGACATCAACACACCGTGTGCAAAATATGAATGTTTGCATCTCTTTCTCACGCAGGTATGTACCACCACATATGTCTATGTTTGCCCTATTTTTAGTATTTATTGCTAAACTACATAGTATGCACTCGAATCAGACCAAGTTTGATGCTGGTATGTATTAGCGTTTTGAACGTGAACAAAAAAAAAAAAAAAAAAAAACAAGTTTTCGAGGTTTCTTGTCGTGATAAGAGTCATTACAACACATATTCTGAATAAACAACCGGCCCTATTACCGTTCAAAAGATATAGCTCCGTGACAGACAGACAGACGGACGAACGGACGGACGAGATTTTGAAAAAGGTTTTATAAGGATTATTTTTACTTTTTAGTTAAGGTTTTTGATATCAGTTTTTTTTTGTTTAAAAAGTTTTTTATTTTTATACGAGTTGATTGAATGAAAGGTAAATTGCGGTTTACGATTTATGACGTATTAAAAAAAAAACTACTTACTAGATCTCGTTCAAACCAATTTTCGGTGGATGTTTACATCATATATTTTTTTTAGTTTTATCATTCTCTTGTTTTAGAAGTTACAGGGGGGGGGGACACATTTTACCACTTTGGAAGTGTCTCTCCGCAAACTATTCAATTTAGAAAAAAATGATATTAGAAACCTCAATATCATTTTTGAAGACCTATCCATAGATATGGGTTTGATGAAAAAAAAATGTTGAGTTTCAGTTCTAAGTATGGGGAACTCCCAAAATTTATTGTTTTTTTTTTCTATTTTTGTGTGAAAATCTTAATGCGGTTCACAGAATACATCTACTTACCAAGTTTCAACCGTATAGTTCTTATAGTTTCGGAAAAAAGTGGCTGTGACATACGGACAGACAGACAGACGGACATGACGAATCCATAAGGGTTCCATTTTTGCCATTTGGCTACTGAACCCTAAAAAGGACTCGGCTAACGCCTCGTCCTTTTAAAATCATTTCTGAAGTCCTCGGCTTCGCTTCGTCCTTCCAATATTACTCGGCCGCAAATTGCTTTATTTCACGATTTCAGGGTTAGTCCCATAGTAAAAGTTGTTCATAATGATGAGTACAATGACCCCTTTTGTATTTGACTGTAGGTATACCTACGATGCGGCCCTTTCATCGGTTACAATCATAAAAGTTAGAAGCCACTAAGTATTAAACGGATGTTTAAGTAACCATTAGCGGTAACTTACAGTTATTACTGTGGACCACATCACTCAAACTTATCAATACTGTTGTAATTAAAAACTTATTGAAGTTGCGAGGCGCTAAGATAATGTTTGGATGAGAACATACATACATACATATTATCACGCCTGTTTCCCATTGGGGTAGGCAACTAGGCAGAGACTATTGATTTCCACCTGCTACGATCCTGACACACCTCTTTCGCTTCATCTACGTCCATTAACCTCGTCATGCCTGCTCGTCGGTTTAGAGTACTCTTAACCTGGCATTTTTTGAGAACGTCCGCGATTTCATCGCGATACGTTCGCCGAGGTCGTCCCCTTCTAACTCTTCCATCCACACTCGCTTCGTATACTTGTTTCGTCAATCTCCTTTCGTCCATCCTCTCTATATGTCCAAACCATCTTAGCATACCTTTCTCAATCTTTATTATCTTTTCTTTTTTTTTTGGGTGAGAAAATATACTATAAGCTCGCAGGATGTACATTTTCTGTAGGTACGCATATGACGGCGATTTTTTTTTTTTTGTCACCAGTAACTCTCAGCGCCTTGCTAGACGCGGACTAATAGCAAAAATTCCCAATTAGGACGTCTTCGAGTCTTCAAATTGCGCGCGCTAGGAACATATCTGAGTTTTACATCACTCAAGTCACGAGACATCAACTCAGCCTATCGCAGTCCACTGCTGGACATAGGTCTCTCCCCAATTGCGTCACAACACTCGGTCCTCTACCTTCCGCATCCAGTCCCCCCAGCCACGTTCTTCAGGTCGTCGGTCCACCTGACTGGGAGGCCTACGTTGCGTTTGCCGATACGCGGTCTCCACCCAAGGATTCGTCTACTCCAGCGGCCATCGGTCCTTCGACAGGCATGGCCTGCCCACTGCCACTTCAGCTTACTGATCCTACAAGCTATGTTGTCCAGTTCTTTTCCGGATAACCTCGTTACGGATTTTATCCTTCAAAGAAACTCCAAGCATAGCTCGCTTAGCGACTTTGAATTTGTGGACTAGCCCGACTGTCAGTGTCCACGTCTCGGCACCATAAGTCATGACAGGCAGGACGCACTGGTTGAAGACCTTCGTCTTCAAACTTTCCACGAGACATGTAAGTTATTTATTAAACCACAGCTACTACTTAATATCTACAAACATCTTGGTAAATGTTTAGCGGATGCATCCCATTAACTACTGATGGACCACTCAGCATCCTTCGACCACATCAATCAGTTATCAATATACTTTGGATTAAAAATGTACTAAAGAGGCGCTAAGCAAACATTGGGGAGTTAAAACATATGGGGCAATAGTTGTGGCGGGCACGGAAGGGCGATTATTTTTATAATTACTTACTCCGTTGGTTCAGCAACCCAAAATGTGTCTTGGCCTCCGAAACGAGAAAACGCCACTTGCCGCGATCTTTTGCAGTATCTCACCAATCACTTGGGTCTAATCTCCAGAAGATTGTTTTCCACCGTATCGCTTCAACGACACCTGTAGGTCTACTCGCGTTTTACGAACGACAAACGAAGTACGAACTTTCGTTCCGACTGATACTTACATAATAAAGATAGACACATAAAAAAGGCACAATTAAGATAGACTACGATTCATAGTCGTATACAATTTACCGGAGATGAGAAAAACAAACGTCAAAACACGATCATCGCATGCGATAAGGGAACGATGGTTGACTGGATTAGCAAATTGTGCGATGAATCGTACGATTTATCGAATATCGTCAACGGGAGTAGACCCCCTGGAGCGACCGACTGAGCATCGCCCTTTCGGTAGACCAAGATAGCATATTTTTACAATTGAATGATATTATTACTTAATTGGAATGAAAGTCTAGAAGCTAGTTTAGCCCTAGAAAGTCGATATTATCTGGTAACTGGGTTGCGAGGGTCTGATGGCAGTCGCTCCGTGTAAAATACTGATGTTCAGCCGCATCTGGTTAGACTGGAAGCCGACCCCAACATAACTGGGAAAAAGGCGCGGAGAAAGAAAATTGGAAAAATGTGTGAGAGTTTTTGATATTAATTAGTTAGAGTCTAATTGCTATAAAGATTGCAGTTACGGATGAGACCTTCGAAGTCTAAATTAAAAAAATTCACTTTCCAATGGCATAGCGAGTCCGTACTAACTTTCCTCCCGTGTGTTTCCGCACTAAATCGTTCTGTACAAGTACAATCATTGGTTGAGATCAAAAAATGTATTGGTGCAAACCTCTAGACTATTACAACCTGATTACTGTGACTAACGTATTTGATACTTGAAGTAAATTAACTGACTAATCATTATTATAATAATATTTTTTGATGATTTAACATATGAAATCTTCTTCTTATCGCGTCAATGGTTGAAACTTCTCTGTCTAAATTCTATGGAGTAAAACGTGGCCACTTCAATGGCATTTTCAGTAGCGGCGTAGAGATCGTCTTTCGTGCAGGTGTTTGGGCACAAGTACACACCAGCAAATGTGACATGGATTGCTCTGGGTCACCGCTGTCACCATGAAGGTCTCTAAGCCCCCATTCACACTTAATAAGTCTACAGCGACCAACCTAAGTGCAAAGACAATTATGCGACTTCCACACTGGCTACTGTAGATCGTGTCCTGGCGGTAACTTCTCTTGTGGTGTAATAAAAATCTTCTTAAATCTTAACGGTACTTTTTATGAACTGTCATAAAAAATGTGCAAGCAACAAGCAACTGCTAAACCCGATTCTGCATTAAGCTGGTAGAGGTATTTTTAGAGGACATAAAAAAACGCAACAATTATTTTCCAGATAACCAATTACGAATACATAAATCGTATCTCAGTCTTAAATAAAAATATTTTGATCGTAAGTTAAATATGTTCAACTTTTTCTTAATATCAGATTATAATAGCAAACAAATTTGCAAAGCTCATTTCATTTCAATTAATAGTGTTCTTGTCGATAAAATTTATTATTGTGTAGGTAATAAAAATTTAATTCATTTTGATAGTACCCTTAGGCGACAATCGGGCAATGAGTAAGTTTATTCAGTGTACTGAATTATTACAGTAGCACTGCGAACTCTCCTTTAAAAGAACTTGGGGTGACTTTAATAAACTAATTAATACTTTAATTAATAATTTTAAATACGTTTAACTAAAATATTTATTAATTTTGACATGATAATTGCTTATACATAGATATATACTGCTGTTCATAGGTGATTATCCAAAATAAAGATACTAACTATATTTCATAATAAGATAAAATAAAAGGAAGAAAAAGAAAGTCTAGATAGTTTAACAAATTTTGAAAGGACCTGCCGAATATTATTTAGACTGTTCAGCATGTGAACACTGTTTAATATTTGTACACCGAAAATGGTGAAATGTGTAGAACTAAAATTTTATTGTAACACTTTTACTTGTACACACGGCTACACATTAAGCTGTACAAAACCAGTAAAGGCTGACCTCGCGTTGTAAGGAAAACCTATACAATGCGAGGTCAACTTATACTGGAAATGTACAGTTTGATGTGTAGCCGTGTGTACCACATTTCATTCAAATAAAAGGATTTGATTTGATTTTGATTAGATTTGAAAAATTATGTGATGAAAGAATGTTTCAAGAAAATTTCTTATGAAAAGCTTTCAATTAGCTTTTATTTTTCAATTATTTCGATCATATGATTTTTCATAAATTGAAAAATCATCCAACCATAGTCCCATTAATCATCACAGTAAACACCCAACCGGAATCAAACCCGGACCTACCGAAAACATATGCCAATTGTAACTTTTGATTGCACATCAAAATACGCTTATTAAATCAACAACCAAAAAAATACAATTAAAAAAAAAAAACTATCAAGACTATAATGGCGCGGTCGAATAGTTTGTCGGATGCCGAGCTGCGACTTGGGTGGTCTAAGCGGAGTGCTCTATCTCTTTCTAACACTCACATTCTCGTGTGTTGCTGTTTTCTTCTTGCTTGAAGTTTGGCTGTCAAAGAGTATGAAGGCAGATTGTTTGAGATTCGCCTAATTTGTGCTATCATTGATCTGAAGTACTTTTACTTCGATCGGTACAAATGCTAAGTGCTATACGGAGTGTGGTTTTGAAGTTTTTTAAGCACGTTTTTAGGGTTCCGAAGTCCTACAAGGAACCCTTATAGTTTCGTCATGTCCGTCCGTCTGTCCTAATCCTTTACAGCTTAATAACTTCTACAGTTATAAACATAAGTAAATGAAATTTTGTTAAACAATAGTCTACATATAGATCCCAATTTTAAAAGAATAAATAAATCGTTTTTCCGTATTTTAGGGGTGGCGTCCATACAGGTGAAATGGGGAAAAAAAATTTTTTTTCGCTGCACCCCCTCGTGTGGGATATCATTGAATAGGTCTACTAAAATGAAGGTAATGTTTCATACACCACTTTTTTATCAGGTGTACCATCTGCGAAATATAGCCCGCCAAAGTGGCTTGCAATGTGTCCCCCCCCTGCCATTTCTAAACTATGCAACGAAGAAAGTTATAATCTTCCAAATTGATAGACCTTTGTGAAAACTCTCTTTTAAAATTATTTTGAGTATAACGTGATTATAATTTTTTGAGTTATAGAGAGAAAACTGAAAAATACTTAAAACGTCCTAGTTCAAAGGTCATTGACCTTAGAGAAAAATGATCATAGCAAATAATGCTCCTTTAGCTACTTTTTATTTGAAAAAATCACAAAAAGTTACTTTGACATGACACACTTCTTAAATTTGGCTTCTTGAATTTATCGCTAGATGGCGCTACTAACAACACGCTCTGAGTCGCGAATGCTGCCGATTATTGCAAAAACTAAAATAGCCATGACATGATTAATATTCGATTTGATTCGTTTGTAATTACACCTACTTAAGGAACCTTATAATACTGAGCATGGCCCGACATGCTCTTGGCCGGTTTTTTTTTCAATATAAATTGAATAAATTGAAATTGAAATTTTTAGTGTTCCGTAGTTTCTACAAGGAACCCTTATAGTTTCGTCATATCCGTCCGTCTGTCCGTCTGTCCGTTTGTCCGTCTGTCCTAATCCTTTACAGCTTAATAAATTCTACAGTTATAAACATAAGTAAATGAAATGTTGTTAAAAAATGGTCTGGATATAGATCACAATTCTAAAACAATAAAAAATCATGATTACGTATTTTAGGGGTGGTGCCCATACATGTGAAATGGGGATGAAATTTTTTTTTTCGCTGCACCCCCTCGTATTTGGTATTATTGAATAGATCTACTAAAATGAAGGTAATGTTTCATACACAACTTTTTTATCAGGTATACCATCTGCGCAATACAGCCCGCCAAAGTGGCTTGCAATGTGTCCCCTCCCCTGCCATTTCTAAGCTACGCAACGTAGAAACTTATAATCTTCCACATTGATAGACCTTTATAAAAACTCTCTTTTAAAATTATTTCGAGTATAATGTGATAATAAATTTTTGAGTTATAGTGAGAAAACTGCAAAATACTTAAGACGTCCTAGTTCATAGGTCATTGACCTTAGAAAAAAATGATCTTAGCAAATAATGCTTCTTTAGTTACTACCTATTTAAAAAAATCACAAAAAGTTACTTTGTGTTATATTGATATGACACACTTCTTAAATTTAGCTTCTTAAATTCAGCGCTAGGTGGCGCTGTTTGCAAAAACTAAAATAACAATTATTAATATTCGATTTGATTCGATTGTAATTAGGAACCCTATAATACTGAGCATGGCCCGACATACTTTTGGCCGGTTATATTTGTATAAGTATAGCCTCCCTAAAACTTTCTTAACTAAATCCTTTCTGTCACCAAATAATCTATGCATTTCACTTATCGTTATCCTTTTCGCAACAATTATCTCTTTCACACACGTACTAAACGCAGATCGCTATTTCACGCATCCACCTATGACCTCTGCGGTTATCCCTCTCTTTCTTATCACGAAGAAAGTAAGTGTTGTTTCGTTCGCACCGACTTGGATTGTACGTTCGACTTTTCGTATTAGTTTTTGACCGAGTGTGAAAAATATGTCGTATTGTAAGCAATTTAATTTATCAGTCATCTGTAGTAAATCTGTTGGTTAGAAAAGCCACTGCCGAGTGACAGGATCTAGGTTGCGAAATTTGTAAGTAGCGTCTAGCTTGGGGTTTTTATGTGTGTATTCACGTACGAGATATCATTGCTGCTTATTTTTAGGATTCCTGGTTCCGAACCTACCTAAAAAAAACGTTAACTATAAAGAATAATTTAAATAATAATAATCTCTTATTACTTGCCCAGACGGGCACAAGATAGAGCCACCTGGCACGGTTTGGAGGAGGCTTTTACCGCAAAAGGTGGCCCTTACACGGATACACTTAAAAATACTAACCTAATTTAAGGAAAAATTAAATAAAAACTAACATTACTAACAAATAAATAAGTACACACCACAAAATAGTAGATAAGAACTACTTGCTAACTTGTAAGGGATAAAATAAAGCTAATAAATAAAATTTCTTATTGAATTGATCTTCAGCCATACAGCCCTCGGGTGCAGAGGATATGGCCTATTATTTGCCAAAAACCATACGGAATTCCCATCTACCACAAGTAAAACAATAATTATCTTTAACCCGGTCACCCATCCTTTTCTAAGCCTACAAACCCGTTGCTTACCATCAGATAAAGACATATACAAACATAAAACATGTTACATTAATTGCTTACATGCTCAAACGCGTACGTCACGACACTTGCCATAGCTGTCACAACTGTCAAAACTGTCAAGTATGGAGGTTCTCAAAGGAGGTATCGGTCTAATTGATCTGATGTGGTGATAAGATCTAGATGTTGAGATTGTGGGTAGTAGAAGCTAAGCGATGGCGACGCAAGGCGATAAGTCATTGTGCGTTTTAGATTTTGTATTCGACAGTACCTACCTAATATGTAGTCATAATCAATCAACTCAGCCTATCGCAATCCACTGCTGGAAATAGGCCTCTTCTAAGTTGCGCCATAACACTCGGTCCTCTGCCTTCCGAATCCAGTCCCCCCCGTTCTTCAGGTCGTCGGTCCACGTGGCGGGGGGAAATCGCGAAAAAAATATCAGTTGGTCCCTACATTTGTGTTCACTTAAATCGATAAGATATATGTAGGGAACACCAGATTTTTTTATCGCGATTTCAGGGTTGGTCCCTTAGTAAAAGTTGTTCATAATAATGAGTACAATGATCCCTTTTCGGGAGAGAAGCCATTAAAATTGCAACATGTGTATAACTAACGAGAAAATTAAGAAGAGTTTTTTTCAGATAAATATTTTAATTATTATTATTATTGATATTGATTGTCATAGTCCTTACATGGTCATTGCTTAGATATCGTCATAAACTTAATCTGTGTCATAAACTAACACTTTAGGAAATTGTTGAGATAAAGAAGCTCAAAATAGCTTGCGTTGGATCCTCGCCTTTATATCGATCAATGCTCAGCAGAAATCATAATACATAAAACGATTATTGTTGCGCTTGAAAAGCCAAAGAATAAGATATTCCAAATTCAAATTCTTTTTTTTTCGAATAGATACTTCTAATTACAGGCACTTTTGAAACGTTAGGCTCTAATTGCACGGTTCCAAATGGTTAGTCCTATGGAGAAGAAACGGCAAGAAAAAATAGATAGTAATAGTAGATATACCTACTCTTTTTAAAGTAATTGTTCAATACATCATAGGTATTCATTCAAATAATGTAGAAAATACTTTAAGTACTTACATAAAATGTTGCCATAGTATGTACGAGCTGAGCTGTCCCGACAGACGGCACCCGTTCACGAGCATGACGCGAGCATCAGCCATCGCTTAACTCAACCATATTGAAGGGAACTTAACGACCCGACACTAACGCCACCATCAGCATGACATTTAAGTGAGCATGACAGACTCATACTGCTAGACAATTTATTGTATACCCACAGACATATTTTTTACTATGTCTGTGTGCCTAATAGGCCTATTTATAGGCAGTTATAAGTAGGACAACAACCAACTATGGTTGTTGTCGAGGTTTGAAAGTGGCGCCAGTGATAGAAAACTGCCAGTAATTTGTGTTACTTAAATCATCAAACAAGAACATCGAACGAGAACGTAGGGCGTTGTCCGTGCGAGCGAACATGCTTGCCCGCAGGTTTGCGCGTTGTTCACTGGAGGCTAAGATCACCTTGTTCCAAGCGTATTGTACGTCTTTTTACACCAGTGCACTGTGGGCAAGGTATACTCAAAAATCGTACAACGCTCTACGGGTTCAATTTAATAACGCTTTCCGGGCGTTGGTGGGGCTGCCTCGATTCTGCAGTGCATCAGGAATGTTTGCAGTAGCAGGAGTAGACTGCTTCTACACCACTATTCGCAAACGATGTGCATCCTTGCTCTGCAGAGTGCGAGCCAGCCCCAATCGCGTAATGGCTATGATAGCCAGCCGTCTGGATTCTCTGTACTTGAATCTTCTTCTTCTATCGTGTCGACATGAGCTACATAATGATAATAGCTCATGCCGTGGAGAAAAGATTAGCCAGTCAGCAGGTTGGTAGCGAAGCTGACTGCCCAGGGTGCGCCGGACGATCAATTAAATATCGTCACTCGTGGAGGCTCTTTTAATGCACCCCGTATAGCGATGCATGTGGAGAGAATCCAGACAAAACGTAGATTATAGTGTATTTTATTCAATTGTTACTAACAATAGTTGTTAAGCTTTTAATAACACATTATGGGTCCTAGATGCCCGAATAAAGAATATTAAATTAAATTAAATTAAATCGATAAAATGTAGGGAGCACCTGTTTTTTTTTCACGATTTCAGTTTTGGTCCCATAGTAAAAGTTGTTCATAATTTTATTATCCTCCGAGCCTTTTCCCAATTATATTGGGGTCGGCTTCCAGTCTAGCCAGATGCGGCTGAACAACAGTATTTTACACGAAGCGACTGCCATCAGACCCCCGCAACCCAGTTACTGGGTAATACTGACATTCGGAGGTTAGACCAGTTGTCAGACTTTCAGGCTTCCGACTACCCGTAACGACTGCCATAGATATTCGTATGACAACCGGGACCGACAGCTTAACGTGCTCTCCGAGGCACGGAGGGGTCTCGATGTGTAACGAAACGGTCACCCATCCACAGACTGACCGCGGCAAGTGCAGCTTAACCTTGCAGATCGTACAATCCGCGCAGTCGTTGCTTCGCTACGTAAAAGTTGTTCATAATGATGAGTACAATGACCCCTTCGGGAAAGAAGCCATTAAAATTTCAACAATTGTATAGGCTTCTTTTTAACCCGGGAAGATAAACAGTTCTCGAGGGGTGAAAGATTACGTCTCTCTGTAACAATACAAATAAGACGCGGGCAAGGCCGCGGGAATAAGATTAGTATGAACTCCTACAAAACTTACCAGCCCCCCGATTCAGAACCACACGATAACTAGTTGTCGACTGATTCGGTTTGTTATCTCTTTTTATCTCGTTGCGTGAATCATAAAACGAAACGAGATAACAAAGCGAACTGATCGACAACTGGTTATCGTGTGGTTCTGAATCCAGCTCAGTTTAGAGCTCCTTTGTGAAAGAGCTCGTCCAGAGAAGTACTACCACCGTACCTACTTCACCGCCAAACAGTGATGCTAGCATTGCTGTGTTCCGATGCTCGTGGTACTGGTGCCGGTGAAATTACAATCACATGAGACTTTCCATCTTCATGTCTCAGTTTGGCGAACCGACTTGCGGTACCATTTAGGCAACAGCCTAGGTGGTATTACAGTTGTTATGGGCAAAGGGTCTTTAGCTCGTTTCGCCATCCTGTACCATAAAAAAAAAATCTAAAAATACCATTTACCTCGGACGAATAAGAATCTCGCTGAGAAAAGATTGAAACACACTGCGTTTTTTCCTAAACCTACTATAGTTTCTACATAATTTTAACACACCAGATATATATTGTTATTTTATTTGTGACACTACGACAGTGACTACCGTCACACGAGATTTGTAGCGTAATCGTGGCTTTTTGTTTTATTATGGGTTATTCCGTCCGCCTTTTTTGTTCATCCAAGCCGTTTAACATAACATAACATAACCAGCCCCTTACTGTCCCACTGCTGGGCACGGGCCTCTTCTCAGTATGAGAAGGTTAAGGCCTTAGTCTACCACGCTAGCCTAGTGCGGTTGGTGGACTACACACACCATCGAGAACTGTATGGAGTACTCTCAGGTGTGCAGGTTTCCTCCAATGTTTTCCTTCACCGTTAAAGCAAGTGATAACCAAATTCTGATCCGCACATGAATCCAAAAAGTCGCACCTTCCTGCATGGAAGGCAAGCGTTCAACCACTAGGCTATCACTGCTGCTATATACATGTGAAGTTGCTAACAAGAGGTTGGCTGTCATTCTCTTTCTTTAACAGTGGTGCCAACGTAATACATTATAAAACCATAGAGTACTCACAAGGGATTGGTGAAAAATATGAAGTCAAATGCTCGGACGAATAAAAATGGTGGACGAAATCTCACTAAGAAATGATTGAAGCACTTCGGTTTTTTCTAAACCCACTATAATTTTGACACAATTTTAACACTCAAGAAATATATAGTTATTTTATTTGTGACACTACGACAGTGACTACCGTCACACGAGAATTGTTGCGTAATCGTGTCTTTTTGTTTTATTCTGGGTGTGATTGTGTGCGAGCCAGCCCGTCTTACTTTATGGGTGCTTTACTTTTTGTTCAGCGAGATTCCGTCCGACTTTTTAGGGTTCCGTACCCAAAGGGTGCAAACGGGACCCTATTACTTTCGCTACGCTGTCCGTCCGTCCGTCCGTCCGTCTGTCTGTCACATGGCTGTATCTTTGTAACGGTAATAGATAACTAGTTGAAATTTTCACAGAATATGTGTTACTATGAGGTGTATCACGACAAATACTAAAAACATAAAAATGTCTAAAACCAAAGGGGGTCCCCATACAAGAAACCTCAAAAAACATGCATTTTTTTCAACGTTTTTGTTTTTGCTCTATCTTCAAAACGGTAATATATACCAGTGTCAAACTTAGTCAGATTATAGTGCATATTATGTAGTTTAGCAACAAATACAAAAATAAGACAAACATAGACATATGTGGTGGTACCAGCGTAAGAAAGACATGCAAAAATTCATATTTCGCGCACTGTACGTTGATGTCTTTTGATAAACTCTCGTAAATTTGATGGGGTATCAGGTCGTTGAGAGGTACGGGACCCTTACTGCGCGAGTCTGACTTGCACTTGGCCGGTTTTTTTTGTTTTATTCTGGGTGTGAATGTGTGCGTGCCAGCCCGTAATTTTAAGCGAGCCGTCTTACTTTATGGGTGCTTTACTTTTTGTTTAGCGAGATTCCGTCCGCCTTTTTTATTCGTCCAAGCCAACACACAGTATATTAAATTAACATTGCAAAAACTTATTTTTTACTTACTTCCTCGTCTGCTAACCAAAGTTGAATTGATTAAAAGTGAATATTGTAAATTGATATATAAGCACGGGGCCACCCAGATCGCGTGGTGTTTGTTTTTATTTTGGTTGCGCTCGCGCCGGCCGCGGTGATAGATCGGCGCCCGCGACGCTGATTGGTTGAGCTAGTAGGGTTGTGGAATTATTGTTTTAAGGTTAATTTTCTTTGATAAAATTGCAATGGCAAAGTAAACAGTGCTTAAGTATAACGTAAGGCGCTTGCCTTCAATGTACGAGGGTCTGAGTTCGAACTCAGCCTGCACCTCTGACTTTTTGGATTCATGTGTGAATCAGAATTTGATTATCAGTTGCGTTAACGGTGAAGGAAAACGTCGTCAGGAAACCTGCACACCTGAGAGTGCTCTATGCAGTTCTTTATGGTGTATGTAATAAATATAAATAAATAAAATAATAAATATTTCTGGGACATTTTTACACAGAACCATCTAGTCCCAAACTAAGCAGAGCTTGTAGTATGACACTGGACATAATTTAAATATACTTTTTTTTTTTGTATATACATACGTAGACTACATAAGCAACACCCAGACCAACACAAACACTTATGTTCATCACACAAATATATGTGTCACGTGGGAATCGAACCCACGACCTCGTGATCAGCAATCCGACACTCGAACCACTAGACCACAGAGTCGTCAAAATTTCGTAACCCGCAAACCCGTTATAGAAGATAAGACCATCCATTGTACATATCTTCTGTATTTCATGTATGTTGCTTTTGTGTGTGTACTAGTATTTATATTGTATTGTAGGCTAGCGTGGTGGATTAGGGCCTGAATCCTTCTCGAAGAGAATAATTTTAAATGAACAGAATTTTAATACATATTTCGTGCGTGCCACCCCTATCCCCTGATTGGCGCTTGCGCATCGTATTTACAAAAATTCCCCGCATTGATACCGCACGTCCAAATAATTCATTATTATTTATATATTTTCCCACACATATTTTGCAGAAGTTCTTTCTTATTTTTAGCTGCGTTTAAAAAGACAGTAGTTAGTTTAACTGTCAAATTATGGCAAAAAGCTCGAGTTGTATCATCATGAAATAAAATTGTTTTATTATTTTTCACGCATTTACGCATGCGAAGTGAAATCTAATGATATAAATTGTGGAAAGAAAAAATCACTCACGAGAAGGACTCGAACCTGCGACTCCTGGTTCAGTACGCCAGTGCTTTGCCACTAAGCTACCGTGAACACTGCTCGTCGTATCCAAATAACTGCTGACGTCACCCTAAGACGTAGTAAATGAAAGTTAAAGTTGATACCATGAGCAGTGTTCACGGTAGCTTAGTGGCTAAATCGCTGGCATACTGAGCCAGGAGTCGCAGGTTCGAATCCTGTTCGTGAGTGATTTTTTCATTACACAATTTATATCTTTATACAATAAAATGTTCCATACACATACATACAATACATCAACAGCCCATTATTGTCCCACTGCTGGGCATGCGTCTCTTCTCCATATGAGAAGGTTAAAGGTCACCCTCAATTATCAACCCGGCACCCGGCCAGCACCGCCTTGCTTCGTGCGGTTGAGAATTCTATGGACTTCTAAACATTTGCACTCACTTATCGACTCCGGAACCTCACCGTATCGCCTCGCACGCAAGCAGTCCATACCATACGTGGATGGTGAGTGGACCACTCGGTGAACACCCGTTTACCGAGCGTTGACCACGTGTTGTCAACGTGCCGGTCCCGAGTGGACCGCGTGCCGCCTACGCCGCCGCCGCGTTGACCACGCGTCGTCCACTCGTTGACCAGCCGGCCGGCCGCGTGACATCACAGCGATGGTCAAACGTCGACAACGAATGGACGCCGAGCGATGAGGCGGTGCTGCTCGGGTCGATAAGTGAGCGACAACCTTAGTCGACTTCACTGGCCCAGAGCGGTTTGGCAGACAAAGACACGGACATGTTGTCTAGCTGGATGGCCTCGACATTCACATAATAATGAAGTCTACGTTTGTGGGCTACAGCAATTTTTTGGATTATGTTGGTGACGAATTCCATAAGGTCCCGATGGAGCTCGTCATTTCTTATACAGGTTGTCCTATCGCTATGCTAAATCATCATCATCATTTCAGCCAAAGGACGAAGGCCTCCCCCAAAAGGGGGGGATATGCCATAATCGCCACGCTTGGCAGGCGGGTTGGCGATCGCAGTTGGTTGGTTAAATACTCAGACAACGCTGCTGCCCATCCTCTGGTGAATCCCTTAGTCACCTTATACGACACCCATGAGAAGAAATCATCATCATCATCATTTCAGCTGAAAGACGTCCACTGCTGGACATAGGCCTCCCCCAAGTATCGCCACAACGACCGGTCCTGCGCCTTCCGCATCCAGCGGATTCCCGCGACCTTCACCAGGTCGTCGTTCCACCTTGTGGGGGGCCTACCCACGCTGCGCCTTCCAGTACGCGGTCGCCACTCCAGAACTTTACTGCCCCATCGGCTATCATTTCTGCGAGCATTGTGCCCCGCCCACTGCCACTTAAGCTTGGCAATTCTTCGGGCTATGGCAATGTCGGTCACTTTCGTTCTCCTGCGAATCTCCTCATTTCTGATTCGATCACGCAGGGACACTCCGAGCATAGCTCTCTCCATTGACCTTGAGAAGAAATAGGGTAGTGCAATTCTTTACGTCCAGCACCACACAAAAAAAAATTTCTCGTTTAAGTAAAATTTTATATTTAATTTTCCAATACTTAAAGTAGGTACTTTCTACTTCATGAGGCATAGTGATGTGACGCCCAGTATATAATACTAGGGAGCGTTGATAATATCACCGAGTACTTTATTCTGGAATGTCTGAATTATTTTAGTGTTAGGTACTTAGTTTAGTACAACCCCAAAGTTGCATTCCGTACGTCCAAATCGGACATGTATACTTGTATAGTAATAATTTGTTATGTATTGATAAGCAAGCTTTTCTTCAGAGTAATCAATACACATTTTTGTATTGAATATCGAGTTCCTGAGTACTAAGTACGTGTTCCGTGTGGTGACGGATGTAAGTTCCGTGTGGTGCCAGACGTAAAAAATTGCACCACCCTATATCTTCTACGAGCGTTGTGGCGCAACTTGGGAGAGGCCTATGTCCAGCAGTGGACTGCGATAGGCTGAGTTGATTGATTGATATCTTCTCATGGGTGTCGTAAAAGGCGACTAAGGGATTCACCAGAGGATGGGCAGCAGCGTTCTCTGAGTATTTAACCAACCAACTGCGATCGCCAACCCGCCTGTCAAGCGTGGCGATTATTATTGCATATAATATAATAATAAAAAAGTTTTATTTCTCATTCACAAAGGTATGTTACTTAAAATAATTACAAGTTAAAACAGTCCTTAGGTTAATATTCCTTTGTGAAGGACTGGTATCCGTACTAGGTTTCCCTGTCTAACAGATTACAGGCCCCCGTCATACAGACTATGAACTGTAGAATATAGTTAAGTATGACAAGTAGGTACATACGTATCGTTGAAATAAGAAACAGAATAATAACAATAAAAAGCAAAAATAAGAAAGTAATCAGAATATCTAAAAGTTATTTTTTGTCGTCGAGTTTCGTGTCAGCGTTGTACGTGTGTTGTGTGCTTGGAGTGTGAATGTGTGTGTGTTGTATGTTGTGTGTACTAGGAAGGGTGTTGCGTTATCTGTTTGTGGATGTAAAAATAAATATATATCCCCTAAACTGATTGGAGGAGGCCTATGTCCAACAGTGGACGTCTTTCGGCTGAAATGATGATGATGAAGTACACACGGCTACACATCAAGCTGTACATTTCCAGTATAAGCTGACGTCGCGTTTTAAAGAAAGCCTATACAATGCGAGGGCAGTTTATACTGGAAATGTACAGCTTGATGTGTAGCCGTGTGTACGTACTAATTTATAAATAAATAAATTAAAAAGTCATCCTAATCTGAAATATTACCTACTAGTAGTATTTTAGTACTATCACCGTACCTACCTACTTCTCCGCCAAACAGTGATGCTTGCATTGCTCTGTTCCGGTGCTCGTGGTACGGGTGCCGGGGACATTACAATCACATGAGACTTTAGGCAACAACCTAGGTGGTATTGCAGTTGTTATGGGCAAAGGTAGCCGCTTAACATCAGGTGGGCCTTAAGCTCGTTTCACCAAACTATGCCATTAAAACAAACATAAAAAGTTGGGGTCTGCTTTCAGTCTATTGGGCCATCGAAATACAGTTATTTGCACCAATATTGGCGTAGATTGTTAACAAGCGGAGTGGTAATAGCAGCTTTTGTTAATACTTCAATGGATTCCGCTTTATATAATTCCATAATCGCCTGTTATAGACAAGATCGAGCGGTTGATACTTAGATGAGAACTAAATGGCATCGCTAGAGGACGCCAATCTGTCTTAAACGGAATTCCAGAATTAAAGACCTCTCATTTCTTAACCAAAAGTTCTAAAGCTAGTTCAATTTAAACTGGTTTTATCTATAATCAGTAGAGCCGTATATTCCTAGTAGATTTTCATAGGAACGGCTCAAGTTATAATAGACAATAAACCATGAGGATAGGCCTCATTTTATTGAATGAATGTTCTTAATGACAGGTCAACTTACGTTTGTTGTTATTCGAACGATATTCGAATGTCTACGATGAAACCGCCGAAGTAATGCCATCTCCTTTTGTTGTACTGAAAAATGTAAGGAATGTTTTGAGGGAGAAAGAGACGGGGATAGCCGCTGTCGCGAAGTGGTTTAGTGCAGTGCGTTCATCGTGGGTGGTCGGTAATTTTTATGCTGACGTCAAAAGGTCATTCACCCCGGTCCGATTAATTTTTGACACCTGGTATAGCTTTTTTTATCAACTTTTTTTAATAGTTTGTTATTCAAGTCTTTGATAGATTATGCCTGTTTTATTTTAAACGTTGATAAATTAGTAATTAATATGTTCAAGATTGTTGACTAGTGGGGTGGGCAGAATAATAGGTCGATGTCTTTTTGCCATTTTACATACATACACACACACAACATCATGCTTGTACTCCACGAAGGGGTACGCAGAGGTGTATAATACACCCTGGCTTATGTTACAAGTCCCATGTAATAGGGGGCGAGACTATTGCCAGTAACCGGGCACAAATCCAGACTCTGGGCAGCTATTGTGAATTTCCTAATGAAATAACCCAATAACACTGCCTGATTCGAGACTCGAATCCAAGACCTCACGCTTAGCAGTTGCGCTTGCGACAACTTGACCAACGAGGCAGTCACCGAGGCCATTTTATAGCAAATTTTAATATGCTTATGATGTTCATCATGAGGAAACTTGCACACCTGAGAGTGCTCCATACAGTTCTCGATGTTGTGTGTAGTCCACCAACCCGCACTAGGCCAGCGTGGTGGACTGAGGCCTACACTCTTCTCATTCATTCAGAGATCCGTGCCCAGCATTGGGACAATAGTGGGCAGATTTTTTTTTGTAGTATCGGATGGCGATACGAGCCAAAGGCCCACCTGATGTTAAGCGGTTATCTTTGCCCATAACAACTGCAATACCACCTAGGCTGTTACCTTAATGGTACCGCAAGTCGGCTCGCCAAACTGGGATATGAAGATGGAAATAATCCGGTTCTTTGCAATCGTCCTAGGATTAAGATTCGATTTTACCACAGCATATACAGTCTTACCTTATACCAGCCTTTCCCAAAGTGGGCGATAACGCCCCCTTGTGGGTGCTGCAGGCTTAAAGGGGGGCGGTAAGAGACCCAGAAAAAAAATGGGGGCGTTGTGTAAAGGCTTGGGGGGCGATTTGTAATTTCATCTAGCTAGGAGGACTCTTAGACACCGACTGAACTCTCGACTTTCGACTACAACTTGTGAACATCAACTAATATTAATTAAGAGATTGCTCAAACTTGGTTCGATATTTCTCTCCGCGTAGTTCATATATCTGTCCTGTTTCATTGAATAAATAAAAAAAAATCATGTCAATCGGTCGCTCCGTTTCGAAATGAAAGTAGACACAAACAAACAAATAAAAAAGCAACACACTTTCGCATTTTAATAGTTATTAGTATTCCTAGATAGGTAATTTTCGTAAATAATAGACTGTGGGCAAATGAGATAAACGAGTTTATGCATGTTTGTCTTATTCCTGTCGGTGCGTGCTGCTTAAGCAATCCTATCTTCTTCTTCTAAGAAGAAGGAGCAATCCTATATAAACAACGTAATATTTATTTTAACTAGGTGAAAAAATAGGGGCGCTAAAAATAATTTATTCTCAAAGTGGGCAGTAGACAAAATAAGTTTGGGAACCACTGCCTTATACTAACCAAAACCTTAAACCTAGTGTTCCAAATATTTCTATGAATTTAACCGTCCAATATATCTAAGTACACGAGATTGTGTCCAATTGGTATATATAATAATATATATTAACAACATACTCGCTAATTTGCTTCTGTATCGAATCGATTTACAACATCAACATCAGTTGTTGAACATTCAACATTTCAGTAAAAAAAAAAACCAGTTAATTTGAGGACACGATCGAGACACGCGCGCCTCTAGCTTAAGGGGCGTTCACATGGAGGATGAAAAAACATTTGTACCTACGTGTGTAAAATGGCAGGACCAATTAATGGAAATATTACAGTTGCGGGAAAAAATTCAGATTTTCTTGTACGTAATGAGTAATGTTGGTTATACTTTTTTTTTATCATGATTATGTCTTGTTATGTTTACTGACTACTGTAATGAGATACCAGGCCCCTCAGAAAGTATTGCGAAAAAAAGTTTTTATATATGGGAGACTGGCCAGTTATAATGTTTTTCGAAAATATGATTATTTATAAGTAAAAATAAGTAAGTTCCAATTTCAAAATTTCCCTCCACATTTTTTGCGAGTTAATTCAAAGTATTGTGTCTCACTGAAATATGGATCTGCGCCGGGAACATTTTAGAGCTATGATTTTATACGATTTCAAGTGTCGCCTGAAACCGGATGAATCGTACGATAGACTTCAAATGGCATTCATGGATGAAGGCCCTTCCAAGGCAACCGTGTATCGTTGGTATAACGAATTCAAGCGCGGTCGACCAACTTTGGGGGATGACGAAAGAAGCGGTCGCCCTTTGACGGCTGTTACCGAAGAAAACGTGCTAGCAGTGAAAAATTTAATCCAAGACAATAGGCGAATTACATATCAGGAGATTCAACACATATTGAAGATTGGATCGGGAAGCGTTCACGAGATTCTACACAGCCATCTTCGCGTGAGGAGGATAGTATCACGCTGGGTGCCGCACAACCTCACCGATGCTCAGAAGCAGGCCCGGGTGGAATGGTGCCGTGATATGCTTAACAAATTTGAAGCAGGCTCGTCTCGGCGTGTTTACGACATCGTTACAGGTGATGAGTCCTGGATTTATCAATACGACCCAGAAACCAAGCGCCAGTCGACTGTTTGGGTGTTTCAAAATGAGCCAACGCCTACCAAAGTGAAGCGATCTAGAAGCGGGGGTAAGATTTTGATCGCTAGCTTTTTTAATTTGACTGGCCACTTGGTATCAATTCCCTTACGGGATCAAAGAAGCATTAATGCCGAATGGTATACTACCAAATGTTTGCCAGAAGTTTTCTCTGTTATAAGCAACAAGCGACCAAACACAGGGCTCCGCGGGCTACTGCTCCACCACGACAATGCACCTGCGCACACCGCACTCAAAACGAGGGACTTCCTGGACAGCACGCCAGTCAAACTCCTGGGTCACCCTCCTTACAGCCCTGATCTAGCACCGTGTGACTTCTTTTTATTCCCAAAAATAAAAAATCAGCTCAAAGGGATACAATTTTCGTCGCCGGAAGATGCGCTGGCTGCGTTCGAGCAGGCTGTAAACGAGGTGTCTGCGGCGGACTGGAAAAAGTGTTTTGAAAACTGGTTTAGGCGCATGAATCATTGTATAGAGGCTGGTGGAAAGTACTTTGAAAAGATTTGATAAAAATATATGTACGTATAGAACAATTTTTTTTAGTTTCGCAAAACTTTCTGAGTGTCCCACGTAATTACGAAAGGAGTTATACTTAATTGAAACTTGGGAGCATTGTTAATGTCTATCAATGTCCAGCAAATCATGGGAATTATTAATCTTAAGACAGTAAAACCATAATTTTTGAAAGTAGGAAAATATGCAAAAGAAAGTATCTCATGACATATCTCAACGAAAAAATCATTCGTTCAGATATGTCATTCCCATACATTTTGATTGTTTTCTATTAGCGTTGACGATTGTAGATTGTGTAGATTGTCAACTTGGCTGAGGTACAATCTCTGAGGATTTTAGGTAAACGATTTGAGAATCTGAGGAGGTGAGGTAAGGTAAAGATAATGAAAATAATAATAATTAAATCGTTTAAAAACAAAAAAAAAAAAACAAAACAAACATGACAAATAATCTCATTTTCGTAAGCGTAGATAAATAATAGGGTCCCGTTTGGCACCCTTCGGGTACGGAACCCTAAAAAGAACTTCTTGTTTTTTTTTAATTTTACAAACTTGCGTTAAATAGGTACTTTATTTCTATGAGAGTCCCCCTGGTTACTCTTCTAATGCTCCAAATAACCATCTTGAAAAATTATTTTAACTTTTTAACTTGGCAGTTGCCATGTAAGCTTTCCTTAATCTCTAGTAGGGGTTTCGAAATTCTTTACAGAAAGTGATCGCGGGGGATGATAGCACCCTTATCGAACTGAATTTGATTACTGTCGCGACTCTATTTTTTAACCACCCCTGTTGATATAGGATGGTACAGAAATGTCTTATTGCAATTTTTTTAACGGTTGACACTAAGACATTAAGACATAATGATTTTTCATGAGTGTTAGTTTCAATTCTTAAATCGGGAATGCGTTAAATGAGTTTTTACTGGTTCTTCTTATTTTGAGAAGAGGCCCTTGCCCAACAGTAGTACAGTCATGGGTATATGCTATCCACAATTAATATTAAGCTATTGGGTTATGAAACATTTCATGAACGGTGATCTTCCTATGGGAGATGTATAATATTAAGGGGGGCAGGAGCTGCCCTCCCCTAGAGACTTGAATCTATAAAATGTTAATAACAAAGTTGTCAAAAATTCACAAAAATCCAAGATCATTTCGTTTTTCTTATAGTAAACTTATTTATTTATTTTATTTATAGTAAACGATTCAATAATTCGATAAACGATTCGATTTGTAATTCGATTCGTAGCAGTGATAGCCTAGTGGTTGAACGCTTGCCTTCCATGAAGGAGGGTGTGAGTTCGATCCCGGCCCGCACCTCTGACTTTTCGCGGGAATCCGCTGGACTGCCGTGTCAGGCCTATCTCTTGTATCTCACGAAACATAGTTTTGAGATATCACCGTTTAAAGTTTTTTACAGATAATTGCGATTATCTTAAATGTTTCAAAACTTTCAGGAAATATTTTTACATAATTGGTTGTATTAAAGTCTGAGGAAAACCGGGAAATTTATAGATTTTTGAATACTTTGAAATTTTCAGAGTTATTAGCTATAACAGAGATAGGTGTAACAAGCTCTCTATACATTGGTTGTTACGCGGTGCTCTGTATCTTAAGATAGGTGACTTAGCCGCAACAAGTGTAATATGGAATGTTTTGCTAAACACAGGTATCTTTAACTAAAGTTTGTCTGACTGATTGTTTAGTATTAAATTAAATTAGTTTATAAAGGAATAGAAAAAATACTACTCATCTAAACAAATGAATAATGACTTATGACTTATCTAGTAAAAACTCAAATTTTCAAATACATTAAAATATCGTTTTTAATGAGTAAAACGAAAACTCAGACTTCTTCTAACCAAGATTCGATAACTTTTAAAACAAATAAACTTAATTAACTTCATAACTAACATAAAAATTGAAATGAGAACTTAGTATTATCAAAATTATTTTAGATACAAAAAAAAACTAAAACCTAGATATGTAAGATCTTATCTAAATCTACATCTGCATTTAAGTCTGCTTTCTTTCTTGCACTTACACTCCTTCGCCTTACTTCCCGGGGTACTTCTTTTTTAACAAAGTCCAACACACTTTTGCAATATACATGCAAATCTTTGAATTATTTTTCATCGTATGATTTCTTGACGACTACGTAAGTTGAGCATCTTCAAAATTCAACTATTCTTAATGCCTAATAAGAGCCTCCACGAGTGACGATATTTAATTGATCGTCCGCCGCACCCTGGGCACTCAGCTCTGCTACCAACCTGCTGACTGGCTAATCTTTTCCCCACGACATGAGCCGTTATCATTATGTAGCTCATGTCGACACGATAGAAGAAGAAGAATGCCTAAATACGTGGATTGAAAAGTTCGCGGCCTTATATAAAAATAATAATGAAATCGAAATGCTTTTGATCTCATTATAATCGTCAACCCTTCAGATGATTTTACGCTAAATTTCTTTGTTGTATTACTTTTGCTTCCAAACTTAGAAGGATTTAATCAGAGCCAGGTGATAAATTTATTGCATTCGAAAAAAAAAAAATCTCAACAATGTGCTGTCCGTTCGTTGGTGTCGTGTCGTGTCCGTTTTTTTTTCCAAAATACTACATAGTGACGGAATAAGGAGAATCTATTGCATCCGATGCTGTAGTTAAAAATCAGTTAGCTGAATTAAATCCCAGTAGACAGAGCGTTGAATATGTCCTCTACTGTAAATAGCCTTCGACTTCCACTATAGCACAGAACACCGAAAAGATATTGAATCTGATGGTAGGAAATTAATAATGAAATATTAAAGAGATAGCTAGGTAATAGATGTTTTTAAAAAGTGATAAGGAAGCAATATTTGCCATAAATTCTGATTTCCCAGGGTATCTAAGAGAAAGATACCGATGCCCCTCTGAGTCGAACCAAAACACAACCGGCTAAGCACTTCACGCAAATTTTCATTTCGTTTGATGCCGATATATAAGAAATTTTACGCAAATTAGTTGTTATAAATGAAACTAGGGTCCAGCTAAGACAACAGAACAGTAAGTCCAAAAAATACTTAAAAGAAAAGTATAGACCAGAACTACTAGCCTCGAAGCAACATAAGGTGATTATTTTGAAAATAAGACTGCCACCATTACGGTGGCAGTTTTTTGGGTCTAAGTCGACTGCTGATTAAAGGGTATCGTCATGAACTGCATTTATAACTGCACTTTTTTATACAAAATTTGTAGTTATTGAATAAACATCAAACAGTAAAAATTACCAACGAAGTTACTAAAAACTGTTTGATTTTATCTAAGCACAATTCGCGCGTTCTGAAATTATCTGAAACTCTGAAACCATGACTGAAATCCATAATTTAAGGTGCCAGTTGGCTTTTCTTTGCCTTGTTTAGGACCTATTTACTTTAATTTCCTGTGTAATAAAATAATAATTGATTAATACACATTTTCATAAAATAACCAGTGGAAATCCAACAACAGACAGTGCGTATTTTGAAGGCTTTTGGAAATTATTTTCAAATACGTACACTTTTCAAAAACCCGGTAAATGAGATACATCAAGCTGATATACTAACCAACAAAAATAGGTTTGTGAACATTACTCCTGCATATTCGCCCGCGATTTTTTTATTCCACCTATTGATTTCAGAAAAATAGTTATTTTTCTTCAGCTGGTCCATAAAGACTATCATGTTGCCGTGGGCTATTACTTTTAGAACCATGTTTGTTAATGAATCTCTCATAATATCCACATCATCATCAGTTAGTACGCTCACTACAGTCACGGATAAATACTGTATCTAGTAGTTAGCAGAGTTAGGATTTGCTCGATGCGCTCGCAACTTATCACGCGTAATTGATGTAACTTAAGATACAGTATTTTACCATAACTAACAATGGCAAAATCATAGTTTCAAGAGTTAGGTGATAGGCAATTGTGACTAATTGGTAATAGTTAGTTAAAATATTATTTTACTGGGTGATAGAGGATCATGAAAAAATACGATTTAGACCTGTTACGCGTAACTCATGTATCTTAAGATAACAGACCTGCGAGTGACACGGCAGTGGATGCGGAAAGCGCGGGACCGGTCGTTGTGGCGATGCTTGGGGGAGGCCTATTTCTAGCAGTGGACGTCTTTTGGCTGAAATGATGATGTGATTATGTGATCAGTTAGCCAGAGGTAACCATGGCTACGTAGCCAGCGACGCGGCGACGTCGCCATGGCATCTCAGTGTGTTAGCGCTCTTAGAATCGCGACATCGAAACCCGCGCCACACCTCTCTACACCCTTACAGCCAAAATTAATATGCAATCTATCCACGATTTGCCCTACTAGAGATAGGAATTTGACATAAGGTCCATACAAAATATGTCAAATTTCTATCTCTGGTAGGGTAAATCGTGGATAGATTGGATATTAATTTTGGCCGTTAGCCGCTTTATTCTCTGTTTGTTCCCTGTTGCTTGTATTGGCGGCTATTTAGGGGGCCCAGGCAGTAAGTTGAAAAGTCACGGTCTACCATACATTTTAATGTTACAAGTCAGACGCCGTTTTCATCCAGTTAAAGAAGTTAAAACCAGTCCATCAAACACTCATATCCATAGCCAAAATAGTTTCTGTATTTCGCAATAAGTACACCCTCCCTCGACGGAATGTGACTGTACTACTAGCAGCTGTGAACTGTCTTCGGTTCGTGCCCCATCCCGTCTTAGATTAAAGTTGTCAAAAGGACGACTGCTAGCCGGATCTGTGTCTAGTGATGTCGAAATATCGATAGTCCTGCTATCGGTAGTTGACCTTGAATAGCGGTTAGGGTATCGATAGGGATATTGTTGAGTCATCCTACTCAACAGCACCATCAAGACCAAGAGGAGCGGGGCAAGTGGCGCGTCATCAGCTCCACCGCCACCCGCGCGCCCACTCATACAGTCAGTCAGCTGTTGCACCCTAGCAGGCACGGCCGCGCTCGCGCATATTACTTATTTACCATTGTTTTTACCGATCGACCGTTATGTACATGTTTTAATCCGTATATATCATTACAGTCATTTTATACAGTCCGCTATATTTTTCATTTCTCTTCCACGACGAGCTACCGTGGCGTTCATTGGTCCTTCTACCGCTAACATTGAACCGAAGCGTGAAAAATCAAGATTGAAAAATTTAAAAAAATCAACGGTTCGACGGTTAAAAAAAAAAAAAAACGTTTTTTTTTTTTTTTTCTCTTGGAGTTTCGGATTCAGGAGGTCTTCTATTCAAGTTCTTGTCATCGCCTGCATTTGGACGTCATGAATATCGGCACGGCTGAGTGCATATTAGCCGTCTTTGCCGAGTTCAACCCAACAGGCGCAAGAAGATAAAGATCACTGACACTACGGGACAAAGAACAATCTCACTGGAGGCCTATTCACATCTTCGATTCATCAAGCTGTCGTCGAGCATCGAGTATTATTCGAAAGATTATCTCCTCAGCGGCATATTCATGGATTCTTCATCAGTGGTTTGCAGCAAACCGACCGATCGATAGTATCGATACCGCAAAATGTGTTCAAACTATTGATTACATCTAATAGTATCGAAGATATAATACGTAAATAGTGTCTGTGCTGTCGATAGTATTCGTGTTCTACAAATGCTTATAAGATATTCTCGATAATATAGATATTTTGACACAGTCGATAGTAGCAAAATGTTCGATAGTATCGTTCAATACATAGTTAATGTAGAAGGAACTATTGCATCTATCGATGCATAATAGGCATCTATCGATGGTAAAAAATAATCGATACTGTCGATAGTATAGTATACGAGTTAAAACTCGTCAAGGATAACAATACTATTAATAGTATAGATATACAATCGATTGCGTTTCCATTATTGACGTGCGATTACTATCGATAGTTCGATAGTATTGCAAATTATTAATAGTATTACCTCATTCTGCGCTATCGATACTATCGATATTCGCACTATTACTGGACTATCGATATTCTATCAATAGTCTTCTATCGAGCGGCATCACTACCTGTGTCTTCTGGTAAGCCTTTCAAAGGTCCGGACTTCTTCCTGACGGAAGATGAGCCATGAATAAAGAAAGACATACAAATAATAATGGACCTATCCAACCCTTCAGCTAAAGCAGAAAATCTATCATTGTATGGTTTATTTTTCAACCCCAATCAAACAAATATACTAAAAAACATACATTTAACCCCCTAACGAATTTTCTTAACCCACCCCTTTTAATTTGGTGTCTTGCGAATGGACTGACAAGGGGTGGGAGGGGTGGATTTTATTGAAATACTTGCGGCGGCATCGCGAATCGGGAATGCGGGTTCGATTCCCGGGTGCTAAACTTTAATTTCGGGTGTCTTTTTTTATTGCATTTTTTAATGTCTCCGATACGGAGTGTGAAGTTGAACGAAAATAATTACGTGATAATGTTACTTTGTTTAAGGGAATGAAGGTATAAGCTTATTTTTTACGTTCATACGACGTTGAATTGGTTGGTTCTTTAAGTCATCATCCTCCGAGCCTTTTTCCCAATTATATTGGGATCGGCTTCCAGTCTAGCCAGATGCGGCTGAACATCAGTATTTTACACGGAGCGACTGCCATCAGACCCCCGCAACCAAGTTACTGGGTAATACTGATATTCGGAGGTTAGACCAGTTGTCAGACTTTCAGGCTTCTGACTACCCGTAACGACTGCCATAGATATTCGTATGACAACCGGGACCGACAGCTTAACATGCTCTCCGAGGCACGGAGGGGTCTCGATGTGTAACGAAACGGTCACCCATCCACAGACTGACCGCGGCAAGTGCAGGTTAACCTTGCAGATTGTACAATCTGCGCGGTCGTGGCTTCGCTACGAGCCCCTCTGGTTGGTTCTTTAAGTATGTTGTTTATATCCTACTAATGATATAAATGTGTTCCGTGTGGCCGGACGTAAAGAATAGCACCACCCTTATCTCTTCTCGTGGGTCGCAAAAGGCGACCAACGACCAAAATTAATACCCAATCTATCAACGATTTTCCCTACTAAAGATAGAAATTTGAAATATTATGTATGGAGCTTATGTCAAGATCCTATCTCAAGTAGGGCAAATCGTGGATAGATTGGATATTAAATTTGGTAAGGAATTCACCAGAGGATGGGCAGCAGCATTCTCTGAGTATTTATCCAACCAACTGCGATCGCCAACCCGCCTTCCAAGCGTGGCGATTATGGCATATACCCCCCTGTGGAGGAGGCATATGTCGAGCAGTGGACGTCTTTCGGCTGAAATGATGAAGATGATGATATAAATGTGAAAGTTTGTGAAGATTTTTGGCTATTTGTTAGTGAATCACGATGTAATGTCGGAACAGATATTGATGAAATTTGGCACACAGAAAGATCATTACCCGGATTAAAATATATGAATCAACTCAGGCTATCACAATCCACTGCTGGACATAGGCCTCTCCCAAATAGCGCAACAACACTCGGTCCTCTGCCTTGCATCCAGTCTCCCCCAGCCACGTTCTTCAGGTCGTCGATCCACCTGGCGGGGGGGCGCCCTACGCTGCGTTTACCGATTCGCAGTCTCCACTCAAGGACTCGTCTGCTCCAGCGGCCATCGGTCCTTCCACAGAAATGGCTAGCCCACTGCTACTTCAGCTTACTGATCCTACAATCTATGTTGGTCACTCCGGTTCTTCTCCGGATAATCTCGTTGCGGATTTTATCCTTCAAAGAAACTTCAAGCATAGTTCGCTCCATAGCTAGCTGAGCTACTTTGAATTTGTGTACTAGCCCAACTGTCAGGGTCCACGTCTCGGCACCGTAAGTCATGACAGGCAGGACGCACTGGTTGAAGACCTTTGTCTTCATACTTTGCAGTATATAGGCGATTAAAATATAGGCTTCCTTTAATCCTGAACAAACAAAAATTTCCCGAGGGATGTGCGATAAATATTTCTATGATAAGCCAAATTATATGCAGGCAAAGTTGTTGTTACAACAACAACTTTGCCTGCATATAATTCGGCTGTTTTACATAAATAGCAATCGTATTGTGTTTTAAGTTAAACTGTACTCATATGTTGCAAATTTTTCCTGAGTTGTCTTCTGTTTAACGCCTTCTTACAATACTTAAAAACCAGCGATGACGCCACCTTTCTAGATCATAAATCGGACACAATTTCATTCATAACTACAACAATTTTACTGACCTGGGTTTCGAACCCACAACCTACTAATTATTACCATTGCACTCACTAAAAATACCTTACCTTTTTTTTTTTTTTTAATTCTTAAAGTGCTTGCGTTTGACCGCCACCTTAACCTGATTAAGCGATGGTGCGGTCGGTTATGGTTCACGCTTGCCCAGCAAAAACCTATTCACTCGAGTCTTAAAGACCACCAGTTTACTTTTTTACGTAAATTATTTACATACTTACTTAGTTTAGTAGATTTGTAGTTGCTTCACGGGAACCCAAAAACACGGAGAGCCAAAGGAAATGTACTTCGTTTAAAATCCTCAAAAAAATAAAACGATATATATTCATTTAACTTCTTTTAATAAGATTTGTCTATAAATCGCTACTTTTTCACATTTATAAATTGACAACACTTTAAAAACAATAACCGAAAAAATATTTCTCAAAAAAAAAGAACAAAATTAAAAAAATCTTTTGTGCTACCCAAGTTTGTGCTACTTACTTAAATTTTGTGCCCGCGTTTCAAAATGTTGTCAAAATATAACAAATGACTAATACTGCTACATTGCACAATAAATAACTTAAAAATAATTTGTTAATTAATTCTTATAATTATATTTTTTATTTACAAACTTTTTATTTTATACAATTCGAGTGGGACACAATTCGACTATATTTTTTTTTTCACAAAAACTTTTTAAATGTTATTTTTTTTATTAATAGCTCAAACGCAGGGGTATATTTTAAGGGTCCTTCTACACATTGGCTTATGTTAAGGGGAATGTAAAAGCAAAGTGGCGCCCCCATCAGTAAAAAAAATATTACTCGCTGAAAAAATCATTTATCGAAAATTGGTTTTTAAAGATTGAGGTACAGGTACTGTAGTTTAATCAGAAACTATTAACTCTGTAAATTATAGTTCGCTGTAGTTGCAGGCAGAAAAAGTGCGACCAGTTTTAGCACTTTTTCTATACTGGGTGTAAGGGGAACGCTTCCGAAAACGAAGATAGGTGCTGGTGATTACTGATACGAAACCACGAAAAAAAATGCGATTCTTTTTTTAGATTTTTTCATATATATATTTTTTTGCATTTTTCATACATAACCGGCTTTGAGCAGTTAAATAAAACTCATACATAAAGAAAAATGCATTTTTTTTTTGAAAAATCTATAAAAATAATCGCATTTTTTTTCGTGGTTTCGTATCGGTAATCACCAGCACTATCACCTGTCTTCGTTTTCGGAAGCGTTTCCCTGACACCCTGTATACAACTACAGCGAACTATAATTTAGAAAAGTTAACAGTTTCTGATTAAACAACAGTACCTGTATTCCAATTGTTAAAAACAAATTTTCGATAAATGATGTATTCAGCGACTAATATTTTTTTTACTGATGGGGGTGCCACTTGGGTGCTACATGCGCCTTAAAGTGCTACAACATCAAATTTTTCTTCAATGATATTATAAACAAAACAAAATACGTTTTAAAACTATTGTCTTTGTTTTCGTTTGGTGTAATGTATATAATAAATAAATAAATAAAATTCGTCAGAACATTTTTGTTGCAAAGCATTTTATTTTTGATGTGACTAACCTTTTTTTAATTCAACGTCCATTGTTTTATTTATACAAACGTCTAATCAGCTAGTAAGTCTAATCTTTCAATGTACGTTGAAATGGACCAACACAAGCCATTGTGTACACGAGCCTCAAGAAATGCAATTTAATTATTAGTCAGTAAAATGGCTATGGTAATCTTCAAATGTTTAGAAACAGTAAACAACACAAAATTAAGTGTATATCATCGCATAGTAAAATAAAATTATCACTGTAATATGAAACTGCTACAAAATTAATATATATAATTCATATGATTTTCAAACACATTGAACTGATTGAACCCTGGTCTCAAAAAAACGATTGAATAAAAGCAAAATCGAAAATAGCATTTTAAAATTTGTAGCAACATCATTATTACAGTAGACTAAGGTCCGTATTCCAGAAAGATACTCAAGCGTTGATCACTGTTTAAAACTAGTTTTGAGTTGAGCTTTGATTTTAGAACGTCCCTCAAGCAGAGATTTGTTGATCACAGTTCAGCTGAGTTTAGTTTCGTTTTATATTGTCACCTGTTTCGGTATTTGGGCAGAGATTTGATCTGTAATCAGTCAAGTGTGATCCAGACTACGCTTGAGTAGAGATTTCTATTATATTTCAGGTCAAATTCGTGTGTTATGTTGTTGAATTAAAGTTTATAATAACTGTTCTGGAATAAGACCGATACTCAAGTAACGATTCTATCCTTAAGTAGTGATCAGGTGATTGGAGTTTAAACTGTACTTGAGGAAGCTTCTGTAATACGGGCCTAAGTGCTGCGAACATTCATAGTGAAGTAAAAAAAAACCGTGCTCCTTCGGGTACAACCAGTTCTCATGCACATACTATGCACTTGAAAGATATTTGCTTGCGCGATTCTTACTAGACGATGCCACGACATGTGTACTGAGAGGAGGGAGCACGGTTTGACGTGCATGTGTGTGCGTGAACGCTGGTTGTACACGAAGGAACACGGTTTTTTTTTTATTTCACTATGAATGTTCGCAGCACTTAGTCTATATTTTATACTATGTCTGTGTATTACAGTGACAAAGATATTTTTTGCAGCAATTATACGAAGAATGAACAAAAATGATTGTAAAAATTTATGTCAGTTGCATCGTTATTTGTTTCATCTAAGCTATTGACAACTGTCAGAGGGACGAAGACTTGTTTCTGATCTATTTTATCATCATCAGTTGAGATTTGATGTGCTTGGACTCATGAAAAATAGACTTCGACAAATAGACATTCTTCTCTAGATTTTATTATACTTCGCTTAAAATAACGGATTTAAGCTTGTCTACATAATATAAGAATATATAATACAACATGATTTTGTTTGAAAGGACAGTTGTTGGTTACTGATTACCGACATGAATGTGCAAAAAAATGGTTGGACAAAATTATTGATTTAGGAATTGCACATACTTGGAAATTAATAAAAAACCGGCCAAGTGCGATTCAGACTCACGCAGTAAGGGTTCCGTATCCGTACCACCCTTTGACCTGATACCCCATAGAAACTGATTTAATTTACTAGAGTTCAGTGCACAAAATGTGAATTTTTTGCATCACTTTCTTACGCAGGTACCACCACATATGTCCATGTTTGCCCTATTTTTAGTATTTGTTACTAAACTACATAGTATGCACCATATTACTCAGACCAATTTTGATGCAGGGGGTCTACTCCCGTTCGACGATATTCGATAAATCGTACGATTCATCGCACAATTTGCTACTCCGGTCAACCATCGTTCACTTATCGCATGCGATGATGGTGTTTTGACGTTTGTTTTTCTCATCTCCGGTAAATTGTATACAACTATGAACCGTTGTCTATCTAAATTGTGCCTTTTTTATGTGCCTATTTTTATTATGTAAGTATCAGTCGGAACGAAAGTTCGTATTTCGTTTGTCGTTCGTAAAATGCGAGAAGACCTACAGTGTATTATCGTTTTGAAGATAGAGCAGGAACAAAAACGTTGAAAAAAATGCACGTTTTTCGCGGTTTCTTGTATGCTATATTATCAAATCATATTATTAATAATATATATTATCAACATCTTATTATTAATTAAACTCAAAAATGTTTCCTTCAAGGTAGTTTGTACAAGGGTCACTGCCCTTAACACCTTTATTTAATGTACCTACATTCTTTGCGTATAAATTATTATTCTATTCTATTCTACCGTTCAAAAGATACAGTCCTGTAACAGACAAATGGACGGACGGACGGACTGCGTAGCGAGAGTAATAGGGTCCCGTTTGGCAGCCTTTGGGTACGGAACCTTAAAAAGGACTTTCGTAAAAGTTTTAAAGTTCTAATGGCCACAGAAATATTACTATTAATGACAATAAAACGAATCTAGAGAAGCACGTCTTGTTTTTCCTACCTGAACTTTCATCACCACCAAAACTCAACCAAAATCCTCAAGAATTCTAAACTCTATTCAACTGCTGTTCTCTCTCTCTAGCTTTCATTTCTAATTCTTCTTCTTCCTTCGTTAACGGCACAGTGCTGTGATTATACAAGCCTTGAGCCATCAGCTGTAGTGCGAGGGGGTTGCGCTGCCCCGAAGCTTTCTTGATCTTGGCTCGTTTGTTCTGGAACCAGATCTTGATCTGAGCCTCCGCCAGCCCCAGCTCAGCTGCCAGGCTTTGACGTCTTCTCTCAGTCAGGTAACGGTTTTCGGCGAACTCGTGCTGTGGAAAGAAACTGGATTTTAGAATCATGGGATGAATAAAGAGCAAGGACAGAGGGAGACTATTTTAATTGATACATGTATTTTTCTCTCACTTGCTCGGAAATTGATTGATTTAAAAAAAAAAAACATCAATCGGCTCTTTTCCGTATGCAAGGAAATAACGGGTAGTGGGGCGTTTCACACCACGCGTGGTTCAAACTGCGGTGTGAATCGCTCAAGTACTCATTTTGAATGGGCCCTTTCGGACCGCGGTGTGAAACGGCCAAGACCTTTTTTATAATGGGCTGATTCGGACCGCGGTGTGAAACAGCCCAGTACTCTTTTACAATGGAGCGATTCGGACCACTATAAAAAGTATTAAAAAACTAGTACGTTTTGAATGTTTTTATTAGACGGGTAGAAAAATGTTTAATGAAAAATATCAAACAAATCGAATTAAATACATAATATAATTCATAATATATCAAATACATATTAAATTATTTATTATTATTTTCAGCCTATATCGTCCCACTGCAGGGCAAAGGCCTCCCTTTCCTTATTCCACTCTTTCCGGTCAAGTGAAATTGTGAACAACTCTTTTCTATACGAGTCCAGCCCGTCCCGCCATCTTCGCCTGGGTCTGCCGCGATGCTTTTGCATCGTTGCGTTTGTTATTAATTTAAATAATAATTATTACAAATCAAAATAGCAAATATTGTTTTTTTTTATTATGTGTTGATTACTCATTTTACTTATAATAAAATCATATACCAATACAAAATAATACACAATACGTAAGTAGGCGACTAATAATTATAAAAAAGAGTATTAATTTAAAATATTATTGATAAATAATCACAGATTGAGTGTAGATTATACATTTTTACTAATTACGAGTTATAAAAATCACAGGTTGAGTGATACATAATACTCATTTGTCATTGCCTTGGCTTGTTTTTGTAGTTTAACCGAAGACGCCGCATAAACAATGTTTTGCATGAGAAAACAGTCGTAAAATGTTGGCAGGTACCGGGGGGGGGGGGGGGGGCGTTATGGTTGGTCGGCTCAAAATTTCGGTGGTGTGATTCCGTGTGATTGGTGCTGTTCGCTGACGGACTGACGTCCTGATTGGCGGCGGGGCGTATGATATGCAGTACTACTGCATATGCTTTGCGACCGGGGGTATCCGGCTAGTCGGCGTCTAGAGGCTTACTGGTCTGTGATTTTAAGTAACAGATAATTTGCATGTAAAAGTTATACAGTATTATTTAAAAAGAGATAACAAAAAAAAAACATAAATCAACAAAAAAAAACTTTTATATTTTAAACTCTCAATTTTTCCAAGCAATGACCGACAGTTATCTGGCCAGCCACTCTTGTATAATGTTATGAATTCTTTTGTTCATTTCAATGCTCTCTACTTTTCTTTTCGAAACTTGAACATTGCCAGGTTTTTTTAATAGACCAGAAAATTGAAAAATGTAGGTACTCAATCTGTGATATTTAATAAATAAAATAAATAAATAAAATCATTTTATTTCAGGCAAATTCACCCATAGTTATAAGTTAGTTGTTAAGTACAGTCTCTTATTTTAAATTAATACTAACAAGAACATCAAATACGTAATTAGAATAGTATAAATAATTTTAAAAATAATTTTAGAAATACATTATTATTCAATTAAATTAAGTTTTTATATTAAATTTTAAGTCAAATACTTATATTGGTTGTCAAAATTAAAAAATAAGAAATAAGAAACAGTACAGGGACATAATTTTTGCAATTTTATTTTTTATTATTAAGATTAAATTCGGATCTAAACATATAAATTGTGCTGATTGCAGTTGCTATAATACCATTAGTATATTAGTATTAATAATCAGTTAAAAGAAAAAATGTGTAATCTGCACTCAACCTGTGATTTTTAATAATTTGGTATGAGTAAAAATATGTGATCAAACTCAACCTATGATTTTGAACTATTTGTGATATCTAAATAAATTTTAAATGAGTAATATACACTCAACCTGTGATTTTTTATAACTATAATAAGTAAAAGTATGTAATCTACAATCAATCTGTGATTATTTATCGTTTATATTACACTTTTTTATAATAATCAGTTTACTACTCAAGTATTTTATACCATACCTATTGTAAGTGATTATATTATAATTATATGTTAAAATGAGTCTACACATAACTATATTAATTAGATTTGTAATATCCAATATTTTAATTAATAAAATACTAAGAATTATGTTATGTAGGTATTTTATTTTAATATTTCTCACTAACCGTTTTTCTACTCGTCTGTACAAAAACACAAGAGCACACTACATTTTTAAACTTTTGATAGTGGTCCGAATCGCTCCATTGAAAAAGAGTACTGGGCTGTTTCACACCGTGGTCCGAATCAGCCCATTATAAAAAAGGTCTTGGCCGTTTCACACCGCGGTCCGAAAGGGCCCATTCAAAATGAGTACATGAGCGATTCACACCGCGGTCCGAACCACGCGTGGTGTGAAACGCCCCACTACCCGAAATAACACTCCAGCAATTTCCAACACGACTATAATAGAAATAGCTGGACAGTTTTTTTTTTAATTTTGCTACCGAGTTTTTTAAATTATATGTATTAAACTGAATCGAAAGTATATCCTCTATTCAAACCGAACGTAAATGTTGCCAGATATCAAACTATTTCAACAAATAATCAGAATCGATTCTAAATATCGATACTTCTATAAATTCACTTTTACTGTGTTTCAGATGCTATTATACTAGACTTATCATAATTGATTGATTTTTGCTTTCCACAATTTATATCTTCAGATTTCGGCACAGAGTATCCCAGAGAGTAAGCTTCTAAAGAGCGTGCAAAATTTATACCTATTTTGGTAGGGTTGGCACACGTGGATAAAATTAAATTAACAATACATTATCAGCTTTTAATTATGAAATATTTCTGACTATACCTACCTGTACAACGATAAATTAAATGAGTATGCGAAACCAGATTTTCATAAAAATGGGACCAATCTAGAAGTATATCCTTTCAAATAAAAATATTTTTTGAAATCGGTTTATTAATGATGGAGTTCTGAGGTAAAAAACATAAAAATAAAATAAAAAAAACGGTCGAATTGCTACCTTTTGAAGTCGTTTAAAAATATAACCCTCCTTCTGGCGCAGTCGGGTAAAAATATAGACGAAGTGTTGCGAACAATCTAGTGAAGCTAAAAAAAACTATGCCCTTCGTGTACAATCAGCGCTCACGCACACATTCACCTCTAACCGTGCTCTCCCCTCTCAGTACACATGTCGCTGCATCGTCTAGTAAGCATCGCGAAAGTAAATATCCTTCAGGATCAGGAGTATAATATTATCTGTGGTTGTACACGAAGGAGCATAGTTTTTTTTGGCTTCACTATGATTGTTCGCAGCACGTTGCTTATATTTTTTACTATGTCTGTGTTATAAACATAATATATATAGTTATTCAATAATAGATAGGTACCTAGGTATTTCCTACGTAATTCGAATCATAAACACCAATATCATCTGGTATTAATAGTAAAAAAATACTCGTATAGTCGTTAATTTTGGTCTTGATCGCACCATTTACGAGATAGGTGCAACTTACTAAAAAAAAACACAACCATTTACGTTCAATACCAAAACGTTTTATTCACCACCGTGTTAAGTTTTCATTCGAAATTGAGGTAGGAATTAGGTTATGTATGTAAGAGGTATCTATCTACCACATTAAAAATAATAAATTATAACCAAGTTGCTACTTACCTATTGGAGTCTCTGGGATAATTAAAAAATGATATGTTTTTATTCGTTCTATTATTGTTCATACACACAGTACAGTAAAGCATATTTACACTTTTTTAAATTAAAACACTATTATTCTTTACTAATTAAATCAAAACGTGAAACGAAAACAAAGACGACGTGCTAGATGTACGCCCTTAGCTTGAGCACTGGCTGAGCCGGTATAAACCGGTTTCACTGCGTACGCGACGAGGCCGCCAGTGCTCACGCACACACGCGTCTTATGCTTGTAGTAGTGTACCTATCATAGCGCGGTTGTATGAAGCTTACTCTCTGGGATACTCTGTGATTTCGGTTCGCATGCGTAAATCCGTTAAATATAATAAAGAATCACGCATATGACGTCAAATCAAAAGAAATTGCAAAACATATTTTTGAAACCTTTTTTGTACAGAAAAATAAGATGATACTTTGCTTTAAAACACCTATGCATTTATTGTAAATATTGTTATAATCATTTTAAATTAACTGAAATATTACTTTGAAATCGATATAAATGAATGCACCCAAAAACTTTAAAAGCTTATCCAATGTTATTTAAAAAATACGTACAAAATCGATTTTGAAAATCGATTAACAAAATAATTAATTCTTGCAACACCATACATGATGTCTGGTAGTCCTTGTGGGTGTGTTCAGTTATATCGCCCAACGATGCACGGAGCCTACTTATCAATCATTTATGAAGTAGGAAAAAATTAGATTTCTCTTAAGCAGGGTGAAAAAATTATAATCGTTTGCAGAATAATAAAAGATAATTCTTGATCTACAAAATAAGACTAAAACCGCCGTGACGTAGCAATTTTTTTTGAGGGGCCTAAAGCTCCTAAGAGAATGGGCAATGTCCTTTAATAACAACAGTATCAATCTGATTTAGCATGATAGCTAATTCATTAATTCATGCATCATCATCATCAGCCTATATTAGTCCACTGCTGGGCATAAGCCTCTCCAATGGCACGCTACTGACATCGGTCCTCGGACACTCGCATCTAGTTGTAGCCACCTCGCCAATATCATCGCTCCACCGAGCCTGAGGGCGTCCTACCCTACGTTTACCGATTCTTCACTCAAGAACCCGTCTACCCCAACGGCCATCGGTTCTTCGGCTAATGTGGCCGGTCCACTGCCACTTCAGCTAATCCTGTAGGCTATGTCGACAACTTTGGTTCTCCACCGGATCACCTCGTTTCAGATTCGATCCTTCAGAGAAACTCCGAGCATAACCCTTTTCATAGCAAGCTGAGCTACTTTAAGTTTGTGGACCAACTGTACCGTGAGTGTCGACGTCACGGCTCCGTAAGTCATGGCAGGCAGGACGCACTGATTGAAGATCTTAGTCTAATCAATATTCATACATTCTTTCAATATTTTCATAATGAAAATGTTATTTTTCTACTCTTTCTGGGAAAATCACAGACTTCCATACCTTTAACCTTGCTAGTTGGGGTCCAGAAAATGCTGTGCGTGGCCTCTTCTCATCAGAAACGGCGGTCTCCCCAGGTGGCTTCTTCGGCCTTCGCGTTCGGGGACCTGTCCACAAACACACTAAAATGGAGGACAACTATCAAAGGCCTAGTTATGGTACTAATTTAATATTTTTTATATTTGAGCTCATAGCTAATCTAAGTCGTTGCTGATTCACTAAATAGTTGCTTAATCAAGCTTGATATCACTATCAAGCCTGATGTCATCACCATCCAGCCTGTAAGCGTCAACTGCTTGACATGGGCCACCTACTAGGTTGCTAAAAGACATTATCAAGGCAAAACGAGCTATAGGCCCATACCTTTGCCAATAACAACTGCAATACCACCTAGGCTGTTGCCTAAATGTTATTGCAAGTCGCGTTTAACAAGCTATAGCAGTGATAGCCTAGTGGTTGAACGCTTGCCTTCCATGTAGGAGAGTGTGAATTCGTACCCGGCCCGCACCTCTGACTTTTCGGATTTATGTGCGGATCAGAATTTGATTATCACTTGCTTTAACGGTGAAGGAAAACATCGTAAGGAAACCTGCACACCTGAGAGTGCACAATACAGTTCTCGATGGTGTGTGTAGTCCACCAACCCGCACTAGGCCAGCGTGGTAGACTAAGGCCTTAGCCTTCTCATACTGAGAAGAGGCCCGTGCCCAACAGTAGGACAGTAATGGGCTGATTATGTTATGTTTAACAAGCTGCTGAGACATGAAGATGGAAAGTCATTTGATTGTAATTTCACCGGCACCCTTCCCCTTCCCTTTCCCTTTGCACTGAAATACAGCAATGCAAGCAATCCGGTAGTTGACTACTCTTAAAATATACGTTTTTTTTAATGTTATTTAAAAGAAAATACAGAAACGACAACTTTGTTGAAAAAAAAACCGTGAAAAAATGGAAGAGGTATACGCTTTTATAGTTTTTGGAGGGGGCATTTTCTGTCCTTGTCGTGCTAAATGGACATTGTACAGAAATATGTTAAGTTTCTATGAAGGTTTTGAACTGTGATGGCATTCTTTGATAGTGCTGTCTCTGTCTAGTGAACAAGTTTAAATCGCTAACTTGAACATTTTATTAAATATTTTATTAGTTTTTACACCATTCCGTTGCTCATTTTTCTTTAAAAAGGTTCGAGATTTCTAATAAAAAATAATTTTACAAATTTAGTCACCTTCCCTATTATGTATATAATAGGCGGTTGTATCGTTCGCGCAATTGCTATCGTAATACCATAAAAATTACATTTGTGTAAGAAAAAAGTAGGTTATAGTACCTAAACTAACCAAAATTTGTAGGTAGACCAGTGTGGTTAGAGAGTTACATTTACATAAATTAAAGTTTCATTTCAGATTAAACCATCAGGGTTGCAAGTTGAAACATGACCTTACATTTTAGCACAAACAAAACACACAAAAAAACTCACAAGCATTAACATAAAAAGCACAAAATAAACACAAATAGCACAAAATAAACACAAATAGCACAAAATAAACACGTGTAGCACAAACGTCCCTCGTAGATGTTCCCGGTTCAAGCGGACGATGCAATATCTTAACCAATTCATTTTCTTGCTCAAACGAGCATCGAATCCCGTAATGATAAAATTGGTCAAAATATTTCACCGACTGCCTGACGGGCCGATGACGATGATAGCTCGTCGATAAAGGTTATTTGCTATCTGGCTTCTTGTCAACGATACATGTCTTCTTGTCAACTTCTTGCGTGGTAGGATTATCTAAGAAAAACAATTAGATTTTTTTGGCACAAAAACAAAATTATTCAAGCTAATAACTTCTTAGGTTTTCGCGATCACTACACATTATAACAAAACAAAGTTTAACCGGATTAAATCGCGTATATTATTTAAATTGGTTTCCCTGACGTTTCGAAATACTGCACAGTTTTCGAAACGTCAGGGAATATACGCGATTTAATCCGGTTAAACTTTGTTTTATTATAATTATTCACAAATAAAGTAAAAAAATTAACCAATGTAGCACAAACAATTTCATTCTTATTGAACACAGTTTTAGTACAAACATTTAAAGCATGCAGTTAATTAATTAAAAAAACATTTTACTTCAGAAAACTTTATACAAGTCTTAACACCAAAAACGTTTCCAGAAATTTAATGTTACATACACAAACAAAGCTTTATTTTTAAGTAGGTTCCTAAGTATCTAAAAGAAAATAGTCATGTTCCAAATTACAACTTTAATTAAATATTTTAATGAATACTTATTAATTATTTACGTCTGTATGTACAACAATAATTAGTTTATTTTTATTATTTTTAACGCATTTACGCATGCAAAGCGAAATCTAAAGATTTAAATGGTGGAAAGAAAAAAAAAATGAAAAAATCGAGCCAGGAGCCAGTCAGTACTGAGCCAGGAGTCGCAGGTTTGAATCCTGCTCGTGAGCGATTTTTTCTTTCCACAATTTAAATCTTTAGATTTCGCTTCGCATGCGTAAATGCGTTAAAAATAATAAAAATAATTAGTAAGGGTAGGCATATCTATACGACTTTGATTTAACTGCAAAGTTAGTCGAGTCGTTTAAGAAACAATGTTTCTTAATAAGATATCGCTGACGTCACCCAAAGACGTATAGCGGAGGATAATTTCGATACCACGAGCAGTGTTCACGATAGCTTAGTAAAGCACTGGCGTACTGAGCCAGGAGTCGCAGGTTCGAATCCTGCTCGTGAGCGATTTTTTCTTTCCACAATTTGAATCTTTTAATAATTAGTTTTCTTTGGTATGCCCATAGTATAATAAGATGTTTCACCAGGTATTCTCTTCCCGCAATGACAGCGCGATGCCTCCAAGCTACGTCACGATCAGTGCTGCCATTGATGAATGAATATAAAATAAATTCCTAACTAGCCTATTTGTTATCTCGTGTTATTCATCTAATTAGTTAATAAAGGAAACTATATTAAATTACTAGTTAAAAAGTGATTCTTTATAGAAGAAAGTAAATGAAAAAATGCATTTTGCTCGGGTAATTTATTTTCACAAAGTGGCAGCACATCAAACTGACAAGTGTCGCGCTAACAGCCCGCTATTGGCTCCACGGCCGATGACGTAGTACGGAGGCAATCACGTGACCTAGCTGTCACGGGAAGAGACTACCTGGTGTTATTATACCATGGGTAAGCCAACAAATCCTACTCCCTACTTTCCTACTAATATTATAAACGTGAAAGTGTGTGAGTATGTATGGATGTTTGTTACTCTTTCACGCAAAAACTACTGTATGGATTTAAATGAAATTTGGCATACAGATAGAACATAACCCGTATTAACATATAGGCTACTTTTTATCCCGGGAAGATGAACAGTTTCCGAGGGATGCACGATAAACGACATCCACGCGGCTGAAGCCACACAGGCTAGTATAGCATAAAGTCGTATCGTATATCCTAATATGGGCCTGATAAGAAGGCTCAAAGTCACTCAAAGGTCAATGGAGAGGGCTATGCTCGGAGTGTCCCTGCGTGATCGAATCAGAAATGGGAAGATTCGCAGGAGAACGAAAGTAACCGACATAGCCCGAAGAATTGCCAAACTTAAGTGGCAGTGGGCGGGGGATATTGCTCGCAGAACGGGTGGCCGATGGGGCAGTAAAGTTCTGGAGTGGCGACCGCGTACTGGAAGGCGCAGCGTGGGTAGGCCCCCCACAAGGTGGACCGACCTGGTGAAGGTCGCGGGAATCCGCTGGATGCGGAAGGCGCAGGACCGGTCGTTGTAGCGATGCTTGGGGGAGGTATATGTCCAGCAGTGGACGTCTTTCGGCTGAAATGATGATGATGATGATCGTATATCCTAATAAATTGATGAATTCGTCGCTTTTAATTTTATAAGATGGCGGTGAAAAGGTAGTTGAAAAAACCTAGTTAGTCATTTTAGGATCTGTGTGGAAAGCATAGATTTCCCGTTCAATACTCAAATCAACCAACCAGTATTAAAAATATACAGAATGTCAACTTGTTACAAAAAAAATAACTGAGTAAGAACCTCGTATACTCAATTTACGCGTAACAAATCGTCTTCATTATATATCCGAATCACGAGTTCTTTTTGTTAACTTTTTTACAACTGTAACCATTGTAGTTACGAAAATAGATAGTTTTTATACAAAATCACGCTGAATTAGATTTGTGACAATCAAATTATTGGAGTTCTACGAATTTAATCGAATCTCTAGATCTTAACTATATTATAAGAGTGTAGACACGCCTGTATGACTCTAAAGTTACTGTTATAGTTAGTTAAGTACTATACACATATATAGTAAGTATGTACGTTAAACGATGGTAGTGTACACGCTGAAAATTTTGTCATTTTGGAAACGTAAAAAAAAGACAAACCTAGACATCGATTATAGAATTGATTGGCAATAATGGGCTGGTTATGTTATGTAATCGATATATGTAGAATCTGTTTTTTTGTTCCACAATGACCAAAATCAGCGTGTGTGTGTGTCTGGTAAAGGCTGATATGACCTAAATTGCCGATACCGGACAGAGGCTTCCAAAACCTCGGACATTTGGGTGAAACTAGTATGCCCCCCGGACACCCTTAAAAAATGGTAGACCCTGATTGATAGACCAAAATCTAACAAAACTACTATCGCGGCGAGCGTCTGGGTTTCACTGGCCACTTTTTGAGAACGCCCCCTGGACTTCCCCGGACGCTTTCACATACTAGGATAAATCCACAAAAAACGGATGGCAGCCCTACACTGCACTGGTGATTTACGCGAGCTTATTATCAGCCATTATACTTATTTATCAGACTCTAATAAGTTGCGGTCTAGAGAAACCACAAATTACCGTTGGAAAAATATTTTAAAACGATACAACCACAGCTGATTAATTTAATTCTGAAGCTACTATGAAGCTTTATTTTAGTTTAGAGCCATAACTATAAGCTCTAATTACGATAAAAACTCTAATTTCATGATATCTGTAAAAAAACTTAGGCTTCGATCTCAAATGAAAGTCTCTTTTGATCATAAACTGTTTACATCGTAATAAAACAAGACATTTAAATAAATAAAATCGTTTCTTGTTGAATTTTCTAAACCAACTTTTTTCTTCTTCTCTAACTTCTCTTCACAGACTACTAGGGGATACTACGTATCTTCTCTTGTTATCAAACTAAATAACCATAGCAACCATTTTAAATCACTATTGTTTTTAATGTCATTCAGCCAGTAATTTATAACCACAGACCAGAAAGCCTCACTGGTCTGTGCAAGAAAGGGATGGCAACCATTTTAGAACTGTCAAATTAGTTTACGTGTTACATATCTTTGTATTTTAGTGGGCACGTTCCGAGATCACGTCTAAACTTGTATGGAAATCTAAATTCTGACTAATCTGACAGTTCTATAATTGTTGCCAACCCTTTCTTGTATCTACTATTAGTAAAAGAGAGCGATAGCTTAAAATAAGTTTAGTCCGTGTACAAGAGAATCGACACCAATATCAATTTAGTTTTGTTTTTAAAATCGTCAAAACTATGATCATATTGGTTTCCAGAAATTTAGAAAGAGCAGAATTTTGAATATATAACAATATATTATTATGTTCAGAACAAGGTATTTGTTTTTAATATTTTTTGTATTAAAACCACTTTTAAAATTCCATTACTTGTTAAAAAACTAAAAAGTCTGACACGATATGATATTGTAGACAACTCGCTCTTGATTGTAAAACCACTCTAGATAGTAATTGTATAGAAAGTTAGTTGACAACCAGTTTCTTTAAATAGAGCCATTAATTGACTTGCCTCATTAAATTATTATTAGAATTTACTTTCAACGAATATTATTAAGAAATGTCTAAAAAAACTACCATGTAATAGTTATAGGGTTATATCAAGATATTTAAGTAAGAATAGTAGCTTTAGAAAAAAAAAATTGAAGTTATAATAATAATGTCCTCCCGGCCGAATTTCGGTCACGGCGGCCAATCTCAAAGGAGACTAGCCATCTGCGCGGGACATATTATAGTGCACAAGTGTGTGCGCAAACACAGGTGCACTCTCTATTCCCTCACTCTCATAATCCGATGGGACGGCAATCCGACACGACCGGAGAGAGATCAGACGCAGGACCGACGGCTTTACGTGTTCTCAGAGGCACGAAGGGGTCTCGATGTGTACCGAAACGGTCATCCATCCACAGACTGACCGCGGCTAGTGCAGCTTAACCTTGCAGATCGTACAATCCACGAGCTTGCTACTTAGCCACGAGCCCCTTAAAAATTAATTAAAGTTATAATTAATTGAAGTTATAATTTGACAATGAAATCATAGATTTATATTTTTAATTAAATTATCTATAAAAAAAAAGTAAGCTTTGTTTATCAAAGAAATATATAACAGTAAAATTATGTCAGATTAACAATGATAATAATATCATTGTTAATATAATGAATTCTATTTTAAATGTGATTAGTTAAAAAATATTTTGTCAATAAAATAATAAATCTACACTCTTACCTATAACAAAAAACATGCTTGCAAAAACCAATTTGCTATATTTGTCAAAAACATGAGAATTCTAAATAAGCATCATTTTTCTTTTTCAAAAAAACATTTACCTAACATATTTTTCGAAGCCACTTCTTTGTAGTTTAATTTAATTTGTATTTTGTACATATTTGTATTGTATTATTTAATGAAATATATAAAAAATAAATGGAATTATCTCACGTGGTTCTCGTGAGCGCGACCCGTACTTACTTCTTCCTAAAACAAAAGAGAAATCATTATTAATAACACACACATTATAATCAAATTATATCTATTTTATAACAATTGTAAACATATTTGAAATGCAATAGGGATCGAACCAAAGCAGTTATCATAGGTTACAAATATTTCTTTCCGCGAATCGAACTAGACGGCAACTTGATGTGTGAATGTGACAAGTCCGACGGTTAATTTTCTTTTGGGTGGTTTTCCACTGGTCAAATTTCTTTGTCCAATGTTATTTTGGTCAAAGAAATTGGATGATTTTCATTAAATTTAATAAAACACATCAAATAGTTTGGATTAGACAAAAAAAGACCAGTGGCATACCACGCTAAGTTTGATGTTTTGCAAAACATATAAAATCATAGACATCCGATCTAGAAAAGATGTTTTTTTTTTTTTTTACAATCGAACACTAAGATCGAAATAAATTTTGAAATTATAATGCCTGGTTAAGATACTCGCCGAGTACAGAGAAATAGGCACAAGACAAACGATTTGTTCGGATGTATTTGCTACAGTCGAAGTACGAAAAATAAATAATATGAATAAATATTTTTGTGACATTTTTACACAGCACCATCTAGTCCCAAACTAAGCAGAGCTTGTAATATGGGTAATAGACAATGGATATTATTATGATACTTATATACTTTTTTTTTTGTAAATACATACTTATAATACATAAGAAACACCCAGACCAACACAAACACTCATGTCACATCACACAAATATTTGTGTCCTGTGGGAATCGAACCCACGACCTCGTGATCAAATAAAAATTTGACTAGTTACTCGCTGAATTATTTATCCGATAACGCCAACGTTGCATATTTTTTTTAACTCTAGACTTAGCGTGAAATTGGTAACGGAAGACATTAATAAAAATTCTTTCAGTTAGTATTTGCTCAAGTGTCATTGTATAAGAAAAATACATGTGAAAACGGTAATTCCTATAAACTTAATATAAGCACTGCAAGATTTGTGAAAATAATAATGGAATTACTAATTATTCTTGACACAATAATTGCAAAAAAATATTATTTTTAAAATGTTGCAAAATTAAATTAAATTGCTTATCTATACAACGTGTATCAGAAATGCGTAGTTATAATTGGAGAGCTCATACACGGCATAGCATTCAACCATTTTTAATATAGCGACCACGAAATAGTTAACAAATCTGCTGTTTGCTGAAAATATCTATTCGGCCAAAACATTTTTTTTTTTATATATTATTGGATTGCGAAACGAGCTAAAGGCCCACCTGATCTTAAGCGGTTACCTTTGCCCATAACAACTGCAATACCACCTAGGCTGTTGCCTAAAGGGTACCGCAAGTCGGTTCGCCAAACTGAGACATGAAGATGGAAAGTCTCATGTGATTGTAATTTCACCGGCACCCGTACCCTTCAGACCGAAAGACAGCAAAGCAAGCATCACTATTTGGCGGAGAAGTCGGGTACGGTAGTAGTACTTCCCCGGACGAGCTCTTACACAAAGGAGCTCTACTACTACTTAAATACTAAAAATACCTATATGCTTATTTTAATATTTTTGGAACTGAAGTTGTAATTTCAATACAAGTAAATTCTTAGGTTTTCGCGATCACTACACATTATAATAAAACAAAGTTACGATATGTACCTAGAATGCTCCGTGAGGCTATTGAAATTAAAAAACATCGTAATTTTAATAGAGAAGATGGTTGGCAGCTACCACCTGTTTGGAACCCAGTCCTAAAAATAATCAAGTCCAAAACAGCACGCAACACTGTAAAAGATAATGATATTGTGAGTGATTACTGCGTGCATCGAAACGATTTTAATTAATAATATTGTACGGTAGATTAAAATGTTTTTTTTTAGAAATATCTGTAAAGACGATTGTCATCTTACGGCCAAAATTAATATCCAATCTATCCACGATTTGTCCTACTAGAGATGGGAATTTGACATAAGCTCCATACAAAATATGTCAAATTTATAACTCTATTAGGGCAAATCGTGGATAGATTGGATATTAATTTTGGCCGTTAGTCTACCTGCGACCACGAAATGCTGCAAAGCTTTCGAAACGTCAGGAAAACCAATTTAAATAATATACGCGATTTATCCGGTTAAACTTTGTTTTATTATAAGTATATTCATTCGCAAAGTAACTCATAGGTATCTGTTCAAATCCTGATTTTTGATTCTCCAAATAAATTGCAATTAAAATCTATAACAATAAATTATAATAAACATTTAGCATCATTGCCAACCAGCTCTGCCTACACTAAATTAATAAGCGTCAACGAGTAAATATCAACTAATACATTGACCAATATAACTTGCCCCTTTATTCTAGCGCTGCTTGTTTAGCCAAACATCTACAATACGTCAAACTCCATACTTTTTTTAGTTCCGTATTCCTCCACAGATTATGTTACACTGGTCGATAATACCGTTGATTAGAAACGGAAGTGACGTCACAGCACAGACCACCCAAGCTCGTGGTTAATTAAGACATTCGGAAATTATTGTACCATGTTTGTTTATTTTTAAAACTTTTTTTTTGGTTTTTATGAGTTTTATTGATATGCGAATACGGTGGCCTTTTATAGTATGTTCACGGATTACTTGGAAAAGGGTAATCAGGATGAGATATTAATTTAGATGCTCTGTAACTTAATTAAATTACATCATAATGTTTTACAGGCATTAATGAAAAAACCGGCTAAGTGTGAGTCGGACCATGCAATAAGGGTTACGTACTTACTACTTACCACCCATCGACCTAATACCCCATAGAAACGTACGCGAAATGTGAATTTTTGCATCTCTTTCTTACGTAGGTGCCACCACATATGTCTGTGTTTGTCCAATTTTTAGTATTTTTTGCTAAACTACATAATATGTACTATAATCAAGCCAAGTTTGACGCTGGTATGTATTACCGTTTTGAAGATAGAGCAGGAACAAAAACATTGATAAAAATGTGTTTTTAGAGGTTGCTTGTATGGGGACCCCCTTTGGTATTAGACTTTTTTTTGTTTTTAGCCGTGATACCCACACATATTCTGTGAAAATTTCAACTGGTTATCTATTACCGTTACAAAGATACAGCCCTGTGACAGACAGACGGACGGAGTCGAGCGAGTAAGGCGTCGAGCGTGACCGGTGACAAAAATAAAACTAAAATGCCTTCGTGTGTGTACAGAAAGTGTTCCAATCATGACGCGAAAGTAACTTGAAGTAAGCAACTAACTTACTATAAACTTTATGTGTATTGAGCTGCCGCTGCGTACGGAACATTTTTTTCGTTTGTTTTTTTATGGTATGACACATGCATGGTATAACAAGATGTTTCACCAGGTATTCTCTTCCCGCGATGACAGCGTCTCAAGACCAAAATACCGCAGTGTCTCAAGACGAAAGTCTTTGACCAGTGTGTGTTGCCAGTGATTACTTACGGTACTGAAACGTGGTCGCTCACAATGAGCCTGATAAGAAGGCTCAAAGTCACCCAAAGGGCAATGGAGAGGGCTATGCTCGGAGTGTCCCTGCGTGATCGAATCAGAAATGAGGAGATTCGCAGGAGAACGAAAGTAACCGACATAGCCCGAAGAATTGCCAAACTTAAGTGGCAGTGGGCGGGGCACATTGCTCGCAGAACGGATGGCCGATGGGGCAGTAAAGTTCTGGAGTGGCGACCGCGTACTGGAAGGCGCAGCGTGGGTAGGCCCCCCACAAGGTGGACCGACGACCTGGTGAAGGTCGCGGGAATCCGCTGGATGCGGAAGGCACAGGACCGGTCGTTGTGGCGATGTTTGGGGGAGGCCTATGTCCAGCAGTGGACGTCTTTCGGCTGAAATGATGATGATGTCAGCGTGATGCCTCCAAGCTACGTCACGATCAGTGTTGCCATTGATTGATATCATATTGTACCGGTTCACATGTACACTGCTGACTGGATTGGAGGAGAGTGGGTTCACAAGAAAAACTCCCGAAGTTGTATTAGTTCCAAATTGTTCCGCTGGGTGTGCTTGGGCGCTATGGTTCTGCTGCTTGTTGAAACTTGCTACGATTGACCGAAAATCACGGTTACTAACGTACCTCGAAACTTTACCGTAACGAGGCCCGTGATTTTTCGGTGCTAGTTTGGATCGTTTGCACCCAAGTTTTCGCTTCGCGCACACCCTTTGGAGATCTTTATTTACCTAAAATACTATCTTAATATACATAATATTTACATGTTCATGTTCTTAAGGTTCTAGACTATTTATATACAATAATATTAACTACAGACTTACACCGGTTGGTTCTAGTTCGTGGTAAGTCTGCAGAAGTTACGTGATCTTATGTTAAATTTACAACAAAATGTTCTAATAACTATTAAATTCCTAATCCTAGCATATTAATTATATTCTAAATTAATATCTAGCACTATTGCCTACATATAACAAACAAGTTCGATTTAAAAATCTGTAAAAACACACAAATACAAGCTAAACACTGTTCAAAATAAAAGAATCTTTTCCTAACTAATAAAGTTCACTTATAATTATCACTATTGATCTAAACTACGGTAATGGTTATCCTGCACATTCCTCCCGCCGTGCGTCGTCCGTTGCTGACGTCGCACCTACTGCAGACGGTGCAGGATCACTGCTCTCGATCGGTAGCACTACCAGCTTCTTCAGCGGGCGTCGCAGGATACCTCCTTTTGTGCTCACATCTACCGTACGCACGACACCGTCTGGGCCGGGATATGTTGCACATATGCGTCCTCGGATCCATGTGTTTCGTGGCAGGTTCCCGTCCACGATGAGGACCAGGTCTCCGACCTTAGGTATCGCCCCTTTGGTGTGTGGCTCTCGGCGGTTCCTCAGTTCTGGGAGGTATTCCCGCAGCCAGCGTGCCCAAAACATATCCGCGAGTCTTTGGGAGGTGCGCCAACTACTTCGCAGGCGCAGGTCACTGTCGTCGAACTCTCCCGGTGCTGCGATGCGGCCCGAACCACCCAAAATGAAATGATTGGGTGTCAGGGCCTCTGGATCTTCGGGGTTGACTGACACGTGGGTGAGTGGCCGGCAGTTCACGGTGTGCTCGGCCTCGATGATCAGCGTGTTCAGCACCTCTTCGCTCGGGAATCGCTCGTTCAGGGTCGCGGTGAGTGCTGTCTTCACTGAGCGCACCATGCGCTCCCAGGCGCCTCCCATGAAAGGCGCACCAGGTGGGATAAAGCGCCAATCGATGATCTTCTTAGTAGCTTCTTCTGCTGTGGCCACAAAGATCGCCTGACGCAGCTCTTTCTCGGCGCCGTGGAAATTGGTTCCATTGTCGGACCACAGCTGGGTTGGGCACCCTCGGCGCGCTATCATGCGCCGCAGTGCCATGATCGCAGAGTCAGTGTTCAGCGATGCCACTAGTTCCAAATGTATGGCACGCGTTGTGAGACACGTGAACAAGGCGACGTATCGTTTTTGATGACTTCGGCCCACGGTAATGGTCAGAGGGCCAAAGTAGTCCAGGCCGCTGAACGTAAACGGCCTCTGGTGATGTGCCAAGCGACAGGAAGGAAGGTCCCCGGTCATCGGCTGCGGTGGTGATGCTGCCTTAATGCGGCATCGTAGGCATCTCGTCACGATCTTCTTCACTGTCGGCCGCAGACGGAGCACCCAGTGTTGCTGACGACACTCGTTCACTATGGTCTCAACGCCGGCATGATGTAGCTGGCGGTGGATGTGTTCAATCCATAGTTGCGTCGCGCGATGTTCTCCGTCCAGTACCAACGGCACTTTCATGTTTTCAGAGACGCCTGTGGTTGCCCTTATCCGACTATTCAGTCGGATTAGCCCCTCCGCAAGTTCTACGCACAGCGTGTAAAGACGACTGCTGCGTGGTAGGGGCCTTTCGTTCCTCAGAGCTTCCATCTCTTCTCCGAAGGTTTCTCTCTGTGACGCACGCAGGATCAGGTTCTCGGCGTCACGCAGGAGTTCAGCAGTGAGAGGCAAGTGGTTTTTGGTCATCGCTTCCTCTCTCTTCTTTTTATGGGCCGGTACTGTCGGTTTGGCGCGTCTCCAGTCAGGGTCGGTGAACTTGTTCTTCTTGGTTCGTTTATAGTTCACGTTCTGTCCTGGCTGGCAGAGACGCAGGAACTGCAGGACTCGTGCTGTGGCTCGCAAGTACCTCTCCCAGCGTGAGAATCTGTTGACGTCTGGGAGGGCCTCCTGGGTGGTCGTGGTTCGGGTTCTGGAAACCACAGCACACGCCCTTTCTTCACCGGTGATCTGGGTCGGGGGTTTTCCATCCGCTGGCCATGTCTCTGGAGGGCCCAGTAAGAATTCTGGCCCGTTGAACCAGCGGTGGTTTTGGCTGAAGTTGTCTGGCACGTCTCTTGTGGCGTCGTCGGCCGGGTTCAGCTTCGTTGGAAGCCAGCGCCACTCGTTCGTAGAGCTGTGTTCTTCTATAGCCGCGATGCGATGAGCAACGTACGGCTTGTAAGATCTGGACCCAGTTATGATCCAGCACAGCGTGGTTCTGCTGTCTGTCCAGAAAGTGGTCGTTTCCGGGGTCCTCTCATGTTCCTCCTTGACGGCTGTTGCCATTCGCGCACCCAGCACCGCGGCTTGTAGTTCTAGTCTTGGGATCGACATCAGCTTCAACGGTGCTACTTTTGCCTTGGCTGTGACCAAACAGACGCGTACTCTTCCATCCCTGGTTGTTGTTCGCCAGTACAGGGATGTGGCATATGCGGATTCGCTTGCATCGGTGAAGACGTGCAACTGCAGTGACTCGGGGGCGCTGAAGCCTGGATAGCTCCGCGGTATGGAGACGTGGGCTAGGTTCTTTAAGTGTTCAAGCCACTTCTTCCAGCTCGCGGCCAGGTCGTCGTCCAGGGCATCATCCCATGTTGTTCCACGACGCCAAACTTCCTGCAGTATCTGTTTCGCTCTTATCGTCACAGGTGATACAAGTCCCAATGGGTCGAATAGGGACATGACGATCCGTAGCGCTTCTCTCTTGGTGGGCGCGTCACTTTGTAGGACGTTCTGCGGTATGCGCGCCATGTTCAAGTTGAAGGCGAGTGAGTCTTCTCTCGGCCTCCATATCAGCCCGAGAACCCGCTCAGTTTCGGCGCTGTTCTCTAAGTCGATCATTGCCTCGGACTTAGGGGCTTCTCCTAGAGCTTCCAGGAGGGCAGCGGAGTTAGATGCCCATTTCTTAAGCTCGAAGTGCGCTTCTTGATGAATGTCGTGCACTGCTTGGGTAACTCTCACTGCCTTCTCTAGCGTGTCGAAGCTGTTCAAGTAGTCATCCATGTAATGTTTCCTCTGGATGGCTTCGACCGCTTCTGGGTGTTCATCTCTGAATCTCTCGGCGTTGAGGTTCTTTACGTAGATCGCCGTGGCTGGGGAGCAGGAAGCACCAAAGATCAAGGATTTCATCCTGTACTGCTCCGGCGGTTTCTCGTCTCTTCGTTCTCCTCGCCACAGGTATCGGAGAGCATCCCGGTCCTCTGGTCTGAGTTCCACTTGTAGGAACATCTCGGTTATGTCGGCGGTTACGGCGATCGAGTGTTGCCGAAATCGCATGATCACCCCTGGTAGCGACTGCAGTAGATCTGGGCCCGTGAGCAACTGATCATTTAGGGAGACTCCTCGGGTCTTTGCTGCAGCGTCGAATACGATCCTTAGCTTCTCTGGCTTCAGGGGGTTAAAAACCGCGAAATGGGGCAGGTACCATGTTCGGTGCTTTGATGTGGCAGATTGAGCTGGTTCGGCGTATCCCTTGGACACTAAGGCTTCCATCTGCTCTATGTACCTCCTCTTCAATTCTGGGTCTTTGTCCATTTTCTTCTCAACACTGGTAAGTCTCTTGAGAGCACTGTCGTAGTTCTCTGGCATCCTTATTTGTTCATTCTTCCACAGCAGAGCGGTTTGGTATCTGCCCTCTGTGGTCCTTTTTGTGTGTGTTTGTAGAATGCGGAGTGCCTTCTCTTCAGGATCGCTGTTGGGCTTTTTCGGTTCTATGTGCACATTGTCCAGGGTGATGTGTTCCTTCACCAGGTCATGGAGGTTCTCGTCTGAAGCGATGGTCGTGATGAAGTGCACTCGGTGCCCTAGGGTTCGGCTATGGGCGCCGTGTAAGACCCAACCAAGCGGAGTTAGAGAGGCCACTGGTTGGTTTCTTTTGCCGGTTCTCATCTCCGTAGTCATAAGGAGGTGCCAGTTGTCCTGACCGATCAATAGTCTAGGTCTGGCCTCTTCGTACGTGATGTCTTGCAGGATGTCTCGCAGATGTTCGCACTCCTGTACGATCTGTTTGGGGATCCTCTGTGCTGCCAACTCAAGTTGCTGAGTGGTTCGTGCGTGCATCTTCTGTTTGGTGTTCTGTGGCCCTCTGGCAAAGAAGCTCACTCGACGCGACTTCATGTCAACGGTAGGTTCTCCGTCGAAGGCAGCTATTCGCAGCGGTTCATCTGGCCCTTTTGCTCCGATTTCAATCGCAAGGCTCTCATCGATGAGAGTTACTGTGGAGCCATCATCCAGGAGAGCGTAGGTGTCGACAGCTCCCGCCGGTCCAGAAAGGTGTACCGGCACTATCTTCAAAAATGACACTCTAGGCGCCCACGCTGAATGGACCTTCTCTTGTTCTTCATCGGAGCAATCGGGCTTCTTATATGGTTTGGTCGGTGCTGAACCCGTTGCGTGTAGCATCTTGTGGTGTAGATGCGGGCAGTCATTGATGCTGCACCTTTTTGGTCGGCAGCTGTGATTCCTCGTTCTGAGGCGAAGGCAGCGGAAGCAGAGACGATGCTTCTTCGCGATGTCCCATCGTGAGTCAGTATTAGCCTTCTTGAACTTTTCGCACTCTACAATGGTGTGCCCCTGCTGATCGCACAGGTCGCAATTAGGCTTGCTGGTCTCTTTGCTGGGTTCTTGTGCCGTATGTACCCGTTGCTGGCGTCGCTGCGTGTTCGGAGCAGATTGCGTGCTTGTTGTTGCAGCGATGGCTTCAGGCTGTGCATACGGGCTGCATATTTCAGCTTCAATCTTGATGAAGCGGGCAAACTTCATCAGATCTGGTTCTCCTCTGGGCTGGGTCGCTGAGAACTGATACCACTGCCTCTTCAGGGTCGGAGTGAGCTTCTCAACCATAGCTTTGGTCACTTCTGGGTTGAAAAGATAGTGGCCACAGTTGAGTGCGTGCAAGGTCCCGATGATGTTCTCGACCTTGGTCGCGAAGGTACATACTTCGCGCGGAGATTCGGTGAGGCGTGGTAAAGCTCGCAGACGTTCGAGTTCTGCCATTGCGATGGAGTCAGGGCGTCCAAAGCGTAGCTCTAGGGTCTTCATCACGTAGTTCGGATCTGCGTTCGTGATAAGTAACCCCTGTACCGCCTCTTTCGCTATGCCACGAAGGCTTCTTCTGAGTCGTGACATATTCTCAACTGGCGTCAGTCGGTATGCCGTCTCATAGTATGCGGCGCGGTACGTCAGCCAGTCTTGGTGTGCGCCGTTAAAGTTAGGTAGTTCCATGAGCTTCAACGGCTGCTGGTATTGTGCGGCTTTGACGGCTTGAGTTATTGCCGTCGCGAGTTCCCGCATGTCTGTTCTGGGTTCTGGGATGGTCACGACTCCGCTCGTAGGTTGCTGCGTAACGGTGGCTGACGGCAGAGGCTGAGGCATACATGGAGCTGCAGCGGGCTCCGACGCAAAGTTCTGGTGCGGCGCAGTGGTGTAAGTCGGTAGCCAGTTTGCACCCGACATTACATACGCTGGATTCTGTGGCCAGGATACCGTAGGGATCCCTGGCATTTGTTGCGGTGGCGCAGACGCATAGTTCGGTTGCCAGGATGCGGCGTTGATCACTGGCAATGTGTTCGGTTGCGGCTGCGTGTGCATAAAGTTCTGCAGTGCGGGCGCAAGGTTCGACTGCGCGGGCGCAAACTTCTGCTGCCAGGATGCGGCGATGATCACTGGCTCTGAGTTCGGTGGAGCCCCTTCTTGCATAGGGGCGGTAGGATCTTGGTGGTCCTCAAGCGGCGGTGGTGCAGCGTTGACTCCCGCTGGTGAAGCCATCGGCATGTCCCAGGACACGGCAGTGGTCACTGGAACTGCAGGTTCGGTCGATGGCTTCACTTCCGCTTGGAACGGTTGGTTGTCAATGGCGAGCAGTTGGCTTGTCTGCAGCCAATTGTGCACCCGCTGCTCGTTCACGGCTTCCGAGGCCACAAACGAAACGTCTTCGTCTGTTGATTCGGCTTCGATTGCGGCGAGGCGTGCGGCGGCTAAGTCCACTTTCAGTTGTGCGAGCTCTGCCTTAGCCCTGGCTAGGCGTCGCGCCTTCGGGGACTTGTCGCTCTTCTGCGACGCAGGCTTGCTACGGCGGCCGGTACCCATAGGTTCGGGTGCGGTAGCTTGCTGTGGCACTACAGGTTCGGTAGTAGTAGGTGCCTCCGAAGTGATTGCAGTCGTTCCCGTGGCTTCTGTGCTGGTAGTCTCCGTTGTGGCCTCCGTTGTGGCCTCCGTAGTTGTTTCTGTTCGTTCCGTCTCCGTTTCGGTCGCAGATGCTTGGCCGCCTCTCTTGCCTGTGGACCTTGTGATTGGCATTGTTGCTTCTTGTTCAGATTCTAATTGAGTCTTGTTCGAGTTCTAATTGGGGATTCCAATTCAAATTCCAATTGAGTCTTGTTCAGGTTCTAATTGAGGATTCCAATTCAAAAAATCTTGTTGGAAATCTGGTTGGAGATTCCAATAAAAAATATCTTATTGGAATTCCACTTGGATCTGGTCTGGTCTTCGGTTCCAAAATTCTTCAAAGGTGGTTCTTGAATTCTTCAAAAAATCTTGGGCTGGTGTTCTTTGAAGACGGGTTCTGTCTTCACAATTCGCTGGAGTCTTCTTGATGTTCTTCCTCACGATCCGGCTACGAAGGACCATAAATGTACCGGTTCACATGTACACTGCTGACTGGATTGGAGGAGAGTGGGTTCACAAGAAAAACTCCCGAAGTTGTATTAGTTCCAAATTGTTCCGCTGGGTGTGCTTGGGCGCTATGGTTCTGCTGCTTGTTGAAACTTGCTACGATTGACCGAAAATCACGGTTACTAACGTACCTCGAAACTTTACCGTAACGAGGCCCGTGATTTTTCGGTGCTAGTTTGGATCGTTTGCACCCAAGTTTTCGCTTCGCGCACACCCTTTGGAGATCTTTATTTACCTAAAATACTATCTTAATATACATAATATTTACATGTTCATGTTCTTAAGGTTCTAGACTATTTATATACAATAATATTAACTACAGACTTACACCGGTTGGTTCTAGTTCGTGGTAAGTCTGCAGAAGTTACGTGATCTTATGTTAAATTTACAACAAAATGTTCTAATAACTATTAAATTCCTAATCCTAGCATATTAATTATATTCTAAATTAATATCTAGCACTATTGCCTACATATAACAAACAAGTTCGATTTAAAAATCTGTAAAAACACACAAATACAAGCTAAACACTGTTCAAAATAAAAGAATCTTTTCCTAACTAATAAAGTTCACTTATAATTATCACTATTGATCTAAACTACGGTAATGGTTATCCTGCACACATATCTCCAATATATTTAAGGAGATTTTTGTTCATAATGAATATAAAATAAATTCCTAACTAGCCTATTTGTTATCTCGTGTTATTCATCTAATTAGTTATTAAAAGAAACTGTATAAAATTACTAGTTCATAAGTGATTCTTTACAGAAGCAAGTAAATGAAAAAATGCTTTTTGCTCGGGTAATTTATTTACATAAAGTGGAAGCACATCAAACTGACAAGTCACGATAACAGCCCGCTATTGGCTCCACAGCTGATGACGTAGTACGGAGGCAATCACGTGACCTAGCTGTAACGGGAAGAGAGTACCTGGTGAAACATCTTATTATACCATGGTATGACATATCTAATTGGTCATCTGTCATAAATAAAGAATTGATCGCCATATTGCCTAATACAGTCCCAAATCTTGATCAAACCCCCAGACTATATGTATCTCTTATTCTTAACAAAATAAGGTTCAAAATTCCCTTACCACTTAAAATTAAGTTGTTTATCAATGAGAAAACAGTAACCTTTCATTTATAAGAGCCAATGTCTTCATTATAAGTCTTCGTTGGTGGCGACTTGTTTTAAACCCAGTAGGGGTCCTCAAATTGGGTTCAGTAGGTTGGTTTTGTTTTTTGATTTCTTCCAATCAGCTATTTTGTTTAGATATATTTATAGTAACGAGTTACACGTAATAAAGAGAAATCTATTGTTAAGACTCCCAACAGTCCCTTGGGCGTTTAGTGAATTAAACTTTAAAAAAGAAATTCAATTCAGCCTAGAAGTACCTAGATTCATTTAAAAATTAAGATTCATATTCAACAGCCATATTGATTTTATTTAGAAGCCGATCTACGCAGTACATGTACCTACATTTATGCCTATAAATTATAAATATGTATAATTTAATAGTAATAACTATAAAATCTTTACAACTACCTACCTTTAAAAACTTGAAAAAGTCTTTCAAACTACTTTTTCAAGTTTTTAAAGATAGGTAGTTGTATAGATTTTATAGCTATCAAAAAAAAAATATACCTAGGTATCAAAATTCAATGTTCATAGTATAAAACAAAGTCGCTTCCCGCTGTCTGTCTCTATGTATGCTTATATCTTTAAAACTACGGAACAGATTTTGATGCAGTTTTTTTAAATAGTAAGAGTGTTTCATGAGGAAGGTTTATTTGTATAATACATGCATAATATAGCAGCATTGCACCCGTGCGAAGCCGGGGCGGGTCGCTAGTATAAAAATAAAATAAATATTTTTGGGACATTTTACACATCACCATCTAGTCCCAAACTAAGCAGAGCTTGTGCTATGGGTACTAGACAATGGATATAATACTTATAAAAGTACTTTTTTTTTTTTGTAAATACATACTTATAATACATAAGAAACAACCAGACCAACAGAAACACTCATGTTCATCACACAATTATTTGTGTCCTGTGTGAATCGAACACACGACCTCGTGATCAGCAGTCCGACACTCGAACCACTAGACCACAGACGTCGTCAAGTATGTTTATATAATAGTATTCAATGTATCAACATTTGCCCTGCAGTGGGACACTATAGGCTAAAATAATAATAAAGTATCCATCGATATAGAAATATCGATAATTATATCGATAAACACCGATAATAATACCGACATTCTTCCATATCGAATCGTCTGATCTCGCTGTGTGTCGAAAAATGAAACTTTGTTAAACTGTTTTTAACCTACTGTTAAACTTTGAGGTTTTACCACAGAATACTTTAAAAAATTCACGCGCCTTTGCCTTTTTATTACCCGACTGCGCCAGAAGGAGGGTTATGTTTTTCGAGTATATGTATGTATGTATGTATATTTCTTTGGCACGCTCTGTGGCCTAAACGGCTTGATGGATTTGAGATTGAGAGGTGTCGTTAGATTCGTCTTAATTCTGAGAGTGATACTGGGTACATCAAAATTTAAAAAATTTAAATTGCCGCTTTTTGGCGCCATATTACCTCTTCAAAAAATTTTTTTTTCCATCAAAAACTATCGAGTGGGGTATCAAAATAAAGGGTTTTATAAATGCTTTACAAAAATATATACAACTTATATGTTTAAATGTAATTTGGAATGAAAAATGTTAAAAAACAACAAAATATTCAACGTTAAAAATGAATTTGACTTTTCAAAAAAAACATTAATAGTATGATAAATAAAACATGACAAAACTAAAAAAAAAAAAAAAAAAATTAATTAACTAAACCAAAAAACCCGACTGCGTGTAAAAATAACAGAAAAGATATAAACAAGACTTATCAACACGCAGGCGGAGGCTACCTATGAACTATTATGTAATTCATTTGTATTTTTTGTATTATGTATTATGACCAAAAACATACGTAGCCTCCGACTGCGTGTTGATAAGTCTTGTTTATATCTTTTCTGTTATTTTTACACGCAGTCGGGTTTTTTGTTTTTGTTAATTAATTTTTTTTCTATTCCCTTTATTAAGATTTCTATGCTCTTATGAAATTTTACACGCAGTCGGGTTTTTTGTTTTTGTTAATTAATTTTTTTTCTATTCCCTTTATTAAGATTTCTATGCTCCTTTGATTTTTCATATGTGAATGATCAGAATTTAATTATCACTTGCTTTAGCGGAAAAGGAAAACATCGTAAGGAAATCTGCACAATGTTTATACCAATAAATGGGTTTTTAGAGTTTTTAGTAGGCCTTAGACACTTTAAATAATAATAAATATGGTAATAATACGATAATTTATTTTAATATCCATTTAAATATTTTAAATATATTCCCAGTACATATTAATTAGTGAAAGAATTCTAAGTATGCACCAATGAGACCTTTTAGATTGGATGTTGAGAACTGTAAAATTTTAATTAACCACACTTTATAGCCGTAATATGCTGATTTTGATGAATTTCGGTTGAGCTTTAAGGGACATACGGACATACAGAACGGAGAGCTAATTCGAAACCCTGTGGAGCCGATTATTCCTAAAAAAACAATGATATTTAAAAGTAAAGATATATCATAACCTAACAAAACAAATGAAACCATTCAAAGATTACATTTTTGAAAAAAAAAAAATTTTTTTTTACGGAATATGAACATTATTTGCAATTAATAATTTTCCCGAAAAAATATCAACTTCTGTGTGTTTGGTAAGTCAAACGTCATTTTTAAGATGCACTATCTCAAATATTTTTGTACAATATTTTAGTAATACTCAAAGAAAAAATATGTATTGTATTATTTTAAGCAAATATATAAATATTTAAATTTGGATGGTGATTTAAAATTTATGCTGTATAAAAGCTCAATGGGTGAGTTATGTTTTTGCGTTTGATGTATCTGAAAGAAAGAAAAAAAAAAAGAAAGAAAAATGGTTTATTGTCCTAGTTGTTTGTTGTCTGCAATTAGTGTCATTAGTTCCTTGCAGTCTTGACAGGAAATAACTAGTTCAGGTGAACTGAACTTTTCAGGGGGTTATATGAGGCCTAAGTAGACATTGAAACTGCGGTGATATTCCCAACATTTCAACCTATGCTCGCCAAATCCCCAACAAATTTGCTCGCCGTCCGACCTACCAGTAAACTCGCTCACCCACATATAACCAACCATATGCAAATTATATAACTGAGCATAACCATAAATATAACTAAATGACAGTAATTGCTTCATCAACTGTTCATAATATTGTTTTTTATGCCCATGTACCAATTAATAATTTTATTCAGTCTTTGTATGCATAATTATGGAGTACGGCGATTTGCATACGAGTATAATGTAAAATACTTGGTTTTAATGAAAAGGAGGAATTTCGTTTTAGTAGCGTAGATAATGTTGATTCTCTTGGTCACGAACTAAACTAATTTTAAACTGTCGCTCTCTTTTACTAATAGTAGGTACAAGAAAGGGATGGCAACAATTTTAGAACTGTCAAATTAGTTTACGTGTTACATTTCTTTGTATTTTAGTGGGCACGTTCCGAGATCACGACTCAACTTGTATATTTTAATTCCTACTAATTAAACAGCGCTAAAATTGTTGCCGTCCCTTTCTTGTATCTACCATCAGTAAGAGAGAGCAATAGTTTTAAATAAGTTTAGTTTGTGAACTGGACAATCAACGCCAACAATAACTTTTCCTAATTATGTTGGGATCGTCTTCCACTCTCATCATCATCATTTCAGCTGAAAAACGTCCACTGCTGGACATAGGCCTCCCCCAAGCATAAACATGTTGGGGGGATATGCCATAATCACCTTTGTATATGCCAGGAACGACAGTTCAGCGTGCTCTTCGAGGCTCGGATCTGTAACCGACGTTCACCCATCGACAGACTGACCGCGGCACGTGCAGCTTAACGACTGCGGTGCGCAGCTTACATAGGTGACAACTGTCATTACGTGTTTACTTTTTCACAAAAAAAAAAAAACTTTTTTATGTTTTAAGATGGCAAAACGAGCTAAAATCACACCTGTAGGCTAGGATATTTAAAAGTACAGATATGTTACTAAGGCTCGCAATTTGAAGACTCGAAAACGTTCTAATTAGGACGTTATTCTATTAATCCGCGTCAAGTAAGGTACCGAGCGTGACCGGTAACAAAAAAAAAAACTAAAATGCCGTTGAGTTTGTACAGAAAGTGTTCCAATTATGACGCAAAAGTAAGTTGAAGTATAAGTTTTTAAACTCTTGCGAATTTCACTCATAATGAACTATGTTTACGGGACTTGTCGCGCACAATTAAATCAAAATATAACGAACATTTTGACTAACCTCGACGTTTCGGTCAAGTTGCATTGGCCGTGGTCACGAGCAGACACAAATGCGAATACTCGTTATATTTTGATATAATTGTGCGCGACAAGTCCCGTAAACATAGTTCAGTATAAGTTGAAGTAATCAGCTTACTTACTTTGCACTAGTTTATTTGATGTGTATTGTGTTGCCGCTGCGTACGGCACATTTTTTTCGTTGGCTATGACATATCTATACTTTTAAATATCATTGACTGTAGGCCAATTCACCAAAATAAAGAAATGCAGTTGCACTTAAGTTTCGATTATAACAATGCTTTTCGTATTCTCTTATCTACGGCAACCGCTGTCAGAAACGAACTGCAGCGTCACTGCAACTTGATCGGTGCTGTTTAGCTTATACCTTTGCCCATAACAACTGCAATACCACCTAGGCTGTTGCCTAAATGGTACCGCAAGTCGGTTCACCAAACTGAGACATGAAGATGGAAAATCTCATGTAATTGTAATTTCCCCATATTTCGATCAACAGTTATTTTCAATTATATTATTGATTGTGACTTTATGTTGCTTTTGCCAATTTAAGGAGCAAGCCTACAGCAATGGCCGTCTACAATCAATTATGTACCTACGTTTTATTGTTTAATTATACAGTAGTAGAATACTGCCAGTCCCATAAATTATACTGTCTTGGATATGGCGATTATTATTGGTACCTATTATAAAGAAACTAGTTTGACGAGAATTAATTATGTTATTTTTATAAATACAACTTGATTGTCAATTTGTAAGGTATGCTTATGACTAGGGCTGCTATGACCTTTATTGCCGACGCCAGATAAACTTCTCAAACCCCGAAAATTAGGGCGAAACCAAGAATAACTCTGGACACACTTAAAATTAAAATAAAAACTGTTAATTTTTTTACCAACGTGGCGAGCGTCTAGTTTTCGCCGGACACTTCATTATAACCCCACCCGGATTGGGGAGTCCGGACAAAAACTTTGTTCTCACGTAAAAAAAACTGGACTTCTTCCATGTCGTCGGAGACTATTTGTCGTATATTTTTTCTGTTCAGGAATTGAACTCGCGACGCGATGCACAGCAACCAAGAACTTGGCTACTATTCCTATTGCATCATCAAAAAAACCGGCCAAGTGTGAGTCGGACTCACGCAGTAAGGGTTCCATACCACCCATGGACGTGATACCCTATAGAAACTGATTTAATTTACGAGAGTTTATCAAAAGACATCAACGAATGTACGCAAAATGTGAATTTTTGTATCTATTTCTTACTTAAGTACCAACACATATGTCTATGTTTGTCCTGTTTTTAGTATTTTTTGCTAAACTGCATAGTATGCACTATAATCAGACCAAGTTTGACGCTGGTATGTATTACCGTTTTGAAGATAGAATAGGAACAAAAACGTTGAAAAAAATGCATGATTTCTGAGGTGTCTTGTATGGGGACCCCCTTTGGTTTTAGACTTTTTTTATTTTTAGTATTTGTCGTGATGTACACCATAATAACACATATTTTGTGAAAATTTCAACTGGTTATCTATTACTGTTTCAAAGATACAGCCCTGTGACAGACAGACGGACGGACGGACGGACAGCGTAGTGAGAGTAATAGCGTCCCGTTTGCACCCTTTGGGTACGGAACCCTAAAAATAGCTCTAAAACTTTTGTAGGGACCTAATCCAAAAAATCCTCAACCTGCACCGAAATCGCTACTTAACGACCCAAGTCCTTTGTTAACCATTCAACAATTAATTTACTTTTCCCTTTATTGAACAGTAAGGTAAACTACCCAATTACTGTCCATGTCGGTAAACATAAAAGTCTCATTTTTGTCATACCGCAGTCAATACAACATTTTAGTTAATTAAACAATTATACAAGAGCGGTATTTTTATCGTGATCGAGCGAGCATCTGGATTACTTAATTTGTGTTTTTAATTTTGTACGGTCGACAACGGCGGTTTTCACCCTAAGAAATAACAAAAGTTTTTTTTACATGTTAAAGAAAATAATTGGACATAAAAGTTTGCTTTAGCGCAGTTCTTGAAAACTAAAAAAAAAAACTGTAGAGCACTATACACAGAACCCTTTTGTTTTTGTGGAGAAAATCTTATGGACGCACTCTGCCCGGGAAATGCAGTGCCAGTGTCTCTTACCGACTAAACCACCATGGTGTTTCTCTACCTCTGGCCAGGGGCGTTGAATAGGCTCTGCATTTCATCCACTCCCGACAGGTCCCGGCTCGCCAATAGTGGGCGAGCCGCGTCTCCCCATGCGGCCTAACCTCAGCCCCGCACCCTCCTGACTGGCATGTGCAGAATACTGCGCTCGCCACCGTCATGCACGGGCCTTGATTGATCGGGCGGCGGACTACCCCGTGTCCGCCACCAACATCAACAGGCCCACTCTTATGATGGCTGGATGTCGGCGTACGCTATCCTGTCAGTCGCCTCTCGAAACTTCGCCACCTACTTCGAGTACGATCCTTTTTTTTTTTTTTTTTTTTTTTTGCCGTGGGGAAATCCTCATCGACGCACTCCGCCCGGGGTAGGCGGAGCCAGTGTCGGACTCTTACCGACTAAAACCACCACGGTGTTCTTTCAACTACCTTAGCCGGGGGCGTGGGAACCCGTGATGTGTATTCACACAACCACCCCCGACAGGTCCCGCCACAAGCAGGCGAGCCCCTTCTCCCCGTGCGGCCTTACGTTGGCCGCACCCTCCTTTGTGGCGCACACGGAACACTGCACGCCACCTCACCTCATGGGCCTTCACCAGCTGCGCCAACTACGCCGGCTGTGCCAGCTACGCCAGCTGCTGATCGGGCAGCAGACTACCCCGAGTCTGCTGCTCGCAGGCCCTACCTCCCGTAATTTTTTATAGAGGTTTTCTTCCTCACGGTCCGGGCGGTGAAGCCGAGACCCTCGGTCCCAAGAGGCGCGAGAACAGTACTCAGCGGACACTCCTGGGGTTACGAGATCGACGGGGGCAGGGAAAGACAGTCCCCCACTGCCTGCCCAGTGGCAGGGTGAGTGCACACCGGGCCCGCCCCTGCTCCTCCACTGTGCCCTCTGCTGATATCAGAGGGACACGTGGAGCAACTCCCTACTGGCCCAGAACGGGCCCCTCCCGCGCCAGAATATTCGCCACAGGCAATAAAATCCCCCGAAGGTTAATCCCTCGGCAGGATTTTATTGCCCGTGCCCAGGATGCACCGGCCAAACAACTGCCGATCCCTCCAGACGTGTATAGAAGGACAAGCAGCCGTCAGGCACACGTGGAGGTTTTCTGGCCAGCACCCCTTCGAGTACGATCCTGCTACGTCCCGGACACGGCACGGATGTATATGGATAACCTTTAAGGTGAATGCTACAGGGTAGCCCGCGAAATTCAAAATTTCTTGCGTTTTTTGCTAATTGTAACTAAATTTCGCGTTGTATTTCGGTCGAAATATGATTCGCGACAGTAATAACAATATATCTACTGAATAATACTCATAAAAAAGATTAAACTTGCTCTATAAACTGTACAAGCTCGATACTATTAATTTACGATAAAATTATCGATTTTCGAGCTTGTAGAGCTTATAAAGCTAGGTTTATATATTTTATGAGTATTATTCAGTAGATATATTGTTATTACTACCGTGAATTATATTTCGATTGATATACAACGCGAAATAAAGCTACAATTTGCAAAAAACGCAAGAAATTTTGAATTTCGCGGGCTGCCCTGTAGCATTCACCTTAATAGATAGCCAGTTCCAGTGTCCGTGTGGTGCCGGACGTAAAGAATTGCACCACCCTTTTTTTTCTCATGGGTGTCGTAAAAGGCGACTAAGGGATTCACCAGAGGATGGGCAGCAGCATTCTCTGAGTATTTAACCAACCAACTGTGATCGCCAACCGGCCTGCCAAGCGTGGCGATTATGTCATATCCCCCCCCCCCTATCCGCCCCCCTGCCAGGTGGACCGACGACCTAAAGAACGTGGCTGGGGGGGACTGGATGCGGAAGGCAGAGGACCGAGCGTTGTGGCGCAACTTGGGAGAGGCCTATGTCCAGCAGTGGACTGCGATAGGCTGAGTTGAAAGGAGCATTATTTGCTAAGATCATTTTTATGGTCAGGTCAATGACCTATGAACTAGGACGTCTTAAGTATTTTTCAGTTTTCTCACTATAACTCAAAAAATTATAATCACATTATACTCGAAATAATTTTAAAAGAGAGTTTTTATAAAAGTCTATCAACGTGCAAGATTACAAGTTTTTAAGTTGCATAGTTTGGAAATGGCAGGGGGGGGGACACATTGTAAGCCACTTTGGCGGGCTATATTTCGCAGATGGTACACCTGATAAAAAAGTGATGTATGAAACATTACCTTCATTTTAGTAGACCTATTCAATGATAAGCCACACGAGGGGATGCAGCGAAAAAAAAATGTTCATCCCCATTTCACATGTTTGGGCGCCACCCCTAAAATATGTTATCATGATTTTTTTATTCTTTTAAAATTGAGATCTATATCTAAATAATTTTTTAACAAAATTTCATTTACTTATATTTATAACTGTAGATGTTATTAAGCTGTAAAGGATTAGGACAGACGGACATACGGACAGACGGACGGACATGACGAAACTATAAGGGTTCCTTATAGGACTACGGAACCCTAAAAAAGAGCGACAGTTTAAAATAAGTCAGGTTTGTGAATAAAACACCATTGACCGTAACTTGACGTAAAAGGTGACTTGAGCTAACAATTTAAATGGATTTTTGCCAGATCCAGCCCCCTAGTCAAGTCGACAATCTACACAATCTACAATCGTCAACGCTAATAGAAAACAATCAAAATGTATGGGAATGACATATCTGAACGAATGATTTTTTCGTTGAGATATGTCATTCCCATACATTTTGATCGTTTTCGATTAGCGTTGACGATTGACGATTGTGTAGATTGTCAACTTGGCTAGGGGGGCTGGTCAGTTATCAAATCTATTTTCAAACGATGCCTAAAATAACACATTAATTGCTATCAATTGAACCTTGTTATTCCTTACGCGTAGAGCATGCTAAATCTAAATATTATATGCGGTTATGGTCCAAAAATAGGCCTCACGTTCTCTTTCTGCGTAATGCAGTGTGGTCCGCGGCTAAAAATAGTCCATTATGGACTTATTCAGGATTGTAATCGCTTGGGTGAAAGGATCCAGTCTTCATCTTTATAAGGTGTCCACGGCTGGGCTTGACAAAGCATGCTTTAGACCAGGGATTCCCAAACTGGGTTCCGCAGATCCTAGGGGTTCCGTAAAACAGTCATCAGGGTTGCCAAAATAATTTGTTAGTAGCTATTAAATACCGTTGTGAAACAGGCTTTTCAGCCTACGTTTATACAAAAAACAAATAAAGGTCAAGATTGGATGCTACCCCAGATATACGCATACAATTGTCGGACATAATACCGAACTATAAAACAATTATTCATAAAACAGTAAAACTATTTCATTCTTCACAGTTAAGGATAATGTGTTTCAATTATATTAAACATTTCTTTAAAAAAATGTTCTTATATAAATTTCAGTGTTGATTTGCAATCATTTGATATGGGGTTCCTTAAATTAAAAGGTTTTTGGTTGATGTTCCGTTATCTTATCCGATATATTTAAAGTTTAGGAAGAGACTACCGTCAAGTACTGTTAAAAATGAATTATTAGATTTGAAAATGTATACCTAGTGCTGTGTCAGATTACCCTACAATGTTTGCCCCTATTTCAGGCGGAATATTATGTACCAATACAATTTTTTTTACCATCTATGTATCAATATTCACGCAAATAATTGAAGTATCCCTGCTTTAGTAGTCATGACTTACGGTGCCGAGACGTGGACACTGACAGTTGGGCTAGTCCACAAATTCAAAGTCGCTCAGCGAGCTATGGAGCGAGCTATGCTTGGAGTTTCTTTGAAGGATAAAATCCGTAACGAGATTATCCGGAGAAGAACCGGAGTGACCGACATAGCTTGTAGGATCAGTAAGCTGAAGTGGCAGTGGGCTGGCCATGTCTGTCGAAGGACCGATGGCCGTTGGAGCAGACGAGTCCTTGAGTGGAGACCGCGAATCGGCAAACGCAGCGTAGGGCGCCCCCCTGCCAAGGTGGACCAACGACCTAAAGAACGTGGCTGGGGGGGACTGGATGTGGAAGGCAGAGGACCGAGCGTTGTGGCACAACTTGGGAGAGGCCTATGTCCAGCAGTGGACTGCGATAGGCTGAGTTGATTGATTGAGTTGATTGATCCCTGCTTTAGACTACCGTAAAGTCCCGTTATTGGAGAACCATGTTTCATGGAAATCTGTTAAGGAATAGGCTTTTAAAAGCTATCATGGCCAGAGGCCAGGGGTATTATGGAAAAATAGTCAGTGACCAGAGGTGCTATTGCTATGTACCTACCTATTTACTATTTTAATATTTTAGTCTATCACAAGATTTCATATTAAAATGTTTAAAAACACAGAAATTATGTCAACAAATCTCCCGATTCCTTAGAGGATGTGTAAAAGCTGGAGTGTGTGTGGAATATGATGTTTACACCTCAATCGAAAACGCCTCAACACCAGAGAGCGATATAAAATAAAAAAATCTCTTTGGGACATTTTTACACAGCACCATCTAGTCCCAAACTAAGCAGAGCTTGTACTATGGGTACTAGACAATGGATATAATACTTAAATGCTTTTTTTTTTGTAAATACATACTTATAATACATAAGAAACACCCAGACCAACACAAACACTCATGTGCATGTCATAAATATTTGTGTCCTGTGGGAATCGAACCCACGACCTCGTGAACAGCAGTCCGACACTCGAACCACTAGACCACAGACGTCGTCAAAGGGCTAAAGAGGAAAGATACTTCACTATATCTTAAAATAATTAGCCATGCCGGTCTCGGTTGTCATACTAATGCCTTTGACAATCATTACAACTGCTCAACTACTACACTTTATATTTGTATTTATTAGTATATTATATGATATATATTTCTCATATTTATTTAAGTAAATTCCATGTACTTTATATTATTATATTTAAGTAGGTATATCATGTTCGAAACGTACCTAATTTTACACCGTACCTACCCACGATCGGTTCCCATTCTTCTAGTCCATCCAAAGGTTGTCTGGAAGAGATTGCCTTGTGCGATAAGACCGCCCATTGTACTTAATCTTTCTGTAAACTATTGTCTTTGATTTCGTTTGGTGTAATGTACAATAAAGAATATAATAAATAAATAAATACATCAATCATTATCATTACAGGCAGTCAGAAGCCCGAACGTCTAAACCCCGCTCCAAACTTAGGATATCGGTAAGTATGTCTAGTTTTGTATAAACACATCATTTTTAATTTTAATACATAGTAACATCTGTTACATTTTCAACTTCTCAGTAACAGTTTTAATTATAGCTATTTCATAACCTCTGTAACTGCTTATCCCTTTAACTGGCTAGCTTGAATATGGTTAGAATTAGAAATCAAAAAGAGATTATTTTTTTTTGCTAAGCATGCCGAAACAATCTAACGTTCCACCTGATGTTATGCGGTTACCTTTGCCCATAACAACTGCAATACCACCTAGGCTGTTGCCTAAATGTTATAGCTAATCGCGATCTCCAAGCGGAATCATTAAGATGGAAAGTCTCATTTGATTGTAATGTCAACGGTACCCTTCGCATGGAAATACAATAATGCAAGCATCACTGTTTGATAGCAGAAATAGGTTCGCACTAGAGATTTCTATGCGACTGTCAACTTTACAGTAAAGCGTTAACTATATCTTAACCTTGGTGTACAATACTGCTTACCCCGTTAACTGGCTAGCTTGAATATGGCCGGAATTAGGATTTGAGAATGGTATCGCCTAATTTGAGGCGCGTACAAACATATGGGGAAAGTACTGCGGCTGGGTGGTCCGCCACCCACGATATAGTGCTGTGGAGTCGAATAGTGCTAAATATTTTTTTATTTTTAGTATTTTCTTAGAAGTTGGTGGAAGATTTATTTGGGTCTTGACTAACAATCATTCAGATCACAATTATGTAATTTTAAAAGGGAGAGTCAATCCCAATCATTGTAATGCAAACACAATTGGCTAATGATTTTAAGTTCTGCTTATAGTGAAGTATATCTGCTCTTTAGACCTATTTAACGGAGTCAGTTTGATACCTCAGGTGTTCAAAAGGTTGGAACTAAACATAAAATTAACATACTATATCCATAAAAGAAATAATAGTAGCTATAAATAACATTATTGAATTTTTTAGGAGTTTTCTTTTTCGAAATTTTTGCCGGTTTTTTCAAGTTTTTCAATAAAATTTTCTGAGACTACATATAAATATTGTTTAACTTATCTTAATCATGAATCAAGGAGTTATTGAAATACCAAATGACGAAGATCCATGATCCATCATTATGATAGGTATAAAAAATAAGTAATCGCATAACGATCCTCAACATTGAAAAAAAAAAACACTGCAGATAAGAATTACTATTTTAACTCAGGGAAGGACTACACGACGTTAGTGGTTATGGTGGGCTATACGGATCAGTGGCACCCCCATCAAAAAAAAAAAAATGCTGAGTACAAAATTGATCGAAAATCTGGTTCAACAGAATTGTAATAAGGGTACTGTAGTTTAATCAGAAACTATTAACTGGGTTAAATATAATTCGCTGTAGTTGCAGATAGGAACAAATGTGAAAAACAGCAATTTTTGGAACTTTTTCTATCTTTAACTACAGCGAACTACATTTTACCGAGTTAATAGTTTCTGATTAAATTACAGTACCTTTACTACAATTCTGTACAACCAGATTTTCGATAAATGATGTACTCAGCGTGTAATTTTTTTTTACTGATGGGGGTGTTATATGCCACTAAGCCGTAGGATGGATACATAGGGATAATTAGACTAGATATTCTTAAAACATACTCCATGTTTTTCTATAATTTGCATACCACCATACAAATTAAATATTAAACAAAAATAAATAGAACTTCGCAGACTCCAAATCTTTCTGTTAGCTCGCCGTTCGCTCATGTCACCAAAACATTTCAAGCTTGGCTGCCCGCGTACTTACATCATTACAAGCGAAAACACACTTTATTTCTATGTAAATAAGCTTGGAATTTGCATAACATGTTTCCATTCCTTCTTTGTCGTTATCCGTACAAGGGAAATTACATTTTACATCAGAATAAATAAGAGTGATTGTTGTTTGTGTGTGCTTTTGAAAGATTTTATTCTGGTATTCAGATGATGTATCAAAACATTTGATTTTAGACTTTGTTTTTTAAGGATCAAGGTACTTTTTTGTATGTTAATAAGTTATCTATTTAAAGAAATGGTGAGAACTAATTGAGATGTCTTCCGTTGTTGTCTTTTTGTGTGTCTGTCTGTCTGACTGTTTTATGTTTAGGTTGGTAACCTGCCACTACTTAACCTTAGGCTATGAGTATAATAGTGACCTTTTGTGACTATAACGACGGCCAATGACCGCTGTCTGCGCATACGCAAGTTCGTTGTCCGCAAAACTTGAGTGAAATTGACTGTTTTTTTTTATTAGAGGGGGCAAACAAGCAAGCATTTCACCTGGTGGTAAGCAATCTCCGCCGTTAATGGACATCTTCAACACCAGTGGAGTTGCCGATGCATTTTCGACCTTTTAAAAAGACATCAGGTATGCTCTTTTATTGAAGACTCCCATGTCGAATTTATTCGAGAAAACTGTTCACGGAAGTTGACTGCAGTTTTGCTGTACTAGGCAAAAATGGCGTGTGATTTTGAAGCGTATAGTATTTGACTGCCAACCATCAAGATGGAATTTAGATTTATGGCAGGGTCGATGGATGGGCTTTTTTTTCGTGGGGAAAATCCTCATGGACGCACTCCGCCCGGGAAAGGCGGAGCCAGTGTCGGACTCTTACCGACTAAAAACCACCACGGTGTCCGGGGTCCGACACTGGGTCCGCATTTCCCGGGCGGAGTGCGTCCATGAGGATTTTTCAAGGTACTGCGTATTTCTCTCACTCCAAAATGAAGGAAACTATTGTTGTTTTTTTTATGTCAAGTGTTAACGAAGAAATTGAAAAAAAACTGTGAGAAACTGGCTATAAGGAAAAAGTTGTCAAAAAAATATAAACAAATCATTCGAGTTTGACTTTGATTATTCAATTAAACTTTATGAATTCCTATACTAATGTGGGAATGAAGGAAAAAATACCAGGCCCCTCAGAAAGTATTGCGAAAAAAAGTTTTTATATATGGGAGACTGGCCAGTTATAATGTTTTTCGAAAATATGATTATTTATAAGTAAAAATAAGTAAGTTCCAATTTCAAAATTTCCCTCCACATTTTTTGCGAGTTAATTCAAAGTATTGTGTCTCACTGAAATATGGATCTGCGCCGGGAACATTTTAGAGCTATGATTTTATACGATTTCAAGTGTCGCCTGAAACCGGATGAATCGTACGATAGACTTCAAATGGCATTCATGGATGAAGGCCCTTCCAAGGCAACCGTGTATCGTTGGTATAACGAATTCAAGCGCGGTCGACCAACTTTGGGGGATGACGAAAGAAGCGGTCGCCCTTTGACGGCTGTTACCGAAGAAAACGTGCTAGCAGTGAAAAATTTAATCCAAGACAATAGGCGAATTACATATCAGGAGATTCAACACATATTGAAGATTGGATCGGGAAGCGTTCACGAGATTCTACACAGCCATCTTCGCGTGAGGAGGATAGTATCACGCTGGGTGCCGCACAACCTCACCGATGCTCAGAAGCAGGCCCGGGTGGAATGGTGCCGTGATATGCTTAACAAATTTGAAGCAGGCTCGTCTCGGCGTGTTTACGACATCGTTACAGGTGATGAGTCCTGGATTTATCAATACGACCCAGAAACCAAGCGCCAGTCGACTGTTTGGGTGTTTCAAAATGAGCCAACGCCTACCAAAGTGAAGCGATCTAGAAGCGGGGGTAAGATTTTGATCGCTAGCTTTTTTAATTTGACTGGCCACTTGGTATCAATTCCCTTACGGGATCAAAGAAGCATTAATGCCGAATGGTATACTACCAAATGTTTGCCAGAAGTTTTCTCTGTTATAAGCAACAAGCGACCAAACACAGGGCTCCGCGGGCTACTGCTCCACCACGACAATGCACCTGCGCACACCGCACTCAAAACGAGGGACTTCCTGGACAGCACGCCAGTCAAACTCCTGGGTCACCCTCCTTACAGCCCTGATCTAGCACCGTGTGACTTCTTTTTATTCCCAAAAATAAAAAATCAGCTCAAAGGGATACAATTTTCGTCGCCGGAAGATGCGCTGGCTGCGTTCGAGCAGGCTGTAAACGAGGTGTCTGCGGCGGACTGGAAAAAGTGTTTTGAAAACTGGTTTAGGCGCATGAATCTTTGTATAGAGGCTGGTGGAAAGTACTTTGAAAAGATTTGATAAAAATATATGTACGTATAGAACAATTTTTTTTAGTTTCGCAAAACTTTCTGAGTGTCCCACGTATTAAGTTGTGGTGTGCCCCGCGAGTTTGCCTGTTTATTTTATTTTAAGAAATCTCTTCTTATGAAACCTCTGTGTCAGGTTTATTTTTGAGACTGCAAGTGACAAAAACTCAATTTAGCAAAAGAAAACGGGTTTTTTTTTCTTAACTATAAATTATGTACACATCCGTGACACCAAGATTTTTATGAATAATGCTGAAATTTTAAAATAATATACTTATTAACTTTTATTTACTATGTCCGGGTAGTTGGGAGTCCTGGAGACATGTAACACCTGTGTCACGTAGTACAGGCTCCAGTATCCACAACATAATGTTAAGCAAATATTTATTTAATCATTTACACTGTAAAAATTCTTTATGTGGTGGAGAAAAAATCATTTCAGCCGAAAGACGTCCACTACTGGACATAGCCCTCCCCCAATTAAGGCCATAATCGCCACGCTTGGCAGGCGGGTTGGCGATCGCAGTTGGTTGGATAAATACTCAGAGAACGCTGCTGCCCATCCTCTGGAGAATCCCTTAGTCGCCTTTTACGACACCCATGAGAAGAGATAAAGGTGGTGCTATTCTTTAAGTCCGGCACCACACGGAGAAATAAATGAATGATTTATTATTTATTTATTTATTATTATAACATGTACGTATGTAAATTCGTATTTTTGTGCTCTTTGTTATCTTTTACGTTTAAATTTTAACATGGTTTTTTAGTAATATTTAAAAAATCAATGCATTTATACCCAGGCGCGGTTCCAGCCCATGATTTTGGGGGGGGTCAACTTGGCTTACGTACAGTTTTAAGGTCCAAATTTTTTTTTCGAAATGATAAGGTAATTTTTGGAGTTAGTTTATTATGTAACAGAATAGTTACTTACAAAATGAACGTCAACAAAGAGGAAACGAACGGTAGAAACAAACGCGAGCGAAGCGAGCGCGAATTTTTCATATTTATGCGAAAAGTTGACTTTAACTTAAGTGTATTTTTTGGAGCTGTAGGCTATGTACATTAATGAAGAAGCGCGAGCGAAGCGAGCGCGCAAATTTTTTCACCGCCAAAGCTTCAATCGCTTGCGCCTTTGAGTGTCCAATCGCAACGGCAGGCTGCATGGGGTGCATTAAAAAGGCCTCCACGAGTGACGATATTTAATTGATTGTCCGGCGCACCCTGGGCAGTCAGCCCCGCTACCAACCTGCTGACTGACTAATCTTTTGCCCACGGCATGAGCTATTATCATTATGTTGCTCATGTCGATACGATAGAAGAAGAACGGCAGGCTCATGTAATGTAGCGCAAATCGTTCAACAAAATGAACTACCGCCGTCGTATGTGATATTATTTGTAATTAAACTGGAAATATCATTCATACTTTATTTTGAGCAAAATAATACCTATGCTGTAAACACACTGTAAATTGAACTTCAGTACATAAACAAAACTCTAAAATAATGTTAGGTATTTTTTGAGGTACGAGTAGATGTCGTGTGATGTAAGTAGGTAGTACTTACCTAGTTTTGATTTCATTGTTTACTTTTGGACGTTTAAGCAGGAAGTAAACAATTTCAATTCAATTCAATTCAATTCAATTCATTTATTTTTCGTGAATATAGGTACAATGGTTGTTATTTCAGAAGTATTTATTATTAGCGCCTCTATATCCTGCCACTAATGTAGCGTACAAAATTACAATTATAATAATATTAGACAAACAAAATGAAAAATAGCTTTAAAATCACATTGCAAGTCATGATCAAACTAGAATATAAATTAAATTAAATATACGATTCAAATTAGTCTTATGTCACTATGCATTTAAATAATTAACATGTTTAAGCTTAATCTAAGTAGATAATATGGTGGCCAGCGTCATCCTTAAAACAAAATCGAACATTATAAACTATTGTCAGCTAGAAATTCAGTAATGGTGTAGTATGCTTTTAATAATAATATAATAATTTATTTTATTTATTTTTGTAAATTGTCTATTTTTAGGAGTATGTCAATTTGACGTGTACGATTTTGGGGGGGTCATGACCCCTACGACCCCCCCCCTAGAACCGCCACTGTTTATACCATTATACGTTTTATAATCATAGTTATCCACGTTTAGTTTTTTACGTACATCAGTTGAAATACGAAACAGAGCCTGCCCCGGCGGCCATTGAAAATAACACCCAGCTTCCTTTATGTCGTGAAAAATTTAGAAGCCTAGTCCAGTTGATGGCTTCTCGCATGGAATTTACAGCAACATAACCATATGCCGTAAGCTAATATTATGTTCAAGAAAATGCACATAAACATATCTTTGTACACTTACAACTTACAAAAAGATAATTTATTCTCAAACTACTTCGCCAATCGTTATAACTAAAAGGGTCGCACGAAGGTTTCTGTGATTCTGTGCCACCACACATGCCCGTGTTTGTCTTTTTTATTATTTTTTATTAAACTATGGAGTACACACTACAATCATACTATAGTTTGACGTTTGTATGTATTACCGTTTTTAAGATAGAGCACGAACAAATAACTAAAAAAAAATGTTTTCGATGTTTCTTGTATCCTTTTTATATCCTTTGGGCTTGGTCTTATTTATTTTTAGTATTTTGCCATGGCAGAGAGACCATAATAACACATATTCTGTGAAAATTTCAACTGGCTATGGCTACATATTATGGTTATAAAGATTCAGAACTATGACTCGAATACGAGTATATCCATGGAGTTTCTTGCTGGTTTTTCTCCATAGGACCCACAATTTGGAACCATGTAACTAGATCCTGACGTTTCAAAAGTGCCTGAAGTAGGTTTATTTGAAATGTGTAACTAGAGCCTAACGTTTCAAAAGTGCCTGTAAGTAGGTTTATTTGAAATGTGTAACTAGAGCCTAACGTTTCAAAAGTGCCTGTACGTAGGTTTATTTGAAATGTGTAACTAGTGCCTAACGTTTCAAAAGTGCCTGTAAGTAGGTTTATTTTAAATAAAAAACATACTTAATTTTGAAATTAGTGTAGTAGTTTAGTCCTAAAGAAGTAAGAAACAAACAGACGAACTCACTGTCGTATCTAATATATACAATTTAGTAGGTATACCTATAAAGAAACATAAAAACAACAACTAATTGCTATATTAAAATCGCGTTTGTTAGTAACGATCAGACGGACGGACAAAAAATTCACTAATAACAAATCCGGTCATGCGCGAGTCGGCTATTAGACCGTGAACAACGTTATTATATTAATTAACTTCACACTTAATTACTGTATGGGAAGTACAGCTTTGGGATGATATCTGAGTATGTTAGGGGCCAGTTGGGGCTCTGAGTGTCCATTGAGTGACCTCAGGTATGGTACCATGGCGGCGGCACGCAGTAGTCACGTGCATCATCATCATCATTTCAGCTTAAAGACGTCCACTGCTGGACGTAGGCCTCCCCAAGCATCGCCACAACGACCGGTCCTGCGCTTTCCGCATCCAGCGCATTTTCCTTCATATTCTCATGCCTTATTTATTAATATACATTTTCAATTTTTAAAGAGCTTGTATTGTATTGAACTACGTTTACGGGACTTGTCACGCACAATTAAATCAAAATATAACAAACAATTAAAAAAAAAAAAAAAAAAATTAAATATAAAAATTTCAATCGGGAAGATGGATATAGGTTGTCCTCCTCGTGGAATCCGGTAATCGAGAAGTGTTCGCGTCGTGGTATATCTACATGTATGTCCGCCGATACTGTCAGCATTGTGTGTCGTGATTCAGCATATCTTGTTACGGACAGCGACATTACGAAAAACCAACCGCGGGTAGTTCGAGAAAACACCCGCTGCTCAAGACGATGACACCCACATACTTCAGTCTGCTCGTGACCACGGCCAATGCAACTTGACCGAAACGTCGAGGTTAGTCAAAATGTTTGTTATATTTTGATTTAATTGTGCGTGACAAGTCCCGTAAACTTAGTTCAATATGAGTGAAATTCGCGAAAGTTTAAAATCTTGTATTGTATTTATTTAAATATATTTTTTTTACCCTAGACCGATATATGTACTTATTCTTTTCCTTAGTTCCTTCGTCCGTGTGTCACTGCAACTGCCTACTGAAAATCAGCGCTGGATGTTCCACGCCAGCACATGCTGAGTTGGTGACCTATTTGGCATGGGCAGCCAGCAACTTCATGTTTTACTTATATCTAATTTTAGTATTTTTATTTATGTTATTGTTGTGCTGTCCTGTCACTGTTCTATGCCAAATAAAAGTTTTTCTTCCTTTCTTTCTTTTGCTACCGTATGCACCAAGGAGTACAGGGAGACCGGAGACAAAATCTCCTTTGTGACGTGCCTAGGCGTAGCCCAGAAAGGACTCCGACTGGATCGAGTTCTGTATCAATCAAATTTGAATTCCGGTTAGTCTAAATTCGTACAGCATTCGTCTAAGAACTGCCATTAGCTCGATTAGGTTCAGAGCTCGAACCAATCGGGAGTAAGGCCCCTGGGCCCCAATTCTCGCGTTATAGAGATAAATGTCTAATTCGAGATAATCCTTAATTTTAAATCTCTACAAAAAAAGTCGCCAGTAATGTCAACCGCTGTATTTGTATTTAGAGTGCTAGGCGTAGACATATCTCAAACGGGACAGTCTGAGAATACGAAAATTTATTTTCAATCGACATTCGCCATCTTGTTTCGACATTATGTCGAGTTCGAGATAATGTCTACGACGCGAGAATCACCCCCCTGAGCTACGTTTAAGATTTCAAGTCTCTAGCTCATCGGAAAGTTAGTTAAAAATCGATCGCAAAATTTGTGCCGAACAAACAGACAGGAGGGAAAGAGAGTTAATAAAAAACGTGGTACTATTATAAACTAGGCAACAATAAAACAAACTTAAAAAAAAAACCGACTTCAAAAAGGATAAAATAATTTGTGTGAAATAGGCCAGTTTAGGAAGTAGGCGCCTTTGATTCGGTTTGATTTATGAAAAAATTGGCACCTACTTCTCCGCCAAATAGTGATACTTGCATTGCTGTGTTTCGGTCTGAAGGGTACGGGTGCCGGTAAAATTACAATCACATGAGGCTTTCCATCTTCATGTCTCAGTTTGGCGAAACGACTTGCGGTACCATTTAGGCAACAGCCTAGGTGGTATTGAAGTTGTCATGGGCAAAGGTAACCGCTTAACATCAGGTGGGCCTTTAGCTCGTTTCACCATCCTATAATTAAAAAAAAAAAAACCGACTTCATTAACGATAAGCTTTTAGCGATAAGACCGCCCATGTACCCATAATTTATACGTTGTTCCTGTTTACTACTATTTTCATGGTGTACAATAAAGTATATTCTATCTATCTATCTTAACTATCTTTCACGCAAATTTTCAAGTCGGTTTTTTTTAAGTTTATTATTTTTCTATTTTGAGTGGCATTAATAATAGAAAGATAAGTGATTGCTGTAATCCCGGATGATTTGATGTCATCCATTGAAGAGTTCCCTTCTTTATCTCCGAAGATCTTCATCAAATCTTAACCAAATGATATTTTCTCAATGCAAATGCTTGACTTGTTGATGAAAATGCCAAAATCGCTAGATGTATGCGTATATTTGAGGAATTCCCTCAAATCCACATGGATCCCATTATCAGAACTGGATTTTTATAAAAAAATATTAATTAACAAAAACAAAAAACCCGACTGCGTGTAAAAATAACAGAAAAGATATAAACAAGACTTATCAACACGCAGTCGGAGGCTACGTATGTTTTTGTTCATGAATTACATAATAGATCATAGGTAGCCTCCGCCTGCGTGTTGATAAGTCTTGTTTATATCTTTTCTGTTATTTTTACACGCAGTCGGGTTTTTTGTTTTTGTTAATTAATATTTTTTTTTTTAGTTTTGTCATGTTTTATTCATCATACTATACTATTAATGTTTTTTTTTGAAAAGCCAAATTCATTTTTAACGTTGAATATTTTGTTGTTTTTTAGCATTTCTCATTCCAAATTACATTTAAACATATAAGTTGTATATATTTTCGTAAACCATTTATAAAACACTTTATTTTGATACCCCACTCGATAGGTTTTGACCAAAAAAAATTTTATGAAGTATCATAAAATGGCTCCAAAAAGCGGCCATTTCGATTTTTATAATTTTGATATACCCAGTGTCACTCTCACAATTAAGACGAATCCAACGACACCTCTCAAGCTAAGATCCATCAAGCCGTTTAGGCTACAGAGCGTGCCAAAGAAATATACATACATACATACACTCGAAAAACATAACCCTCCTTCTGGCACAGTCGGGTAAAAATGGGACCAATCTATTTTTTGACCAGACAATTTTCCAAATCGGTTTATAGGATGACAGAGTTCTGAAGTAACAAATATAAAAAAATACAATCAAATTGAGGACCTCCTCCTTTTTTTGAAGTCGGTTAAAAATATTAAATCAAGGCTTTTCAAATCCCAATACACACTGCCGTACCCCAAACTACAGATTGAATCATCAAATTTTAGCACACAGTGAAACGAATCGTAATTAGTTAGACTACCAGTGGATGATGGCATTCCTTTAGAGTTTGTAATGTTGCCTAGGCTCTGGATATAAGGTTTGTTCTTAAAGTAATGTGTGAGTCAGTCCTGTGGGGTGGAGTCGGTCCTGAGTGCGTGAGATTGATTCTCGGGTTGAGCAAAAAGTATCATCAAGATTTTGTGTAAAAAAAACTGCTTCTTGACCTACAAAGGAACGATAGAAATCTTAATAACATGGTAATGGAAATGTCATCTACCGGAACGCGTGTCGTCAAAAATAAAACAAATAAATAAATATTTTTGGGACATTTTGACACAGCACCATCTAGTCCCAAACTAAGTAGAGCTTGTGCTATGGGTACTAGACAATGGATATAATACTTACATAATTTTTTTTTTGTAAATAAATACTTATAATACATAAGAAACACCCAGACCAACACAAACACTTATGTTCATCACACAAATATTTGTGTCCTGTGGGAATCGAACCCACGACCTCGTGATCAGCAGTCCGACACTCGAACCACTAGACCACAGACATCAAAAAAAATTAAAAAAAAAACCGTGGGGTAAATCCTCATGGACGCACTCCGCCCGGGGAAGGCGGAGCCAGTGTCGGACTATTACCGACTAAAAACCACCACGGTGTTCCTTCAACTACCTTAGCCCCCCGGCGTGGGAAGAACCCGTGAGTATTCACACAACCACCCCCGACAGGTCCCGAAAAAAAGTTTTGTGTAGAGTACCTAGCACAAATTTTAGCTGCTAGTAACATAAAAACCGGCCAAGTGTGAGTCGGACTCACGCAGTAAGGGTTCCGTGCCACTTATCGACCTGATACCCCATAAAAACTGATTTAATTTACGAGAGTTTATCAAAAGACATCAACGAACGTACGCGAAATGTGAATTTTTACATCTCTTTCTTACGTAGGTACCACCACATACGTCTACGTTTGCCATGTTTTTAGTACTTGTTGCTAAACTACATAGTACGCACTATAATCAGACAAATTTTGACGCTGGTATGTGTTACCGTTTTAAAGATAGAGCAGGAACAAAAACGTTGAAAAAAAAAGCATGTTTTTCAAGGTTTCTTGTATTGGGTCCCCCTTTGGTTTTAGACTTTTTTATTCTTAGTATTTGTCGACAGACAGACGGACGGACGGACGGACGGACAGCGTAGCGAGAGTAATAGGGTCCTGTTAGCACCCTTTGTGTACGGAACCCTAAAAAGGCGACTTATCAACTGACGCCACTGGTAGCTATAGTTTAAGATACGGCAGAAAATCAGTCTATTTTACAAAAATAATGGTTTCTACTAATTACAATTTGGCAATTTTTGAAGTAGTTAAACTAGTCAGCTATAAGAAGTTTTTAAACTTTCGCGAATTTCACTCATATTGAACAATTATTGAACGATGACACCTGCATACTTCAGTCTGCTATCGACCACGGCCAATGCACGTCGTGAAACGTCGAGGTCAGTCAAAATGTTTGTTTTGTTATGATTTATTTTTGCGCGAAAAGTCCCGTAAATATAGTTCAATAGTCGGTTACATTTTTTCAGTGTAGGAAACATTAAAGTTAGTATAGTAACAATATCGTAAAAAAATGCAACTTTGGTATAAAAGTCGAGTCAATAACCGCTATTGCCATGTTAACTCGCAGGAACTATAGTTATGTCAAAGGTTATAGGATAAACCAAATTACGGGAGGATGGGGCCTGCGAGCAGCAGACTCGGGGTAGTCTGCTGCCCGACCAGCAGCTGGCGTAGCTAGTGTAGTTGGTGCAGCTGGCGGGTGGCGTGCAGTGTTCCGTGTGCGCCGCCTAGGAGGGTGCGGCCAACGTTAGGCCGCACGGGGATAAGGGGCTCGCCTGCTTGTGGCGGGCCAAGACCTGTCGGGAGTGGTTCTGTGAATACTCACGGGTTCCCACGCCCCCGGCTAAGGTAGTTGACGGAACACCGTGGTGATTTTAGTCGGTAAGAGTCCGACACTGGGTCCGCCTACCCCGGGCGGTGTGCGTCCATGAGGATTTCCCCACAGCAAAAAAAGGGTTAACCTTCTACCTTACTCCTACTAGATTCTAACATCATCTTTGAAATTGTAAAGTTACGATAAGCTTTCGCGTATTTTCTTTAAATACAACATCATCATCCTCGGAGCCTTTTCCCAATTATATTGGGGTCGGCTTCCAGTCTAGCCAGATGCGGCTGAACATCAGTATTTTACACGGAGCGACTGCCATCAGACCCCCGCAACACAGTTACTGGGTAATACTGACATTCGAAGGTTAGACCAGTTGATCAGTTGTCAGACTTTCAGGCTTCTGACTACCCGTAACGACTGCCATAGATATTCGTATGACAATGACAACCGGGACCGACAGCTTAACGTGCTCTCCGAGGCACGGAGGGGTCTCGATGTGTAACGAAACGGTCACCCATCCACAGACTGACCGCGGCAAGTGCAGCTTAACCTTGCAGATCGTACAAACCGCGCAGAGAGAGGGGATCGTTGCATCGCTACGAGCCCCTCTCTTTAAGTACTACATAAAGGTATAATTACTTTAACGAGTCTATACAAAATACCACCCCTGTAGTCATAATACTTCATTTCTTAAAATCCCATTTTTACACCAAAATTATTGCTAAGACGTGTCTACACTTTACTTTTAGAGATTTACACTATTCTTAAACCGGTGACAGGAAATTGTAACAATAAATGAATGGTTAATGTGTGATTTTAATGTCCATATGTTGTGTATAAAAAGTTATTACTATTGATTCAGATTCATTTATTTGTTATAAACATAGGACAGACCGTTCAAAAGATACAGCCCTGTGACAGACAGACGGACGGACTGACGGACAGACAGCGTAGCGAGAGTAAAAGGTTCCCGTTAGCACCCTTTGGGTACGGAACCCTAAACAGTAGACCTAAAACTATCATATGACGGTATTCAGTCTCAAAACACAAAACTCAGTAACTTAATTAACTCATCCCACACACCCAACTCCTAGAAAAACCATTCCCACCAAAAAAACTTCACAAACAAACACTTAACACCCACCCATCCAATTTCAAACCTTACCAACAGTTGCTTAACCTCACAATATTTATCCACTTTTTCACTACCAACCCACTTGACCACTAAAAGATGACACGTGGTTCGAAAAACATAAAAAAGAAGTCACTTAATCCTGTGTAGATCCCCTTTCGCTATCTGCGCGTGAGTCACAGTGCCACCCAAAGAGTGAAATAGTTCTATCTCTATCACACGAATAGTGGCATCTCGCTTTCACACTCGTTTTTTTCTCCATTGAAGAGTTTGCTGTCAAAATAAGGATTATAAAAGAAGTTTGGATGGCTTTATGCTAGATTTTTTTCTAATAAAAGTAGTGGCTTTTTATGCAAATATTTTTAGTAATACTGTGCTACACGCAATATCCTCCCGGCCGAATTTCGGTCACGGCGGCCTATATTATAGTGCGGAATATTATATTGCACATGTGTTTAAGCAAACACAGGTGCACTCTCTATTCCCACACTATCATAATCAGCCTGTGTAATAACACAGAATATCTAATAGTACTAACGTACAGAACGGCCACTCACCGCCCCCCGCCAATTCAAGATTCCTCGCCCGCGCCCCGCATGCGCCCACAGTTTGACGGCACTTGGACTACAATCGTGCAATGGATGTCACTCGCCAGTCGCTATAAAAGCACGCCATCTATTCAAAATACTGTCCGGCGAGGACCGACGCGACACCCACACAGAATCCGAGAATCCGACTCTCGTGAAACAGAAACACAATACGACGCAGCAGCGGCTGCTGGGGGGACCGGTGGCGGGGTCCCCCTGCTGCACCCTGAGTCGAGGTCCGAGCTCCCCCCTGGGGACGCCCTCACGGTGTCGCAACCGGAGATAATCTCGTCACGCGAGACCGGCCCTATGCTCTAGAGTAGTTCCTAGGAGCAGGCTATTGCGTAGCCACTGTTTAGGTTTTAGGTAGGTCTTAGCCTCGCCGGCGAAGCTTGCCGATTACCGGCGTTTAGCGCGTCACCCGATAGACCGAAAGTCCGCCACTTTCTAGGAAGACGCCCGCTTGCGGTATTGAAACCGCGATTTTAGTTTTTAAGTGTATAGGATTAGGGAAAAACCTTCGGCGAATGGAGTCCCACATGGGACTCTCCGCCAACTAAGCCCGGTTAAGCAGATGTGGTACTTCGGTACCAAATGCGAGAATACATTCGGAAAAAAAAAAAAAAAAAAAAAAAAAAACTGAGATGCGCTTGGAAGTTGGAACCCAGTCCGCATTACGAGTGGCGAGTATCTCTAACCTACACGTGTGTGTGCGTTCGTATACAGACGTAATATTGTGTATGTAGGTGGATTAGGTGGCGCTAGCATTCTTATTGTATAGAGTGTCCGAGGGGTGGTAATAAGGAGGCCTATGGGCTTCTATCTGCCAAAATTAATAACCTAATTATCCCTAAGACGATTGCGTAACTTTCTCGCAACCACCCTAAGATTGCGCTTGTACAATCTCTTCTTCTTCCTGTTCTTGACTATCGGCCAAAATTAATATCCTATCTATCTATGATTTACCCTACTGGAGATAGGAATTTGACATAAGCTTATGTCTAATTCCTATCTCTAGAACGGCAAATCGTGGATAGATTGGATATTAATTTTGGCCGTATGCCAGCTATCTAGATCTCACCGAGGACCAATTCTAAAAGCTTGAGCGCCTTCAAAACTTATTAACCAAATTCAATTTTTTTTTAAATTGGTTAAAATGTAACATGGTATAAAAATTATGCCAATCGATTCTCCTGGTGACTCTCAACAAACTAGTTTCTCAAATTGCGTAAACGAAAAGTAACGTTGTATAGTATGTCCTATTTATTAATAGATTTATCGATTGTTTCAAATTTCTATCAGTAGGAAGTAGGGCAAATCGTGGATAAATAGGATATTAACTCTGACCATTAAAGACTGCTACAATGAACGATCAATCTCCATATTGCCTCCATCTTCTCTTGGCATACAATTGGCGACTGCAGTATATTAGTGCAGACAAGAGATGAATACGTACTGCCCGTCATTTTGACGTATTCCTAATTCCTTAAGGTGGGCACTGACGACGTAACCATTCCGACGTCGTTTTAATGACCACTTCCAACAAAAAAACGTCCTATTTTTTAGCACACTGACGATCAATCCATCGCGTATACGTTCTTGGTTCTAGAATTTCATCAACGCGCTCACGTCATTGTAGGTACTTGATAGAAATACAGGTAAACTAAATGCGTGAATTACTTGCACATAGCCTAAAGTTTCGATGTTGCAAAAATGCGGGCCAAGTATCTGCGTCCTTCACTTGCGGCGGCCACAGACGTACTAGAGATGCTACGCATGCGGCGGCGCAACACGGAATGAAATAAAAATGGACGTAGTTTTGCACATTCACGGAGCGTTTCGACATCTTCCGGGTGGCGTAGTGCAAGTTTTTCGCATTGACGATCACTCCAAAACCACAACGCGATGACGTCCAAGGGGCGTGGCTTGGTGGATTTCTACCCGATTGGAATTCCACAGCCAGGACGTCGTTTTAAAAATAGTATACATTTTCAACATTCACGGACAGATTTTGGAATACAACCACGCCATTCGTACGGTTGGAAGCATCGTCAGTGGCCACCTTTAGTCGCTTCTTCTGGTATCTATTCGTTAAACTATGTCACATAACACCATCCTTGTGGCATTTACAAAAAAAAGAGAACCAACAGAATGCTTGTGAGTGATGACTTAATTTTTAGAAGCCAAGTAACCGGACACTGTACAGGCGAAAGACATATTGACACTAAACAGGCATTCGGATTAGAAGCGAATATACTTCTTAAAAACAGATGTTAGAAGTTATAAGGGATCATGGCAAAATTTGTACAACTCAATAAAAAAAAACCCGACTGCGTCTAAAAATAACAGGATAGATATAAACAAAACTTGTCAACAGGCAGTCGGAGGCTACGTATGTTTTTGGTCATGAATTACATAATATTTCATAGGTAGCCTCCGCCTGCGTGTTGACAAGTTTTGTTTATATCTTTCCTGTTATTTTTAGTCGCAGTCGGGTTTTTTGATTATGTTAATTAATTTTTGTTTTTTAGCATTTCTCATTCCAAATTACATTTAAACATATAAGTTGTATATATTTTCGAAACCATTTATAAAACCCTTTATTTTGATACCCCACTCGATAGGTTTTGAGCAAAAAAAATTTTTTGAAGTCACATAAAATGGCTCCAAAAAACGGCCATTTTGATTTTTACAATTTTGATATACCCAGTGTCACTCTCACAATTAAGACGAATCCAACGACACCTCTCAAGCTAAGATCCATCAAGCCGTTTAGGCTACAGAGCGTGCCAAAGAAATATACATACATACATGCATACATACATACATACATACATACACTCGAAAAACATAACCCTCCTTCTGGCGCAGTCGGGTAAAAAATAGAGAAGTCGGAATAGTTTTACAATTTATCATTGGTCCCAAGTAAAGTAAAGTAAAGTAAGTATAGTAATAATATTTCTAAGTAAATCATTTGGAATTAAGGTAATTTCAGAACGCGTCGTATAGCCAGCTGTCAATTTGACGACGTCTGTCTGGTGGTTTGAGTGTTGGACTGCTGATCACGAGGTCGTGGATTCGATTCCCACAGGAGACAAATATTTGTATGAACATAAATGCTTGTGTTGGTCTGGGTGTTTCTTATGTATTATAAGTGTGTTTTTACAAAAATAAAGTATATAAATAAGTATATTATATCCATTGTCTAGTACCTATAGTACAAGCTCTGCTTAGTTTGGGACTAGATGGTGCTGTGTAAAAATGAACCAAAATATTTAAAAAAAATTGTCAGGATTAAAAATTAGTATTTTTATTAATGTTATTGTTGTGCTGTCCTGTCACTGTTCTGTGCCAAAACTTCTCAAAAAATCTGATAAAACGTGTTATTGAAATAACTGAAAACTTCTTATTCATTGTACCTACTCATCAGTATGAATAACTTTAACTATAGGACCAACACTGAAATCACGAAAAAAAAAACAGCTGTTACCTATATTTTGTCGATTTATGCGAACACATAATAATGTCCTCCCGGCCGAATTTCGGTCACGGCGGCCAATCTCAATGGAGACTAGCCATCTGCGCGGGACATATTATAGTGCACAAGTGTGTGCGCAAACACAGGTGCACTCTCTGTTCCCTCACTCTCATAATCCGATGGGACGGCAATCCGACACGACCGGAGAGAGATCAGGCGCAGGACCGACGGCTTTACGTGCTCTCCGAGGCACAAAGGGGTCTCGATGTGTAACGACACGGTCACCCATCCACAGACTGACCGCGGCTAGTGCAGCTTAACCTTGAAGATCGTACAATCCACACGCTTGCTACTTAGCAACGAGCCGCTTGCGAACACAACCACGTCACCAAAAAAGCTATTAAAAAAACTCTCGCCTTTAGGTGTACCTATCCTGTAACTCTACCCCATGATGTATGCTCTCTTCACACCATTTCAAGACATATAACCTAGCCATAAATTAAAAACAAAATGATGAATACAGCCAACCTATTTGATGAATATTAATAGCATGTTTTTTTTTATATCAAACTTTTTTTTAGCATATATTCAGTGTGGTCTGTTCAATATAAGTTTGGAGACTATTTGTATTGTAGATATGGAGATATTGTGTTTCAGATGGATTGACAACAGTATTTATTTTAATGGCAACATCATGGTTTTGCGACGGATTAGCGCGGATTTTTGATTTTTAGCACATGGATATAAAATTTAGTCTTAGCCTCACGGTTAAATAAAGACTTGCCTTCCATTGGGTCCGAGTTTGAACCGAGCCCATGATTCGAAAATACTTGACCAATTCTAAGATTATTCAATAACCAAATATCCACTTGGAACCATAGCCAGGGTTTGAGAATAAATCCCGAACGACTTTGAAAATAAGTCACCGACGGCATTGTCAAAAGCCGGAAAATTCTGCTTACTTTTGTGGTGGTTTCGCACACATCAATTTCGTGTCGTGCTCACGGGCACGTGCACACGGGAGGTATTTGTTTGTTTACAAAGAGGTATTTAAATATACATAAAAATTGGTATTGATTTTTTAATTGATTCGTGTTCAGTATCGGTGGTATAGTCACCACCTTAAATATGGCACGGATACGAAGCAACATGTTGTATTAATACTTATTACTAATATCTTTTCCAAAATACTTCTACAATAATTTAAAAAACAAACAGTAGCTCACACCTTCAAACCATTAAAGCTATCTTCCCATCCATCACGAGCTAAATGCTATTTTGACATCTGTCAAATTTTTTCAAGATGGCCGGCTCTTTGACGGCGCGCGTTTGGTAGCCACAATAGAAAACGTAATAGCATTAATAGGTTGAATTTTAATGGTTTAATGGTGTTAATATCTGGAGGTATCTATTGTGATTTTGGGGTGGGCAGAAGTTGTGGTAAAGAATGGATAGATACCTATTCGATGAGTAAAGTTAGGCTTATTTTCCATCAGAATCGGGTTGTGCTAAGGTCAAAATTATGACAATCGTTCCATGTAATATTCTGTATAAAATCGCACAATATAGTTTACTTCAATTACCAATCCTTAGAAAATAGACGATAAGCGTCTTATAAAACGACATTTTTGTTTATAAAATTCAATTGAAAATGGAGAAACTTCGTTTTGAATTTACACTGCAAAGACATTTCTATACTGACGTAATAGACCACTGAAGTGTACGACTGAAATACCGATCTTTACGAAAAAACCTATATGCTAGAAAGAGACATAATAAAATGTCAGTAGAACCGATTTTGAAAATTGTAATCTCCCATAGCGTCCCATCAAAATATAATCTCGTATTATTTTATGATTTATTTCACAATCGTTCTGTATTTTATCCAATTAATATCAATAATCGTATAGGTGTACTGTTCTGTGTTATACTGCTGTGTAATTTACATTATTAACCTAAAGAAAGAGACGTTACCTGTGTAAGTATCTGCAGGACAATACTACTTTCATAATGCATATTTTCATAGAAGTTATACTTAAAATTATTTAGTAATACATTAATAACATGCAGTAAATACCCTATTTTCTATATAATATGTTATTTTAAATAATTATGTGTTAGATAAAAAAATATTGTGTACGTGAAAATGAAACCGTTTCGCATACGGATTGCTCAAAATATATCGATATGTCGATAGTTTCAATTATATATTTTTTGTACTACCTAGCTCCATACATGTCACAAGTTAGTGTCCGTTACTGCTTTAAAAAAAATACAATCGAATTGAGAACCTCCTCCTTTTTTTGAAGTCGGTTGAAAGTATTGATTTAGTCCAGCCGCACATTGGAAGGAAATCACAATGATTCATTCATTGATCACAGAAAAAATCTGACACGCCGGAACCTATACCATGGTTGTACTTTTACGATGTTATAACAGTATGTTGTACGTCTATGGCATATATAATTATACAGTTAATTTTAGTACCAGCCCCGCAGACTGACAGAATTTTCCGAATCGTATGTCTGCTTTTGACATATTAAAATGTAAATAAGGTGCTATTTTATGACAATGTGCGGCCGGGCTAAAAATGCTGTAAAATATTGACCGGCTAACTTCATAACTTCCAGATTTCCTGTAAATGCTGTTATTAAAGAAAAATGGATGGGCACAAATGTTAAAAAGAATAAGCACCGTATCTACTATTCTCCGCCAAATAGTGATGCTTGCATTGCTGTGTTTCGGTCAGAATGGTACGGGCACAGAATATCTAATAGTACTATGGTACGGGTGCCGGTGTAATTACAATCACATGAGACTTTCCATCTTCATGTCTCAGTTTGGCGAACCGACTTGCGGTACCATTTAGGTAACAGCCTAGATGGTATTGCAGTTGTTATTGGCAAAGGTAACCGCTTAACATATGGTGGGCCTTTAGTTCGTTTCGCCATCCTATAAATAAATAAATAAAATAAAATATAAAAAAAGCTGAAAGCCTCGAAAAAATTACAGGGTTTGCAGTAGATATTTTAAGGATAACTGTATCGTTTAATGAAATCACCAACGATCCATACCTACGGAATTTGTTCGGGTCGGTGTTTGTTTCTTATAAAGGTCTTTACTTTAATAATGGTAAATATTCAAAGTGGTAAATCTACGAAGTGACGAGTATAAAGTAAAACTTAAAAATAAATATAATATAAGAAGAGTTAGAGATAAAAAACTAGTTCAACCGAAGATGACAAATTATTATGGAGACAGAATGTCAAAATTTTTAGTTCCAAAAATCCTATCCTATTCTACTAATATTATAAATGTGAAAGTTTGTAAGTATGGATGGATGGATGTTTGTTCCTCTTTCACGCAAAAACTACTGAATGGACCCTATATCTTCTCATGGGTGTCGTAATAGGCGACTAAGGGATTCACCAGAGGATGGGCAGCAGCGTTCTCTGAGTATTTAACCAACCAACTGCGATCGCCAACCCGCCTGCCAAGCGTGGCGATTATGGCATATCCCCCCAATATATGCTTGGGAGAGGCTTATGTCCAGCAGTGGACGTCTTACGGCTGAAATGATGATTAATTGATTTTTTTATTTCTTACTCATGTATTTCTTACCTTCGTGACATTAATAATGTAATTATAATATAGCCCTTAATTGCGTAACTCAATCTTTTAAAACAAATAAAATTATGTCTCAAATATCTGTAATTTTAAAACAATAGTTACTTAATAGCTTAGCAGTTTTAAAATATTACCACTCCTTAAAAGTAAGGCCGGTTGAACTATATCGATAATGCGGAAACGTCCATGTCACATCACTAAAAATCACTCCTACACGTGTCAATTTCGCACATATATTCATTTCGCTTTCGGTGACGTGATAATGAGGTGACAGTGTCTCTATTACGTCAGTATAATACCTTTATGTTACACTGCTACCTGGAAGTGATGGAAAATCAAATGTTTTTTAATAAAACAAAGTTTAACCGGATTAAATCGCGTATATTATTTAAATTGGTTTCCCTGACGTTTCGAAAGCTTTGCAGCATTTCGTGGTCGCAGGTAGACTAAGATGACAAGCGTCGTTACAAATATTTCTAAAAAATATTTTAATCTACCGTACAATATTATTAATTAAAATCGTTTCGATGCACGCAGTAATCACTCACAATATCATTATCTTTTACAGTGTTGCGTGCTGTTTGGGACTTGATTATTTTTAGGACTGGGTTCCAAACAGGTGGTAGCTGCCAACCATCTTCTCTATTAAAATTAGGATGTTTTTTAATTTCAATAGCCTCACGGAGCATTCTAGGTACATATCGGTTTTCCTTCGCCAGAACTTGTGGTTTATCAAATCGAAGAAAATGGTTGGGTTTGTCTAGGGCATGTTCACACACTGCAGACTTTGTGGAGCGTCTGTTCTTGACGTCAGCTATATGTTCTTTAATTCTAGTGGCTATACTACGCTTTGTTTGCCCTATGTATGATAACCCACAATCACAATCAATCTTGTAGACCCCTGCATCTTGTAAGGGAATGTTACAAGATGCAAAATGTTTTTTCTATAACCTCTATAGCCACAAGTGATCGTAAAGTGTATGCAATACCTGAAGAGCTACAATCAGCTGGTCATCATAAAGAAATAATAAAAACAGCTGCTTATATAATAAAAATAGTATTAAAAAAAGATACCAGATAAGAAGAATTTGCATAACAATGACAGAAGAACTCGCAAAATGTTACAAAAAAATATCTACATCTCTTAGTAGATCATTTCACAAGATATGCATTTATTCTTACATCAAAAACACAGAGTGCAAATGATTTTGTAAAATTAATAATGAACATAACGGAAACGGAGGATATTGGTATGCTACTTACCGACCAATACCCAGGAATCAATTCGAAAGAATTCAAAAACTTCTTAAATGAAAAGCAGATACCAATGGTATTCACAGCAGTATGCGCCATTCTCAAATGGTCTGAATGAAAGGCTAAATCAAACATTAGTAAAAAAAATCACATGTAAAATAAATGAAATAGGAAAAAGGAAAGCATGGACTACAATAGCCCAAGAATGTGTAAAAAATTATAATAATACTAATCACTCAGTCACTGGCTTTACACCAAGTTATCTACTATATGGTACAGATAGTACTATCTTACCGAATTAATTAAAGAAAGAAAAATCCAATAGTGATTGGATTAGAGACAGAAAAACGGCACTAGAAAAAACAATAAAATCACATAACTACAACAAGACACTATTCGACAAAAATCGAAAACACTGCGAATTTAAAATAGGAGACATGGTGTACGTGGAAAATGGAAACAAGCTAAACAGGAAGAAATTAGATGAACTAAAAATTGGACCATATATGATTGTGGAAAAAATTTCAAACTCAATATACAGAATTGATACAGGTCACAAAAAAATAGAATCGAACCTTTTTCATATCACAAAACTAATTCCAATCCGTACAATAGTAAAAGGGTCAGAAGATGAATGAAAATTTTGCCGTAAAATATTAGGGGGTGGGGGGGGGGGAGATGTAAAGAAAGTAATATATTTCTTTTGTAATTTAAATTTTGCCGCGCTTAGCGTCATCGGTAAAGTCGATTTTAATGTAACACTGTAGATAAAGCAGTGTAGGTTTTATTAAGGTAAAAACAGTATGGAGTGTTGAGGTTAAGTGATATTATTATAAAACAAGATTGAATTATTAAGAATTGACATATTAAAGAATAAACTTTAAATGTCGTTTCTTTGTTTACAGGTAGGAGTTTTAACCATTGCTTTTAGTAATAACTGTAGTTTTGTATCTACAAGACAGAACTAATAAAATAAAACTTTGTTTACAGAGCAACACATTATAGTTTATTTCAATTACCAATCCTTAGAAAATAGACGATAAGCGTCTTATACGTATACACACAATGGGAAATAATGGTTTTCGCTCAGCATGCTATGGAAAGGGCTATGCTCGGAGTTTCTCTGAAGGATCGAATACGAAACGAGGTGATCCGACAGAAAACCAAAGTTGTCGACATATCCTGTAGCCGAAGAACCGATGGCCGTTGGGGTAGACGTGTTCTTGAGTGGAGACCGCAAATTGGTAAAAGTAGGGGAGGTGCCCTCAGGTTTGGTGAAGCGATGATATTGGCAAGGTAGCTGGTAGCAACTGGATGCGAGTGACCGAGGGTCGATGTCAGTGGCGTGCCATTGGAGACGCCATGTCCAGCAGTGGACTAATATAGGATGATGATGATGACGGTTCATAGTCGTATGAAAGTGGCCGGAGATCAAAGAAACAAACATCAAAACACGATCATCTCATGCGATAAGGGAACGGTACGAACATCGTCAAATGGGAGTAGACCCCTTGAGCAATAAATAAATAAATAAATATTTTTGGGACATGTTTACACGGCACCATCTAGTCCCAAACTAAGCAGAGCTTGTGCTATGGGTACTAGACAATGGAATATGGCAATACCGAATGTTCTTTAAGATCATCATCATCATCATTTCAGCCGTAAGATGTTCACTGCTGGACATAGGCCTCCCTCAAGCATCGCCACAACGACTGGTCCTGCGTTTCTCGCATCCAGTTTTCTTCAAGGTATCATCCTCCGAACCTTTTCTCAATTATATTGAGGCCAGCTTCCAGTCTAGTCAGATGTGACTGAACATCAGTATTGTACACGGAGCGACTGCCATCAGACCCCCGCAACCCAGTTACTGGGTAATACTGACATTCGGAGGTTAGATCAGTTGTCAGACTTTCAGGCCTCTGACTATCCGTAACGACTGCCATAGATATTCGTATGACAACCGGGACCGACAGCTTAACGTGCTCTCCGAGGCACGGAGGGGTCTCGATGTGTAACGAAACGGTCACCCATCCACAGACTGACCGCGGCAGCTTAGCCTTGCAGATCGTACAATCAAATAAGTTAATTAAAATAGTAAATTAAAAGATTAAAAATTAGTATTTTTATTAATGTTATTGTTGTGCTGTCCTGTCACTGTTCTGTGCCAAAACTTCTCAAAAAATCTGATAAAACGTGTTATTGAAATAACTGAAAACTTCTTATTCATTGTACCTACTCATCAGTATGAATAACTTTAACTATAGGACCAACACTGAAATCACGAAAAAAAAAACAGCTGTTACCTATATTTTGTCGATTTATGCGAACACATAATAATGTCCTCCCGGCCGAATTTCGGTCACGGCGGCCAATCTCAATGGAGACTAGCCATCTGCGCGGGACATATTATAGTGCACAAGTGTGTGCGCAAACACAGGTGCACTCTCTGTTCCCTCACTCTCATAATCCGATGGGACGGCAATCCGACACGACCGGAGAGAGATCAGGCGCAGGACCGACGGCTTTACGTGCTCTCCGAGGCACAAAGGGGTCTCGATGTGTAACGACACGGTCACCCATCCACAGACTGACCGCGGCTAGTGCAGCTTAACCTTGAAGATCGTACAATCCACACGCTTGCTACTTAGCAACGAGCCGCTTGCGAACACAACCACGTCACCAAAAAAGCTATTAAAAAAACTCTCGCCTTTAGGTGTACCTATCCTGTAACTCTACCCCATGATGTATGCTCTCTTCACACCATTTCAAGACATATAACCTAGCCATAAATTAAAAACAAAATGATGAATACAGCCAACCTATTTGATGAATATTAATAGCATGTTTTTTTTTATATCAAACTTTTTTTTAGCATATATTCAGTGTGGTCTGTTCAATATAAGTTTGGAGACTATTTGTATTGTAGATATGGAGATATTGTGTTTCAGATGGATTGACAACAGTATTTATTTTAATGGCAACATCATGGTTTTGCGACGGATTAGCGCGGATTTTTGATTTTTAGCACATGGATATAAAATTTAGTCTTAGCCTCACGGTTAAATAAAGACTTGCCTTCCATTGGGTCCGAGTTTGAACCGAGCCCATGATTCGAAAATACTTGACCAATTCTAAGATTATTCAATAACCAAATATCCACTTGGAACCATAGCCAGGGTTTGAGAATAAATCCCGAACGACTTTGAAAATAAGTCACCGACGGCATTGTCAAAAGCCGGAAAATTCTGCTTACTTTTGTGGTGGTTTCGCACACATCAATTTCGTGTCGTGCTCACGGGCACGTGCACACGGGAGGTATTTGTTTGTTTACAAAGAGGTATTTAAATATACATAAAAATTGGTATTGATTTTTTAATTGATTCGTGTTCAGTATCGGTGGTATAGTCACCACCTTAAATATGGCACGGATACGAAGCAACATGTTGTATTAATACTTATTACTAATATCTTTTCCAAAATACTTCTACAATAATTTAAAAAACAAACAGTAGCTCACACCTTCAAACCATTAAAGCTATCTTCCCATCCATCACGAGCTAAATGCTATTTTGACATCTGTCAAATTTTTTCAAGATGGCCGGCTCTTTGACGGCGCGCGTTTGGTAGCCACAATAGAAAACGTAATAGCATTAATAGGTTGAATTTTAATGGTTTAATGGTGTTAATATCTGGAGGTATCTATTGTGATTTTGGGGTGGGCAGAAGTTGTGGTAAAGAATGGATAGATACCTATTCGATGAGTAAAGTTAGGCTTATTTTCCATCAGAATCGGGTTGTGCTAAGGTCAAAATTATGACAATCGTTCCATGTAATATTCTGTATAAAATCGCACAATATAGTTTACTTCAATTACCAATCCTTAGAAAATAGACGATAAGCGTCTTATAAAACGACATTTTTGTTTATAAAATTCAATTGAAAATGGAGAAACTTCGTTTTGAATTTACACTGCAAAGACATTTCTATACTGACGTAATAGACCACTGAAGTGTACGACTGAAATACCGATCTTTACGAAAAAACCTATATGCTAGAAAGAGACATAATAAAATGTCAGTAGAACCGATTTTGAAAATTGTAATCTCCCATAGCGTCCCATCAAAATATAATCTCGTATTATTTTATGATTTATTTCACAATCGTTCTGTATTTTATCCAATTAATATCAATAATCGTATAGGTGTACTGTTCTGTGTTATACTGCTGTGTAATTTACATTATTAACCTAAAGAAAGAGACGTTACCTGTGTAAGTATCTGCAGGACAATACTACTTTCATAATGCATATTTTCATAGAAGTTATACTTAAAATTATTTAGTAATACATTAATAACATGCAGTAAATACCCTATTTTCTATATAATATGTTATTTTAAATAATTATGTGTTAGATAAAAAAATATTGTGTACGTGAAAATGAAACCGTTTCGCATACGGATTGCTCAAAATATATCGATATGTCGATAGTTTCAATTATATATTTTTTGTACTACCTAGCTCCATACATGTCACAAGTTAGTGTCCGTTACTGCTTTAAAAAAAATACAATCGAATTGAGAACCTCCTCCTTTTTTTGAATTCGGTTGAAAGTATTGATTTAGTCCAGCCGCACATTGGAAGGAAATCACAATGATTCATTCATTGATCACAGAAAAAATCTGACACGCCGGAACCTATACCATGGTTGTACTTTTACGATGTTATAACAGTATGTTGTACGTCTATGGCATATATAATTATACAGTTAATTTTAGTACCAGCCCCGCAGACTGACAGAATTTTCCGAATCGTATGTCTGCTTTTGACATATTAAAATGTAAATAAGGTGCTATTTTATGACAATGTGCGGCCGGGCTAAAAATGCTGTAAAATATTGACCGGCTAACTTCATAACTTCCAGATTTCCTGTAAATGCTGTTATTAAAGAAAAATGGATGGGCACAAATGTTAAAAAGAATAAGCACCGTATCTACTATTCTCCGCCAAATAGTGATGCTTGCATTGCTGTGTTTCGGTCAGAATGGTACGGGCACAGAATATCTAATAGTACTATGGTACGGGTGCCGGTGTAATTACAATCACATGAGACTTTCCATCTTCATGTCTCAGTTTGGCGAACCGACTTGCGGTACCATTTAGGTAACAGCCTAGATGGTATTGCAGTTGTTATTGGCAAAGGTAACCGCTTAACATATGGTGGGCCTTTAGTTCGTTTCGCCATCCTATAAATAAATAAATAAAATAAAATATAAAAAAAGCTGAAAGCCTCGAAAAAATTACAGGGTTTGCAGTAGATATTTTAAGGATAACTGTATCGTTTAATGAAATCACCAACGATCCATACCTACGGAATTTGTTCGGGTCGGTGTTTGTTTCTTATAAAGGTCTTTACTTTAATAATGGTAAATATTCAAAGTGGTAAATCTACGAAGTGACGAGTATAAAGTAAAACTTAAAAATAAATATAATATAAGAAGAGTTAGAGATAAAAAACTAGTTCAACCGAAGATGACAAATTATTATGGAGACAGAATGTCAAAATTTTTAGTTCCAAAAATCCTATCCTATTCTACTAATATTATAAATGTGAAAGTTTGTAAGTATGGATGGATGGATGTTTGTTCCTCTTTCACGCAAAAACTACTGAATGGACCCTATATCTTCTCATGGGTGTCGTAATAGGCGACTAAGGGATTCACCAGAGGATGGGCAGCAGCGTTCTCTGAGTATTTAACCAACCAACTGCGATCGCCAACCCGCCTGCCAAGCGTGGCGATTATGGCATATCCCCCCAATATATGCTTGGGAGAGGCTTATGTCCAGCAGTGGACGTCTTACGGCTGAAATGATGATTAATTGATTTTTTTATTTCTTACTCATGTATTTCTTACCTTCGTGACATTAATAATGTAATTATAATATAGCCCTTAATTGCGTAACTCAATCTTTTAAAACAAATAAAATTATGTCTCAAATATCTGTAATTTTAAAACAATAGTTACTTAATAGCTTAGCAGTTTTAAAATATTACCACTCCTTAAAAGTAAGGCCGGTTGAACTATATCGATAATGCGGAAACGTCCATGTCACATCACTAAAAATCACTCCTACACGTGTCAATTTCGCACATATATTCATTTCGCTTTCGGTGACGTGATAATGAGGTGACAGTGTCTCTATTACGTCAGTATAATACCTTTATGTTACACTGCTACCTGGAAGTGATGGAAAATCAAATGTTTTTTAATAAAACAAAGTTTAACCGGATTAAATCGCGTATATTATTTAAATTGGTTTCCCTGACGTTTCGAAAGCTTTGCAGCATTTCGTGGTCGCAGGTAGACTAAGATGACAAGCGTCGTTACAAATATTTCTAAAAAATATTTTAATCTACCGTACAATATTATTAATTAAAATCGTTTCGATGCACGCAGTAATCACTCACAATATCATTATCTTTTACAGTGTTGCGTGCTGTTTGGGACTTGATTATTTTTAGGACTGGGTTCCAAACAGGTGGTAGCTGCCAACCATCTTCTCTATTAAAATTAGGATGTTTTTTAATTTCAATAGCCTCACGGAGCATTCTAGGTACATATCGGTTTTCCTTCGCCAGAACTTGTGGTTTATCAAATCGAAGAAAATGGTTGGGTTTGTCTAGGGCATGTTCACACACTGCAGACTTTGTGGAGCGTCTGTTCTTGACGTCAGCTATATGTTCTTTAATTCTAGTGGCTATACTACGCTTTGTTTGCCCTATGTATGATAACCCACAATCACAATCAATCTTGTAGACCCCTGCATCTTGTAAGGGAATGTTACAAGATGCAAAATGTTTTTTCTATAACCTCTATAGCCACAAGTGATCGTAAAGTGTATGCAATACCTGAAGAGCTACAATCAGCTGGTCATCATAAAGAAATAATAAAAACAGCTGCTTATATAATAAAAATAGTATTAAAAAAAGATACCAGATAAGAAGAATTTGCATAACAATGACAGAAGAACTCGCAAAATGTTACAAAAAAATATCTACATCTCTTAGTAGATCATTTCACAAGATATGCATTTATTCTTACATCAAAAACACAGAGTGCAAATGATTTTGTAAAATTAATAATGAACATAACGGAAACGGAGGATATTGGTATGCTACTTACCGACCAATACCCAGGAATCAATTCGAAAGAATTCAAAAACTTCTTAAATGAAAAGCAGATACCAATGGTATTCACAGCAGTATGCGCCATTCTCAAATGGTCTGAATGAAAGGCTAAATCAAACATTAGTAAAAAAAATCACATGTAAAATAAATGAAATAGGAAAAAGGAAAGCATGGACTACAATAGCCCAAGAATGTGTAAAAAATTATAATAATACTAATCACTCAGTCACTGGCTTTACACCAAGTTATCTACTATATGGTACAGATAGTACTATCTTACCGAATTAATTAAAGAAAGAAAAATCCAATAGTGATTGGATTAGAGACAGAAAAACGGCACTAGAAAAAACAATAAAATCACATAACTACAACAAGACACTATTCGACAAAAATCGAAAACACTGCGAATTTAAAATAGGAGACATGGTGTACGTGGAAAATGGAAACAAGCTAAACAGGAAGAAATTAGATGAACTAAAAATTGGACCATATATGATTGTGGAAAAAATTTCAAACTCAATATACAGAATTGATACAGGTCACAAAAAAATAGAATCGAACCTTTTTCATATCACAAAACTAATTCCAATCCGTACAATAGTAAAAGGGTCAGAAGATGAATGAAAATTTTGCCGTAAAATATTAGGGGGTGGGGGGGGGGGAGATGTAAAGAAAGTAATATATTTCTTTTGTAATTTAAATTTTGCCGCGCTTAGCGTCATCGGTAAAGTCGATTTTAATGTAACACTGTAGATAAAGCAGTGTAGGTTTTATTAAGGTAAAAACAGTATGGAGTGTTGAGGTTAAGTGATATTATTATAAAACAAGATTGAATTATTAAGAATTGACATATTAAAGAATAAACTTTAAATGTCGTTTCTTTGTTTACAGGTAGGAGTTTTAACCATTGCTTTTAGTAATAACTGTAGTTTTGTATCTACAAGACAGAACTAATAAAATAAAACTTTGTTTACAGAGCAACACATTATAGTTTATTTCAATTACCAATCCTTAGAAAATAGACGATAAGCGTCTTATACGTATACACACAATGGGAAATAATGGTTTTCGCTCAGCATGCTATGGAAAGGGCTATGCTCGGAGTTTCTCTGAAGGATCGAATACGAAACGAGGTGATCCGACAGAAAACCAAAGTTGTCGACATATCCTGTAGCCGAAGAACCGATGGCCGTTGGGGTAGACGTGTTCTTGAGTGGAGACCGCAAATTGGTAAAAGTAGGGGAGGTGCCCTCAGGTTTGGTGAAGCGATGATATTGGCAAGGTAGCTGGTAGCAACTGGATGCGAGTGACCGAGGGTCGATGTCAGTGGCGTGCCATTGGAGACGCCATGTCCAGCAGTGGACTAATATAGGATGATGATGATGACGGTTCATAGTCGTATGAAAGTGGCCGGAGATCAAAGAAACAAACATCAAAACACGATCATCTCATGCGATAAGGGAACGGTACGAACATCGTCAAATGGGAGTAGACCCCTTGAGCAATAAATAAATAAATAAATATTTTTGGGACATGTTTACACGGCACCATCTAGTCCCAAACTAAGCAGAGCTTGTGCTATGGGTACTAGACAATGGAATATGGCAATACCGAATGTTCTTTAAGATCATCATCATCATCATTTCAGCCGTAAGATGTTCACTGCTGGACATAGGCCTCCCTCAAGCATCGCCACAACGACTGGTCCTGCGTTTCTCGCATCCAGTTTTCTTCAAGGTATCATCCTCCGAACCTTTTCTCAATTATATTGAGGCCAGCTTCCAGTCTAGTCAGATGTGACTGAACATCAGTATTGTACACGGAGCGACTGCCATCAGACCCCCGCAACCCAGTTACTGGGTAATACTGACATTCGGAGGTTAGATCAGTTGTCAGACTTTCAGGCCTCTGACTATCCGTAACGACTGCCATAGATATTCGTATGACAACCGGGACCGACAGCTTAACGTGCTCTCCGAGGCACGGAGGGGTCTCGATGTGTAACGAAACGGTCACCCATCCACAGACTGACCGCGGCAGCTTAGCCTTGCAGATCGTACAATCAAATAAGTTAATTATAATAATACACGTCTTAAAATTAACCGGGGCAACAGTTACTTCTATAAGTTGGTTGGCCGGTAGCCATTAACCCTTCAAATCAGGAAATATTATTTTTAATTCCCATACCCCAATTTTTAGATCAGCTTGGCACTTCTCATCCTACCATATCGAATTCAATTGTGACCAATTTAGCTACTATTAAGCGCGGCGCCAAACGCAAGACTAAATTTAAATTATTTTAGTTTATTTTAGTCTTCAATCGGAGTCGTGTGTGGCCCAACGTATAAAATTTTATTGATATAAAACATTTTTATATCTTAAGGGCTGTATCCAGGTGGAGACATGCGATTTTAATAGCAATGCTTTGGTAAATGTGAAAGTATAAAATATTGACAAGGTGGTTAAAATGTTTAGTATTTAATTTATAGCTCAGATGGGAATAGGTCAACTCTTTGGTTGGTGCCGTAATAAAAGCTACTAAATCGAAATAGTTTGAGAAGTCGTTTCAAACTCAAACCATTTGGCTTGAGTTCAAACGGTAGCTCGGAATCTAATTGGTAGTCAGAATATTACCCGGATTCTTCTAACGGCCAAAATTAATATCCAATCTATCCACGATTTGCCCTACCAGAGATAGGAATTTGACATAAGCTCCATACAAAATATGTCAAATTTCCATCTCTAGTAGGGTAAATCGTGGATAGATTGGATATTAATTTTGGCCGTAAGAGAGTCTATACAGCAGTTCTTTCGAAAATAATTACTTGTTTGGCTTACTGATATTTTTTTCTGGGTGTAAATATTTTATAATGTGAGATTTGTGTGTAAAATGGACCGGTTGTAAGTACTGAATAAATTCGTAAGCAACTACCTCTCTCCCATCCCGCAGCAGACGGACCTGGTGTCGCAGGAGGGCTTATGCTAACCTCCAGCCTCCCTAAGAGGTAGGGCTGCGGGCGACAGATTAGGGGTAGCCGACCAGTCAAGGCCCGTGACGGTGCGGTGGCATTTCATGTTCTGCGCGCGCCAGTTGGAAGGAGGATGCGGCTGATGCTAGTCCGTACGGGAGGAGGGGCTCGCCTACTAGCGGCGAGCCACGATCTGTCGGGGGTGGTAGGACTTGTATCCCACGCCCCCGGCCTAAGGTTAGCAGAGGAACACCGTGCTGGTTTTAGTCAGTAAAAGTCTGCATTGGCTTCATCAGTGCGTCCAAGAAGATGACCACACGTAAAAAAAGGGTAACGTATTAATTCTTTAAAAATCAAGTTTTTTTTTAAATAAATAATTCACGCTACCATGCTGCTGTTCTTTCACGTTTTTTTAACTGCATATATTCCATAGCTATCGCATCGCACAGTACTGTGTGACGGACCTAACTTAGTATATTTATATCTGGTGTTGTATCGCTATAAATCATATCTGTGTGTGTGACACTGGTCGCTGTCACGTTGCCGAGCGTTTAATGTGTAGTGTTGCCAGAGTTGTGAAGGAAAATGGTAGAGATTTGTGAATAATATTTTACAATTTTTATTTGCTTGGTTTTTCCCGATAATGATAAAATTCTCCATCAATTGGGAACTTTATTGAGAAAATAATTCTTCCTTCGTCTGTGATAAAAAAGTCACTATCCTAAGTCCATCACGCTTGCCTACTGCTGGTTGGTGGACTACACACACCATCATGAACTGTATGGAGCACTCTCAGGTGTGCAGGTCTCTTCATGGTGTTTTCCTTCACTGTTAAAGGAAGTATTAATAAATCACTACACCAGCAGCAGTGGGATTTTACAGGCTAACAGTAAACAGTAATAATTAGATTATATTATGGCAATAAATTATATAATTATATTGAATGCAAATACTTGCCAAACCCACAATAGAGTCTGACCATGCTAACTCTGCAGCGGAATTATGGCAACACCATAGACGATAACTATAAAAATCTCTGTAATAATCGTTTCATTCTAATGCAGAGTAAACTTTACTGGTCTGTACTTAAGCGACTTAAGTAAGTGTAATGATAACGATGAGAGATTTTGATAGTTATTATTTATGGTGTTGCCATAATTCCACTGCAGAGTTAGCGTGGTCAGACTCTAGTTTTTACCCATAGATACTACGTAACTCTTTTAGTAAAAAAAACAACCTCCAAAACAAATCCCTTCCTGGCAACACTCACATCTAAATTTAATTCCACCTCTTTACCGCAACTAGTGACAGAACAGACATATTTATGATTTTAAATGTCTCTGAAATACAACATTTAATGCTGAACAAATCGTTAGTGAGTGATATGGCACCCACTCGGCAATAATTAGTGAGAACTTAGTGACAAATTAGTGATCTTGGAACTAAAGTGACAAAGTGACACTGACAGTGACGTGATGAGAAGGGAATGGTGTTTCTTTGTGAGAATTTGACGTTTGTGTAGTGGGACAATTTTAACTGTTTAGTTGGTCATAAAGCTACTAAATTATGGAAGCGAAATTTTGGATGTTAATTTGTTTGTCCTTCAATTATGCCGAAACGGCTGAACAGATTTTGAATGAAATTTAGCAAAAAGATAGACCATAATCCTGATTAACATATACAGACTTTTTATCTCAGGAAGACAAGCAGTTCTCAAAGGATTCGCCAGAACGTGTCTGTAATAAACCGAATTTAAGCCGCGAGCATAAACTAGGTATTATACATTTATACAAGTTATTGATCTATAACCGTACCATATAAATAGAGCAAAGTATATAAAATGTGCTCGATCATCTAAAAATACTTAACTTCTACGGTTTTTTAATAACTAAAGGACATTGCCCATTCTCTTAGGAGCTTTAGGCCCCTCAAAAAAAATTGCTATGTCACGGCGGTTTTAGTCTTATTTTGTAGAACAAGAATTATCTTTTATTATTCTGCAAACGATTTTAATTTTTTCACCCTGGAAAAGTGAAATCTAATTTTTTCCAATTCCTTAACTGATTGATAAGTACGCTCCGTGCATTGTTGGGCGATATAACTGAACGCACCCATAAGGACATCCAGAGACACCATGTATGGTGTTGCAAGATATAATTATTTTGTTAAACGATTTTTGAAATCGGTTTTATAGTATTTTTGAAATAATAACATTGCAAGCTTTTAAGTTTTTGGGTGTATTAATTAATATCGATTATATAAGTAATATTTCAGTTAATTTAAAATGATTATAACAATATTTACAATAAATGCATAGGTATTTTAAAGCAAAGAATCATCTTATTTTTCTGTACAAAAAGATTTCAAAAATATGTTTTGCAATTTATTTTGATCTGACGTCATGAGTGATTTTTATAATTTTTAACGGATTTACGCATGCGAACTGAAATCTAAAGATATAAATTGTGGAAAGTAAAAATAAGAAATCAATCAATCAAGATAAGTAAGTCTAGTATAATAGCATCTGAAACACAGTAAAAGTGAATTCATAGAAGTATCGCTATTTAGAATAGATTCCGATTATTTGTTGAAATAGTCTGATATCTGGCAACATTTTCGTTCGGTTTGAATGGACGATATACTTACGATTCAGATTATTACATATTTATTATGTTTTTTAATGTGAAACAAATGTTGATAAAGAACAAATAAACATGATAAAATAAGACATATTTTTTTAATAACATACAGTTTTGACATGGCGCCAAAAATGGGCCCATCCGTGGGCATTGTCCTTTTCACTTAGAAACATTAGCGAGAGTTTGGGATAAATCTCGAACGACTCTGAGAATAAGTCACCGGCAGCAGTGTAAAAAGGCGGAAAAATCTGCCTATGATTTTGGTGGTTTTGCCCGCATAGTTTTAGTTTCGCGAGCGACACAGGGGAATATGTTTGTTTACAAATAAGGTAGGTATTTAAAACAAAAATATGTTTTTGGTGTTGATTTTTTTATTGATTCCCGTTCAGTATCAGTGGTATAGTCACCTCCTTAAATATGGCACGGATACAGATCAACATCTTATATTAAATACATAAGTAGGTATATTCAAATATTGCATTATTTTCTGTCATAGAACTGCAACGTGTATGAACTGCTTAATTTTTTTTTATAGGTGATTAAATTGTAAAATGTAAGTATCATGTGGCCATTAATGTTTTTACAGTAATTCTATATATTCCTGCCTATTTGTTGTCTAGCAGTATGAGTCTGTCATGCTCACTTAAATGTCATGCTGATGGTGGCGTTAGTGTCGGGTCGTTAAGTTCCCCTCAATATGGTTGAGTTAAGCGATGGCTGATGCTCGCGTCATGCCCGTGAACGGGTGCCGTCTGTCGGGACAGGTCGGCTTCTACATACTATGGCAACTCTTTTTACGTTTATTTCTAAAGGCAATATACTCACTTTTAAACTCTTGTTTATTTCTGACATTAACCTACATTATACTCACATTATTTGAATAAATTTGATGTAATAAACAATAACCTATTTTAAAAAGAGTTTATCCATGGAGTTTCTTGCCGGTTCTTCTCCATAGGACCCACAATTAGGAACCGTGCAACTAGAGCCTGACCTTTCAAAAGTGCCTGTAATTAGGTTTATTTGAAATAAAAAACATTGAAACTGAACAAAGTTTAACCGGATTAAATCGCGTATATTATTTAAATTGGTTTCCCTGACGTTAAAATAATAAGATTAAAATAATTTTTTAGAAATATTTGTAAAGACAGTTTGGCTCTGGCGGCGCCTTTATTTCGTAAGCAGTAAGGGCGGTTTTCAGACTCAGGTGTTGCCACTGTCATGCGGTCAACTATACTTTTCTTATATTTTGTATCGACTGTCCCTTCTTAATTTTTTACCTATGTGTCTTTTGTTTTTACTTTCTATGTAACCCCACCTATAAGTTGCTTGCTTGTGTTTATCACTGTGTTTTAAATGTTGCGCGTCTTTAACTGTGACAATAAACTATTTTTCTTTCTTTCTTTTCATTCTTAAAGACGCTTGTCATCTTAGTCTACCTGCGACCACGAAATGCTGCAAAGCTTTCGAAACGTCAGGGAAACCAATTTAAATAATATACGCGATTTAATCCGGTTAAACTTTGTTTTATTATAATGTGTAGTGATCGCGAAAACCTAAGAAGTTATTATTGAAATTGAAATAGAAATTATTTTTACAGAATATGCTGATGGATAGCTGCTACCAATCCTTTTAGGAAAAAACATGAGCGATGAAATACCACCACGACTTCTTAAAAAAAAACTAGATACCTACCTACCTTTACCTTTTAATAAACTTAATCGGCCCTAATCGATCAACTTACAACATTCTTTACCCATTAAAAATTAAGAATTTAAAAAAAGAATCCCAATTAACTTTTTTAATTACTTTCGCTTCAGAGGCAAAGGCAAAAAATATTGTCAGCCTACTTGGCTACCATTGACAAATTGGGTATATTTTTTCCTATCAAAATTACACGGTTTTGTCGTTGATAAGTTAAAAGTGACGGATAACGGATAATACTGCAATTAATATCAGTCCGGCAAGATAAATCGGCTAGGAGATTCTTTTTTGGGTTCGTTGGGTTAATTTCAAAACGGCTAAGTGGTTTGGCTTGATTGTGTTGCTATTAAAAACTTTTCGTTAGGTACACAGACAGTAAAAAATATAGACGAAGTCATCATCATCATCATCATCATCATCATCATCATTTCAGCTGAAAGACGTCCACTGCTGGACATAGGCCTCCCCCAAGCAAGGCCACAACGACCGCTCCTGCGCCTTCCGCATCCAGCGGATTCCCGCGACCTTCACCAGGTCGTCGGTCCACCTTGAGGGGGGCCTACCCACGCTGCGCCTTCCAGTATGCGGTCGCCACTCCACAACTTTACTGCCCCATCGGCCATCCGTTCTGCGAGCAATGTGCCCCGCCCACTGCCACTTAAGTTTGGCAACTCTTCGGGCTATGTCGGTTACATTCGTTCTCCTGCGAATCTCCTCATTTCTGATTTGATTACGCATATGACAGATGACCAATTAGATATGTCATACCATGGTATAATAAGATGTTTCACCAGGTACTCTCTTCCCGTTACAGCTAGGTCACGTGATTGCCTCCGTACTACGTCATCAGCTGTGGAGCCAATAGCGGGCTGTTATCGTGACTTGTCAGTTTGATGTGCTTCCACTTTATGTAAATAAATTACCCGAGCAAAAAGCATTTTTTCATTTACTTGCTTCTGTAAAGAATCACTTATGAACTAGTAATTTTATACAGTTTCTTTTAATAACTAATTAGATGAATAACACGAGATAACAAATAGGCTAGTTAGGAATTTATTTTATATTCATTATGAACAAAAATCTCCTTAAATATATTGGAGATATGATATCAATCAATGGCAACACTGATCGTGACGTAGCTTGGAGGCATCACGCTGACATCATCATCATTTCAGCCGAAAGACGTCCACTGCTGGACATAGGCCTCCCCCAAGCAAGGCCACAACGACCGCTCCTGCGCCTTCCGCATCCAGCGGATTCCCGCGACCTTCACCAGGTCGTCGGTCCACCTTGAGGGGGGCCTACCCACGCTGCGCCTTCCAGTATGCGGTCGCCACTCCACAACTTTACTGCCCCATCGGCCATCCGTTCTGCGAGCAATGTGCCCCGCCCACTGCCACTTAAGTTTGGCAACTCTTCGGGCTATGTCGGTTACATTCGTTCTCCTGCGAATCTCCTCATTTCTGATTTGATTACGCATAGATGAAGTACTGCGAACAATCTTAGTGAAGCCAAAAAAAACCGTGCTCCTTCGTGTACAACCAGCGCACACGCGTAGACCATGCACCTGAAGGATATATTTTGCTTTCGCGATGCTTACTGGACGATGCCGCGACATGTGTACTGAGAGGGGTGAGCATGATTTTAGGTGCATGTGTGTGCGTGAGCGCTGGTTGTGTACAAACCAGGAGGAGCCCAGTTTTGTTGGTTTATTTTTTACTATGTCTGTGGATAGGTATTGCAACAAAAAAATCGTTGTATCGCCTTTTGATTGAAGGATTTTTGCTTAAAGTTGTATTTGGCACTTAAGTATTTAATCACACAAGCAAGTTTCTCAAATCATTTAGTAAGTATCTATCTAAATTTAAAATACTAAACACAATCTACCTCGATTGCCTCGTTGGTCTAGTGGTTGCAATCGCGACTGCTGAGCGTGGGGTCCTGCTGGGTTCGATTCCCGGGTCGGGCAAAGTGTTATTGGGTTTTTTCATTAGGAAATTCTCAGTAGCAGCCCAGAGTCTGGTTTTGTGCCCGGTCAATGCTGACTGGCTAATCTTTTGCCCACGGCATGAGCTATTATCATTATGTAGCTCATGTCGACACGATAGAAGAATGGAAATAGGCTAGCCCCCTTTTTGATGGGACTATGACATAACTGGCGGAATGAGGGTGTATTATTACACCGCTGCCTACCCCTTTGGGGAAATACAGGCGAGATGTTATGTTATGTTATGTTAAACAAAATCTAAATAGACCGGCCAAGTGCAAGTCTGACTCACGCAGTAAGGGTTCCGTACCTCTCAACGACCTGATGCCCTGATACTGATATAAAACTGATTTAATTTACGAGAGTTTATCAAAAGACATCAACGGACAGTGCGCTAAATATGATTTTTTTCATGTCTTTCTTACGCAGGTACCACCACATACGTGGGACACTCAGAAAGTTTTGCGAAACTAAAAAAAATTGTTCTATACGTACATATATTTTTATCAAATCTTTTCAAAGTACTTTCCACCAGCCTCTATACAAAGATTCATGCGCCTAAACCAGTTTTCAAAACACTTTTTCCAGTCCGCCGCAGACACCTCGTTTACAGCCTGCTCGAACGCAGCCAGCGCATCTTCCGGCGACGAAAATTGTATCCCTTTGAGCTGATTTTTTATTTTTGGGAATAAAAAGAAGTCACACGGTGCTAGATCAGGGCTGTAAGGAGGGTGACCCAGGAGTTTGACTGGCGTGCTGTCCAGGAAGTCCCTCGTTTTGAGTGCGGTGTGCGCAGGTGCATTGTCGTGGTGGAGCAGTAGCCCGCGGAGCCCTGTGTTTGGTCGCTTGTTGCTTATAACAGAGAAAACTTCTGGCAAACATTTGGTAGTATACCATTCGGCATTAATGCTTCTTTGATCCCGTAAGGGAATTGATACCAAGTGGCCAGTCAAATTAAAAAAGCTAGCGATCAAAATCTTACCCCCGCTTCTAGATCGCTTCACTTTGGTAGGCGTTGGCTCATTTTGAAACACCCAAACAGTCGACTGGCGCTTGGTTTCTGGGTCGTATTGATAAATCCAGGACTCATCACCTGTAACGATGTCGTAAACACGCCGAGACGAGCCTGCTTCAAATTTGTTAAGCATATCACGGCACCATTCCACCCGGGCCTGCTTCTGAGCATCGGTGAGGTTGTGCGGCACCCAGCGTGATACTATCCTCCTCACGCGAAGATGGCTGTGTAGAATCTCGTGAACGCTTCCCGATCCAATCTTCAATATGTGTTGAATCTCCTGATATGTAATTCGCCTATTGTCTTGGATTAAATTTTTCACTGCTAGCACGTTTTCTTCGGTAACAGCCGTCAAAGGGCGACCGCTTCTTTCGTCATCCGCCAAAGTTGGTCGACCGCGCTTGAATTCGTTATACCAACGATACACGGTTGCCTTGGAAGGGCCTTCATCCATGAATGCCATTTGAAGTCTATCGTACGATTCATCCGGTTTCAGGCGACACTTGAAATCGTATAAAATCATAGCTCTAAAATGTTCCCGGCGCAGATCCATATTTCAGTGAGACACAATACTTTGAATTAACTCGCAAAAAATGTGGAGGGAAATTTTGAAATTGGAACTTACTTATTTTTACTTATAAATAATCATATTTTCGAAAAACATTATAACTGGCCAGTCTCCCATATATAAAAACTTTTTTTCGCAATACTTTCTGAGGGGCCTGGTATGTCTATGTTTGCCCTATTATTAGTATTTGTTGCTAAACTACATAATATGGACTATAATCTGACCAAGTTTGACTCTGGTATATATTACCATTTTGAAGATAGAGCAGGAACAAAACCGTTGAAAAATTTCATATTTTTTGAGGTTTCTTGTATGGGGACCCCCTTTGGTTTTAGAGGTTTTTTTAGTATTTAGTATTTGTCGTGATACACCTCATAGCCACACAATATCTGACAAAATTTCAACGTGTTACCTATTACCGTTTAAAAGATACAGCCCTGTGACAGACAGACGGACGGACGGACAGCGTAGCGAAAGTAATAGGGTCCCGTTGGGCACCCTTCGGGTACGGAATCCTAAAAAAGAGTAAATTGAAGAATTTGATTACGAAAAATTATGCAACGTGTTATTGAAATAACTAAAAACCTCTTAAGGGGTCAATGTACTCATCAGTTTAAACAACTTTTACTATGGGACCAACACTGAATCGCAAAACAATCTGTTGTTCCCTATATTTGTGTTCACATAAATCGACAAAATGTAGGAAACAGCTGATATTTTTTTCGCGATTTCAGAGTACAATGAGGTTTTCAGTTATTTTAATAACACGTTGTATGAAAATATCATAATAATAAAAATCATGACATCAAAATTAATTTTAGTAATTATTTTATCGCATTAACGCATGCGGAACGAAATCTACCTACAATTTGACGACGTCTGTGGTCTAGTGGTTCGAGTCGGACTGCTGATCACGAGGTCGTGGGTTCGATTCCCACAGGACACAAATATTTATATGATGAACATAAGTGTTTGTATTGGTCTGGATGTTTCTTATGTATTTTAAGTATATACATATTTACAAAAAAAAGGTATAGAAGAATTATATCCATTGTCTAGTACCCATTGTACAAGCTCTGCTTACTTTGGGACTAGGTGTTGTGTAAAAAAAATATCTAAAATATTTATTATTTATTAATTCAATTAAATTTCATTTTTTAATTTATATCTTCAGTTTTAGTATTTAGCTACTGAACCCAACAAGTAAAAATACAAACTACGCTTAAGAATATTCTGTTAACAAATAGAATTTATCTCACGTATTTTAAAACACTATTTATTTTCATGTTATCTCTTTAGTTTGAGCCTACGGATTTGTTCGTTCCGTCACAGATAATTATAATTATAGAGGTATTTCTCATCCTAGCATAAGGCCCGCCGCATACAGACCCTAACATCATCATCATCATCTATACTGGATTTTTAGATGCTTAATACAAGCGGATATAGCACTGTTCCTAAACCACCAATTTTATATCTGGTACACACGGCTACACATCAAACTGTACTTTTCCAGTATAAGCTGACCTCGCATTGTATAGGTTTTCCTTACAACGCGAGGTCAGCCTATACTGGTTTGGTACAGCTTGATGTGTAGCCGTGTGTACCACCTGTATTCTACGCAAATAAATGATTCTTTCTTTCTTTCTTTTAGCAGTGTGCAAATTTTATTGAATCGTGTTTTCCCTACACCAGAATCTAGTAAATATCATGAAAATACTTATACATATTAAAAAATGCTATCCGCCAATCGTGGGTCGCAAGTATTTCTTGTGACCTGCCGCCATTTCATCCACCCTGAGCTGATACCACAGAAATAGAGTAGAATGGTTGTAATCACAATTTTACTTGCTATTCATGCGTGGCAACTTTCGAACAAACTACGCCTTACATATTGAGGTCATTAATTTTTTAAAATTTACTTTAATCAAATGTACTTTACAGCTTTTGTTTCTGCAGTTAAAAACAGCACAATAAGGCATTTTTGCGGGTTTTTGTTACAGTATTTACAGTTCCCAGTACTTACAGTACAGGGTAAATGCCCTGCATTATGGTGCAGTGTTGGAACGCGCGCCCTGCCTACTTTTCCATTCTATCTATTTCTATGTTTGATCCTGTGCATAACCCACCGGTGGTCCACTTCACCACATATAAATCGAATATAAAAATAACATAACAACTTAATCCTAAGAAAATCGAAAGTGAATACCGTTCCCACAGCCCAGGTGTATAAAACAAATTTGTCGAGGATATCGCCTGGTACGTCCACGCGTGGGCGTGGGCAATGGCTTTATAGACCTCACACGTTGAAGATATAGATGTCAATCCTGTTGTTTGGTTATACAGGGTGTTGACAACATTGTAAGCTTAAAATATTGAACAAGTTTTTTCCCCACTGTTGCTGAGCAATTGATATTCAGTATTTAGTATTCTTTGCTTGAAATTCTACAATGTAAGTGATAAAACATAAAATTAAGTACCATTATGGAGCTGCTTAAAAGTGATTAAAATGTAAAATGTAAGTATCATGTGGCCTTTAATGTTTTTACAGTAATTCTATATATTCCTGCCTATCTGTTGTCTAGCAGTATGAGTCTGTCATGCTCGCTTAAATGTCATGCTGTTGGTGGCGTTAGTATCGGGTCGTTAAGTTCCCTTCAATATGGTTGAGTTAAGCAATGGCTGATGCTCGCGTCATGCTCGTGAACGGGTACCGACTGTCGCGACAGGTCAGCTCCTACATACTATGGCAACGCTTTTTAGGTTTATTTCTAAAGGCACTTTTAAACGCTTGTTTGTTTCTGACATTAACCTACATTATGATCACAAACTGGTGAAATCTGGGTGTACTATACACCTCTACCACAGAAATAAATAGATAGAATGGTTGTAATCACAATTTTACTTGCGATTCATGCGTGGCAACTTTCGGACAAACCACGCCCAATTTATAATTTAAAAAAAATAACTTTAATATAATTTATACAGCTTTTGTTTCTGCAGTTAGAAACAGCGCAATAAGGCATTTTTGCGGGTTTTTGTTACAGTATTTACAGAAACAAGTCAAGGCGTACTGAGAAATGTTTTGAAATGCCCTGCACTATGGCGTAGAGTGTGGCCACGCGCGCCGCGCTCACTGTTCCATTCTATCTATCTATTTCTATGTCCTCTACCTACCCCTTTCGGGGAAAAGAGGCGTGATGTTATGCATGTGTAGAATTTAATTGTCACTTGCGTTTAGGTGAAGCAAATAATCGTAAGGAAAACTGCACATGAGAGTGCTCCATACAGTTCTTGAGTGCTCCATATAGTTCTTGATGGCGTGTGTCTGCCAACCCGCAGTATGAGGCCAGCGTGGGCCAAGTTCTTAAACCATAAAAAATAAAAGAAATAAAGACATTCTATTCTACCGATTTAAATTGTGGAAATAAAAAATCGCTCACGAGCAGGTTTCGAACCTGCGACTCTTGGCTCAGTACGCCAGTGCTTTAGCCACTAAGCTACCCTCCACTTTTTGAACATCTTTGGGTGACGTCAGCGATATCTTATTAAGAAACAGCACTATTCAATATCTAACATTCTATTATTTCTATTTACTACATAACATAACATCACGCCTGTATTTCCCCGAAGGGGTAGGCAGAGGTGTAGAACACCCACATTTCGCCAGTTATGTTATAGTCCCATGTAATAGGGGGCGAGCCTATTGCCACTGACCGGGCACAAATCCAAACTCCGGGCTGCTACTGAGAATTTCCTAATGAAAAAAACCAATAACACTGCCCGACCCGGGAATCGAACCCAGGACCCCACGCTCAGCAGTCGCGCTTGCAACCACTAGACCAACGAGGCAGTCAGTATTTACTATTATTCTTTGTACATACCTGTGTTATATACCTTTTCATTCTAAGAGGGAGCGCAAAGAGAAAAGTACCCGGGAATTATGTTATAAACTTAGTTCTAACTAAAGTGAACATCCTGTACCCAAAAACAATAAAAACCACCGGTCCCCAAGCGCCCACGCACACTTGTATTTTGCAACAAACACTAACACGTTAACAGTGCGTCTGCGCACATTATTTAATTTTACCTTCACACTCGCTTATAGGCAGATAGCTATTTACGTACTTGAGAAGATATACTTATGTTGAGACCAATAGAGCAATAGTAGCTTCAATCAATCATCATCATCATCATTTCAGCCGAAAGACGTCCACTGCTGGACATAGGCCTCCCCCAAGCATCGCCACAACGACCGGTCCTGTGCCTTCCGCATCCAGCGGATTCCCGCGACCTTCACCAGGTCGTCGGTCCACCTTGTGAGGGGCCTACCCACGCTGCGCCTTCCAGTACGCGGTCGCCACTCCAGAACTTTACTGCCCCATCGGCCATCCGTTCTGCGAGCAATGTGCCCCGCCCACTGCCACTTAAGTTTGGCAATTCTTCGGGCTATGTCGGTTACTTTCGTTCTCCTGTGAATCTCCTCATTTCAGATTCGATCACGCAGGGTCACTCCGAGCATAGCCCTCTCCATTGCCCTTTGAGTGACTTTGAGCCTTCTTACCAGCTTCAATCAATATTACCATGGAATTCAAAAAAAATGGCCCCTGAATTTGATACAACATTTCTTGTCAGAGGTAGTCAAATAGTAAATGCCATCTAGTTTTAAAACAAGGAAGTTTTAATTCCCTGAGCTCCTCTGTTTTGAGCTGAGGATGGCCACCGTGTGGTTTTAGTCAGTAGGAGTCCGACATACCCCTCCGCTCCCTCAGACGAAGGGTGTCCATAGGTTTTCCACTCGAAACACAAAAAAGGTGTAAAAGCGGCGCTACTGCTGATCCACCTCATTGAATCCTAGACGTATTTCTTATCTCGCAACGGCACGAGCTATACAAGAAAATAGAGAAAAAAGATGAAATGTTTGACCGGATACCGGATATTTAGCTGCCGGATATTTGGCCAAACATTGCCATAGTACGTGTCGTACCTTAGAGATCTGAGTGAGCACGAGAAGGCAGGGCATTGACGATCAGGCGGATTCTTGGGTTTTTTACCTCTTAATGCAGCGAAATTAGCGTTCAGTCTCCAGAATTTGCCCCTAATTCAGTACGAATACATTTTTATTTATATGTAGGTATATTAATAAACGACGTTTTAATTCAAAGATATTGTTTTTTTATGTGAATTAAAAAAAGTCAATTTTATGAAATTTTTGACAAAATCATCATTATTTCAGCTGAAAGACATCCACCGCTGGACATAGGCCTCCCCCAAGCATCGCCACAACGACCGGTCCTGCGCTTCCCGCAAGTGGAAGAATTGCCAAACTTAACTGGCAGTAGGCGGGGGGCCGTGTTTGGTTTAAGTCCGTGTGGTGCCGGACTTAAAGAATAGCACCACCCTTATCTCTTCTCATGGGTGTCGTAAAAGGCGACTAAGGGATTCACCAGAGGATGGGCAGCAGCGTTCTCTGAGTATTTAACCAACCAACTGCGATCGCCAACCCGCCTGCCAAGCGTGGCGATTATGGCATATCCCCCCCTTAATTGGGGGAGGCCTATGTCCAGTAGTGGACGTCTTTCGGCTGAAATGATGAGGCGGGGGGCACATTGCTCGCAGAACAGATGGCCGATGGAGCCGAAAACTTCTGGTGTGAAGGATCAGGATTGGAAGGACTTTTCGTAATTTATTGAAAATCCGGTATCCCGTATCCGGTGACCTACTATCCGGTATCCGGGCGGATAATTATATGGGTCCGGATATTCCGGATACCGGATAGTGTTCTACTGTAAACGTATCCACGATACAGGAGGTCTACTTACGTTTGATGAATGGCAAACGAAAAATTTCGTTCTGACTGATATCTTTACGATAAAGATAGGCACATAAAAAAGGCACAATAAAGACGGTTCATAGTCGTATGAAATCGATCGGAGAACAGAGAAACAAACGTCAAAACACGATTATCACATGCGATATTAGAACGATGATTGACCAGAGAAGCACTTTGTGTGATGATCGGTACGATTAATCAAATACCGTCGAACGCAAAGAGGCCCCCAGGATAAATTCTATATAGAAAGGAGCAACTTTTTCAAGTAAAAATTTCTTAAAGAACTGGTATTTTCTATTTCCCTACAGGATTCGTTTCGCATCAAAAACTTCATATGCTCATTAACTAAAGACCACTTCATCCAACATATATGGGTTCATGTTCCATGCCCACAATGACCCCAGCCTAGTCATTTTATTAATAATGGAACCGACGTATGTTTTGACAAATTAATTCTGCGCAAGAGTTTACCGATAATTATATTTTGTTGTAGGGTTGGCGGGCGTAAGTTATCAGGCGGCTTAAGTTTTTTATTAAGAATTAAGTTAGTGTTTTATGAATCGAATAGTATTCAAAGAAAGATAAAATAAAACAGACAGACAGATTGTAGTGGCTGCCGCGCTATTGTAGTGCGTCGGCAATGTTTGCCAACGCTCGTACAGACGGATTCGACGCCGTCTGGCGCAAGAAGTCCGCCTCACTACTGCGCAGGCTGCGCGGCAGCCACAACTCCATCCTGCACATGATAGCCGCCCGGGCTGATAGTCCGCTTGTGAGGGCGCTAGTCGACCGGACCAAATCCCTTTTAGTTATTTAGTACTAACATAGGTTAAGTTATATGTTAGTAACACATTGGATCCATTGTTGTCTTGGATAAATAAAGAAAAAAATTTAAAATCAATATTAATTTAGGTTGAAGTACAAATTACTTGAGTCACTTTTAAGGTAAATCACCTCACCTAAAATCAATCACCTTAAACACCAACACCAACACCACACACCAGGTAATCACCTTGTTAGCGATACATTAAGATCCGGATTTAATTCCGGATTCCGTGGTCGCAAGCGCGACTGTTAAACGTGAAGTCCTGGCCCTGGGTTAGATTCCCAGGTCGGAAAAAGATTTATTGGATTTTTTCATTCGGAAATTCTCAATAGCAGCCGAGTCTATATTTGTGCCCGGTTAAATAAGCTCGCCCACTATTACATGAAAAATAAAACTTGTGAAATGTGGGTGTACTATTATACAAAGAAAGAAAGAAAACACCTCTGCCTACCCCTTCGGGGAATATAGGCGTATGTATCTTACTATCGCGTCGTCCTGATTATTATCAACACCTATTTTTCTTAAAGAATCTGCCAGCACCTTAATACGGCTACAATAATCTGATCACTTTCTTTACTTTCAGAATTAAAAGGTTTTAGTAAAACTATGTCAAGATGTCATGTTATTACTACATTTCCGGGTACAGTGCATTTCTAAATAAAAATAAATCATGAGCATGTGAACATCGAACCCTGAACCTTACACATGCAGTCGCACTTTTGATCACTAGACCTTTATGTTCTCGCTTCCGTATTTATTAACATAATATTTATAAAAATGCTTAAAAAATAAAACTACAACCCTACTGCCAACCCTAGGTTTACATCTGGGTGGCCCTCGCGTCCGATACCGTGGCAGCTAAAATAAAATCAACGCGACTTGCGAGCGAGATGCAACACCTTACGTCACACTCCTCTCGCTCGCACGCAGAACAACGCGCTTTTTGAGTTATTAGTGACGGCTTATACGCGCTTTTATAAGTGTTATTTTAGAAGAAAAATAAGGTAATCTAAAGAGAATGTCCTGACTGACTGATTCATCAAAGCAGAGCCGAAATTACTCAAGTTAGAAACATGAAATTTGGACAATAGCTTCTTTTTGTGACGTAAGCACCTACTAAGAAAGGATTTTTTTGGAAAACCAAAAAAATCTAAGTAAAAACACAACAAACACAGGTGGAGAGTCAAGAAGTCTGGTAAGATATGCGTCACATCCGCGCAAAACGGCCGCCGCTCAGCATATTGCTGTGCCTCATGCACGGAGCAAAGCCACAGCGCTGGTTTTCAGCGACAGCCGAACTACAGGTACTCCGTGTTCCGTGTGGTGCCGGACGTAAAGAATTGCACCACCCGGTGGCGTGCATTGCATATAGGCAATTAGGCAATACCTACTGCCTTCCTCATTCAAATTCAATAGTGGTGTAAGTTATTATCTTTTTTTCAGAGTACGATGATTATTTATCTTAAAATAGAACTATAAATGCTAAATTAATTTTCCTACATAAAAAAAACCAATAACTTACACCAAAATTTAATTCAAGTGAAGTAGGCCAATGCACGCCACTGGCACCACCCTATATCTTCTCATGGGTGTCGTAAAAGGCGACTAAGGGATTCACCAGAGGATGGGCAGCAGCGTTCTCTGAGTATTTAACCAACCAACTGCGATCACCAATCCGCCTGCCAAGCGTGGCTATTATGGCATATCCCCCCTTTTTAAGAGAGGCCTATGTCCAGCAGTGGACGTCTTTCGGCTGAAATTAATGAATGATGATGAATGTGTGTAACTGTGTTGACATACCGTAAAATGCCCTAACTTTGCCCTACTTTGCCCTACTTTGCCTTGCTGTTTTTGAGTAAACTAGAAAAGTTATGATTTCTGTACTTGGGGAGATTTTAAAACTGTCACAACGCTATATCTTTTGTTTTAGTTATAAAATGTCAGTGCGTGTAAAAATTAAGTTAATGCCTTAGGCAAAGTAGGGCTTTTGGTCAAAGTTAGGGCATTTTAAGGTACCTACTTACTTGTCTAACACTTAAAGTGTAATAAGTAATAGTAAGCGCCCCTAGCGGAATCGAGGAGCAACTACTGATTTATGAATGAAAGTCGACGCATTCGATACAGTATGCCAAATTCGGAAAAGGCACTCTGGTGAGGTAGCGGTCAACGCAAGCGAAAAAAACAAAATAAAAAAATACCGTTAAACTAAAATTGTCAAAAGAAATTGTAATCACACGTTGTATAATTTATTGAAGACAATAATTAAACACACGAAATAAGTTATAGATGTACCTAATATTACGTATTAAGATTCTTACTATAGGTAAGTACTTAATGCCGCCACTCACTGCTGGAACAATATACCACCTCCGATAAGATCCCTGAACGTGAATTCAAGCTTTAAATACAAATTCAAAAAATATCTATTAATATATAATACAATATCAAAAAAATAAACAGCCAATTTATATTTAAAAGTTACTTACGTAACAGTTGTGACCTATATGTACCGGCGACTGGCGTGGGATGCATCCCTCGATAGGGTACTTATTTCTGGCGTCATCGTATTTAGCTTTATTTTTAATGATATGAATTTAGTATAATGTATTTATTTTTATTTTATGTGACGTGTATATGTTGGGTTCCCGTCTGTGTCACACTCGGGGTGCCCACTGACAATCAGCGCTGTGTAGTGGCTTGATCTGTTACACAGCAACATGCTGAGTGGGAACCTAATTGTCGCGGCTACGGCGTGCAATTGGCCGGTTGTCTTGAGAACTAACGAAGATATTTTATTTTTATTATGTAATTTTAGGTGCGGTCGACCGTACGTCAGTGGTAACAGTTTGGCTCTGGTGGCGCCTTTATTTCGTAAGCAGTAAGGGCGATTTTCAGACTCGGGTGTTGCCACTGTCATGCGGTCAACTATACTTTTCTTATATTTTGTATCGACTGTCCTTTCTTAATTTTTTACCTATGTGTCTTTTGTTTTTACTTTCTATGTAACCCCACCTATAAGTTGCCTGCTTGTGTTTATCACTGTGTTTTAAATGTTGCGCGTCGTTAACTGTGACAATAAACTATTTTTCTTTCTTTCTTTCTTAATGTAACCCCACCTCTAACAAATGACTTGTAACAAAATTCAACGTATCTACTCCGTACAGTTGCAATCGACTGATACCTCGGGGGAGGGGGAGTAGAGCGGGGAGTATTTGAATTAAAAATTATGTTACACCCCTAGGCCAGCCAGGGGTGTTTTCTCATGTTGGCAACTATACGAGAATATATTATAATAACTCATGACGCAGTGAAAACATTTGCGAGTAATATTGGTAGCGAAATCAGACAGCATCACTATCACTCACCCGGGATCACTCACCCAGGGTCACTCAACCAGGATCACTCGCCCAGGGTCACTCAACCAGGATCACTAACTCAAGACTCAGGATGCGAAATTTAATACAGAAGCAAAATGATGGGCAGCTTCTTTACCAGTGCAAATGGACTGGTTTTGTTTTCACCAATTTAAGGTATTCGCACGTGGTGGGTGGGGAGGGGTCTACTAAGCTCGTGTAAACTTAGAATAAGGCAAGCGCAAACCGTTAACTTAAAGAAAAAAGAAAAAAAGTTGAGAGGTGTCAAGGGACACCCGGATGGAACGAAGTTCCTTTCGATTCGGTATTGCAGTTGTTATGGGCAAAGGTAGCCACTTAACATCAGGTGGGCCTTTAGCTCGTTTCGCCATCCTATACTATAAAAAAAAAAGAAAAAAAAAAGTGTCGTTACAACTTTTCGTGAGATTTTTTTCCGTCTAGCCCCCTTTCACAACGCGCGATAAGGAACTACGTTCCAAAAATGTGCTCTATAGGTATTTTTCTATGAATGCCACGAATCACGATTGGCTTAAATCGGGACTTTTTATTCTAATTCCACAAAATCACAGTGAATTATAAATTACATATTACATATTATCCAAAGACAAGATTATAGTATTAGTGTTTTTTTCTTGTATATTTTTGTATTATTAACTGCTAATTAGTAGTTAAAAAACTTGATAATTACCGCCTCCAGTTGTCAGTAACTTATTATCACACTTCACATGCTAACTACGGCTTTTATTAATTTTTAATTGAATTAATTATAGGTACTTTAAAAGTTTTTGTGTTAGATTTCTTTTATTTTTCTATTTATTTAACATAGGTGTTAATTATTTCTTGCGACACCTACTTTTTTTTTAAGCCAGTATTTTTTCATTGTAATAACATGATGTACCTATATTTGTTTTGTCTTTTCACATTATGTATTTCATTTACAAAACGATGAGAAACATTTAAAATTGTATGTAGGTATGTCGCTACATAACAATCTCGAAACTATTAATACATTGGGATACATTTAAAAGATATTTAAATAACTAACATAATCGTGAGGCGTCGTTTCTATCCTATAAAACTTACTACCAATTAAGAAATCTTGACTAAACATAATCTTAAATAAACTAAACACACAACGCCGCGCAAATGGCGCGAAACTTGTAAATGTCAAATTTGACAGGCCGCCATCTTGACTCGGTGCCCACTGCCAATAACCCGGGATAATTACTTGAGCGATTAGTCAAACGTCTTAAGTTGGATGCCGGTTACAATGTTGCGTATCAATGTATTTAAAAAAAAAAAATTGCTGTAAGTGGTCCGGTTCAGCTGTCACCGCTTGTTTTATTGATAAGATATAAAATAATAAAACAAAGTTTAACCGGATTAAATCGCGTATATTATTTGAATTGGTTTCACTTGTCATCTTAGTCTACCTGCGACCACGAAATGCTGCAAAGCTTTCGAAACGTCAGGGAAACCAATTTAAATAATATACGCGATTTAATCCGGTTAAACTTTGTTTTATTATAATGTGTAGTGATCGCGAAAACCTAAGAAGTTATTAAGATATAAAATGTTAGGTTTTTATTTTTAGGCATGATGTTCCCATGTACACACAATTATATTTGTATGTCTGTAAGGTAATTTGATTAATTATAAGTAAAATAATTAAATCTAGTGATGGTGAATGCTACCGGGTAGCCCACGAAATTCAAAATTTATGCATTTTTTGCAAATTGTAGCTGTATTTCGCGTTGTATATCGATCAAAATATGATTCGTGATAGTAATAACAATAGATCTACTGAATAATACTCATAAAAAATATAAACCTAGCTCTACAAGCTTGACAACCCTGAAATCGTGAAAAGAAAAATCTTCTGACTCATACATTTTGTGGATTTATGTGTACACAAATATAGGGATCATCAGTTTCTGGTATACATATGGATGAAACCAATATCCAACAATAGTCTTCATTTGAAAAGTTGCCACAATATAGGTACTGAAACAAATGTGGAGCTAAACATTGTCCAACAAAAGCTATTCTACATACAACCTACCTAAAGGCGCGGTCTTAGATAGTGAGCTATTAACTATTAGATTAGATAGTTGGCTAATAAACTATTAACTATTAGATTAGATAGTTGGCTAATAAACTATTAACTATTAGATTAGATAGTTGGCTAATAAACTATTAACTATTAGATTAGATAGTTGGCTAATAAACTATTAACTATTAGATTAGATAGTTGGCTAATAAACTATTAACTATTAGATTAGATAGTTGGCTAATAAACTATTAACTATTAGATTAGATAGTTGGCTAATAAACTATTAACTATTAGATTAGATAGTTGGCTAATAAACTATTAAAACCGGCCAAGAGCATGTCGGGCCATGCTCAGTATTATAGGGTTCCTTAAGTAGGTGTACAAACGAATCAAATCGAATATTAATCATGGCTATTTTAGTTTTTGCAATAATAGGCAGAATTCGCGACTCAGAGCGTGTTGTTAGTAGCGCCATCTAGCGATAAATTCAAGAAGCCAAATTTAAGAAGTCTGGTTGATGTCAAAGTTACTTTTTGTGATTTTTTCAAATAGAAAGTAGCTAAAGGAGCATTATTTGCCATGATAATTTTTCTCTAAGGTCAATGACCTTTGAACTAGGACGTTTTAAGTATTTTTCGGTTTTCTGTCTATAACTCAAAAAATTATAATCACATTATACTCGAAATAATTTTAAAAGAGAGTTTTCACAAAGGTCTATCAATGTGGAAGATTATAAGTTTCTACGTTGCATAGTTTAGAAATGGCAGGGGGGGGGGGACACATTGCAAGCTACTTTGGCGGGCTATATTTCGCAGATGGTATACCTGATAAAAAAGTGGTGTATGAAACATTACCTTCATTTTAGTAGACCTATTCAATGATACCCCACACGACGGGGTGCAGCGAATAAAATTATTTATTCCCCATTTCACATGTATGGGCGCCACCCCTAAAGAACGTAAAAACTATTTTTTTATTCTTTTAAAATTGAGATCTATATGCAGACTATTTTTTAACAAAATTTCATTTACTTATGTTTATAACTGTAGAAGTTATTAAACTGTAAAGGATTAGGACAGACGGACAGACGGACAGACGGACAGACGGACAGACGGACAGACGGACAGACGGACAGAAGAACAGACGGACGGACATGACGAAACTATAAGGGTTCCTTGTAGGACTTCGGAACCCTAAAAAATGGCGAATGCCAATGGCGGTCACACTCATTGGCGAGCTTCTAACTATAAAACGGTTAAATATCGTAGTATTTCTAATATGGTCGTCTTTTCTGTCTTAAAACTACAACGTATGTTGCAGAACTGCTTCAAAAAAACTTAATAGATAATTAAAATGTAAAATGTAAGTATCATGTGGCCATTAATGATTTTATAGTAATTCTATACAATTCCTGCCTATTTGTTGTGAGTCTGTAATGCTCACTTAAATGTCGTGCTGATGGTGGCGTTTGTATCGGGTCGTTATGTTCCCTTCAATATGGCGATGGCTGATGCTCGCGTCATGCTCGTGCACGTCAGCTCCTACATTCTATGAATGAATGAATGAATGAATGATTTATTTCTCGCCACAATATTAGTTATTACATTAGTTTTACATGGTATCAGAGTAAGTCATAAAAGTTAAAAATACTGCGGGAGACTGGTGCCTAAACTAAGCTCTAGGCCTGTATTTCAGGACACCAGGTCTCCACCCTTTAAAAAAATATTACATTTTTATTTTGCTATGTACTTGTACACTGACAGCCTTAAACAAAATATAGCCTCCTTAATTGGAGTAGTGACTCGAGAGTAGAATATAAGAAAAAAATTTAATTAGGTAGAATTAGTTAGGTAAGTATTTAGTTTTGTGTGTGAAAGTGTATGTGTGTGAAGTGGTGTTAGTGAGTGTGGTGAGTATGTGTGGGTGTGTGGGGAGGGGGGTCAAAACGGGATAATATACTATTTTTTTTTTATTTTTTTTTTATGGAAAAGATAAACAAATAGGTATCACAAAACATTGTGGTAACAACTACATTACAACATAGTGGAAAGTAACTTCTCAGTTTCGTCGTAATTTAATTCCTGTAGTAAGGCAGTTACTTTCCTCTTGCACATACTCTTCGTGAGGTTATATATTGGTACCATACTATTTATTTTATTATATAAGAAGCCACCCAGATGGCAGAAGAATCGCTTTGAAAACTGAGTCGAGTATCTAATTTGAAAGCGATCTACGGGGTCGTACCGTCGTTTACCTCGTGAATTCGATGGGTGATAGGTCAGTAATGAATGTTGTTTTAATATGATGCTTGTGATGAACAGTTGGCGCACTGTCAAAACTTTCGCCTCTTTGTATAAGAGCGCTGTGGGATATCGGTAAGGAAGGAATGATGATACTTTGGCAACTATGGCAACTATCTACTTCTATGACTATAATAGTATATTATTATATATATTTAATACTTATTGTATGTTATATATATATACCTATGTATGTTTATCTATTGTTTTAGTGGTAATTTATTTCTCGTCTTGTTTTGTGTCGTGAATCAATATTGCACCTGCCTTGTCATCTCTGTATCACCCTAAGGTTGACTGGGAGAGAATGCCTGAGGCATTAAGTCCGCCTATGTACACATGTTGCATGAAGTTTAAATAAATAAATAAATAAATTAAACTATCCAACGTCATTGTAGATCAAATTGCAGTTAATTGAGCTTGAACTACATAATAGCTCCTAATTATTAATAAATACTTCAGTCTGCTCGTGACCACGACCAATGCAACTTGGCCGAAACGTCGAGGTTAGTCAAAAAGTTTGTTTTGTTTTGATTTCACTGTGCGTGAAGTCCCGGAAATATATTAATATAGTTCAATATGAGTAAAATTCCCGAAACCACAAAAACTTCTATTAATAAATAGCTCTCCATGGGACGGCGCCCTAAGCAATACAAAGTAAACATAATACGTACCAAAAGATAATCTCAAATCAATAACTCTCCGCAATACATTCGCATCCGTTCGGTGTTCGATACAATCAGAACTATCTCGTTACGCTTCGGTGTGAATGCGGCCGTCAGTAAGGTTAAAGTCAGAGGTAAGGAGGCAAGCTTTACCCTTTAATTACGCCTTTGTTTAGTAGAATATCCAGTTACTATGTGCGGATATGCGAAATTTGTTAGGGTTTGTCTTACTTAGAACAATACTTGTATATGTGCGCTGAGGTGTCTTATTATTATTTTTGCGTCTGAATTATAACACATAAACATAACATAACATCACGCCTGTATTTCCCCGAAGGGGTAGGCAGAGGTGTATAGTACACCCACATTTCGCCAGTTATGTTATAGTCCCACGTAATAGGGGGTGAGCCTATTGCCATTAAACGGGCACCAAAAAAAAAAAAACAAAAAAAAAAAAAACATTTTAATTTTAATTTTTTTCGGGTCTGAATTATAAGATAGCAAATTCCTCAAAAATTATGGTACTGCACTCGGACGAATAAAAAGGCGGACGGAATCTTGCTAAACAATAAGTTAAGCATCCATATTCCATAGTATGCCGGCTCGCTTAAAAGTACGGGTCGTCACGCACACATTAACATCCATAGTATGCCAAAAAGTCGCGATTACACATAAATCTGGTGTGACGTCATTGTTGTAATGTCACAAATAAAATAACAGTATAAATCTGGTGTATTAAAATGCTTTCGAAATTATAGTGGGTTTAAGAAAAAATTAAGTGCTTAAGTCTTTGTTTAGCGAGATTCTGTTCGCCTTTTTTATTCGTCAGAGGTATTGCAGTTCAATATTATAAGCATGTGTGCTTGCATTGCTGTGTTTAGTGTTCCGGTGCTCGTGGTACGGGTGCCGGTGGCATTACAATCACATGAGACTTTCCGTCTTCATGTTTCAGTTGGGCGAACGCGAATTGCAATATTTTTGCATTATTATTTAGGCAACAGCCTAGGCGGTATTGCTGTTGTTATGGGTAAAGGTAACCGCTTAACATCAGGTGGGCCTTTAGCACAGAATTTAGCTTGTTTCGCCATCCTATTATCATCTAATCATCTCAGCCGAAAGAAGTCCACTGCTGGACATAGGCCTCCCCCAAGCAACGCCACAACGACCGGTCCTGCGCCTTCCGCCATCCTATACCTACTATAAAAAATTAGTCAAAGGTTTTTCATAATGTTGAGTACAATGATCCCTTAATAAGAGGTTTAGTATAAACGAAGTACTCGTATAAGGTTGTATACGTAAAGTTAATCATCGGTGACGATATAGCACAGTTTAAATAATTATTCTGTGATATTAGTAAGTTCCCATAATAAAGGGCAATTATATCTTCTATTATAGCAACTTCTTAGGTTTTCGCGATCACTACACATTATAATAAAACAAAGTTTAACCGGATTAAATCGCGTATATTATTTAAATTGGTTTCCCTGACGTTTCAAAAGCTTTGCAGCATTTCGTGGTCGCAGGTAGACTAAGATGACAAGCGTCTTTACAAATATTTCTAAAAAAATATTTTAATCTACCGTACAATATTATTAATTAAAATCGTTTCGATGCACGCAGTAATCACTCACAATATCATTATCTTTTAGTTTCAGTGTTGCGTGCTGTTTGGGACTTGATTATTTTTAGGACTGGGTTCCAAACAGGTGGTAGCTGCCAACCATCTTCTCTATTAAAATTAGGATGTTTTTTAATTTCAATAGCCTCACGGAGCATTCTAGGTACATATCGGTTTTCCTTCGCCAGAACTTGTGGTTTATCAAATCGAAGAAAATGGTTGGGTTCGTCTAGGGCATGTTCACACACTGCAGACTTTGTGGATCGTCTGTTCTTGACGTCTGCTATATGTTCTTTAATTCTAGTGGCTATACTACGCTTTGTTTGCCCTATGTATGATAACCCACAATCACAATCAATCTTGTAGACCCCTGCATCTTGTAAGGGAATCATCATCATCTTTCTATTATAGCGTTTAGCAACAATGTTTACATTGTACAACATAAGTTATTACATACGTAGGTGTCAGGTATATTCGCGGGAAACAAGATTCCTACTTATTATACAGATTACAGAATAATATACTTACATTACTTTCCAGACCTGAAATAAAGCAATTGACGGCCGAGTAATATTGGAAGGACGAGGCAAAGGCTACGAAGTGATTTTAAGTAATAGAGGCCTTTAATTGCTATTTCAGCCGAGACTTGTATAGTACTTTTCTCTCATTTGCGAGGAAACAATATACAAATTTATTCAACAGTACCTATCTAATTTTCATTCGCGCTAATTCGCCCGCGCGCGGTTGTTGTTCTATTTTCAAACCTTTGAAAAAAATGTGTATTCAGCCTTTTTTTATAAATAAAAAAACCAAAAATATTATTATTATTTAGCCTTTAAAACAATAAAATATCGTGTAGGTACCTAAAACACCTAATTCATGTAATTGTGTACTTAAAAACCTCGCTAGCATGATTTAAAAAATAAAAACTGTCCAGCAATTTATATTATTGTCGTGTTGGATATTACTGGCGTGTTATTTCGTTGCGTACGGAAAAGAGCCGATTGATGTATTTTTTTAACCAATTTCCTAGCAAGTGGGAGAAAATGTGTGTTTCTATTCAATTCAATTTATTCAGATATTTTTTTTACATTATTACATTTATTAACATTTATTTTAACATTTTTTATTTATTGTACCTGAACCAATTTCCTAGCAAGTGGAAGAAAATGTATGTTTCTATCTATTGTACTAGGTACTACAATTACAGGAGGCCACAGCATGCACATAATATTATAAGACCATGGAATACTTATGTATCCCTATTACAATGTATGTTTGTTTACACTTTTAAAAAGCCTACCTAACCCACTACCGCGCTTGGAACAATTTAAATTAAACTAAAATAACTAAAAAACAATTAAAATAGTTTTCACTTCACTAAACTCGGTGAGCGAGTCTAGTTGACAGTTGACACTGATTGACTTTGCACGTCGTTTATATACGAACGACTATATAATTTTAGCTCGTAAATATACCACACTAGAATAATTGCACACATTAATCATATAAATGGATAGTTTTTTTTATACTGATAATAATATTATACTCGATGTCATTTAATGAACAAATTATACTTTTTGAAATTCTCATCGACTTGGTACGTCTTTCGCATGCGTAAATGCGTTTAAAATAATAAAATAATTAGTAAGGGTAGGCATATCTATACGACTTTGAATTAACTGCAAAGTTTGTCAAGTCGGTTAAGAAACACTGTTTCTTAACAAGATATCGCTAACGTCACCCAAAGACGTACCAAGTGGATGAGAATTTCGATACCACGAGCAGTGTTCACGGTAGCTTAATGGCTAAAGCACTGGCGTACTGAGCCAGGAGTCGCAGGTTCGAATCCTGCTCGTGAGCGATTTTTTCTTTCCACAATTTAAATCGTTACATTTCGCTTTGCATGCGTAAATGCGTTTAAAATAATAAAATAATAAAGATAAACTTTCTTTCTTTCTTACAATCTAATGAGCCTATATTAGTTTACTGCTGACGAAGAATTCTGTTGGCACTACTACACTCAGTTCTTCACCTCCCATATTCAGTCTACCTCAGCTTCCTTCTTTAGGTTTTCGATATATCTTATAATAATGTGGCCAATGGTGAAGGTCGTGGGAATCCGCTGGATTCGGAAAACGCAGGAGCGGTCGTTGTGGCGATGCTTGGGGGAGGCCTATGTCCAGCAGTGGACGTCTTTCGGCTGAAATGATGATGATGATGACACGATGACGTTAAATACAGGATATCGCAAAAACTTATACTAGGGGCTCAGCATATGTGTCCTGTGACATCAGTTAGTGTAAATATCGCAGAAATAGAATGGTTGTAATCACAATTTCACTTGCGATTCATGCGTGGCAACTTACAGACAAACCACGGCTCCCATGTTGACGTGGTTAATTTTTTTAATCAAATTTACTTTATAGCTTTTGTTTCTGCAGTTAGAAACAGCGCAATAAGTCATTTTTGCGAGTTTTTGTTAAAGTATTTACAGAAACAAGTCAAGGCATACTGAGAAATGTTTTGAAATGCCCTGCACTATGGTGCAGAGTGTTGGTACAGCCGACTGCATGACAGTGGTAACACCTCAGTTCGAAAATCGCCCTTACTGCTTACGAAATAAAGATGCTGTCAATGTCAAAGTGTTACCACCGACGTGCGGTCGACCGTACGCGCGCCGCGCCCTTTTCCATTCCATCCATCTATTTCTGTTTTAAATATTCTCATGACTGCATCAACTAGTCTCATCATCTTATTACCAATCTTACAAAACCCTTAAAATCCAACCCTTCCATCTCTATACTCTGACAACCGTTTCTAACATTACCTAACTAATAAAATAGGCTGAAACAATAACAATTCTAATTACTTCCATCGCTTTATTAAGCGCTTAGTTGCCGACATCTGACTGACTTTTAATTGGCAAACTTGTGGCAATTGAAATTTCATTGCAGACGGAGGGTTGAGTTCGGCCACGAAATCGGAGGGCTGTACGGCAGAGCGGAATTTGTGTATAAAAATCTCCAAATTTATTTGATAGGTATAATATAGACGGAGTAAGTTTAAATAACTTAAGCTACGCAGACGATATGGTGCTGCTGAGCCCTACAATCAGTGGAGTAAGAAAATTACTCTCCATTTGTGAAGTGTATGCTGAGCATCATGGACTAAAATATAACCCTAAGAAAAGTGAGCTGTTGGTATTTAGAGGTAAAAATAAAAGTCCATCATATGTTCCTCCCGTAAAACTGAACGGTACACTTTTGCTGAGAGTAACCCAATTTAAATATTTGGGCCATATTGTTACGGAAGACCTTAAAGATGACCTGGATATGGAAAGGGAGCGCAGGGCGTTGGCTGTGAGGGGAAATATGGTGGCTCGAAGGTTTGCTGGTTGCACAGCACCAGTTGAAATAACAATATTCAAGGCATACTGCCAAACATTTTACACCAGCAGCCTTTGGGCTAATCATACCCAAAAAGCAGGCAACACTTTGCGCATCCAATACAACAATTCCTTCAGAGTGTTGTTGAGGCTTCCACCTTATTGTAGTGCCTCAGGTATGTACGCTGATGCACATACTAATGATTACTACGCGATAATGCGTCAGAAAGTTGCCTCAGTAATACGCAGAGTGAGGGGAAGCACGAACAGCATCCTGAAGGTATTTGGAGAGAGGCTGGATGGGCCTACAATGGGAAGGTTTGTCAAGCTTCATGTTCTACATGGAGCTTGACGAAGCTTCCTGTGACTGTGATATTTGTTTTTGTGTAATGTTCTACTAACATAGTTTTTAAATCATTTGTAACACTAACACGCTATGGGCCTCGATGCCTGACAATATAATATTTTTATTTTTATTTATTTATTATAATATGTCTCTAGATTTCCTTTTTAATGAACTTAACTAAAAATGTATTGGTGTCGATTCTCTTGTTCACGAACTAAACTTATTTAATCTATCGCTCTCTTTTACTAGTACCTACAAGAAAGGGATGGCAACAATTTTAGTGATGTCTGTATTTAATAACTTTCTCCGCTTCCTAAAGGGGAGCTGACAGCGACTCTAAAGCATGTGATTTTGTGATATACACAGAAAAAATTTAAATTAAAGTTTTTTTAGTATAGTATTGGATGGCAAAACGAGCTAAAAGCCCACTGACCACCATCTTCTTCAGATAAAAGAGTCGCCCAGTATAGGCTACTTTCCTTCCAAAAAACCCAATTTTCCAAAAGCAACATACTAAATACCCACATCATAAATACATTATGTACACACAATACATATTATTAACGATACCAGGTGTACTCGTTCACACCTAATAAGTACACACTTCACACCTACAACCACTCATTAAGTTATAATGAACCAGAATCTAGCAAAGCTTTAATTAGTGCGCGTAATTATTGCTCATTAGTAACTACATATGTTGGAAAATAATTATAGTTTGTAGCTGTAATTGTGGCGTAAATATGTGAGTCGTAAGCGGTAAAATATAACAGCTACGCACCTATGTATAATTTTAATATCGTAGAAAAAGAATTAAAAAAAAAACCTTTATTCAAACCATAGAAATCTAAAGAATAAGGTAATACATACATATTATCACGCCTGTTTCCCATTGGGGTAGGCAGAGACTATGGATTTCCACCTGCTACGATCCTGACACACCTCTTTCGCTTCTACGTCCATGCACGCTCGTCAGTTTAGAGAACTCTTAACCTGGCATTTTTTGAGAACATCCGCGATTAGATCGCGATACGTTCTCCGAGGTCGTCCCCTTCCAACTCTTCAATCCACACTCGCTTCGTATACTTGTTTCGTCAATCTCCTCTCGTCCATCCTCTCTATATGTCCAAAACATCTTAACATACCTTTCTCAATCTTTGTCACTACATCTTCTTTCACTCCACAACGCTCCCTTATCACGTTATTCCTTACTTTATCTCTCAAAGTTACACCACACATACTTCTCAAAGCTCTCATTTCTACTGCATTTATTCAAGGTAATATTAGAAGTGACCTTGTCGCCGCCACCGCGTGTAGGTGTCTCGTAGTACACCTGCAGTGCACGAACCGTTTGCTGTTTTGGACGCAAATTCACTAAAATAATAATAATAATATATTTGTTTTTATTCAGAAATGAGGAGATTCGCAGGAGAACGAAAGTGACCGACATAGCCCGAAGAATTACCAAGCTAATGTGGCAGTGGGCGGGGCACATTGCTCGCAGAAATGATGGCCGATGGGGCAGTAAAGTTCTGGAGTGGCGACCGCGTACTGGAAGGCGCAGCGTGGGTAGGCCCCCCACAAGGTGGACCAGCGACCTGGTGAAGGTCGCGGGAATCCGCTGGATGCGGAAGTAACAGGACCGGTCGTTGTGGCGATACTTGGGGGAAGTCTATGTCCAGCAGTGGACGTCTTTCGGCTGAAATGATGATGATGATGATATTTGTTTTTATTATATATATTTTTATTGGTATGTTTACTATATTTTAAGAAGTTTATTTAATATCGTATGTTTTTAATGTCACACACTGTGTCTACGACTTTCGTTTATTCTTCTTTCCTGTCGCAGGTCTGCTGGAAGAAATTTCTTTTAGAGATAAGCAGTACCTTTGTGCGTGTGTTTGTTCTTTACGTTTTCTATTATAAAATGTGTTGTGTGTACATAAATAAATAAATAAAATTGTATTTTGCAGCATATCTAACAGCGGATTCATTTTTAGGGTTCCGTACCCGAAGGGTGACAAACGGGACCCTATTACTCTCGCTACGCTGTCCGTCCGTCCGTCCGTCCGTCCGTCCGTCCGTCTGTCTGTCACAGGGCTGTATCTCTTGAACGGTAATAGGTAACCGGTTGAAATTTTCTCAGAAATTGTGTTGCTATGAGGTGTATCACGACAAATACTAAAAACAAAAAAAAGTCTAAACCCAAAGGGGGTCCCCATACAAGAAACCTCAAAAAACATACATTTTTTTCATCTTTTTTGTTCCTGCTCTATCTTCAAAACGGTAATATATACCAGCGTCAAACTTGGTCAGATTATAGTGCATATTATGTAGTTTAGCAACAAATACTAAAAATAAGACAAACATAGACATATGTGGTGGTACCAGCGTAAGAAAGACGTGCAAAAATTCATATTTCGCGCACTGTGCGTTGATGTTTTTTGATAAACTCTCGTAAATTAAATCAGTTTTTATGGGGTATCAGGTCGTTGAGAGGTACGGAACCCTTACTGCGCGAGTCCGACTCGCTCTTAGCCGGTTTTTTTAAATTTCTATGATTAAAACAAAAGTCAATGATTAGTGCTTGTTGTACGTCAAACAATAAGACAGACCCCAAAAACGCCAGCCATTGACCGCTTCCTATAGTGTATAGAGTGGTTGGTTGGAAGCTAAGAGCTCTGAGGTAGCTAAGTGCCAGGACAATTTTAAGAAATAATATTGTCAACATTTTCTCGAAAAACCTTGCCCTAAACTTACCAATACTTATTTTAATCTATATTTAATTTAAACTTCTTTCCTTTTGGGAAATAACACAAAACAAAAAAGTACTTTGTACAGTACACCGTGATCAGTTTCGAAAATTATTGTATTTGCTTTTTTGTAGCCACGGATACCGTGATCAGCGGGTAAAATATTAATTTGTTTCTTTGTTGGAAACGGATCACGGTATCAGTGGATACAACGCTCCGGGATCCGTGGCTAATTCAGTCTGATCCCGGGATCCGTGGACACAAACCCAATTCAACTAAACAAGCAATTTAAACCAATCCTTCGACACCGAAACTCAAAACATTAAAAACACATTAACTGAAGATCGTGCTCCTGTAAAACTATGGAGTGTAAAAAGCGATTTACTGAACTATTTTCACGGATATTACCGATGAACTGGAGAGAAAAAATCCGGAGACATTCAGACCTAATCGTTCGGAATTGAATGTTTAGAAGTAGAGCTGGGAGTTCGAATAGGCGATTAGTTATCGATAAACGAATAAAGAAAATGGCTGAGATGATGACGACAAGCAAAAGAATATTTATTACTCTTACACATTAGGATATTGACGAGTGACGATATTTTAATTAAATATAAATAAATAAATACATATTTTTGGGACATTTTACACAGCACCATCTAGTCCCAAACAAAGCAGAGCTTGTACTATGGGTAATAGACAATGGATATAATACTTATAGACTTTTTTTTGTAAATATACAACGTGTTATTGAAATAACTAAATACCTCTTAAGGAGGCATTGTACTCATCAGTTTGAACAAATTTTACTATGGGACCAACCCTGAAATCGCGAAAAAAAACCGGATGTTACCTTATACTTCATACTGATTTGTATTTCATACTGATTTGTATTTCATACTGATGAGTAAAATGACCAGAGGGGCTCGTAGCGAAGCAATGACTGCGCGGATTGTACGATCTGCAAGGTTAAGCTGCACTTGCCGCGGTCAGTCTGTGGATGGGTGACCGTTTCGTTACACATCGAGACCCCTCCGTGCCTCTGAGAGCACGTTAAGCTGTCGGTCCCGGATGTCATACGAATATCTATGGCAGTCGTTACGGGTAGTCAGAAGCCTGAAAGTCTGACAACTGGTCTAACCTCCGAATGTCAGTATTACCCAGTAACTGGGTTGCGGGGGTCTCATGGCAGTCGCTCCGTGTAAAATACTGATGTTCAGCCGCATCTGGCTAGACTGGAAGCCGACCCCAATATAATTGGGAAAAGGCTCGGAGGATGATGACTGATGAGTACAATGACCCCTTTAGAGGTTTTCAGTTATTTCAATTACACGTTATATACTTATAATACACTAGCGGACCCGGCAGACGTCGTCCTGCCCGGAAAAGCAGCGCCACATATAATTAAAATCGTCCCTGCCATTTAGGAGAAGATCAGTGACATACAGACAGAAGGGCCACCTACCGGATCCAATTGTGTTTTCACACCATCCAGGAAACCATTGAAATATTCACAAAATCTTCATCCAAATCGGTTCAGCTGTTTAGGAGGAGTTAGGCGACAATCAGATGTACAGAAGAAATAAATATTCGCGGCTTCACTCGCGTTAAATTCTGCTAACCCACGTGACGGATCCTGTTAATTCAGTCCAGTCCAGTCCAGTTCCATCCATCCATCCATCCATCCATCCTTTTATTCGGACCGTCCAGTCCAGTCCAGTCCAGTCACTATCCCACTATCTCACCCCATGTCCAGTCCCGTCCCATGTCCCGTCCCGTCCCATGTTAAATGTCCCATCCCGTCCCATGTCCAATGTCCCGTCTCATGTACCATGTCCCGTCCCGGCCCATGTCCCTTCTCAAGTCCCGTCTCGTCCCATGTCCCGTCCCCCATGTCACATGTCCCGTCCCGTCCCGTCTCATGTCCCATGTCCCGTCCCGGCCCATGTCCCTTCCCATGTCCCGTCCCGTCCCATGTCCCGTCCCCCATGTCACATGTCCCGTCCCCCATGTCACATGTCCCGTCCCCCATGTCACATGTCCCGTCCCGTCCCGTCCCATATCCCGTCCCCCATGTCACATGTCCTGTCCCGTCCGTCCCATGTCCCGTCCCATGTTATCAATTGTTCAGCAAATCAAATTTGGTGACACAACGACTGCAGCGCCACCTACCGGGTCCATTTGTTAATTCAAACCCTGCAGGGACCCGGACTCGAACGTACCTACACAAAAAATATCATTAAAATCTATCATCTATCTCAACCCAGTCGAAAGGTATCGACATCTGTTAGAATCATTTGGAGTTAACAGATAATTGTGACTGTCAAATAATAACAGACAAATAATTAGCAATGAATTAAAATTGCGACTATAATTTGAGATTTAAACTATCCTATCTCTCAAGTTGGATCGAACTCCACATGGTGTGCGAATTTTATTATAATCGGTTAAGTGGTTTAGGAGTCCATTGAGGACAAACATTGTGACACGAGATTTATATATATTAAGAAGATAAGCAACACCCAGACCAACACAAACACATGTTCATCACACAAATATTTGTGTCCTGTGGAAATCGAACTCACGACCTCGTGATCAGCAGTCCGACACTCGTACCACTAGACCATAGACGTCGTCATTCATCATTCAATTGATCGTCTGGTGCACCCTGGGCAGTCAGCCTCGCTACTAACCTGCTGACTGGCTAATATTTTTCCCACGGCATGAGCTGATATAATTTGGTATGTAACTCAAGTCGACACAATAGAAGAAGACCTTGTGATGTCGGTATTACCCAAGAGTATTACCCAATAACTGGATTGCGGGGGTCTGATGGCAGTCGCCACGTGTAAAATATTGATGTTCAGCCGCATCTGCAATGCTGCCCAGTAAACTTTATCTTGTCTTATATTATCTTATCTTATCTTACATCTTATAGTTGGGAAAAGGCTGAGAGAAAGAAGAAGTTGAATTGAAAATTATGAATGGCATTTTTTTCCTTCAATAATTTCTATCAAATTTTAAAAATAAATGATAAATGAGTAGTCAATATTTTCATTTATAGGAGCTGTTTAATCTATACTGCTAAAGTTGCCTCTAACTGTTCTAGGGAGATAAAGGACATTCGCAAAAAAATACACAACTTAAAATGCACCCTAACTCAAGACAACTTTAAATAATGAAAACAACATATTAGTCGATCCCCTCTATTCGACTAATCCAATCGAATAAACTTATAGGGGTAGCGATAAGTGACTGCACTATAGTCAATAAGTTAAGAGCAATCTCTAGTTTGAGCGTGAAAACATATGTTTAGGGGTGGTGGCAGTGAGGGGACGGAGTATCGATATTTTTTTAGTTCAATTATTTTATTGGCAACGAAGATGGGGAAACTTCTCTACTGTCTTAAAAAACATTTAATTTTATTGAATTATAGTTCGATTTTTCGCAATATTATTACTGCAGCTGTCGATGACTAATAATATTAATGTAATTATTACCAGTATTGAAGTGTTTATTGTGTCAACTCACACCTTATTTTAAAGGCATAAAGGATAAATTACATGTATCTTATCCCTTAGCTCTTTACACACATCATCATCATCATCATCATCATCATCATCATCATCATTTCAGCCGAAAGACGTCCGTCCACTGCTGGACATAGACCTCCCCCAAGCATCGCCACAACGACTGGTCCTGTGCTTTCCACATCCAGCAGATTCCACCGACCTTTACCAGGTCGCGGGCTATGCTCGAAGTGTCCCTGCGTGATCGAATCAGAAATAAGGAGATTCGCAGGAGAACGAAAGTAATTACCGACATAGCGCGAAGAATTGCCAAACTTAAGTGGCAGTGGGCGGGGCATATTGCTCGTAGAACGGATGGCCTATGGGGCAGTAAAGTTCTTTACGCATATTTAGAGATAAATAATATTAAGTAGTGATCCCATAAAGTTTCACGGCTTATTGATTCGCTCCATAGTATTTTTATCTAAATAAAATCTTAATTAAGTCTATCACTAGACTTACCTGAAGTTAATCGTGCCTAACCATCACAAAACCTAACTAACTATTAAGTTTAAACATTTCTAAGCAAAAACTTAGAACATTTCCATAAAAAACAGACTACATCTTAAACTAACAGCTAATTGGCCTCACATGATATAATTAACCGTCAAGCTAATTAAATCGACTAATTACCAACATTTCCAATCGATTAACTCCGGAATAATCGACTAAGCGCACCTCTAGTACGTGAAAATAAGGTTTGTTATACCAAACCGCCATTTTGTTGTTTATTCGTATTTCGAACTAACACTGTTCTAATTTCAAAATGCTGCTAATTAGTACAGTCAAGTATGAATTCAGGGCAAATGTCACATTCTGTATATTATACATTTTTGTGATATTTTTACAATTAAGGTGTTTTCTGTAATTATCTGGCTAACGCAGAAATTAATTACCTATTTGTACTCATTATCTTAGCTAAGCCTTATAAGTCGATTAAAAATAATTCAGTATATTCTTGATATTTTAAAATATCACCTTGTACCTAATTGGAAACACTGTTCTGTAGCAGCTTAGAAAATTAGGATTTAGTAACGTACAAATAAATGTCAAAATAAGTTAAAAATTTACGTATTTGACAGCTGTCATAGGACTCAACTTATATTTTACGAATTATGCTGACTAGATACATCGATATATATGTAGTACTACGTACTAGATGTGCTGTTCAAAAGAACAACATGGTTACACAAAGTGGTGGTTCCGGAACCACACTGTCATCTGTCATTAGTTCACTTGACAGCTGTCTCGCGAACACACGTAAATTTTATCAACGGTTGCGTCAACTGAATATGGAACATGCTGCTTATATGAGATCGCGTGTCTATATATTGACGTCGTTGACTAGATGCAATACTCGCCAATCTATAAGGCCGCTATGAAATTAGCGCTATGCTGCGCCCCGCACCCCGATTATCACCTGCGCACTTTAAATTTCCCTACTACGCCTCGTGTTCAGAGCGCGAACGGCCATACAAATTATCGAGTACTGTACCTACATTTATTTTATCACCACTTTTTAGCGAGTACATTTAATTATTGCCAGTTCTGGAAGCAATTTTAATGCAAATCTGTTCACATTTTCGGTTCTAGGGTGTTTGTTGATCTAATATTTTACTCATCATAAGATAAACAAACTAAAATCATAACAATTCCATGCAGGAGAATCTGAGTTCGACCCGGCCCGCATCTTTGACTTTTTGATCACTGAAGGAAAACATCGTGAGGAAACCTGCAGACCTGAGAGTGCTCCATACATTCTCCATGATGTGTGTAAAGGCCAGCGTGGTGGACCTCATACGGAGAAGAAGCAGAGGCCCATACCCACCAGTGGGAAAATAATGGGCTGCTTATATAAATTAACTATTGAAAAAGAGGCTATCATCAGCAGTAGACTACAATTTGAGCCTTTTGTCTAACTCATCATCATTTCAGCCGAAATACGTCCACTACTGGACCTAGGCCTCCCCCAAGCATCGGTACAACGAGCGGTCCTGCGCTTCCCGCATCCAGCGGATTCCCGCGACCTTCACCAGGTCGCCGCCACTGGTCCAACTAGTGGCGGGCCTATCCACGCTGCGCCTTCCAGTACGCGGTCGCCACTCCAGAACTTTTCGGCCCCATCGGCCATCCATCAAAATAAACACCAGTACAGTACTCCCACTTTATGATCCCCCGTTACATCAATTCACGACTCCCCGTGACCCTACTACATAAACCCAGTACCTCTTTCTGGCTTCTAGTCCTCACTTCAAGACCTCAATGTCCCCACTTCATGACCCCCAGCGATCCCACTTCATGAACCTTTAATACCCCTTCCTGAATAATACAGACGCACTTCATGACCCCAGTGCCCCCACTGCATGACCCCAAATCACCTTGAACCTTTAATGCTCCTCTTCATAACCCCAGTGATCAAATTTTATGAAAACCCAGTGCCGGGGAATTATTCCTTTTATTGTTACCTTTCAGAAACCTTAACCTAAAGCAATTAATGGTTTTCATTGACTAAACTGTGCGTTATTTAACAGCCCATGAGTGTAGGACGAGATGATCCCTATGCTTTTCCGAAAGTATTAACTGGCCCAATACTACAAACCAATTTGGACCTACCGACGACCTACTATTTTGAAAAATTATTAACTGGCCCACGGACAAAATTTTGAGTGGGCCAGATAATACCCAACCCAAACTACGCCAGTCTTGTCGTGGTATTGTCAAACTATTTCAACTCAATTAAATATACTAGAAGTGTGTTTTCCATTATCACTAACGCATCGCTTTATAACAATATACTCATTCATTAATGGCCAAAATTAATATCCAATCTATCCACGATTATCCCTACTAGAGATAGATATTTAACATAAGCTCCATACATTTTATGTCAAATTTCTATCCCTAGTAGGGCAAATCGTGGATAGATAGGATATTAATTTTGGCCGTAAAGAGACAAATATCTTAGAATAAAGGTACACTCCCACACTCACACGACATGCAATGTATATCTAACACGATTAGATGCGCGCGCGTCGGTGTACTTCAAACGATTAATTTTAGTAACGTAACGCTGTTATCACAAACTATAAGGTATAATAATCGGGTACGGGTGCCGGTGAAATTACAATTACATGAGAATTCCCATCTTCATATCTCAGTTTGGCAAACGCGCCTTGTAATGCAATACCATTTAGGCAACAGCCTAGGTGGTATTGCAGTTGTTATGGGCAAAGGTAACCGCTTAAGTTCAGGTGTGCCTATAGCTTGTTTCGCCATCCTGCTACAAAAAATCTGACTGCCCATGTTATTTAATATACTAATTTTAATTTTAATTAATTTTAACTCTAGTTTCTTTGATATAATCATCGGTCATCGGTCATTATTGAGGAAAAGGTAGGGGTCTTGAACGCGGGGTGCTGGCCAGAAAACCTCCACGTGTGCCTGACGGCTGCTTGTCCTTCTGGACACGTCTGGAGGGATCGGCAGTTGTTTGGCCGGTGCATCCTGGGCACGGGCAATAAAATCCTGCCGAGGGATTAACCTTCCGGGGATTTTATTGCCTGTGGCGAATATTCTGGCACGGGAGGGGCCCGTTCTGGGCCAGTAGGGAGTTGCTCTACGTGTCCCTCTGATATCAGCAGAGGGCACAGTGGAGGAGCAGGGGCGGGCCCGGTGTGCACTCACCCTGCTACTGGGCAGGCAGCGGGGGGACTGTCTTTCCCTGCCCCCGTCGATCTCGTAACCCCAGGAGTGCCCGCTGAGTAGTGTTCTCACGCCTCTTGGGACCGAGGGTCTTGGCTTCACCGCCCGGACCGCGAGGAAGAAAACCTCTATAAAAAATTACGGGAGGTAGGGCCTGCGAGCAGCAGACTCGGGGTAGTCTGCTGCCCGACCAGCAGCTGGCGTAGCTGGCACAGCCGGCGTAGTTGGCGCGGCTGGTAAAGGCCCATGAGGTGAGGTGGCGTGCAGTGTTCCGTGTGCGCCACCTAGGAGGGTGCGGCCGACGTTAGGCCGCACGGGGAGAAGGGGCTCGCCTGCTTGTGGCGGGCCAGGACCTGTCGGGGGTGGTTGTGTGAATACTCACGGGTTCCCACGCCCCCGGCTAAGGTAGTTGAAGGAACACCGTGGTGGTTTTAGTCGGTAAGAGTCCGACACTGGCTCCGCCTACCCCGGGCGGAGTGCGTCGATGAGGATTTCCCCACGGCAAAAAAAAAAGGGGTCTTGAACGCCCCTAAGCCACTGCGACGTGATAAGATCTATTGTGACACCTATTGCAGCATTACAGCACCTCTCCAAGTTGCAAGTCAATGATGAAGTCAACTATTGCTTTGGGGAGGAGGATTTGATTTCCTGCGTTGAGATGTAGTGGCCTCCAAGGTAGGCTGGCTTCTTATCTGCACTGCATCACATTCGCATAGGATATGGATGGGCGTCTCATCATTTTCGTGACTGAACCTGCAAACTGTGGTATCACTAAGACGTATTCTGCGAAATTCTTTATTTAGTTTGCAGTTCCCAGTAAGGGTTCTTGTCAGGATTCTTAAGTGATTCCTGTTCATGAGTGACCCAACCATTTATTTGGCTATAAATTTACTTATTTAGCTCGCAATGCTAATTGCTATTATACAGCATGATTAGGTGAACGAGGGACATATTCAAGAATATGGTAGAACGGGTGTAGATATAATGACAAAAATATTCCACGATAAATCACACGTAAGCTCTGACTGTCTAGGGTCTTCTGACTTGTATAAAAAGCGGAGAGGGTGGAAATAGCGACCGATGGACACTGCTGTGCTAGGTGCATCACCTCACTGCATTAAACTTTGATTTGTATGCACGGAATAGTGTCCACAGTTATTGGCGAAATCGATTGGAAGAATATTTAAAAAAATTGGCGCCATTTTTTATACATGTTTGGAGCGAGAATCAAGTAATGAACATCCTTTTTTTTACGTGGGGAAATCCTCATGGACGCTCTCCACCCGGGGAAGGCAGAGTCAGTGTCGGACTCTTACCGACTAAAACCACCACGGTATTCCTCTTCCAACCATTGGCCGGGGGCGTGGGAAATTTGTATTCATCTAACCATCCCCGGCAGGTCCCCGCTCGCCACTAGTAGGCGAGCCCCTTCTCGCTGTGCGGCATCAACATCGGCCGTACCCTTTTCTTGACTGGCGCGCGAGGAACACGACGCGCCACCGTCACGGGCCTTGACTGATCGGGCGACGGGCTACCCCGAGTCCGCCGCCCGCAGGACCACTCCTAGGGTGGCTGGAGGTCGGCTTACGCCCTCCTGCGACGCCCAGTCCGACTCCTGCGGGTGGGAAGAGAAGTCGTCGCCTCTCGAACCCTCTCCGCCGCCTCCTTAGCGAACAAGTAGGTATTGAACATCCTCCTTCAGTAAGTCCCTCGTTCAACTAGCCAACCTGTTTAATTTGTACCGTAAAGACAATTCAAATCAAATAAGTTAATTTTTAAAATCATATAATTAATTTTTAGTTTTGATTAGGCTGTCTGTTTATGAGTGAGAATTCAGATTAAAATGAAGATAACAACTAATTAATTAATTAGCAGTTAGAAAACATAGCCATGTGCGTCACACTGGTGATTCTGAATGGATTTAGCAAAGAATATTCGGATATACGGAATACCTAGGGCAGGTAATTCAGCTTGGTAGACAAAACTTCAAGAAAGAAGCCGATGGAAGGATCCAGTTGGGCTGGGCAGTATTTGACAAACTTCGCCAAGGATTTTCGTCGCCTATACTGCAAAGTTTGAAGGTCTTCAACCAGTCCTGCCAGTCATGACGTCCGGTGCCGAGACGTGGACACTGACAGTTGGGCTGTGTCACAAATTCAAACGGTTTGCAGTACCATTTAAGCAACAACCTAGGTGGTATTGCAGTTGTTATGGGCAAACGTAACTGCTTGACATCAGGTGGGCCTTTAACTCGTTTCGTCGTCCTATACCATAAACAAAAACTTTTTGTTTTTAGGGGAAAAGCCCATAAACACTTTCGCTTAACCAAGCGTATTACATAATCAAATTATTAGATACTTCACACTATCAATAAGGAAAACCTTTAAAATAATATTTACTTAATGACTCATACACAAACAAACTAACAAACACTGTGTGCTATTAGCTACGCTAATCGATTACCACACAATCAAACGGAATCGAATCAATTAGTCGATTACGCACACCAATCGGTTGCTGAATTCGGTGATAGTAAGATGGGCTATACGGCTATACCTGATGCCGTAACTAGCCAATTACTGTCCCACTTCTGGGACATGAGCCTCTTCTCAGAATGTGAAGGAGTCAGACCTTATAGTCCACCACGTCGCCTTACTGCGGATTTGCAGACTACACACACCATAAAGAACTGTATGGAGCACTCTCAGGTGTGCAGGTTTCCTCACGATGTTTTCCTTCATCTTTAAAGCAAGTGATAATTCCTCAGATAATTCAAATTCCTCTAAATGTTTTTTTATTTCAAATAAACCTAATTACAGGCACTTTTGAAACGTCAGGCTCTAGTTGCACGGTTTCAAATTGTGGGCCCTATGGAGAAGAACCGGCGAGAAACTCCATGGATCTAGATTCTTTTTTAAAAATAGATTATTGTTTATAAAAAAAATCAAATTAAATTTTTGTTTTTTAATTCAAATTCATTCAAATAATGTGAGTATAATGTAGCTTAATGTCAGAAATAAACAAGAGTTTATAAGTGAGAATATTGCCTTTAGAATAAACGTAAAAAGAGTTGCCATAGTATGTAGGAGCTGACCTGTCCCGACAGACGGCACCCGTTCACGAGCTTGACGCGAGCATCAGCCGTCGCTTAACTCAACCATATTGAAAGGAACTTAACGACCCGATACTAATGCCACCATCAGCATGACATTTAAGTGAGCATGACAGACTCTAAACCTATCCTTCTGCAGCGAGGTGTGAGACAGGGAGATGTGATCTCTCCGAAACTGTTCACTGCTGCATTGGAGGATGTCTTCAAGGTTCTGGACTGGAATGGGCTAGGCATTAACATAAACATACATCACTCACCTTCGGTTTGCCGACGACATAGTAGTCATGGCTGAGACCATGGAGGACCTCGGTACAATGCTCGATGACCTCAGTAGAGCTTCCGATAGAGTGGGTCTTAAAATGAATATGGACAAGACAAAGGTTATGTCGAATTCCCATATAGCACCCATTCCCGTAAGCATCGGAGAATCTACACTCGAAGTTGTTGACGATTATGTATACCTAGGACAAACTGTCCAGCTAGGTAAGTCCAACTTCGAGAAAGAGGTCAATCGTCGAATCCGACTCGGTTGGGCAGCGTTCGGGAAGCTACGCAATATCTTCTCGTCCAAAATACCGCAGTGTCTCAAGACGAAAGTCTTTGACCAGTGTGTGTTGCCAGTAATTACTTACGGTACTGAAACGTGGTCGCTCACAATGGGCCTGATAAGAAGGCTCAAAGTCACTCAAAGGGCAATGGAGAGGGCTATGCTCGGAGTGTCCCTGCGTGATCGAATCAGAAATGAGGAGATTCGCAGGAGAACGAAAGTTACCGACATAGCCCGAAGAATTGCCAAACTTAAGTGGCAGTGGGCGGGGCACATTGCTCGCAGAACGGATGGCCGATGGGGCAGTAAAGTTCTGGAGTAGCGACCGCGTACTGGAAGGCGCAGCGTGGGTAGGCCCCCCACAAGGTGGGCCGACGACCTGGTGAAGGTCGCGGGAATCCGCTGGATGCGGAAGGCACAGGACTGGTCGTTGTGGCGATGCTTGGGGGAGGCCTATGTCCAGCAGTGGACGTCTTTCGGCTGAAATGATGATGATGATGACAGACTCTGATCGAATCAAAATCTGATCCACATATGAATCTGTCTACACCCACCATCGAGAACTGTATGGAGCACTCTCAGGGGGCTTACTCCCGAAAATGATTCAAAGGTTTTGTTTTTGATTATAATTCGATTTCGATTTGGTCCCGATCCGGAGCCTTACTCCCTGGTTCGAGTTCTATATCAAAATATCAACGCCTACATTGCCTAATGTACACAAGCGCACGATCGTACGGTGGCACGAACTGAAACTACGATCGAAACATTAATTGTGATCAAGAAATTCGTACTCCCCACTGGATCGAACAATCGTGGTTCGATTCGGATCGAAAAGAAATGTTAAAATACACGATAGCAAAATACGTACTTTTTTGGGATCGCAAAATATCGCAGTAAATCACACAATAAAAGAAAGAAAAGAAAGATGCTCTTTGTGAAAGAGCTCGTCCGGAGAAGTACTACCACCGTGCCTACTTCTCCGCCAAATAGTGATGCTTGCATTGCTGTGTTTCGGTCTGAAGGGTACGGGTGCCGGTGAAATTACAATCACATGAGACTTTCCATCTTCATGTCTCAGTTTGGCGAACCGACTTGCGGTACCATTTAGGCAACAGCCTAGGTGGTATTGCAGTTGTTAAGGCCAAAGGTAACCCGCTTAACAACAGGTGGGCCTTTAGTTCGTTTCGCCATCCTATACAATAAAAAAAAAAAAAAAAAAACACTTATTGTGTTATTTACTGCGATATTTTTCATTATGATGGTTTACCTTGCGATGTTTTACAATGTTCTTAAAATAAACCGTATGAACATAATAAATTATGTAAGAAGAAATATGTCAAGGATGAGTACATAAAATAAAATCTAATTATAATTAAAATGGAAGTATCCAAAATTGTGCCAGAAAAGCGATTTTAAACTAGTGGCTTTCCCCATTTTGTAGTATTTTATCGCCGCATCCGATTATTGTTTTTTACGCCGAACTTTTTGACAATCCTTCTAAAGGATAGATGTCGCTACTTACGTATTAATTTGATCAATATGAGTACTTATTAACAAAAATAATCATAATAAAATATATTTTTTAAGTTTTAGCTTGCCATGTGTGAATGGCTCATTGGCAATACGAACATATGGGAGAAAAAGTAATGATGCATATTTATTTCACTTTTATGATCATTAAAATTAATTACTATACTTTTCTGACAGTCGAACGAATGTCGATTTTGGTTCTCGATTCGTTTTACCGGGGCTGACTGGAGTAAGGCCCCAGACTGAATAGTCCCAGCTTACAATGAATCTCAGAAGCTCCAAGGAAGTCCACTGGACTGCCAATCGGAAAAAAAGTATGCATTTGACAAACGAACAGACAAAAAACTTACGCATTGAACAACGAATTTTATCAAAAAAACAACTCAATTTGATTTCAATATGCATAACATTCATTAACGTGAATTTTTTAAATGAAACGATTTTAAACGCAGAAACGTTAAAATTGGAGAAATCGATAAAATCTGCTCTTTTCAACATAACATAACATTACATTCACGCCTGTATTTCCCCGAACTTGTTTACTCTCCCAAACGTCACCCAAAGACGTGCCAAGTGGATGAGAATTTCGATACCACGAGCAGTGTTCACGGTAGCTTAGTGGCTAAAGCACTGGCGTACTGAGCCAGGAGTCGCAGGTTCGAATCCTGCTCATGAGCAATTTTTTCTTTCCACAATTTAAATCGTTAGATTTCGTTTCGCATGCGTAAAATGCATTAAAAATAATAAATAAACGTTGGTTTACTAGGCAAAAATTAGGTGTTACTATTTGCCCCTGCTACAACTAGCCCCCCGCTCCCCTACTAATGGCATAAATTCAGAGACGAATCTAAGCATGAACTCATGCGCGAGTTTTCGCTAAGATTCGTCTCTGAATATTATAAGGCTAGGTATCGTTAGGAATGGATAGCATACAATAAATATTGTTTATTACATTATTATCACTTATTATTTATTAAGTTGGTCCTTCATGTCAGTTGTCACGTAGTCTTGTTATTGATAAAGAACTCTTCATAAAACAATAACAAAGTACTTGTATTGTGCGGTCACGGTTGCTATACGAATATCTACAGCAGTCGTTACGGGTAGTCAAAGCCGCTAACCCTCGGTTTCTGGAAGGCTGATCAATTTGATCTATTGTCAAATCTAATGTCAGCTTCTGTGTTTGGCCGACGAAAATGTTAACAACCAATCACATCGCTTGACCTGAGATTTGACAGCTGATTAGTTAATTTTTGCGTTGATCAACCTTTAGGAAAATGGGGGTTAGTCAAACAACTGGTCTGACCTTAGCATGTCGGTATTACCAAGTGACTGGGTTGCGGGTGTCTGATGGCAGTCACTCCGTGTAAAGTACTGATGTTCAGCCGCATCTGGTTAAACTGGAAGCCGACCCCAAAATAATTATTGGGTAAAGGCTCGGCGAAACACGATGAATAACAATATTTTAATGAAACGATTGATGTGAGCACAATAATAGTACACTACTGTCGAGGCCTGAAATCAAACAATTTACGGCTAAATAATTTTCGAAGGACGAGGTGCCAGCCGAGTCCTTTTTAACTAAACGAGGCCGTTAATTGCTATTTCGGCTAAGACTTTTAAAGTACTATTATCTCATTTGCGAGGAAACAATACACAAATGAATTCAAAAGTATTCTATTGTATTAAATATATTCAAAATTTCTTGTTCTATTTTCAAACTTTTAAAAAGGAAATGTGCATTCAGCCTTTAAAATAATAAATATTTTGTACCTAAAAACACCTACTTTATAATAATATAACGTGTGTGTACTCAAAAAACCTCGCTAACATAATTTAAAAAAAAATAAGCAGCAATTTATATTATTGTCGTGTTGGATATTGCTGGCGTGTTATTTCGTTGCGTACGGAAAAGAGCCGATCGATGTATTCTTTTTTTAAATAATGAACCAATTTCCGAGCAAGTGGGAGAAAAGTCAATTTTTAACCACATACGGTAAAGTATTTACGATTTATTTGGTGCAGTGGTTCATCAATTGGATTCTTTGCTACGAGTCTTGGATTCAATTCCCGCATGAAACAAATATTAATATACAGCTACCGCCTACAGCTTGGTCCGGATATGGGTGTTTGTGTTCTTTAAAAGCACCCACGAAACAGCAGTAACTCTAAATACAAATATAATACGATAAAAATACAAATAACACAGCCAAAAGGTGATTGAGATGCAAGTAGCCCGGGAAATTAAAAACTTCCCTCGTTTTTTGCAAGCTGTTTTGCTCACAAATAACAATAATCACAACATATCTACTGAATAACTGAACAACTAACTACTCACGATAATTGTAATTTAATTTTTAAAGATATAAATTGTGGAAAGAAAAAATCGCTCACGAGCAGGATTCGAACCTGCGACTCCTGGCTCAGTACGCCAGTGCTTTAGCCACTAAGCTACCGTGAACACTGCTCGTGGTATCGAAATTATCCTCCACTATACGTCTTTGGGTGACGTCAGCGATATCTTATTAAGAAACATTGTTCCTTAACCGACTCGACTAACTTTACAGTTAAATCAAAGTCGTATAAGATATGCCTACCCTTACTAATTATTTTATTATTTTAACGCATTTAATTTTTACTTTACAGATATTAAAAAATAAAAAATAATCTACCGTACAATTTGTTTTATTATAATGTGTTGTCACCGCGAAACCCTAAGAAATTATTATAATTTTGCACGCTATATTTAAATTTTCTAAAATCTACAAAAATAGGGGGTTACTTTATTATTAAAATAGGGGGTTACTTATTATAAAAATAGGAAATTACCTTATTATAAAAGATTAAACCAAGTTTAAATTGATTTTCTTAAAAAAAAAGAAAGATAAATGAATACATTAACGAAAGGTGTTTTCTGTAGATATCTAGTGTGGCAGTAGGTAGTGAGCTTACTACGTCCGATTTATTTATAATTATTTCTAACTATATTTAATTTATGTGTGTGTGTATATTTAATTTGTCTCCAATCATGCAATATTAGCAATTCTCTTGACATGTTTATTTGTTTGACTATGTAATACAATATTAAAAATTGTATACTGTTATTAGGATTATGATTGAGTAATTGTTTGACATATAATATAATAATAATAATTAAATACTGTTGAGGATTGTGTTTAACTAATTTATTAATTAATTTGTAACTAACTTGTCAAATATTTGTATGCTTTTATAGCCAAACATGGATGAACTTCACATATTGTAACAACTCTTTTACCTGTGATTACAAATAAATAAATTCTATTATATTCTATTCTAATAGTAAATTGTTAAACGCAAGTAATTTTGATTTACATGAGCTACATCGAGCTGCATCGCAGTTGCCAAAAAAAAACAAAAACAAAAAAAAAAAAGTTTATAAAAATACAACGAACAAAACTATTTAATAAAAAATAACTAACCAAAAATTTTCGAGAAAATATGCTTGGAAAACGATAACTCTCGAAAATTCTATCGACACACCCCCATCTCTAAAAAACAATTTTTATTTTCTTCCCCTATAGGGTTCCGAAACTTCTGTATACATATTTATCATCTGCTTTCACACCATGTTTAATGATCCCTAATTCTATTACTTGTGGATGTGCAACTGTTTGTTTTGATAAGCGAAACATGAAAAAGCATTTGTTGAGATATATTCGGAAATGAAAACGCTGTCAAGGTCAAACAAGGTCGACTGTGCGACCACGCACAGGGTCGGGTTCTGGAGTCAGTACGGATACCTATACACAACCCTTTTAAGATATTTCAGCCCAAACGCAAACGATTATTATTAAGGGGCATATAGCAGCCAAGTGGCGCCCCCATCAGTAGAAAAATTATTATCGCAAAATACACCATTTATCGAAAATTCGTTTTTAACAATTGAAGTACAGCTACTGCAGTTTAATCAGTAACTATTATCTTTGTAAAATATAGTTCGCTGTAGTTGCAGATAGAAAAAGTGCAAAAAACGGCCAGTTTTGGAAAACGAATTTTCTATAAATGATATATTCAGCGAGTAATATTTTTTTTTTACAGGTGGGGGCACCACTTGGCTCCTACATTCCCCTTAAAGACTGTTCAGGAAACCTATTTTCAATCAAAGTTTTTTTTTTTCTACGTACTCCGATCTTGACACCTCTTTCACTTCATCTAGAAGTTCATTAACTTCGCCATGCATGCTCGTCGGCTTAGAGTACTCTTACACTGGCCTATTTTGAGAACGTACGCAATTTTGTTGCGTACAAAATCAACAAGTACCCAACTCCACAATTTTCCCTCAGTCATTCTCTTAAAATGTGCGTAAAAGATTGTAACATTGTTAATAAAATCACCCTCCAGAGTAAGGGTGCCGCCCCCGTTATCTAACTCCACACTCCCTGAGGGGTAGTTATCAAATTATTAGGTCTGGTACATTGAATATTGTGGTATAAAGGATGGAGTGTGCAAAGATTTAGTTAATCTTGTAAGCTGGTTAGGGTTAGTTTTGGGTGGTTAATTTGTCAAACATTTAAGGGTGTGTCTGAGGTATGAATCTCGGATTATGCATGTGAATAAAACCGGAAAGTATATATTATATACAAGGTGTTATTGAAATAACTGAAAACCTCTTCAGGGGTCATTGTACTAAGTATTACTTTGGGACCGACCCTGAAATCACGAAAAACCCATAGCTGATCCCTACATTTTGTCGATTGACGGCCAAAATTAATATCCACGATTTGCCCTACTAGAGATGGGAATTTGGCATAAGCTCTATACAAAATATGTCAAATTTCTATCTCCAGTAGGGTAAATCGTGGATAGATTGGATATTAATTTTGGCTGTCATAAGAACACATTGGTTCACGCTTGCCCGCCAAAAACCTATTCACTCGAGCCTTGAAGACCACCGCTTCATCATTTCAGCCGAAAGACGTCCACTGCTGGACATAGGCCTCCACACGCGGTGGTCCTAGAAGACCACCGCTTAAAGAGAAGCAACCTAAAACGCTCTTTTATTTTATTTTAACATTTAAATTATTTTAAAATGTAGAGTAGAGTCGAAAAACCCCTTTTTTCCATTTTGAAAAAATATTGGTAACTTCTTGAATTATGAGCGTTTGCATGAGAAGAGCCGGCAAAAAAACGACCATATTTTTCAGTATTTTATTACATTTTTTTTTAAGGTTTCTTTTTTACAAAAAGTAACTTTTTGTTTATTTGTAGCCCTTATCAAAATGCGCATTTAGACACCTAATTGTTTTGATACTCCTAAAACTTCCGTAAATAAAGCGAATTCGCACTATTTCTGAAAACTGGCCCCTACCGGACCGATTGAAAAAACATTTTCAATGTTAAAATAACTATCGAGATCTCTGTAATTATCTTATGCAGAGTTTATTTTACTGACCCCCTTTTTCCTCCTAGACTGCCCCCCTAGCCAAGTTGACAAATTACTAAATTACAAACGAATTACTTTTTTGTTGAGATATGTCATTCCCATACATTTTGATTGTTTTCAATTAGCGTTGACGATTGTAGATTGTCAACTTGGCTAGGGACCTGGCCTGGCTGGTCTGTACATAATTACTTAGTCTGACAAAACTAACTCTCCATTGGAATAATAAGAATATTACAGAGATTTTGATAGTTATTGTATTCGGTGTTGCCATAATTTCTATGCAGAGATGCAGAGTTGGCGTGGTCAGACTTTATGTACCTGACAAGAGCATAGACTAATTTGACAGTTTTAAATACTTTCTATCCTTTTTCAATTACTTTTATAAGTAAGAGATGCTTAAAGTTAGTTTAATGCGGCGTAGAAGACAACAAGTCACAAGAGACACGACACACACACACGACACGAGAGTTAGTGTCACAAGCTGCCTTCAAAACTGTCAAACAAAAAAACATAAACATAAACATTCTTATTCTTATTCTTAAACAATGTCCCGAGTTGCCTTTAAAAACTGTCAATGTCAATTTTCGTTGAACCACTGTATGGAACAACAGATAGGTAATTACACTGTGACCATAGCACGAATACCTAGTTTACAGGATATATCTAAGTTGCGTTCATCATCACAAATAGTGAAATTTTCTTATAAGTATAGAGAGACCACAGATCTCCTCAAAAAGTAGTTTCAGTAAAAATAAACGTAGTAGGTACTATTAAACTTTAAGGTATAGATAATACAATACAGCGATAATAATTTCGTCACATTTATAGTAATAACTGAATCTGACTCACCGGAACTGGGTCGGTCACTGTACCTGGTACAGTAAACCCACGCCGGCCAGACCATCGCGCCGTCAGCCATGGTGGTACCTGCAGAGACGACAGATAAATAACTAGGAAACAAGAGTGAAGAAAATAATGTCCTTAGCGGTTTTCGTGTACGGCAATATAATTAATCGTGTAGAACAATGTATATTGGAAATTAATAAATAAATAAATAAAATAAATAAATATAAATTATTGTAGAACATGCTATAAGATGACAATTAAACAAAGCTTGCTATGAAAGGGCTACGAAAAATGATGTAGGTACAGCACAAAAACAATAGTATACTATTACTGTCGAGGCCTGAAATGAAGCAATTTACGGCCGACTAATAATGTGGAAGTGATTTTAAAAGGACGAGGCGCAAGCCGAGTCCTTTTTAACTAATCGAGGCCTTTAATTGCTATTTTGGCCGAGACCTGTATAGTACTTTTCTCTTAATTAAAGTCAACAGTATCTAATTTTCATCGCGCCAATTCGTCCGCGCGCGGTTCTTGTTCTATTTTCAAAGTTTTGAAAAAAAGAATGCCCATCCAGGTATTATAATGATAAATATTTTGTACCTAAAAACACCTAATTTATGTAAGTGTGTACTTAAAAACCTCGGTAGCATAATTTAAAAAATAAAAACTGTCCAGCAATTTATATTATTGTCGTGTTGGATATTACTGGCCTATTATTTCGTTGCGTACGGAAAAGAGCCGATTGTTGTATTCTATTTTTTTTAACAATGAACCAATTTCCGAAGACGCCTAATGTTTCAACAATATGTATATACAGGGTGTCAGGGAAACGCTTCCGAAAACGAAGACAGGTGATAGTGCTGGTGATTACTGATACAAAACCACGAAAAAAAATGCGATACTTTGAAAAAAAATCATATTTTTTTTTGCATTTTTCATTATGTATGAATTTTATTTAACTGCCCAAAGCTGGTTATGTATCATCATTACAGCCGAAAGACGTCCACTAGCTGGTTATGTATGAAAAATGCAAAAAAATATATATGAAAAAATCTAAAAAAAGAATAGCAGTCCGTGTGGTGCCGGACTTAAAGAATAGCACCACCCTTATCTCTTCTCATGGGTGTCGTAAAAGGCGACTAAGGGATTCACCAGCGGATGGGCAGCAGCGTTCTCTGAGTATTTAACCAACCAACTGCGATCGCCAACCCGCCTGCCAAGCGTGGCGATTATGGCATATCCCCCCCTTAATTGGGGGAGGTCTATGTCCAGTAGTGGACGTCTTTCGGCTGAAATGATTTTTTTTTCGTGGTTTCGTATCATTAATCACCAGCACCTATCTCCGTTTTCGGAAGCGTTCCCCTTACACCCAGTATGTTAACATAACATAACATAACATCACTCCTGTATTTCCCCGAAGGGGTAGGCAGAGGTGTATAGTACACCCACATCTCGCCAGTTATGTTATAGTCCCATGTAATAGGGGGCGAGCCTATGAGGCTGCTACTGAGAATTTCCTAATGAAAAAACCCAATAACACTTTGCCCGACCCGGGAATCGAACCCAGGATCCCACGCTCAGCAGTCGCGCTTGCGACCACTAGACCAACGAGGCAGTCAGTATATATGTTGTTGTCGGTATATATATTGTATATTCATATAATGCGTACAATAAATTCTGCCACTAGCTGAGGCAGGGTACTGCAATCCGATTGGCCCTACCAAGGCAGCTATTGGCTAATCACTAACGCGGCAATTTTGACGGCTCATGTGGTGGTCGAAACTGATTTGAAGATTTCAAGTGGTGAATAGTGGTGACCTACATTAGTGAAATGTCATAGATGTGTTGCAGACATCGGTCGCCTGTTATGAGGCGTCTATGGGCTGTATAGACGTTGCTTAAGAGTAACTTTCGGCATTTACAATATTTTTAGAACCTCGGAATAAAATATAATATTTAATGGTGTAGATTTTCCTCCTAAACTGAAGGGGAAAATCTATAAGACCATGATAAGACCTGCTGTCCTGTATGGATCGGAATGTTGGGCTACGAAAGGAATTAATGAAAGGCAAGTGCATGCAGCTGAGATGAGAATGTTAAGAGGAATGTGTGGTGTAACGAGAATGGATAGGATAAGGAATGAATATGTAAGAGGGAGTCTGAAAGTAGCGCCAGTGACAGAGAAGTTAAGTAGCAATAGACTGTCATGGTATGGACATGTGATGAGGAGGAATGAGGAGCATGTTACGAGGAAAGTTTTAAGTATGGATGGCTATAAGAAAAGAGGGAGACCGAAGAAAATATGGATGGATTGTGTGAAAGATGATATGAATAGAAAGAAAGTGAACACGGAGATGACGGCTAATAGAGATGTATGGAAGAAAAAAAACATGCTGCGCCGACCCCAAATAAATTGGGATAAGGGCAGGAGGATGGATGATGATTCTCTCGTTCACGAACTAAACTTATTTTAAACTATCGCTCTCTTTTACTAATAGTAGTTACAAGAAAAGCATGGCAACAATTTAATGCTGTCAAATTAGACGGAATTGTTTCCATACAAGTTTAGTCGTGATCTCGGAACGTGCCAACTAAAATACAAAGAAATAAACTAATTTGACAGTTCTAAAATTGTTGCCATCCCTTTATTGGAAGTATTCCCATTTGAGCACCTATTTTTAGGGCACCAATGCTTAGAGCACCAATGCTATTCCCTTTTCAGCACCAATCTGTATTTTTGCTTGGTGCTCTATTGGGAACAAAATAAATAATTCGACTTTATTCCCCTTTGAGCACCTACGGTACGGTAGCTTTTAGTGATGTGGTGTATTGTAAAAAATATCGAAAAATATCACAATATTATTATTTTTAGTAAATCATGTATTGTTATTTGTTATTATCACAAGTTTCCTCTAGTAAAATTTTGTATACACAAACCAATTTTAGGCAAAACTAACAAAATCAGGTGGACCGACGACCTAAAGAACGTGACTGGGGGGGACTGGATGCGGAAGGCAGAGGACCGAGCGTTGTGGCGCAACTTGGAAGAGGCCTATGTCCAGCAGTGGACTGCGATAGGCTGAGTTGATTGATTTTGATTGAACAAAATCAATTACCTATTTTCATATTAATAGGAAGAGCGTAGATAGATAGATAGAATATTCTTTATTGTACACCATTAAAATTATTAAACTTAGGACTAACATGTAAAATAAGGGTAGGTACATTGGCGGTCTTATCGCTAATAGCGATATCTTCCAGACAACCTTTAGATGGACAAGGAAGACGTGAAAAATAGATGGGGGCTTCTTTTTTTTCCTAGTTATATAGTTTAAATGTAACCCCAATGATGAACCCCATTACTAATAATAAACGTTGTATGGCGGTTGTATTGTAACACAATGCTTTGTCTTCTTCTTTCGAATGTCAAATTACTGATGACAGAAACTCAGAAAGTGAGAAATCGTTGTGTAACTATTCAACCCTATACAACGTTTATTAGTAAGGCCGTTAGTTAGTCTATATATATACTATAATAAAACTGTAAAGGTCGAAAAGTCTGTACATTGAGTTTTTTTTCGCGAAAACCGGCTAGGGGGGCTAGAAATAAGCTATAGAACACGAATCAATCGTTTAAAAAAATTATGTCTGTCTGTCTGTTTGTTACCTCATCACGTGAAAACGGCTGAACGGATCGTAATGAAACTTAGCATTTTTATTGGTATTAGTCTAACTTAAAATATAGGGTATGTTTTATCTGAATCGGTTGAGTAGATCCAGCGATACAGCTTGACCCCTCTATTGTATGGAGTTGCATACAAAGTAGAGGTCATGATTGTTGGTTCGATGCAGGTTGCAGGTTCCTAAAAATACAACTGGATTCTATTAGTATTATAGAATAACATAACATAGCCCATCACTGTCCCGCTGCTGGGCATGGCCCTCTCTTGGAATGAGAAGAGTTAAGGAACTGGATATTGTTAGTGTAATAGATTATCATAACATAATCAGCTCATTACCTACTGCCCCACTGCAGGGCACGGACCTCTTCTCGGAACGAGAAGAGTTAAGAAACTAGAAAATATAGAATAACATAACGTAGTCAACCCATTACTGTCCCACTACTGGGTATGGCCCTCTTCTCAAAATGAGAAGAGTTAATGAACTAGATATTATTAGTATTCTAGAATAACATAACATTACCAGCCCATTACAGTCCCACTGCTGGACACGGGCCTCTTCTCAGAATAAGAAGAGATGTGGTTAGTGTTATAGAATAACATAATCAGCCCAATTACTTCCCACTGCTGGGCACGAGCGTCTTCTCAGAATGAGGGAGTTTAGGGCTAATTCCATGAAATTCCATCACCTTAGCCGGTTGGTTGTAAAAACAAAATATAGTATGGTCGGTAAATAGTGTAATCGTCTGTGTAGGCGCTTATATGTATATATTTGAAGATATTGTGTTCATAATTATGACACGATGTTATTTTCCGACATCCACGCGGACGGAGTCGCGGGCACAGCTAGTATGCAATAAATCTTTGAATCTTGAATCTACATCATCAGCTTGGGTGCCAACCGCTTAAAGTGCGACATTTGTCATACTTCATGTTACTCGGGCGGGATATTCCTGAGACCGGTATAGTCGGCGCAGGTTGCGGCCCTCTCAACTAACATACGAAAAAAATAAACAAAAAAAGTGCACCACATACTGCCCCCATCTATTTTTCACATCTTCCTTGTCCATCCAAAGGTTGTCTGGAAGATATCGCTATTAGCGATAAGACCGCCAATGTACCCTTATTTTACATGTTAGTTCTAAGTTTAATAATGTTAATGGTGTAAAATAGAATATTCTATATATCTATCTACGCTCTTCCTATTAATATGAAAATAGGTAATTTATTTTGTTAGTTTTGCCTAAAATTGGTTTATGTACACAAAATTTTATTAGAGGAAACTTGTGATAATAACAATACATGATTTACTAAAAATTATAATATTGTGATTTTTTTCGTAAATTTTTACAATACACCACATCACTAGAAGCTACCGTACCGTAGGTGCTCAAAGGGGAATAAAGTCGAATTATTTATTTTGTTCCCAATAGAGCACCAAGCTAAAATACAGATTGGTGCTGAAAAGGGAATAGCATTGGTGCTCTAAGCGTTGGTGCCCTAAAAATAGGTGCTCAAATGGGAATACTTCCTTTATTGCATCTACAGCCTGCTGTCAATTTACTCACGTTCATAAACTAGCTCAATCATGTCAATGGAGTGATAAATTATATCTAATTTTTATTGCGGGGTATTAAAGATATTTTAAATGGACACTTGACACCAACGATCAATTTAAACGCCAATCTAAATTTTCAAAAAAAAACTTTATTTTTTTGTATAAATCAGAGTCACGCCATGATTCTTAAAGCAAAAATTTTAGCTGTAACTCCAAATTGGAAATAGATACAGCTGAGGCTTTAGCTATGTTTATTTATTTTGTTTTATTGGTTTCCAATTATAATCTTGTTTTTTTTTTGTTATATCATAGTAAATTATTTGGATTGGCTTCCATTTCTTCCCGGATAGTTTTAAGAAAACCATAGTTAATTCTGAAGCCAGACCGAAGTTAAAAGCATTGATTTTGGCCCCACAAGAACAGCTATAAGTCAACTGTTTGAGCAAAACTCTGAACTAAAGCAAAACCCTTATTAGGAGAGGAAGTGATAAGTAAAAACGCTTACCGGTAGCCGAACTTTGACTGCTTCCACTATCTTCTCCTTTCGATAAGTCGATAGCTCCACTCTTCTCTCCCGGCTTCACTTCAGGAACCCTCGCTTCCTCAGGTTTCGAAGGAGAAGCCTCCTTCACAGGAGACATCTTAGCCTCAACCCTCGTCTTCATCTTCCTCTTGTTAAGTGGATCCGTAATCCTCCTTCCAAAATCAGCCTTAAGGATATTGTCTATGCTGAATTTCAGACAATTCTGGTTAATGAAATCCCTCCCCGACTCATTTTCTGGTGATTTTGGTGAAACGTAATTCATTCTTCTGTTCTCGTCTGTTCTTCTTGGCTCTTGGTTCTGACTTTTCATTCTTAAACCGAAGTTGAGCCCAAAAGGTTGAGGGTTTAGGTTTAAATTGTTTTGAGGCAAAGGCATTCGACTTTGAAGCCCAGATTTTAAATCTACTTGGTTGATTAGAGGATTTTGGAACAGTAATGGCTGGTTTAGGAACATTAGAGGATTTGGAGTGATAGGACTTGGCCTGAGGAGTAAAGGCTGGTTTATACTGATGTTTTGGTTTAACTGTGATATGGCATTTAAGTGCGTTTGTATATGTTTGAATGACGTCAAATTCTGTGACGTTTCCGGCCTATTTTGCTCGAAGGTTGGCATCGCTTCATTGCCGACCGATAAAACAGTATCATCGCTGCAGCAAGAATTATCATCTATACTAATTTCTGCCCTAGATTCATTCGTCCGATCATCATCATCATCAATAATGTCAGAATTTCGGGAGTTTTCGTTAACCTCTCGTAAGTCTTCGTAATTCGGTGTGTTTTGTAACAACTTATCAGTTGAAAACACATTTTCAGGACTATGACTGTCTCGTTCTTTCTTTAAGACGTTGTGTATGGCGAAAGAAGATGACAGTACGGGTCTCTCTTCGACTTTTTCCTCGTCGTGGTATTCTGGGCTGGTTGTGTCTCTTGTGTTAGGAGAGTAAGGTTCGTCATCACTGTGGTCTTGTATTTTTATTCTTGAGTCTTGAAGGTGGGCTGATGATACAGCAGCCATCTTGTTTTGGGGAAGTTACGCCATCTGTTGAAGAAAGACAATAATTAAAGGGTTTTTCTTGAGTGAAAATGGAAGAACTGAGGATCTGTAAATAGTTTCACGTGTCATTGGTCGAAATCTTATAGTTCCGTGAATAAATCCAATTCATACCTATGTTTGATATACAACGTGTTATTAAATTAACTGAAAACCTCTTAAGGGGTACATAGTACTCATCAGTATGAACAACTTTTACTATGGGGCCAACCGTGAAAACGCGAAAAAAGAATAAGCTGGTCCCTACATTTGGTCGATTCATGTGAAAAAAAATTCTGCTGTCCCCAGCTGCTTTTTTTTTGTGATTTCAGGTTTGGTCCCATATTAAAAGTTTTTCATAATGATGAGTACTATGTACCCCTTAAGAGTTTTTCAGTTATTTCAATAACACGTTGTATAAAACTCCAAATTCATATAAATCCTAACCTATTCTGAAAGTGACTTTCCACACCTAATGTTTTTCCGTTTTATACAATACAATACAATACAATACAAATCCCCTTTATTGCACAACAAGATTATATTACTTTCTTAAATAACTACTTATGCGCTAGTGTACAACTGGCGGTCTTATCGCTCCACGGCGATCTCTTCCAGACAACCATTGAATGGACTGGAATGTCATGGAAGAGACAAAGGGTAGTTACCGGTGCACTTAAATAATATCGGAAACTTAACTAATTAAACTAAATTAAAACTAACTAACGTAGCTAGTAAAAAAAAAAAATGTGCCAAAATATACATACATGTATTATCCTCTATATATATTTTTATTTATTTGTTTTTTTATATTGTTTTATCTACTGGGTTTTGTGATTTTTACTAACAAACACTATTGAATTAATTCTATCGCCTGATATGTTACGAATTAACATTCAATTCAATTCAATTCAAATATTTATTTGCTTTTAAATATGGCTACAGTAGGTGTTACAAATATGAGGGGCTCGTAGCGATGCAACTACTGCGCGGATTGTACGATCTGCAAGGTTAAGCTGCACTTGCCGCGGACAGTCTGTGGATGGGTACCGTTTCGTTACACATCGAGACCCCTCCGTGCCTCGGAGAGCACGTTAAGCTGTCGGTCCCGGTTGTCATACGAATATCTATGACAGTCGTTACGGGTAGTCAGAAGCCTGAAAGTCTGACAACTGGTCTAACCTTCGAATGTCAGTATTACCCAGTAACTGGGTTGCGGGGGTCTGATGGTAGTCGCTCCGTGTACAATACTGATGTTCAGCCGCATCTGGCTAGACTGGAAGCCGACCCCAATATAATTGGGAAAAGGCTCGGAGGATGATGAGGTGTTACAAATATATTTTTTACCATTGCCACTCGAAAAAGGGCATTTTATTCATCGATAACAGTGAATAAAACTCTCTTTTACTCACAAGAGAATAAAAACATTTTGAATTTGGAACAAGCACGAATTATGTACTAAGAAATGAATAAAACGTGCTGAACGTACGTACTGACTGGCTGGATGGAGCTATCAAATTTAAATTAAGAAAAAATAAATACTACAGGTTGGCTGGTTCAACGAGAGACTTATTGAAGGAGGATGTTTAGTACTTGATTCTCGTTCCAAATATGTGTAAAAAAAATTACCTTAATTTTTGAAATATTTTAAAATCGATTTCATAAATTTCTGTGGACACTATTCCGCGCTTACAAATCAAAATTTCATGCAGTGAGGTGATGCACCTTGCTAGGTCAGTGTCCATCGGTGGCTATTTTCACCCTCTTTGCCTTTTGTACCAGACAGAAGACCCCGAAAAGTCAGAGCTTGCGCGAGCATTTTGACTACTATACCTACGCGTGATTTGTCGTAGAATATTTTTTTCATCTTTTTTTCTTTATGTGTAGGTACGCACATTCTAACATATTCTTGAATATGTCTTTCATTCACCCAGTCATGCTATATACCACTATTTATTTTCTCGCCGTCAATGGTAAAAAGTAGAGTACACAACTCGTGAAAAAAAAATTCATCTCGGGCCTTGTATCCCTCGCTCCGCTCAGGATTCTATTTTTGAACCACTCGCTTCGCTCGTGGTTCAATCTTAGAATCCTTCGCTGCTCGGGATCCAACTTAGTCCCTCGAATTAAATTCCCTCTTTTTTCACTTGTTGTATAATCTACTATAGTAGGTAGTTTAGCATATTTTGACATAACATAATGACAAGCAAATGTTCACAATAAAATTACATCATATACATGCTGAAATTTGAATCGCTTATTTCCCGAAAAGGGGTAATTGTACTCATCATTATTAACAACTTTAAAAAAATGAAAATGAAAATCCTTTCATTTGCATGAAATGTGGTACAAGTAACGGTGTTACAATAACATTTTAGGTCTACACATTTCACCATTTTCGGTGTACAAATATTAAACAATGCTAACATGCTGAACAGTCTAAATAATATTCGTCAGGACCCTTAAAAATTAGTTAAACTATCTAGACTTTGCTGATTAATTAGTTAGTGCTCTTATATACATTCATTGTTGTAAATTTACTATAATTAAATATAATATTAATTAAATGTTATGAAAACAATTATTAAATTAATAACAATTGTCACGGAATATAATTTAATACATAATGTCAGTACCATGGTTTATAATCAAAAAATTCGTTAAGTGTATAAAATGTGTGCTGTATCAACCATTTCTTCAACTCTTTCTTCATACGCATTAATGGCAATTCTCTTACTTGCAATTCTTTTACTATGGAACCAACCCTGAAATCGCAAAAAATAAATCAGATGGTCGCTACATTTGTGTTCACTTAAATAGATAAAATGTAGGGACCACCTGATTTTGTTTTCGCGATTTCAGGGTTGGTCCCATAGTAAAAGTTGTTCATAATGATGAGTACAATGACCCCTTTTCGGGAAATAAGCGATTCAAATATCAACATGTATACATTATATCTGACGACCTCTGTGGTCTAGTGGTTCGAGTGTCGGACTGCTGATAACGAGGTCGTGGGTTCGATTCCCACAGGACACAAATATTTGTGTGATGAACATAAGTGTTTGTGTTGGTCTGGGTGTGTTGCTTATGTATTATAAGTATGTATTTACAAAAAAAAAGTATATACGTATTATATCCATTGTCTAGTAACCATACCACAAGCTCTGCTTAGTTTGGGACTAGATGGTGCTGTGTAAAAATGTCCCAAAGATATTTATTTATATATTTATTTATTTATATTATATTACATTAGCGTTTTTAATTTTTGAATTGTGTAAATTTTCATTTCAATTTATTTTGTATGTGTGTTAATTTTATTTTATTTTATGTGGTTTATGGGTTCAGGTGCCCGAAATAAAGAAATTTTAATTTAATTTAATTATTAGAGCTACAAGATGGCACTTACACTGGTATAAATGAAGTGGAGTTGAGAGGTGACTGAATTGCATCATTTATTTAAGTACCTACTGTTTTTCATATTATATTTACTACCTACCAGTGATATTTATAAACATAAAAAAAGTAATAACCGACTACAAAAAGAATAAAAAAATAAAATTTGTGTGAAACTGTTTAGGAAGTAAGTGCCTTTGATTCGGTTTGATTTAAGAAAATACTGGCACGGACTTCCAAACTGTTTTGCACAAATTTTATTATTTTATTCTTTTTTAAAGTCGGATTTTACTTTTTTTTAAAGTTTATTTTGTTTTTCTATTTTGAGTGGCATTAACAATGATACAAATGATACTTTCTGAATGCAAATGCTTGATTTATATGTATGCCTATAATATTTGAGGAGTTTCCTCAATTCCACATGGATCCCATCATCAAAACTGAATTTTGACCAATCTGGAAGTATTATAACCTTTCAAAAAAAAAAAAAAAAAAATCGAAATCGGTTTATAATATTGACATATATAATAAATTCTTGTTACATGTCAAAAACTGACCAAACATGTTGGACATATTTACTATTAAATCATAATCATAAAATCAATCAAATCATAAAATAATAATCATATAATAGTAGTATTACTATTTCAGAGCTTTTGTACCGTGTTTTATGAGCAAAATAAATGATTATGATTATAAATGACGGAGTTCTGAGGTAACAAACATTAAAAAAAAAATACAACCGAATCGAGAACCTCCTCCTTTTTTGAAGTCGGTTAAAAAATACAGATAGATAGATATAATATACTTTATTGTACACCATGAAAATAGTAGTAAACAGGAACAACGTACAAATTATGGGTACATGGGCGGTCTTATCGCTAAAAGCGATATCTTCCAGACAACCTTTGGAGAACCTACCTTTTAGAGATTGGATACATAGGCAATGTCTTAATAAATTACAATTTATTTGGAAAGGTAGTATTCTTTAACTAATTTTTTAAATGAAAACAGTGACTGAGCTCGCCGTATAGACACAGGTAACTCATTCCACAGACAGACAGATATGTTACTTGCGCTCGCAATCTGAAGACTCGAAAACTTGCTTACAGCGACAGGGGCTGTGTTGTCGCTGCTTCCTTACTATGAAGTTTTTCTATTAATCCGCATCAAGTAAGGCGCCGAGCGTGAACGGTGAGAAAAAAAAACTAAAATGTCGTCGTGTGTGTACAGAAAGTGTTCCTTCCAGATAGGACGCGAAAGTAACTTGAAGTAACCAACTTAGTTACTTTCTACTAGTTTATGTGTATTGTGCTGCCGGTGCGTACGGAACATTTTTTTCGTTTGTTTTTAGAGGGTATGACATATCCATACTTTTAAATATCATTGCTACCTACCTATATTTTCGATTTCAGTCGGCATATAGTAAAAGCCACAGCCAACCCACCTGCCAAGCGTGGCGATTATGGCACATCCCTTTGGGGGAGGCCTTTGTGCAGCAGTGGACGTCTTTAGCACTATCGCTTCATCAATAATTTTTTTCATATCTGGGGCGACCCACCATGTTCTATAACAAGATGGGTCGCCCCAGATATCGCTGGAGAGATGTTGTGGAGCCTGATCTGTGTGAGCTTCAAGCTACCAACTGGCGAGATATCGCGCAAGATCGAGGAAAGTGGAGGGAGAGTTCTCGTTTCGGAGGCCATGACTCACTTGGGTCGCTGAGCCAGAGGAGTTAGTGAGTAAGAACAAGGTCCAAGAGCTACAGGTTTAGACTACTAATAGTCTTACAGATACAGGAGGTACGCAAGGTTCACACAAATAATGATAAAATGTAACCGAGCGGTGACGGGAGGAAACCGACAGTACATGTAAAACTAGTTGCATATGATATGGTGGGCAAGTTGCTCTGTTTTAATATCGGCCATTTTGCAGACCTAATGCACACCTCTGACACTCAATACAATATAAATGCTAGTACCACCTACATACACCAGATTACGTCTGTATATGACCGCACACACACATAAAGGTTAGGGATGCTCGCCGCTCGTAATGCCGACTCACTTCTCAGTAGCCGCAAAGCAAAAGTCGAAACAATAATCCGGTAAACCTGCTTTATTTGCCAGAATATGGTATTCATAAAGGTTTAGGTGACTTAGTCAGGTGCCATAGTCCACCTTGTGGGGGGCCTACTCACGCTGCGCCTTCCAGTACGCGATCGCCATTCCAGAACTTTGTTTGTATTGCGTCATAGTCAAACATATTATTTACCTACTCCCAACTTTCCAATAATAACAACTGAAATTACCCTTGAGATTTACTACTCAAAATAGTGCGTCTATTTATAAATTATTATAACAACATTGCTACGAGAAAGCAGGTCTATAAATAAAATTATAACCTATTCTTTTTCGCTTGTATTAATTACTCCCACACAATCATGTGACTGCAGTGTATTTCTAAGCAAAGTATAAGCCAATCCGTCTCCAGAAATAAATGTCGTTAAAGATGACTAAGATATTATATCGATATGGGAGGCAGCGTCCTTCATCCCGGGAAAGCTCGTTGACTTCTCCAGTTGTCGCGCTGATGTATCTCAGCACAAGGTCTCTCACCTTCAGATCCTAGGAAATTGATCCGGATAGGAGGCTCGGCGCCTTGAAAGAGATTGTATGCTGTCCCCGTATTACCCTGACGTCCATTGCCTGCTGCAGCCTACGCAGCAATGCAACAGACAGGACGTAAGGGAAAGTCTTCATGGACGCACTCCGCCCGGGGAAGGCGGAGTCAGTGTCGGACTCTTATCAACTAAAAACCACCAAAGTGTTCCTTTAAAAAAAAAAGTGTTCAAAGTGTGTGTGTGTTGTGTGTGTTTCAAAGTGTTTCTTTTTGTTTTTTTTCCTTTTGTTTTTTTTTTTTTGACGACCTCTGTGGTCTAGTGGTTCGAGTGTCGGACTGCTGATCACGAGGTCGTGGGTTCGATTCCCACAGGACACAAATATTTGTGTGATGAACATAAGTGTTTGTGTTGGTCTGGGTGTGTTGCTTATGCTTATGTATTATAAGTATGTATTTACAAAAAAAAAAAGTATATACGTATTATATCCATGGTCTAGTACCCATACCACAAGCTCTGCTTAGTTTGGGACTAGATGGTGCTGTGTAAAAATGTCCCAAAGATATATTTTTTTTTTAATGACCCTTGGCCGGGGGCATGGGAAACTCCCATATTCGCCCAACCATCCCCGGCAGGTTCCAGCTCGCCGCTAGCAGACGTGTACCTTCTCCCCGTGCGGCAACCACGTGGAACACTACGCGCCACCGTCACGGGCCTTGACTGGTCAGGCGGCGTTCCACCCTAAGTCCGCCGCCCGCAGACCCACACCTAGGGTAGCTAGAGGTTGGCATACGCTGTCCTACGACGCCCAGGTCGTCGCCTGCGGATGGGAAGAAAGGTCATCGCCTGTCAAACCCTCTCCGCCAACTCTTTAGTGAGTATTACCTCCTCGGAGAAGGAGACCATGCCTTTCCAAGCACTCTCGCTCCCGACCATAGACAGAACCACGGCCGGAAGCGAGAGATCGCTGCCGCCTACTGCAGTGATGAGGTCACGGCGCTACGCGGTCCAAGCTGGGCACTCTGCCAGTGTGTGCTGAGGGTGTAAGGGCTCTGCATTATCTGTTCCTATCCTCGGCAGTGCAGTAGAAATTTAACAAGGTGAGTATAATTCCAAGTCGTCTCACTAACCTAGGTACAATAGTAAACAGATCATTATTAACTGCCGTGTTAACCCCTTGCTATTAAATTTAATGTAGATCCTTAAACTGAATAGCATTAGCCTTGATTGGGCGGGACTGGATTTGAAATAGACCACGATTTTTTGTTTTAGTTGGCAGAGCCATGACTTAATGAAACTGTATTTTCTGTTAAACTTTATCCAATAAAAAATCAAAAGATAAAAATTAAATATCTGTAAAGACACTTGTCATCTTTAGTCTTCCTGCAACCACGAACGCTGCAAAGCTTTCAAACCGTCAGGAAAACCAATTAAAATAATATACGCAATGTAATTGTGTTAAACTTGTTTGATTATAATGTGTAGAAATCACGAAAACCTAAGAAATTTTTAATCAAAAGATAATCAAATTGAGTTTTCATGGTAGCTTTGAGATTATAACTGCAAGTAGCAAATCCTTATAATATTATAAATTCGTGAGTATGGATATTTGTTTTCAATTCTTCAGGCTATGTCGGTTACTTTCGTTCTCTTGCGAATCACCTAATTTCTGGAAATTCGTACGCTGCGATACGATGCGTACGATACCGATAGGTCGACGCGTGCCTTAAAAGCAGTTTGTACTTCACTATATATATATACTATGTTGCACGTAAGATGAATAAAATTCACTTTCGATACTTACTGCATTTAATAATGAGTACCTTTGGATTGACGTCACTGGCCTTTTAATTCGTAACACATGATGGAAAAGGCTGCACATTCTAATTATTCATAACTTATTCACTATCATAACAATCATGTATTACGTTGTTTGTGTTGTAAAGCGAAATCATACTGCACGTAATTTCATTACATTGGTATGCCAGTACCTGGTGGAACATGTATTAGTTCAAAATAATGTTTTCTAAGACCTTATTGTACCATGTTTGATGCAAATAAATACTATTCTATTCTATTCTAAGTCCATACACATCGTTAGAGAGCTTCAAAATTGCTACTTGTTCCTAGTTAACAAATTTTGCTTATCTCAAGTTTTACAAAATTTTTAAAAAGTTGCACGTATCTTTAGGGACTCAATTTGAGTCTCTTCATTATTAATAAAAGTAAGTGACAAAAGTCATTTAGAAAAATATTGTTAAATAAATGTATAAATCCGTAAACGTCTAACATAATTATCTAAAACACATTCTATTTAAGCGAATCTAATTATTTCTTAACATAGGTAATCTTTAAAGAAAAATCGCAAGTAGAGACACTTTCCGACCGCACCGTCTCAGGACCACACACGATGAACGCACGCGCATACAACCAGATATTTCGTTTAATCCGACCACCAGCTTACATTTACAGCGTTCAAAACCACTTTCGCACTAACTTCACATACATTATGCAGTTTCGAAACCGCGAAGTTAACTTTGTCGAACGACGAGACGAAACCACGATATCGTCGAACAAATACGAAAGGATATTCAATCTTATAGGTTTAGATTTAAGGTTTCTAAGAACTGCAAAGTTATTTCTGCACGTTTGAAGTGTAGCGAATCGTATATTTTTTATTTTTGTATCACGATTTCGCAATTTTAAGGTGTTAGTTGTAATGACAGTAACAGTCAGGTTGCTAACTCGAAAATTATCAGTTATCACTGCTATCGTAGATCGATCGATTAGCTGAACAAATCATTGCATTAAGCTTTTACAATAATAACTCCTATTTCTGCTTAGATAAGTCGTTTAAGAGTAGAAGAGTACCTTCTTAAAAGCGCCAACGGTTCTCCACCCCCAAAATTTTGATTTCGTTGATTTTTTTGAAAGAAAGAAAGAAAAATGGTTTATTTACTACAGCCGGAGGCACGCAATAATATACAATTTTAATCATTTATAGATGATATGAGTTGTATTATAATTATTATTCCATTTATTCATTAAAGTACATATTTGTTTTTTTTTTTTTTACAAAAAACAAGAAATAAAAACATTTAAAAATATATAAAAACAGTAGCCCACCGGCATCAGGACAGGGTCCAAGCTACCATTATTATTATTAAGAGCCTGTACAGTCTCACTGCTGGGCAAAGGCCTCTCTACTCTCCTTCCACCTCTCTCTGTCTGTGGTTAATAAGAACCAGTCTTTTTGAATATTGTCCAGTTCATCATTCATATAATACAACTCCTAAAAGTATGTGTGCTCAACGGCTGCACCAAAATCTAAATGAAAAAAATTATTTTAAATCTTTCTACACCGTAAAATAGGTACTATGCTGTTACAAAAGGAAGAAAATTAGTTTTAGAGTTTTAGCAGAACATGACAGAAAAATTTAAAAGTAAGAATTAACGCCAAAGTGATTTAATATGAGTCAAAAAGTAAAATTATTGGGTGTCTTCAGTGACACTTGACACTACAAAACACCCATAAATGTAAGTACTCCAAATTGTGCCCTAATTGTTACTACTTATTGTACTTGTTGTATTGCTATTACTATACAACAAGTACTGATTTTATGTGAATAAATAAATTATTAAATTTTTTTTTTATTAAAACTTAACTAAATTGTAAAAATAATCCATTAAATAAATTGTTTCCTAATTGTTAGTTTCCAGTAAAGTTATTTTGTAATTTCTTAGGTTTTCGCGATCACTACACATTACTTATAATAAAACAAAGTTTAACCGGATTAAATCGCGTATATTATTTAAATTGGTATTCCTGACGTTTCGAAAGCGTTGCAGCATTTCAGGAATACCAATTTAAATAATATAAACGATTTAATCCGGCTGTTTGTTGGTTGTTTTGTTGTTGGTTGGGGTGCATTAAAAGAGCCTCCATGAGTGACGATATTTAACTGATCGTCCGGCGCACCCTGGGCAGTCAGCCCTGCTACCAACCTGCTGACTGGCTAATCTTTTCTCCACGGCATGAGCTGTTATCATTATGTAGCTCATGTCAACACGACAGAAAAAGAATCCGGTTAAACTTTGTTTTATTATAAAGTTACTTTGTTTTAACGTTATTTTTTAATTATTATAACTAATCAGTGAAATCGCAATAGTTATATGGATCAGTAACTTGCTTTTTCCTTTTTAAAGCAGTTAAGTACCCATTTGTTATTTGCTCCAATTCCAAGGAAACTTGTAAAATTTACATAAACTATTCTTCTCATTATTTGTGCAGTTCCCAACACGACAAGTCTTATGACCTATTTCCTTATTTAGCTCAAAAACATCGAAAAGACAGCGAATTTAGCGTGGGAATACAAAACACAGGCCTGATATGTTTCACATTTCTGCCCACTTTCTGTCACAGCGTGCGCTGCGATCGATTTGACTGTCCCCACCGCCATCTTGCACATAGCCAATAGTATCAAGAAAATTAAACCATCATCCGACCGGTGAGAAGTGCGAACAATTAATCTCGATACTTTAAATTCAGTTCATCCCATAAAGGAAAACGGACATACAAATAAGTTAGTTGATACCATAAATTTTTATCACACCACACACATTGCCATGTGTTATTTGCTACACCTCGAGTTCTAAAAAAGGGCATTATCAGCTTACAGCTTACCTCCGTTTGACGTTTAATTTGGCGGTAAAAATGCAAACGTCAGTTTGACAGTTAACTTTTTTACGTGTTAGCAGTGCGGCCGCGTTCCGTTCACCGCGCTAATGCTTAGTGGAAACATTAAGACGCTGCGTAAAAGAAATGTGCACATACAGCCTATGTCCGGTTGTTTAAGAACTTATATGCCTTTTTACTACCATTAACTTAAATAATATGATGTTTTTATAGGAAAAAAATGCGGCAGCTGTTTCTGTATAAGTTGTTAAAAATAAATGTTATTTTTATAGCTATGTATCAATGTTTATTTAATTTAATTGTTTGGTCAATGTTTATCCACCATTGTCATCTCTTGCAAATTAGTTTTGCACATGGCTACTAAACTACAACAAACCTCATTCTTTATAATAAGTAACTGAGTGATAAATTGTGGTAATTACTACCCAGTAGCGACTGAAATGCAACGAGACAAACTATACCTGTGTATATTATCCTTATTTGTACCTATTAGCTATGTGCACGACAGGGGGGGCACCGCCTAGCGGCCGCAATAAAAAACATTAATATTATTTTCGGGACCCGTGATGAATTAATTTAACAAATAGTTATTAAGCCATGTTTTGATAATGGTGCCGATTCTCTTGTCACAAAATTCTCTAAACTAGACTAAAAATCACCTAAATTTAGTTTAGTCCTGTCAAACGACGTTTTCTATTCTGAAATTCACTTTAAAACTAATTTTTGGTTTGACAGGACCAAAATTAGTTTAGTTATTCAACTTAGTAAAAATTGACATTTTGCTATTCTGTAATTGACGTTTTTCACCTAATATTAAAAATGTCAACCTAAATCTGACTATTTTTAGAAGGCATCAAAATACATGTCGACTATAATTAGTTATCAACAACTAAAATTGCAAAGCTTATTTTATTCATTTTTATAGTTTTTAGGTAGTTTAAAATAAATAATGGATGCCTACTATGTGGTTGCAGCTGTTGTAGATTCAGCAGAAAGGTAAATTGTTCATAGAAATATACAATGAAATTTATAATTTCGATAAGAAGAGGTACCTATATAATAAAGGATAAGAAGTACATAAATCCATACAATGGGAAAAAAAAAACTATGTTTGACATTCAATTCTATCATTTTATGCTAATATGTGTCCCTAAAAAGCCTGAATTCACAAATCTTCCCTCTTTTGGGGAGAAAGTCTCCAAGTTTGTAATCCTGCGTGGTACTTTGTACTTTTTAGCTTATTTCTAATTTATTCAACTTTTTTGAGATTTTTCGTGTCCTGGGTGCTAGAACTTTTTAACCACGTCTTTAAAAAGGGAAATTCCAGCTTTTTAAATTAAAGAAATAGTTTATTATTGTGATTGCCCATGGAATTCAAAGGTCCTTGCGTTTTTTGCAAATAGCTCTGTTTCTCGTTGTTTAAGATATACAATATGATAAGCTGCACTAATAACAATATATCTCCTTTGATAGGTACTCTTAGGCCCGTATTACAGAAGGTTCCTCAAGTACAGTTTAACTCCAATCACCTGATCACTACTTAAGGATAGAATCGTTACATGAGTATCGGTCTTATTCCAGAACGGTAATTATTATAAACTTTAATTCAACAACATAACACACGAATTTGACCTGAATTAAAATCGAAATCTCTACTCAAGCGTAGTCTGGACCACACTAGAGTGATTGATTACAGATCAAATCTCTGCTCAAATACCGAAACAGGTGACAGTTTAAAATAAAGCTAAACTCAGCTGAACTGTGATCAATAAATCTCTGCTTGAGGAACGTTCTAAAATCAAAGCTCAACTCAAAACTAGTTTTAAACAGTGATCAACGCTTGAGTATCGTTCTGTAATACGGGCCGTAGAAAATAATAACCTAGCTCTTTGATCTGATCACATTATTCCAATTTATATATTATTGAAAATATAAAACAAAAATGTACTTTATTTCGTGACATGATTGTTTCTTCTTAATTTTAATGATAAACTAATAATTCCAAATATAATTATTATCTAATTTCCTTCTGTTTTTGTGAACTTTCGGTCATTCCATTCACTCTTTAATATATATTTTTTAATGTACTGGTAACACCGCCAATTCAACTTAGATGCGTCAAACTCAATTATTAGAGCTGTCAACAAGTTTTCTAAAATAAGAAAAAGATAAATACAAATAAGTTTTATGATTTTCTAAACTAAAATTTGTAAATTTTAGTTAAAGTTAGGTTTAGGTGGGTGTACAAGAGAATCGGCACCAATATCAACTAAATAAAGTTAAAAATTTAGAGTTGAATGTGTAACATTGAAGGTTTTATTTTATACAAACCTTATCCTGACAATTAAAGAAATAAGAAAGAAAAAAAAAAAAAATTGCCACAACAAGACATGCGGTGGGTGAACATAAAATATAACTACTTAGGTAGGTACATTTTAGGAATTATAGTGATATAGTTCCCGACACGAGACGTGAGCACAAATTGTACCTGCGTGATAGTCTCTGTCGTCACTGTATTCTAGTATTCTGTTTTCTACGTATATTCAATTATGCATTATCATATAATTAAGCCAATGCAAGTGCCAGTTTCTGGTCTGTTATACTGTGAACAGAGATTCGAACACTTACGCAGTGGAATCTGTGCTCACGACTCGTGCGCAACTATACATAGTTGTAATTACGAACACACGTAGGTACTTCTCCGCCAAATAGTGATGCTTGCATTGCATTGCTGTGTTTCGGTCTGAAGGGTACGGGTGCCGGTGAAATTACAATCACATGAGACGTTCAATCTTCATGTCTCAGTTTGGCGAACCGACTTGCGGTACCATTTAGGCAACAGAGAAGGTGGTATTCAAGTTGTTATGGGCAAAGGTAACCGCTTAACATCAGGTGGGCCTTTGGCTCGTTTCAACATCCAATACTATAAAAAAAAAACAAACAGCCAGATAGATGATTTTCTATTTATATAGTTTAGTAGGAATACATAATTATAGTAGGATACATTTGAGCCGATACCTACTGGCAAATAACCTGAACTTCGGCACCACAATCGAGGCAAAGGCTCAAACTGCGGCCAAAAACTTCTAATTCACTCCTGGACAGCTTTTCACTTTATATAAAGCTCAAGTCCGATCGTGTATGGAGTATTGCAGTCACTTATGGGATGATAACAGCAAAATACCAGCTTGCCGCTCTTGACTCGATTCAACGTAAAGCTGAGAGGCTAATTGGTGATGAACTGCTAGTAAAATCTTAAAATCCAAGCTACAAAGCTTAGCCCATAGACGCACAATTGCTTGTTTGTCAGTGTTCTACAGGCTGTACTTTGGAGAGTGTGCGCAAGAGCTACATGAGCTTATTCCGCCTTCTCTTTTCTTTCATCGACTACACGACGCACTGCAGGATATCATCCACATTTCGTAGAAATCCCTACTATCAGGACCAAGCGCTTTGAGAACTCTTTCATAATGCGCACAGCAAAGTTGTGGAATTCACTGCCTGCATCTGTATTTCCGGGCACTTACAACCCTAACGCCTTTAAAGCTGGAGTGAATCGGCACCAAAGGCAATTGCAATTGGCAGGTCTGCTCGCTCCATCGTCGACCACATCTTGACAAAGCTGTCTAGATACAGACAAGAGCACACCTATATTTTATTTAAAAAAAAAGACGTGTGGCACTCGGAGACTGCCGCGGTAAAGCTATTGCATAGCATTTTTTATGTAAATACAAAGAGGAGGCACCCTAACGCCGAAACTCTAAGCAGGCATGAGTCACCAGATTGCGGGGCGAAGAGGGGGATTACGCATGCGCAGTAACGCCGATACAACCAATGCCAGCTAGAGGCGATTTGCAGAACTAAAGAGACAAGAGTGATATTTCAAAAAGTCATTAAAAGTTCTGCTATTCATCGATAGATGGCAAAACTAAAAAGTATCACCGCTGTGCCGGTCGGAGTACAGGGTGTTAGGTTATTTTCGTTACGGAATTTCTGGATTCGGTCTCCACGCTCAAGGCCCGCGATAGAAGCTATGCAATAGCTTAAAAAAAAAACTTGAACAGAGATGATGTCACTGCGCATGTTACTGTAATGCTATAAATATTAGAATATTATAGATAACTAAAGGTACCTAAACAGCCAAAGTATGACTCCAACCCCAGACATCAGAACTGAGAAGCTAAGCATGGAGTCCAAAATTTTTAAACCACAGAATAACAAAAATTCTAAATCAACTAATTACACGCTTAATATTTATAAAAATCTATGGTTTTACAACAAAGTCGGCCATTATTTTTTATGATACGTCAATAAAAACAACCATCAAATTATACAATAAAATAATTAAATTTGCAAATTGAATGTCATAATCAAGATTTTTTGTAACTCACAATCAATTTGAGAGTGTGAAAACCTTAATTTTACACGTGTGATTTTATTTTAACTTGTTTTGATTTTGGAACCTCAAATGAATACAAAATTAATCGTAGGTATTTTACATTTAAAAAATTATATTACAAGATGGCGAAACGAGTGTAAGTCTCACCTGGGATTAAGCGGTTACCTTTGTCCATAACTGCAATACCACCTAGGCTGTTGCCTTAATGGTACCACAAGTCGGTTCGCCAAACTGAGACATGAAGATGGAAAGTCTCATGTGATTGTAATTTCACCGGTACCCATCCCCTTCAGATCAAAACACAGCAATGCATCACTGTTTGGCGGAGAAGTAGGTACGGTGGTAGTAAGGAGTTAAGGACACCATGCACCTGAAGGATATTTGTTTTCGCGATGCTTACTAGACGATGCCGCGACATGTGTACTGAGAGGGGTGAGCATGGTTTGAGGTGCATGTGTGTGTGTGAGTGCTGGTTGTACACGAAGGAGCATAGTTTGTTTTGGCTTCACTATGATTGTTCGCAGCACTTTGTCTATATTTTATACTACGTCTGTGTATTATCCAGACCAAGTTAAGAAAGAATTTTAATAGTCAAATATTAGGTGTCGAACCAAATTGGCGTGACAAAAAATGTGAGGGGGCGCGAGTTACCCTCACCCTTATTTTAAAGTAGGTATCATGTAAGGTTTAAATTCTTTATTTTGTTACTTAAATTACTTTGACTGTTTCACTACTGTGTTTTAAATTAATACACTGGAACTCTGTACACAGTGGTCTAGATAGGCAATTTAAAGATTTTTTGAGATTGATGCACTGAAAAAAATAAAACGAGACTTTTTACTGTTCTTGTACAGTAAAAAAAAACGGTTCAGGCCAACGATGTCTATCTAAATACCTCAGTGGTTCAGGCAACTTATTTTTATAATAACTTCTTAGGTTTTCGCGATCACTACACATTATAATAAAACAAAGTTTAACCGGATTAAATCGCGTATATTATTTAAACTTAAACTTAACTTTGTTTTATTATAACTTATTTTTATGTTAAAATAAATGATTACGGACTTTATTTTCACTGTTTTTTCAGTTATTTTCACTGTTTTTTCAGTTAGTTTTACTTCTTTGGACAATTGGCTCTCTTTTTACTGACCAAAGCGGTGAATATTACCGAAAAATTGATGTTTTTTTTTTCAGTGTGATTTTCTTTTATACAAACCTTGTCCTGACAATTAAAGAAATACGAAAGAAAGAAAAATGATTTATTGCCACAACAAGACATGCGGTCGGTGAACATAAAATATACCTAAAGGCTTCTAGAAATAATTTATCAACAAAAACGAAACATAGGGGTACAGAAAATATCAAAGACTTTGTATGAAAATATGATATTTATTTTACTCTAAAAAAAATTGAACCGACGAAAACAAACTGAAAAGCGAGAATTTAAATGAAGCTTTTTAGTCTTATAGCTATTCAATTTTAATTTTAATTTCTCATCTATATTTACTTTTATATATATACCGAGGGGCTCGTGGCGAAGCAACGACTGCGCGGATTGTACGATCTGCAAGGTTAAGCTGCAGTTGCCGCAGTCAGTCTGTGGATGGGTGACCGTTTCGTTACACATCTAGACCTCTCCGTGCCTCGGAGAGCACGTTAAGCTGTCGGTCCCGGTTGTCATACGAATATCTATGGCAGTCGTTACGGGTAGTCAGAAGCCTGAAAGTCTGACAACTGGTCTAACCTCCGAATGTCAGTATTTCCCAGTAACTGGGTTGCGGGGGTCTGATGGCAGTCGCGCCGTGTAAAATACTGATGTTCAGCCGCATCTGGCTAGACTGGAAGCCGACCCCAATATAATTGGGAAAAGGCTCGGAGGTTGATGATTTACTTTTCGAATTCATATGCGGATTTATATTCGATTATCACTTGCTTTAACGGTGAAGGAAAACATCGTGAGGAAACCTGCACACCCGAGAGTGCTCCATACAGTTCTCAATGGTGTGTGTAGTCCGCCAACTCGCACTAAGCCAGCGTGGTGGACTAAGGCCTTAGCCTTCTCATACTGAGAAGAGGCCTGTGCCCGCCCAGCAGTGGGACAGTAATGGGCTAGTTATGTTATGTATATTTACTTATATTATAAAGAGGAAAGATTTGTATTGATTTGGAGTGTTTGTGTTGGTCTGGGTGTTTACAAAAAAAGTATATAAGTATTTATATCCATTGTTTAGTACCCATAGTACAAGCATTGCTTAGTTTGGGACTAGATAGTGCTGTGTAAAAATGTACCAAAAATATTTTGAAGTAAAACTTCTTTATGCACTCTTGAAGTTTGGGGGTAAGCCAAACTAATCTCAAAGGTTTTTTTTTTTTTACCATTTTTACACACCACCATCTAGTCCCAAACTAAGCAGAGCTTGTGCTATGGGTACTAGACAATGTATATAATACATGTATACTTTTTTTTTTGTAAATACATACTTATAATACATAAGAAATACCCAGACCAACACAAACACTCATTTTCATCACACAAATAATTGTGTCCTGTGGGAATCGAAACCACGACCTCGTGATCAGCAGTCCGACCCTCGACCACTAGACCACAGACGTCGTCAATAGGGAAGGTGACAATTTTTTTTTCGTTTTTATTAGAAATTTCGAAACATTTTCAAGAAAAATAAGCAACAGCGAAAAAACCAATAAAATATTTAATAATATATCCAAGTTATAAGCGATTTAAATTTGTTCACTAGACAGAGACAGCACTATTAAAGAATGACGTCATTGTACAAAACCTTCGTAGTAACTTGACATATCTCTGAACAAAGTCCGTTTGCACGACAAGGATAGAAAATGCCCCTTCCAAGAACATAAAAAGCGTGTATCTCTTTAATTTTTTGGTGGATATTGTTTATTCTTTATACAATGTTGGCCTTTCTGTACCTTCTTTTAAATAATATAAAAATTTTCGTAATTTTTAACAGTAGTCAACTACCGGATTCGACGTTGGTGACATTAATGACCTAAGTGTCGCAAATAAACGGCAATCAGGAACAGAGAACAGGGTTCTATGCCACCTTTTTAACGTTTTTTAGTTCCTACAAGGAACCCTTATAGTTTCGTCATGTCCTGTCTGTCTGTCTGTCCTAATCCTTTACAGCTTAATAACTTCTACAGTTATAAACATAAGTACATGTAATTTTGTTAAAAAATAGTTTCAATATAGATCTCAATTTTAAAAGAACAAGAAAATCGTAATTATGTATTTTAGGGGTGGCGTCCATACATGGGAAAAGGGGATGAAAATATTTTTTTCGCTGCACCCCCTTGTGTGGGGTATCATTGAATAGGTCTACTAAACTGAAGGTGATGTTTCGTACATCACTTTTTTATCAGGTGTACCACCTGCGAAATATAGCCCGCCAAAATGACTTGCAATGTGTCCCCCCCCCCCTGCCATTTCTAAAGTATGCAAAGTAGAAACTTATAGTCCTCTACGTTGATAGATCTTTATAAAAACTCTCTTTTAAAATTATTTTGAGTATAATGTGATTATAAATTTTCGAGTTATAGAGAGAAAACTGAAAAATACTTAAGACGTCCTAGTTCAAAGGTCATTGACTTTAGAGAAAAACGATCTTAGCAAAGAAAGCCTCTTTAATTACTTACTATTTGCAAAAATCACAAAAATTCACTTTGTGGTATGTTGACATGACACACTTCTTAAATTTGGCCCGCTAGATGGCGCTGTATGACAACACACTGAGTCGCCAGTGCTGCCGTCTATTGTAAAAAGAGCAAAAACTAAAATAGCCATGATTAATATTTGATTTGATTCGTTTGTAATTACACCTACCCACGGAAGCCTATAATACTGAGCATGGTCCAACATGCTCTTGGCCGGTTTTTAAGAATCACACCATTTCTACCAACATTTAAAGCGATCATTCGAGTTGAAAATCTAATTAAAAACAAAACGATGTTCAATCATAAATCTTTTTTTCAGTAAACAAATAACAAACAGTTTACTACATCTTATAAATGTCTGTCTGTTTGTCTGTTCGTAATTTATACATTTTTGTTTAAACTTGTTTTATGGCAGATACATAGCTGGCTTTTGGTAACGTTATTATTGTAACTTGTAAGCAAGAAAGAATAAAAAAGCGGACGGAATCTCTCAAAACAATAAGTGAAGCACCTATATACATGCTGAAATTAGAATAGCTTATTTCCCGAAAAGGGGTCATTGTACTCATCATTATGAACAACATTTACTATGAGACCAACCCTGAAATCGCGAAAAAAATATCAGTTGGTCTCTACATTTGTGTTCACTTAAATCGATAAAATGTAGGGACCACCTGACTTTTTTTTCGCGATTTCAGGGTTGGTCCCATAGTAAAAGTTGTTCATAATGATGAGTACAATGACCCCTTTTCGGGAAAAAAGCGATTCAAATTTCAGCGTGTATAAGACGGCTCGCTTAAAAGTAAGGGCTGGCACGAACACATTCACACGCATAAGACAAACAGCCAGCAATAATAATTCTCTACAATCATAATTATAATACTCTCGCCGTCAATTCTAAAACAATAGTAAACCATAAACTAATAACAAACGCTTTAGCTCACGATCTCTTTTATCATCGAGTGGAAGCGCGATAAATTATGCGCGTGCGACGCTCCAAGACGTTAGCGCCATCTAGCGGACGCTGTGGGAAATTGGAACGGGTTCAACGTTTGAATTTGATTGGCGCCGGGGATTAATATTGGTAATAATTATACTTCTACGAGTTTTTCAATTTATATTAGATGGGTAGGTATACAGAATTAGTAATAGTTACAAAGAAATCTATTTATATTAGGTAATAGGAACAGATTTTTTAAGTAATAATTACAAAAAAATACCTATTTATATTAGGTGGGTACAGAGATTATTTAGTAATATTAGGTCCTTACATATGAAATTAGCGTTTTGTCGTACTGACCACTTTGATCTGAAGTATCTCCTCTTTGGTTAAGAATTCCAAATTCAAATTTATAAATTCATTAAATGGTACATTTGAGTTTTGAAAACAGTCATTCATTTGTTTTTTCCTCATTATTTTTTTCTTTGGCGTCGCTTATTACCGCACTATGGAAAACATGAAATATCGGTATATTTACGAGTACAAGTTCTACCGTGGCACCAGTGCTGCAGAAACAGCTCGAAGGATTAATGATGTGTACGGCGCTGGTGTCGCAAAAGAAAGCAAGGAACGTTTTTGGTTTCAACGTTTTCGTTCTGGAAATTTCGACCTTCAGAACCAACCCCGTGGACGGCCGGAGACCAAAGTGGAAAATGGAGAATTAAAGGCTATTGTGGAAGCGGATCCATCACAAAGCACTTCAGAGATAGCTGCAGGCTTCGGGGTAAGTGATAAAACTGTATTAATTCACTTGAAGCAAATCGGGAAAGTAAAAAAACTTGAACGATGGGTACCTCATGAATTGAGTGAATCGAACTTGCAAAAACGCGTCGACTGCTGTGTTACTTTGCTCAACCGACACAATAATGAAGGGATTTTAAATCGAATCATTACATGTGATGAAAAGTGGATACTGTACGATAATCGGAAGCGCCAGTCGCAATGGCTGAACCCTGGAGACCCAGCCAAATCCTGCCCTAAACGAAAATTGACTAAGAAAAAGTTACTTGTGAGTGTTTGGTGGACTAGCGCCGGTGTTGTTCACTACAGCTTTCTAAAATCTGGCCAGACGATTACGGCAGATATCTATTGTCAGCAACTGCAAACCATGAAGGAAGAACTAGCTGCTAAACAACCGAGATTGGTCAATCGCTCAAGGCCACTGCTGCTTCACGACAACGCAAGACCACACACTGCACAACAAACAACCACTAAGTTAGATGAGCTACAATTGGAATGTCTGCGACATCCACCGTACTCCCCGGACCTTGCTCCAACAGATTACCATTTTTTCCGGAATTTGGACAACCTCTTACAAGGAAAAAAAATCAAGTCTGAGGCGGCAGTCCAAACCGCCTTCAAAGAGTTTATTGTTTCTCGCCCCCATGGTTTTTTTAGTAAAGGGATCAATGAACTACCTATGAGTTGGCAAAAGTGCATAGATAACAACGGTGCATACTTTGATTAATTAAATATATTTTACAAAAAAAAAAAAAACTTTAGATTACTCCCGTACAAAACGCCAATTTCATATGTAAGAACCTAATAGTTACAAAATATTTCTATTTATATTAGGTGGGTACCACAGTGGGTACAGAATTCAGTAATAGTTACAAATTTATTTCCGTAGTAATAGAAAACTCTAGTTACATCTTCTACAAAAGTAGATTTTCGACATAGGCGTTCGTTTTCAGCCATTTAAGTGACACAGACATAGTAAAAAATATAGACTAAGTGCTGCGTACAACCATAGTGAAGCCAACAAAAAACGTGCATCTTCATGTACAACCAGTGCTCACGCACACACCTGCACCTTAAACCGTGCTCACCCCTCTCAGTTCACATGTCGCGGCATCTTCCAGTAAGCATCGCGAAAACAAATATCCTTCAGGTGCATGGTGATTGGTGTGTACGTGAGTACTGGTTGTACATGAAGGAGCACGGTTTTTGTTGGCTTCACTATGGTTGTTCGCAGCACTTAGTCTATATTTGTGATCAAATAACTCAATGTATTTCTTATTGTGGTGAGTTTTTATGGTGAGCTTATCCACTTTTGGGCATCCCACTTTTGGGGAAAGCAGCCGTTAAAAAAGTGGATTTTGTATTTTCTATCGGCAAGAACAGTAGAAAAACTCAAGTTTATTATGCGTGAGGATGATAAAATAATAGCAACTGTATTATTATAAAAGAATATCTACAATATAGGTGTTGAAATGTATACATAATTAACATATATACAGCCTTATATAGTTGAGACGATAAATTATATGATTTGCGTAAGAAATACGATTAGTCACACATTATATGGCGTTATTAATGTTTTATGCTAAATAGAAGAGTATTTTCCGTAGCAGGCTTTTAAAACTATGACAAAGAAATAAAGAAAAAATTGTTTATTTAAAGTGGAGTTATAGTTATTTTTATAAGAATTTCATGCAGTAATACCTAATTAGTTACACAGAAACAATCTGCATGTCTCATTTTGGCGAACAAACTAGCGGTACCATTTAGGCAACAGCCTAGGTGGTATTGCAGTTGTTATGGGCAAAGGTAACCGCTTAATATCAGGTGGCCATTACAAGCTACAAACGCAGACGTGGCAAACGCAGCGTAGGGTAGACCGACGACCTGAAGAACGTGGCTGGGGGGACTGGATGCCTTTAGTGCCTTCCCTTTTTCCACTTGTCCCCGTCTTTTGCCTTCCTTCAGATAGGAGTCAAGTTATTCCCGCCACACGGTGGGCTGAAAATCGGGTTTCATAGACTTCAATTTGCAAGTACCGGATTTTTTGCCGGATATCGCTTATATTAGTTATTACTATATTCAAAAATGACACCCGAGTTAATTCTGCACAAAAACGAAGAATTATACATATATTTTTTTTGAAAAATTTGTATGAAGCTAGTATGAAAAAGTTAATTATCTCGTAAACAGCAAGGAAAACCGTAATATCCTTACCGGTGGTATAGTACGAATTATTTATGATTTTTTGATATATATCATATAACGGTTATCGCTGTTAATTTTATTTTAAAAATCGTCATTTTATTTTTTAATTTTTTATGTATGAAACGGTTCCTTTTAGTGACTAAATTAAGAACATAGATAATTATGAAGAATTTTACTGACCCAAATATTAAGAATATATAAAACAAGAAAAATATTTTAAAAAATAGCAAAAATAGAAAAAATTAAATCAAATATTATTCATTTTCCTTATCTCTGTCGTTGTCGGACGGACTCCAATTCTGAGTCAAAATCCAGATTGGATATATCGAAAAACTCGACTTTTCAGTCCACCTTGCGCCATCTCCTTAAAAAAAAAATACCCTGGCCAGGCCCAGAAATCATTATATTACTTAAAAAACATAACCCTATCTTTGCAGTCACACAGTCGGGTATAACATTCATTTTTTCTATGTAGCTCTTTTTCTTGAATTTTAAATTTTATTTCATGAATGGAAATCATAATAAATTATATCCCAGACACACCGTAATGAGTTTAAATTGTAGCAGACATATTAATTATATTTCAGCTCTAATTACAGCATTTGTGTAAACAAAATTAAAATAGGGTGAAACATCCAATTAATGGCTGTTGTAATATTTTATCAGTAAGTAGGAAAACCTGGTAAATTATTGTTTTCTTGGATTTATTATCCCTTACAGCAACTATGATACATTGAGCAATTTTTTTTTCAAACAGCCGTATAACCTAATATATGGCAGATAATACTTTTCATATATTAAAAGTCCTCACATGTATAAAAATGCTATTATATAAAGTATAGAAGATAAATAGATAGAATATTCTTTATTGTACACCATTAACATAATTAAACTTAGGACTAACACAAAATAAGGGTACATTGGCGGTCTTATCGCTAATAACGATATCTTCCAGACAACCTTTGGATGGACAAGGAAGACGTGAGAAATAGATGGGGGCAGTATGTGGTGCACTTTCATAAAGTTTACTAATATATATAATAAATAAATAAATACAAGAAATCTCGAAAAACATAAAAAAAAAACAAAGTTTTTATTCCTGGTCTATCTTCAAAACGGTAATACATACCAGCATCAAACTTGATTTGATTATAGTGATAGTGAAATAGGGCAGATATAGACATATGTCGTGGTACCTGCGTAAGAAAGAGATGCAAAAAATCAAATTTCGCGCACGGTGCATGATGTCTTTTTATGAACCCTCGTAAAATTAATCAGTTTCTATGGGGTATCAGGTAGATGGGTGGTCCGGAATCCTTACTGCGTGAGTCCGACTCGCACTTGGGTGTTATTTTTAAATATTGATACTTATGACTTATTAGTAAGAATATTTACTATGCTTAGTAGTAGTAGAGCTCCTTGTGAAGGAGCTTGTCGGGGAAGTACTACCACCGTACCTACTTCTGTCGCCAAACAGTAATGCTTGCATTGATGTGTTCTGGTGCTCGTGGTTCGGGTGCCGGGGACATTTTAATCACATGACACTTTACATCTTCATGTCTCAGTTTTGCAGTTACAAAACCATTTATATTTAAGCAACAGCCTAGGTGGTATTGCAGTTGTTATGTGCAAAGGTAACCGCATAAATAAATAAGTAAATGGTTAGCAAAGAACAAAAGAGGTATTAAAAAGTCATATTATTATAAAAAAAACTAGCAACAATATTTTATAATAATCATTGTTTAGCAGCTTGTGGTTTAAACGTGTATTTATTTAATTTATCGTAACCACAATCGCTCAAAAGTGAACTCAGAACAGCTTTTTAAAATATCAGTTGCTAGCTCATCGGAGCCTACTGCGTTTGTGTTGTTCAGTGATGAATATTTTTTTTTGTATCTCATCGTAACTGTATGGTTTTAAAAATATGCTATTATATATAGACTTTTTAAGAGTCATACTTCGACATATACCTATGACCTATGTACTAGACTCGCGATTTCGAATAAGCAACTTGTTCCAAATTCAGTTGACGCAACCTACCGCCATCTAGTATCGATGTGTGGAAGTTGCGTAATGCAAGCATTGTAAGCGAGAAGTTGCGTAATAGAAGCAGAATATAGCACTGTTAGAAAGAAAGAAAGAAAGAAACACATTTATTGGACACAAATCGACAAACACATACACAACAACAATAGCAACAAAAAGACAAACAAGTGTAATAATAAAATTATGACAAAAAAAGAAACAATATTATTGACGCGCACAACATGAACACAAAAGGGTATAGCAGGGGATGGTACTAGCACGACAGTAACCAGTAGGTGTTGCTCTAATCATAAGAAAGAGAAGAAATAGGTAACATTGCTAGGTTATTGTACATTGCTGGTCTCGCTGTGGCATTATGTGTCCAAAAGGCCACAAGCTCAGCTAATGCTACAGGTCTAACTGCAGCGCTGATTTTCAGCTGAGCCTAGGCCTGGCCTGAGGCCTGTTCCTAAACCACCAATTTTATATCTGGTACCACCTGTATTCTACGCAAATAAATGATTCTTTCTTTCTTAGACTTTCCTGCTTTTGCTTCGTAATGGACTTGGCCTTAGTTTTTTTAAAATTAAATTCACTAGTTATCGCCTTTGTTACGAAGGGGTTTCTGGAAGTGAACCATGGTGTGCGGGTTCTCCTGAACCTGGGAATGATGAATGCAATAACACGAAGAATCAAGACATGTTGTTTATTCCAAGTTTCGCGGCTAACCGAGGGCCAAATGACAGTTAAACGTTATTTTATAATTTCTAGGAATCTAGTGTTGCCAACGTGATTAAACTTTTAATCGATACATCGTTAAGTAAATTGATAATTAGGCTAAAATTATATAATATGATCAAGTTGGCTAGTGACGAGATTGATTAAATAATTTAATTGGCTTGATATAAATATGATGAATTGAAAGTATAATAATTGACTCTAAATACAAGACATAGTGACTTCATTCGTTCCTTCCGCTGATAAGAAGTGCTCTCTGGGTTGGCTGATCCACGATCTTGAAACACGTTGTTAATTATTGTTACGTTGAAATATTGGGTTACTTAACAAAAAACAGAACAAATTTACGCCATATAATCACTCAATACTAGCCGATTCCGATAAAACAAGGCCCCACAAATTTACGTGCGCTCTCTAGACAGCTGTGAAGAGAACTAATGGCAGTATGGTTCCGGAACCATAACTCGTGTAACCATGTTGTTCTTCTAAACAGCGCCATCCTTTGTATGTACATTGAATATTCTAATAAAGCTATTTTCTTACTCTTGATAAGTATATTCAATAGCTGTGCAGTTTTACAAACCAAACAACCAACTAAGCTTGGCTCGTTTGGCGGAAATAACACTAAATATTGTAACTCCTCAATTTATATGTCATGGATTTCCGAAAATTAACGCCCGATTCCATTGTTTTCCTCATGGATCATTATCCTCCTGCCCTTATAACAATTTACCTGTGATTGGCGCAGCATGTATTTTTCTTTCATACATCTCTATCAGCCGCCATCTCCGTGTTCACTTTCTTTCTATTCATATCATCTTTCACACAATCCATCCATGTTTTCTTCGGTCTGCCTCTTTCCTTATATCCATCCACATTCATACTTCAAACTTTCCTTTTAACGTGGTCTTCATTCCTCCTCATCACATGTCCATACCATGATAGTTTGTTGCTACTCAACTTTTCTCTCACTGGCGCTACTTTCAGACTCCCTCTTACATGCTCATTCCTTATCTATCAATTCTTGTAACACCATATTTTTCCTCATTGATATTATATCCAAAAATATAAACAAACAATCGCAGGGACGGTTCATCAACTTAGCCTACCGCATTACACTGCTGGACATAGGCCTCTCCCAAGTTGCGCCACAACACCCGGTCCTCTGCCTTCCGCATCCAGTCCCCCCCCCATCATCATCATCCTCCGAGCCTTTTCCCAATTATATTGGGGTCGGCTTCCAGTCTAGCCAGATGCGGCTGAACATCAGTATTTTACACGGAGCGACTGCCATCAGACCCCCGCAACCCAGTTACTGGGTAATACTGACATTCGGAGGTTAGACCAGTTGTCAGACTTTCAGGCTTCTGACTACCCGTAACGACTGCCATAGATATTCGTATGACAACCGGGACCGACAGCTTAACGTGCTCTCCGAGGCACGGAGGGGTCTCGATGTGTAACGAAACAGTCACCCATCCACAGACTGACCGTGGCAAGTGCAGCTTAACCTTGCAGATCGTAAAATCCGCGCAGTCGTTGCATCGCTACGAGCCCTGCTTTAATCAGGTCGTCGGTCCACCTAGCGGGGGGGCGCCCTACGCTGCGTTTGCCGATTCGCAGTCTCCACTCAAGGACTCGTCTGCTCCAACGGCCACTACCACTTCAGCTTACTGATCCTGCAAGCTATGTTGGTCTGGTTCTTCTCCTGATAATCAGGGACGGTTAATATTGATAATTATTAACCTTGATAATGTCATTGAATATTTTAGCAAAATAAAGTCACATATACACGTTTAGTTCTTTTTGTTTTATTTTGGGGGGTGCTCAATAGAAAACCACCACGGGTGCCAACCCATGCTACGCCGCCACTGACTCATTCATACATGTGTACCTAAGTATAGGTTCGCAAAATTATTGAGTCAGCAGTCAGCATCACAATGAGTACCTAATTTCCATCCGTTGATTAGTTCAATTTGACAGCCATAACAAATAAATGGCTATACTTAGCATAGCGTTATATATAACAATCAACAATCCACGCGGATTGCAATATCTGGAAGGTTAGGCTGCGGTGCAATAAAAGAGCCGTTTTTTTTCGAATTGACTCTCGCATATCGGTACCCAAAATAGGTGCCCTAACTGCTTAACCGGTGGAGAATCCCGTCAGGGACTCCATCCGCCGAGAAAAATTTCCCTAAACCTAACTTCTAAACTAAAATCGCGGTTGCAAAAACCGCATAACGGCGTCCCCCAAGGGAGTGCTCGGACCTCGGCTTACTGGGGCGTTGCGGGGGGACCCCGCCACAATTTTTTTTCATTTATTCATTTATGCTATGTCCCTTTGGCAGCCGTTGCTGCATCGGGAATGGTTTTCTCGAAAGTGGCGGACTTGCGTTTCACGAATCGACGCTAAGCGGCAAGCCTCGCCGGCGAGGGCGAAGACCTACCTAATCCTAACACAGTGGCGGTTAAGCCTACTCCCAGGAACTACTCTAGAGCTACTCTAGAGCCTAGGGTCGTTTTCGCGTGACAAGATTATAATAAAAGAGCCTCCATGACTGGCATTATTTAATTGATCGTCCGGCGCACCCTGGGCAGTCCAGCCCCGCTAACAACCTACTGACTGGAGTGGCGTTGTGGATCTAATTAGTTTTAGTCGAGTAAACACATAAAAAGTAACTGGTGTTGCGCGTCCCTAAATCGTACGCGCAACACTAGTAACGCGGCTCGCCTCTGTCACTTTCAACACGGCCACAAGATACCTAATAGTACTATCATACAGAACGGCCACTCACCGCCCCCCGCCAATTTAAGATTCCTCCCCCGAACGCCGCACCCACCCGCGGTTTGCCGGCAATTGGACTGCAAGATTGCAATGGATGTCAATCGCCAGTCGCTATACAAGCACGCCATTTCTGAAAACTACTGAGAAGCGCTTGGAACCCAGTCGGCACTACGAGCGGCGAGCATCCCAAACCTACACGTGTGTGCGCGTTCGTATACAGACGTAATCTTGTGTATGTAGGTGGTGCTAGCATTTATATTGTATTGAGTAGCCGAGATGTGACACGGCAGCTTCCCGAGTGGTAGCTATCCTTCAGGAATACTTCCTTTATCACCAATTAGGGGTCCTACGTTCCGGCAAGACTCCTACGTCCCGTCCAAGACATCCTACTTACCAGCCAAGACGTCCTACCTACCAGTCACGTCCTGGCTTAATGCTGACACTTGCTGTTCCTTACCCCGCTCCAGACACGAGGACCTGCGATCCTGCAGCCCAACGGCCTTCCCGAGGGATGCGTGATAAAGGATATTCACGCGGGAGAAGTAGCGGGCATAGGCTAGTAAATAAATAAAGAAAGGGGGTATCCAAATCTTATTTTATATACCTATATACGTAAGTTAGTTGGTGAATTATTTGTTGTCTAGCAGTATGAGTCTGTCATGCTAACTTAAATGTCATGCTGATGGTGGCGTTAGTGACGGGTCGTTAAGTTCCCTTCAATAGCGATGGCTGATGCTCGCGTCATGCTCGTGAACGGGTGCCGTCTCAGCTTCTACATACTATGGCAACTCTTTTTACGTTTATTTCTAAAGACAATATTATCACATTTGAACTCTTGTTTATTTCTGACATTAACCTACATTATACTCACATTATTTTAATCAATTTGATGTAATAAGCAATAACCTATTTTAAAAAGAGTATATCCATGGAGTTTCTTGCCGGTTCTTCTCCATAGGACCCACAATTTGGAACCGTGCAACTAGAGCCTGACCTTTCAAAAGTGCCTGTAATTAGGTTTATTTGAAATGAAAAACATTTAATTTTGATTTTTTGATGGCTCGCTTATTTATCAAGTGCGATAAACAATGAGTCATTTCCTACCGTTGGCGTTGGCTTGTCCAATTTGCGTGAATTTGCGCAAGTTGACAACCGTAAGAAATACATAAGTAGATAAGGTATAGGTACATAACAAGCCGTTTGTAGCTTGATAGAATGGAAAATAATTGGAGTCTCTTCATATATCCTACCTACCTATTATATTTAATATTATATTCATATTTATATTATTCAGATTGTTTGGTTGTATGTCTTTTTAGGGTTCCGTACCCAAAGGGTGCCGAACGGGACCCTATTACTCTCGCTACGCTGTACGTTGGTCCGTCCGTCTGTCTCTCACAGGGTTGTATCTTTTGAACTGTAATAAGTAGCCGGTTGAAATTTTCTCAGAACATGTGTTGCTATGACTCCTACCACGACAAATACTAAAAAAAAAAAACAAAGGGGGTCCCATACAAGAAACCTCGAAAAACATGTATCTATTTTTTCAATGTTTTTGTTCCAGTTCTATCTTCAAAACATACCAGCGTCAAACTTGTTCTGATTATAGTGCATACTAATATATATGTAGTTTGGCATGAAATACTAAAAATAGGGCAAACATACACGTATGTAGTGGTAGGTACCTACGTAAGAAAGAGATGCAAAAATTCTTATATCGCACACGATGCGTTGATGTCTTTTGATGAACTCTCGTGAATTAATCAGTTTCTTTGGGGTATTAGGTCTATGGGTGGTACGGAACCCTTACTGCGTGAGTCATACTCACGCTTGACCGATTTATTTATTATTTATTTCTTAGTCTTTGACAATTCAACAGAGGACCACGCTCGAAGTTTGCCAGAGAGCAATGGAACGGAGTATTCTGGGAATTAACCTTGTTGACCGGATTAGGAATACAATCATCCGTTCCAGGACAAAAATAACTGATGTCACTCGGAAAGCTGCCATGCTGAAGTGGAACTGGGCTGGACACATCTGCCGCATGCCAGACGACCAATGGGCCAAACGTACGACCCAATGGGCCCCCACAAATGGCAAACGCCAACGCGGCAGGCCCAGACAGAGATGGCGGGATGAACTGGACAACTTTCAAAAAGACTGGTCGTTATTACCCACAGACAGAGAGAGGTGGAAGGAGAGTAGGGAAGCCTTTGCCCTGCAGTGGGACTGTACAGGCTCTTAATAATAATAATTATTATTATTTCTGTTGAAATGGAACGCAACCTTCAACCATACGTCAGCTGTCACTATGATGACAGATGACAGCCTAGATTACTATATATAGAACAAAATCAAAGCACAATTAGACTTTCAGGTACCGATGGTTTCCACAATCGAAGTAAACATATAGATGTGAGGTACCACTTCATCCGTGAAAAGGTTTCAAGCGGAGAGATTGGTGTGCGCTACCTAAGCACCGATGACATGGTTGCTGATGTACTCACCAAGGGCCTCTACCGTAACAAGCATGACTGCTGCTCAAGAGCAATGGGGTTGCGTTCTGGAGAGGGTGTTGAAATGGAACGCAACCTTCAACCATACGTCAGCTGTCACTATGATGACAGATGACAGCCTAGATTACTATATATAGAACTGCTGTATGTTTATTCGCTCCTTATTAAAAGTCATCCAAGTTCCCAGTAATTGTTTCCTTTAATCTCACTTATAAATATAGTTTAGTACCATATTACAAAATCAGTTATATTCCTACAATTTCTTAGTTGTTTTTATTTTTGTCCCTTCTTCGCTGCCTGTCTGTTTTAACTCAAAGATTGACTGGAAAGAATGCCAAATGACGTTAAGGGGAATGTAGCAGACAAGTGGCGCCACCATTAGTAAAAAAAAATATTACTCGCTGAATATATCATTTATCGAAAATTCGTTTTTAACATTTGAAGTACAGGTACTGTAGTTCAATCAGAAACTATTATCTCTGTGAAATATAGTTCGCTGTAGTTGTAGATAGAATATATTGTAGAGAAGATGGTTGGCAGCTACCACCTGTTTGGAACCCAGTCCTAAAAATAATCAAGTCCCAAACAACATGCAACACTGTAAAAGATAATGATATTGTGAGTGATTACTGCGTGCATCGAAGCGATTTTGATTAATAATATTGTACGATAGATTAAAATATATTTTTTAGAAATATCTGTAAAGACAATTGTCATTTTATGGCCAAAATTAATATCCAATCTATAATATCGACGATTTGCCCTACTAGAGATAGGAATTTGACATAAGCTCCATACAAAATATGTCAAATTTCTATCTCTAGTAGGGTAAATCGTGGATAGATTGGATATTAATTTTGGCCGTTAGTCTACCTGCGACCACGAAATGCTGCAAAGCTTTCGAAACGTCAGGAAAACAATTTAAATAATATCCGCGATTTAATCCGGTTAAACTTTGTTTTATTATAATGTGTAGTGATCGCGAAAACCTAAGAAGTTATTAATAAATAAGTATAATTCTACTAACAGTAACGAAACTTGTAAAACCGTTTTTTCAGGTACTGTAACTAGTGATGAGATTGCCCAAGTATTTATGCATTTTGAGTATTTATCCGGATAAATGCCCATCACTAATTGTCACCACCATATCTATGTCCACCAGGTAGCATCGCACGTTGAGCAATCTGTGAGCATTGCTATCTTAAGATTTGATGGAAATGGGTGCTGGTGAAAATAATTTTCCACTTAAAGAAAAAATATTTCGAAGTGCCAATAAGGTGACTTGATTCCCGCTTCAGTGGAAATATTTGAAAGTTTTCTGTAATAGTACATTATGATGCAGGTGAGCTAAGTTGGCTATTATACTCGTGGCATGATTGCAGCCCGAATGTAATGGTTTTCAACACACTTGCGAGGAAAATAAATGAAAGTAAACATATTTTAGACAAATATTAAATTTGTGAAAAATGGCGCGCGGAATATTGTAATCGCACGGTGACGTAGGTAAGGTATGCGAAGGAAACCGCCAAACAGCCTAATATTAAAAATATAATAAATAGACTTTTTATTTTAAAGAAAATAAATAATTTGATGAAATGAAATGTTTATCATATTTTAATGAATACAGTTGATTTATTCACAAAAAAAATTTTTAATTTTGTTTAGACATAAAATCTCTTTACTGCGATTTAAAAATAAACTGTAAAGTAAAAAGCACTAGTGCGATAATGTAAAGTAAAAAGCACGCGTGCGTTATAAGCTACATTATTAACCTAAAAGCGATGCAATAAGAGCCACTTTACGAGCAAGTGTGTTGAAAATTGTATTTCTTATCAGGTACCTATAATAATTTAATTTGTGCATACTACATGTGCATGTCATGACATCCACAATATTAAGTATCGTATAAGATAATAATAATATCATGTCCGTTTGTTTGTATTTATTAGATTTATAAGTGCAAAGCTTGTATTTATTATTTACTTCATTAATTAAATAAGAAAACATAAATAAATATGTTTATTGCATAAATGTATGTCCCTTACATTAATAAATTAAGGTTTATCATAGTTTATATTACAACTAAGTAACATTAAAATATTAAATTATTCTAAGGCCGATAACTGGTAGTCCCACCCTACTTTATAACAAATGTATGTAATAATGTACAATCAGACACAGTACAAACAACTGTGTACATATGTACATAAGTATGACGACCGATTAAAGTATTATTTAATGCATTAAAATATTAAAAATGATTAATTGCTTAAAAACATTATTTTATTATGTATGCATTATTATAATAACACCGGTTTACTATTTTTATTTTGTTTTGGTGTTACATTGTGCGTTAAATAAAATAAAAATAGGTACTTATCTAACTAACTTATGTTTGAAAAATACAAGAATACTTTTTTTACAATTCACTCTATGAATTTTGACATGTAATTTCATCGATGCAGGTACTATAATGTGGGTAACACAGAAATAGAACGGAACAGTGGGCAGGGTGCGCGTGCCAACACTCTGCACCATAGTGCAGGGCATTTCAAAGCCTTTCTCAGTACGCCTTATGAGTTGTTTCTGTAAATACTGTAACAAAAACCCGCAAAAATGCCTTATTGTGCTGTTTCTAACTGCAGAAACAAAAGCTGTAAAGTACATTTGATTAAAGTTAATTTTTAAAAACAATATGTAAGGCGTAGTTTGTTCGAAAGTCGCCCCTTTTTTTTAGTATAGGATGGCGAAACGAGCTAAAGACCCACCTGATGTTAAGCGGTTACCTTTGCCCATAACAACTCAATACCACCTAGGCTGTTGCCTAAATGGTACCGCAAGTCGGATCGCCAAACTGAGACATGAAGATGGAAAGTCTCATGTGATTGTAATTTCACCGGCACCCGTACCCTTCAGACCGAAACACAGCAATGCAAGCATCACTGTTTGGCGGAGAAGTAGGTACGGTGGTAGTACTTCCCCGGACGAGACGAGCTCTTTCACAAAGGAGCTCTACAACTACTAAAAATAAAGTAAAAGGAAAATTGTGATTTTACAGTCATTCTAGTCAATCTATTTCTGTGATGGGTACCTACATTTGACCGCCCGAGTCAAAAATAATTTTGTCAATTTCGCCCAGGACATATTTTACGACAGAAAATCTGTTGTTTTTGACCAAAATAAAACATGTATTCTTTTATTTAGGTCCTAACTAAAACATTCTTCAAGAAACAACCTTTTTTTTTTTTTTTGCCGTGGGGAAATCCTCATGGACGCACTCCGCCCGGGGTAGGCGGAGCCAGTGTCGGACTCTTTCCGACTAAAACCACCACGGTGTTCCTTCAACTACCTTAGCCGGGGGCGTGGGAACCCGTGAGTACCCGGTCCTGGCCCGCCACAAGCAGGCGAGCCCCTTCTTCCCGTGCGGCCTAACGTTGGCCGCACCCTCCTTGGTGGCGCACACGGAACACTGCACGCCACCTCACCTCATGGGCCTTTACCAGCTGCACCAACTACGCCGGCTGTGCCAGCTACGCCAGCTGCTGGTCGAGCAGCAGACTACCCCGAGTCTGCTGCTCGCAGGCCCTACCTCCCGTATTTTTATAGAGGTTTTCTTCCTCACGGTCCGGGCGGTGAAACCAAGACCCTCGGTCCCAAGAGGCGCGAGAACACTACTCAGCGGGCACTCCTGGGGTTACGAGATCGACGGGGGCAGGGAAAGACAGTCCCCCCGCTGCCTGCCCAGTAGCAGGGTGAGTGCACACCGGGCCCGCCCCTGCTCCTCCACTGTGCCCTCTGCTGGTATCAGAGGGACACGTGAAGCAACTCCCTACTGGCCCAGAACGGGCCCCTCCCGCGCCAGAATATTCGCCACAGGCAATAAAATCCCCCGAAGGTTAATCCCTCGGCAGGATTTTATTGCCCGTGCCCAGGATGCACCGGCCAAACAACTGCCGATCCCTCCAGACGTGTCCAGAAGGACAAGCAGCCGTCAGGCACACGTGGAGGTTTTCTGGCCAGCACCCCCTTCAAGAAACAACCTAACTGACATTGTATAAGTAGGTAAGGTCACGACGTACAGAGTGGAGGCTCTGTGTGTCCAGTAAAATGCCGATGGCACGAAGTAGTCTCGGGCCGCCGTGTACCAATCCAATCGGGAAAGTGTAAGGGGAGACAATAAAGTCTCCCTTGAGAAGTGTCTAATAGGCGTAGCACAGGAAGGGCTCCGGAGGCTTATTATTTCCCGGAGTCCCACTTATTGTGCTGAAGATGGCTACCGGGGGGGTTTTAGTGGGTAAAAATCCCACACACCCCGGCCTCTGTCCTCCATGAGGCCGGCAGCCTTTTGAAGGTTTCCTCCTCGAATATAAAAAAAAAAAAAAAAAAAGGTAAGTCATTTAAGAAAAATATTCAGAATATCATCATTTCAGCCTAAAGACGTCCACTGCTGGACAGAAGCCTCCCCCAAAGGGGGGGGGATATGCTATATATAATCGCCACGCTTGGCAGGCGGGTTGGCGATCGCAGTTGGTTGGTTAAATACTCAGAGAACGCTGCTGCCCATCCTCTGGTGAATCCCTTAGTCGCCTTTTACGACACCCATGAGAAGATATAGGGTGGCGCAATTCCGTACGTCCGACACCACACGGAGCTATTATATTCAGAATAATTCCAACCTAATTAATAAGTAAGCAGCTACCTCATGCAGCGTAGGTAATTATTTGATATGCCTTTTCCCAACTATGTTATGTTGTGGTTAGTTTTCAGTCTACCCAGATGCGGCTAAATAATTGTAAGTATTTTTACATTAATTTATTTGCTGCAATTTCAGCGTTCATTATTATTATTTATTTACCAGGCCCCTCAGAAAGTATTGCGAAAAAAAGTTTTTATATATGGGAGACTGGCCAGTTATAATGTTTTTCGAAAATATGATTATTTATAAGTAAAAATAAGTAAGTTCCAATTTCAAAATTTCCCTCCACATTTTTTGCGAGTTAATTCAAAGTATTGTGTCTCACTGAAATATGGATCTGCGCCGGGAACATTTTAGAGCTATGATTTTATACGATTTCAAGTGTCGCCTGAAACCGGATGAATCGTACGATAGACTTCAAATGGCATTCATGGATGAAGGCCCTTCCAAGGCAACCGTGTATCGTTGGTATAACGAATTCAAGCGCGGTCGACCAACTTTGGGGGATGACGAAAGAAGCGGTCGCCCTTTGACGGCTGTTACCGAAGAAAACGTGCTAGCAGTGAAAAATTTAATCCAAGACAATAGGCGAATTACATATCAGGAGATTTAACACATATTGAAGATTGGATCGGGAAGCGTTCACGAGATTCTACACAGCCATCTTCGCGTGAGGAGGATAGTATCACGCTGGGTGCCGCACAACCTCACCGATGCTCAGAAGCAGGCCCGGGTGGAATGGTGCCGTGATATGCTTAACAAATTTGAAGCAGGCTCGTCTCGGCGTGTTTACGACATCGTTACAGGTGATGAGTCCTGGATTTATCAATACGACCCAGAAACCAAGCGCCAGTCGACTGTTTGGGTGTTTCAAAATGAGCCAACGCCTACCAAAGTGAAGCGATCTAGAAGCGGGGGTAAGATTTTGATCGCTAGCTTTTTTAATTTGACTGGCCACTTGGTATCAATTCCCTTACGGGATCAAAGAAGCATTAATGCCGAATGGTATACTACCAAATGTTTGCCAGAAGTTTTCTCTGTTATAAGCAACAAGCGACCAAACACAGGGTTCCGCGGGCTACTGCTCCACCACGACAATGCACCTGCGCACACCGCACTCAAAACGAGGGACTTCCTGGACAGCACGCCAGTCAAACTCCTGGGTCACCCTCCTTACAGCCCTGATCTAGCACCGTGTGACTTCTTTTTATTCCCAAAAATAAAAAATCAGCTCAAAGGGATACAATTTTCGTCGCCGGAAGATGCGCTGGCTGCGTTCGAGCAGGCTGTAAACGAGGTGTCTGCGGCGGACTGGAAAAAGTGTTTTGAAAACTGGTTTAGGCGCATGAATCTTTGTATAGAGGCTGGTGGAAAGTACTTTGAAAAGATTTGATAAAAATATATGTACGTATAGAACAATTTTTTTTAGTTTCGCAAAACTTTCTGAGTGTCCCACGTATTTTGTACTTAAAAGAGCTCGTCCGGGGAAGTAATACCACCGTATCTGCTTCTCCGCCAAATAGTGATGCTTGCATTGCTGTGTTTCGGTCTGAAGGGTACGGGTGTCGGTGAAATTACAATCACATGAGACTTTCCATCTTTATGTCTCAGTTTGGCGAACCGACTTGCGGTACCATTTAGACAACAGCCTAGGTGGTATTGCAGTTGTTATGGGCAAAGGTAACCGCTTAACATCAGGTGGGCCTTTGGCTCGTTTCGCCATCCTATAAAAAAAAAAAAAAAAAAAAAACAATACAGAGCACGAGGAACAACTGCAGGTTGTACAATCAAGTCTTAAGATTTAATGACAGATTTCCGGCCCCTAAACTAGGTAGAGGTACGCAGACCTGTATCATAGGAGTCGGGAGTTTCTACGGCTTCAATTTAATAATACAACCGTGACATTTCAGTTATTTAATAATTAATTTATCTTCTTTTTTTTTTTAATTTTTTTTTTCTTTGGTCTAATGGTCAAAAGCGCGACTGCTGAGCATGGGGTCGTGGGTTCGATTCCCGGGTCGGGCAAAGTTTTACTGGGTTTTTTCATTAGGAAATTCTCACTAGCAGCCCGGAGTGTGGATTTGTGCCCGGTTAATGGCAATAGGCTCGCCCCCTATTACATGGGACTTATAACATAACTGGCGAAATGTGGGTGTACTATACACCTCTGCCTACCCCTTCGGGGAAATACAGGCGTGATGGTATGTTATGTTATGTTATGTGTGTTAATTTATCCCGCGCCCGCGTGCTAGGGCGGATCCAGCCTTCGTGTCAGGGGGAGGTCGCGTACTTATATCCAGCCCCGGTTCTACATTTTTTAAAGAAAGGTGCAGTCCGAATCGCTGCCCTCAAGAAAAAAACTTTCAACTAATAACATTCTAGGATTTTCGTAATTTTTGCTTAAACATGAATTTAAGTTTTTAGAGCTTCAGAGTTCCTCTTTGTAGAATATTAATGTAACGGAATAGTTACTTGCAATACCTATACCTATGCTGAAAAAGATGAAATGATAATATATATATAGTGGCGCGAGCGTAGCGAGCGCGAAATTTTTCTCAGTTTTGGCTTTGTCTCTATTAACGTACTTAACAGAAAATTTGCTTACGACATACCTACGTCCAGTACGCAGAAGAATGAAGGATAGAAAGGCAAGCGCGAGCGAAGCGAGCGCGAAATTTTTAGACTGTTTATGAACAAACTGATTGGCTCTTCACCAAAGCATATAATATATTCTATGTCAAAAGAGTATACATTTATTTGCGGCGCCTAGAGCGGCTTAAAGTAAACGCTATAGCGTATAACTAAATATAGAGTCACAGCGAGCGCGATTTTTTTTGATATTTTTTTGCATACATTATATTTACGTACTTGAGTTTTAAGAGCTTTTTTAACTTGGATGTTATTTTTCCATTCCGATTTTCACTATTATTATTATTACATTCATTCATCATTGTAGAAAAAAACGATGGTTGGCCTAGACCCAGGGGGGGTCATGACCCCCATGACCTCCTGGATCCGCCCTTGCCCGCGTGAATAGCAAATTTTCCGGCTTAAGTACCTACCTATATCCTCTCAAGTTACTTTTATTACAAATATCAAGAATATCTATTCGGTAAGCTGTGAACTTGTGTACCTAGCAAGTAGGTACCTAAACAGAATCTTACATTTACATACATTTTTGTGATTTAATTTTCCTCAGCTAGGTAGGTAGTTTTTCTCGAATTCTAAGAATACTTACCTAGGTGCATTTAATTTTGATACCAAATCAAAACAAATCACTTTATTTGCAAATATGTGTAGGTACATACCTACACAAATATAGGACACAAATATTTCTTATGTATTATAAGTAGGTATGTTCCTATTTACAAAAAAGTATATAGGTAAGTAGTACCATCCATTGTCTAGTACCTACCTACTACCTACCCATAGCACAAGCTCTACTTAGTTTGGGACTATAGAAAGTGCTGTGTAAAAATATCCAAAAAACATTTATTTATACCTACCTACCTAAAGATGTCAGGTTACATAAAAAGTATCTACTGTACTTGTTCGATTTTTTGCCATGCAAGGCGTGCAAATTTGATGTCATCTTTAAATACCTATAATATGACAATTAGGTAGGTAATGCAGTCAGTTATAATATAAAATAGGCATCACTGCCTATAACAAAACGGACCCACCAATAAATAGTTTTGTATAAAACTAACAATAACAATGTTATGAAATAAAATGCATAGGTTATGTAGGTACAGCTCTATATTTTTGGAAGCATAAAGTTAGAGCCATAGAAATATAACACATGTCTATGGTTAGAGGTATATAATTATTTATTTGCAGACTTCGAATCGTAACCAGAAAAAACCTGTTCCGTTCAACATCAAAAATTTCAACAAATAAAATACACAAATGTTTTAGTTTTAAATTATCACCTTTTAGTAAAGTAGGTACCTACCTATAGAATAGTATTATATTATCTGTGGTATAGTATAGTACAACTTTTTGTATATTATTATTTTAAAATACGTTTGGATATCGAGAAATATGTCTCAATTAGGTATTATTCGGTAGAAATCTCATTCATTTTATAACAATGCTTGTTGATTTGCCGACGACACGCGGACATAACATAATTTTGGTTTAACTCAAAGATATAAATAATGCCTATCTGTACATAAGTAGGTACCTACTTGTACATGGTTTCATCAGTTACTTCGGTTATTCGGTTTTACTTGTTTCAAAATGATTAATTAATATACATATAGCAGATAAATTAACCGTGTGGTGCCGGACATAAAGAATTGCACCACCCTTATCTCTTCTCATGGGTGTCGTAAAAGGCGACTAAGGGATTCACCAGAAGATGTGCAGCAGCGTTCTCTGAGTATTTAACCAACCAACTGCGATCACTAACCCGCCTGCCAAGCGTGGCGATTATGGCATAGGTATCCCCTAACATGTTGGGGGAGGCCTATGTCCACCAGTGGATATCTTTCGGCTGAAATGATGAATTCATTTATTTTTCTTATGGCAAGCAATGCCGATATCGACAACTCTGCCAATGTCGAGAGTTTTGGTAACGCGTCTGTTACAAATTTACAAATAAATAATAAATATGCCTTTATGGTATAAGTTATTTGTGCCTTCCAGAAACTGCAGTAAAAAACCTACCCAATAGCACCCTAATAGGAAGTTTATTAAAACTATTTTAGTCCAGTAAATAGGTACTTATGTAAAAATTTGAATACCTACCTAATAGATTTTACAGAACATAATAATGTGAATTCTTCCGGCATGTGTTGCCTTTCTGACAAGCGACGCAAGACATTAAATGTCTTGTAAATTAAAAAATCAATAAATTATAATAATCCCACACAGACTGAAGCTATAAATTAGGAATGTTATCAATTAATTTACAAATCGCTAATGTTAGGCTATAACTCATCACGAATGTTAAATAGACGTCAATTAATCATATTTCTAAAAAATATTGTGGTAACAGCGTAGACGAATTAAATACAGATTAGTAGAATATTAATAATATCCTAGCAACCATTTTATATCTATATTTATGCAAGCGCTACGACGCGACGTTGCAGTAAGATTAGTGACACATTACGCTCTTATGAATGAAAATTACTTACGTTTCTATAAAATCCCACTTGATACACCACAACAATCCTTCATATTTACAATAATTTTCCTAAAAAAGAAAACTCAACAAACAGTCCATACACTCACTGAACACACTGGCACTAAAACGAACGCGCTCGAAAAAAAAAACTAAAATGTCAAATAACGCGGGAAGAATACATAGATAAAAAATGCAGATAATAAATATTTTGACAGTTAATTGTATTTTTACAAAAGAGGTTTCAACATTTGGAGCGCTAACTCTTTACGCGAATCGGCGGCGACTGGCGAATGAGTCTCCCACCCCCCTACTCTAGGCGTGGCCTTAACATACCCACAACTGGGCGGGGCGCCGAGTATTTTTTTTCCTATTTATACTTTCTTGGTTTTATTATATTCGGTCGGCAGTTTATTATATTGTAATGTCTGACTGTTTGTTTGTTCATCATTGTATTGACTCCGTGATTTTTCGCGTCTTAATTGAGTAACTTTTTTGTGATAGGACAAGCTTGCCGCCATTTTGAGTTTTAAATGCGAGTTTAATTAGTAAACCGATGACATTTTATTGTCAGTGGTTTAAAAAAAATTTTTTTGATGCTTCGGAGTAATTTATTTAGGTCATGAGAGAAAATATTCCTAAATGATTGTGTTTGCAATTATAATTTATTGTTGAAGTATTTTTAATAACTAGTAAGGGTTTGACTGTCAATTATAAATTATGGTTTGACTGTCAATTATAAATTATTACCAGAGAGAGAGATAGCCTACATAAAGAGTAACTTTTTGATAATTTTATAGGATTTAGGTAATACCTAAGTAGGTGCATTTTTTTTAAAATCCTTTTTGCTTGTTTATTTGGCGCCGACTCATAATTAGTTATTTACATTAGTCTAGGTCTGGATGCGGAAGGCAGAGGACCGAGCGTTGTGGCGCAATTTGGGAGAGGCCTATGTCCAGCAGTGGACTGCGATAGGCTGAGTTGATTGATTGATTAGTCTAGGTAGAAGAATAGGTATTAAGACTAAAAACCTTCATTTTATTTGTCGCTTTTCAGTTTCTGTTTTCGTCGGTTCAATTTTTTGTTAAAAAGTTTCATAAAAAAAAAAATTGTGGCTAAAATCTAACTCCATTATGTTGTAGTGTCTAGAACTACATTTACCTATGTGTGCCAAGTTTCAACAGAATCGGTTAACAGGAAAGAATTCAGTGGGTGAAACTGAACAAGCACTCATCCCCTGTTTTCCTACCCTTAGGGGTGGATTTTGATTTTCAAATAAAAATGGCACCAACTTCGAGATATTCCCTATCCATTAAAAAAATAATCATTAAAATCGGACCACTCTGTACAAAGTAATGCGTGGTCATACCTAGTACATACAAAAAGTTTCAATAGAATCGGTTAACAGGTAAGAATTCAGTGGGTGAACAAACACTCATCCCCTGTTTTCCTACCCTTAGGGGTGGATTTTGGTTTTCAAATTCAAATGGGACCAAGTTCGAGATATTCCCTATCCATTAAAAAAAGAATAATCAAAATCAGACTACTCTGTAAAAAGTTATGCGTGGTCATACCTACATTAAAAAGAATTGAGAACCTCCTTTTTTGTCGTCGGTTAATAATTTTACATGATATTACAGAAAGTCGATTCTAACACACCACCTAGGTGTATATACATATCTAGGTAGGTATAAGTAGATGTGTCGGGGTCAACTTATAATTACTAATAATTATGATATTAATTTATACTTTCTCTAATAAAATTAATGCTTCATGGTAAAATAAATAGGTTATATCTAGTGTTCATATTATTTTCATTATTGACACCCGACTCCTCATTTTGCATAAATTAATATTCTTGTTTATAGTTAATAACTAATTGATAAATTGGCATATCAACTTTATTTCAAATTACTTGCCCATAGCTAGGTAATAGAAATAATTGGCATAATATGTAACTAGTTTGACAAATTACCTAGACATAATTATTATACCAAAGCAGCTGAAAATTTATTCTAAGAAAAATTTAATAAAAATTTAATAGCTTATTTATATTTAGAATATATCCATGCACTTTTAACGAATAAGTTCGGGTAATAACTAGGTAGGTAGGGTTTCAGCCAGCTAATATGTGAACGTATTACCTATTATAATATTATTATAAATAAGTACCTAGGTAGGTATGTAACCTATTATAACTGTACTTATATATTATTAGTTTATTCTTCGAATAAATGTAGCAGTTATTAAATTAATAGCTGCTCAGCAACGACTGCGCGGATTGTACGATCTGCAAGGTTAAGCTGCACTTGCCGCGGTCAGTCTGTGGATGGGTGACCGTTTCGTTACACCTCGAAACCCCTCCGTGCCTCGGAGAGCACGTTAAGCTGTCGGTCCCGGTTGTCATACGAATATCTATGGCAGTCGTTACGGGTAGTCAGAAGCCTGAAAGTCTGATAACTGGTCTAACCTCCGAATGTCAGTATTATCCAGTAACTTGGTTGCGGGGGTCTGATGGCAGTCGCTTCGTGTAAAATACCGATGTTCAGCCGCAGCTAGCCAGCTAGCCGCAGCTAGTCTAGCCAGACTGGAAGCCGACCCCAATATAATTGGGAAAAGCTCGGAGGATGATGATTAAATTAATAACTACTATAATATAATAATGAACATAACAACATAACATAACATCACGCCTGTATTTCCCCGAAGGGGTAGGCAGAGGTGTAATAGTACACCCACATTTCGCCAGTTATGTTATAGTCCCATGTAATAAGGGGCGAGCCTATTGCCATTGACCGGGCACAAATCCAGACTCCAGGCTGCTACTGAGAATTTCCTAATGAAAAAACCCAATAACACTTTACCCGACCCGGGAATCGAACCCAGGACCCCACGCTCAGCAGTCGCGCTTGCAACCACTAGACCAACGAGGCAGTATAATAATGAAGTTATGCGTTTAATAATAACTCGAAATATGATGTAGGTACCAGACCAAATACCTATGTAATGTCTCGCGGTTTGCAGTAATTTTAACTGAATACCAGTAGCAAGTGCCTATTAATACGTAGGTATATTGTAATCTTAGTAAAACACTACTAATCAGAACTAGTTTTATTAATGTTTATTAGCGGAAATATGGGTTGGAAGTGAGACAGTTTTAGAACACAATGACAGTCTTCTTCTTCTTCTTATGGCAAGTAATGCCGATGTCGACAACTCTGCCAATGTCAAGAGTTTTGGAAACGCGTCTGTTTACAATTTATAAATTCAATTCAATTTTTTCAAAGTTATGGCTCCATCGTTATTCTATGATTTTGTCAATGTCAAGGTAGGAAAAGACACAGTGATAAGTTCTTAGTTTCAAATGTTGCATAACATAAATTGACCGATGTTTGTAGAGATGGTATGCATTAAGCTGAAAAAGGACAAAACAACACATAATTTATAAATAAACACCAAACAAAAAGGCGGGAGAAATAGAAGTGTCATGTCAAAATGACAAGTAATTAAGGTGAATGCTACAGGGTAGCCCGCGAAATTCAATTTTTTTGTCGTTTTTGGCAAATTGTAGCTTTATTTTGCGTTGTATATCGGTCAAAATATGATTGGCGGAAATAATAACAATATATCTACTGAAAAATACTCGTAAAAAATATTAACCTAGCCCTATTAGCTGTACTAGCTCGATAATATTAATTTACGATCAAATTATCGATTTTCGAGCTTGTAGAGCTTATAGAGCTAGGTTTATATTTTTTTATGAGTATTATTCCATAGATATATTGTTACTATTTCCGCCAATCATATTTTGACCGATATACAACGCGAAATAAAGCTACAATTTGCAAAAAACCCCGAAAAATTTAAATTTCGCGGGCTACCCTGTAGCATTCACCTTAAATAGAATCAAGGCTTTTAGCCATCCATTTACCAAGACCTATCTTGGTAAAATAAAATAACAAAAATTTGCCTAAAGGTGGGCACTGACGATGTATCCATTAGGACGTCGTTTTAATGACTACTTCCAAAAAGCTCGACTTGTTCTAAAAATAACGTGCGTTTTCAACATTCACGGACAGATTTTGGAATACGGCCACGCCATTCGTACGGTTGGAAGCATCGTCAGTGGCCACCTTAATAGATACCTACATAAAATACTTACGTAGATTAAGGTATTAGGTAGTACATTATGGGTAGAATAATAAATATCAGACCACAAAATGGACCCATATGAAAAAAAATCAAAATGTTTTAAAGATGATAAATGAAAACAGGCAAGTAGGTAGGTAAGTAGGATACCATTTTTAACACAATAATTGAGAATTTTATTGAACAAAAAGCTTGGGAAGGTACCAAAAATTTTCAAGTCAGACAACACAGATATTAGACCAGTGAAGACAGACTATATTTTTAAATAGGTATAGATAGTTAAGGTCAAAAAAAAAACTTGGGTTTTTTGCAAATTGATAGCTCTATTTCGCTTTGTACCTACCTATATCGTTATTCGCGGCAGTAATAACAACCTATCTCCCTACTGAATAATACTCATAGAAAATACTAACCTAGCTCTATACGCTTAGTCTCTATAGCCGTTATAGCCGTTCTATAGTTGTATAGTCGTTTAGTCTCTATAAGCTTGATAATATTAATTTACGATCAAATTATCGATTTTCGAGCTTGTAGAGCTTATAGAGCTAGGTTTTTATTTTTTATGAGTATTATTCAGTAGATATATCCTGGGTTCAATTCCCGGGTCGGGCAAAGTGTTATTGGGTTTTTTCATTAGGAAATTCTCAGTAGCAGCCCGGAGTCTGGATTTGTGCCCGGTCAATGGCAATAGGCTCGCCCCCTATTACATGGGACTATAACATAACTATAACGTCCGTGTGGTGCCGGACGCAAAGAATTTCACCACCCTATATCTTCTCATGGGTGTCGTAAAAGGCGACTAAGGGATTCACCAGAGGATGGGCAGCAGCGTCCTCCGAGTATTTAACCAACACACTGCGATCGCCAACCCGCCTGCCAAGCGTGGCGATTATGGCATATCCCCTCATGCAAAGCACAACAAAAAATCGGCCCCTAGTCCCCGGCGGCCCCGCTAGCCCTGGTTACGGTAGCGGCCTAGGTAACGGCGGGGCAGGGGGTGCTAAGAATCCCCGGCAGAGATCCGGCTACCATAACAAAAAAAGACTGGACCTGGCAGCATACAACACACGTACACTGCGGACCGACGAGAAGCTTGTCGAACTCGAGGAAGAATTGAGCAGGTTACGATGGGATATCGTAGGGTTATCTGAAGTCCGAAGAGAGGGGGAGGACACGATAATCCTCAAATCCGGTAACTTGCTCTATTTCCGGGAGGGCGATCAACTTTCCCAGGGCGGTGTCGGGTTTATCGTCCACAAGTCTCTTGTGAACAACATAGTGAAGATCGAGAGTGTTTCGAGCAGGGTGGCGTACCTTATACTCAGAATAACCGAAAGGTATTCGTTGAAGGTTATACAGGTATACGCCCCGACCTCGAATCACCCCGACGATGAGGTGGAGACCATGTATGAGGATATCTCGAGAGCCATGCATGGCTCTAAAACTCACTTCACTGTTGTCATGGGAGACTTCAACGCGAAACTGGGCAATCGCTACGATGATGAGCTGCGAGTGGGGCAATTTGGATATGGATATCGGAACCACCGGGGTCATCTACTAGCCGGCTTTATGGAGAAGGAGGGACTCTATATGATGAACTCTTTCTTCAGAAAGCGTGAGCATAGGAAGTGGACCTGGTTGGGCCCTGATGGTGTAACAAAAAATGAGATTGACTTCATTATGTCGACGAAGAAGCAAATATTCAATGATGTCTCTGTGATCAACGCGGTTAAAACCGGAAGCGATCACCGTTTGGTAAGAGGCACATTGAATCTGAACATCAAGCTGGAAAGATCTCGACTGATGAAGTCTACGCTCCGTCCAGCACCGATCCAAATCCAAAACCCCGAGAGCTTTCAGCTCGAACTTCAGAATCGTTTCGAATGCCTAGGGAGCTCAGTGGACGATTACAGCGATGGGTTTGTGGAAACTGTCCATACGGTCGGGTCTAGGATCTTTAGGACCCGTCGTATAAATAGAAACAAAAAGCTTTCTGACCACACCCTCGAGTTTATGGCGGAAAGACGCGAGATGATTCTGCAGTCCTCAGATGATGCGACTAAGTACCGGCAGCTCAATAGACAGATCTCAAAGTCCTTGAAAAGTGACCTACGCCAATTTAATACGGAACGTATTAAAGACGCGATAGAGAAAAACAAGGGCACCAAAGTCTTCGCAAGAGACCTGTCTATTGGGCAGAGCCAGCTTGCAAAACTGAGGACCGACGATGGCAGAGTCGTATCCTCCAAGCCAGAGCTATTGAAGGAGGTCGAGAAGTTCTATGGACAGTTATACACGTCCACCCGGACACCCGCTGTAAATCGGGCTCACGACCCAAGAGCTCGATTGACCCGACACTATACCGAAGATATCCCGGACGTCAGCCTGTACGAGATTAGGATGGCTCTGAAGCAGCTCAAAAACAACAAGGCACCGGGTGATGACGGAATTACGGCCGAACTCCTGAAGGCGGGTGGAAAACCGATCCTTAAGGCCCTTCAGAAGCTGTTTGATTCCGTCATTCTCGAGGGAAGAACGCCACAGGCATGGAGCAGAGGTGTGGTGGTACTCTTCTTCAAAAAGGGCGATAATGCTCTACTGAAGAATTATAGGCCCATCTCACTTCTGAGCCATGTCTACAAGCTGTTTTCGAGAGTCATTACGAACCGTCTTTCGCGCAGGTTTGACGACTTCCAGCCTCCCGAACAAGCCGGTTTCCGAAAAGGCTTTAGCACCGTAGACCACATACATACGCTGCGGCAGGTTATACAGAAGACCGAAGAGTATAACTTGCCTCTTTGTTTAGCGTTTGTGGACTACGAGAAAGCCTTCGATTCGATCGAGACTTGGGCGGTACTACAGTCTCTTCAACGGTGCCAGATTGACTATCGGTACATCGAAGTGTTAAAGTCTTTGTATGAAAACGCCACTATGTCAGTCCGATTACAGGACCAAGCCTCGAAACCTATCCTTCTGCAGCGAGGTGTGAGACAGGGAGATGTGATCTCTCCGAAACTGTTCACTGCTGCATTGGAGGATGTCTTCAAGGTTCTGGACTGGAAGGGGCTAGGCATTAACATAAACGGCGAGTACATCACTCACCTTCGGTTTGCCGACGACATAGTAGTCATGGCTGAGACCATGGAGGACCTCGGTACAATGCTCGATGACCTCAGTAGAGCTTCTGATAGAGTGGGTCTTAAGATGAATATGGACAAGACAAAGGTTATGTTGAACTCCCATATAGCACCCATTCCCGTAAACATCGGAGAATCTACACTCGAAGTTGTTGACGATTATGTATACCTAGGACAAACTGTCCAGCTAGGTAAGTCCAACTTCGAGAAAGAGGTCAATCGTCGAATCCGACTCGGTTGGGCAGCGTTCGGGAAGCTACGCAATATCTTCTCGTCCAAAATACCGCAGTGTCTCAAGACGAAAGTCTTTGACCAGTGTGTGTTGCCAGTAATTACTTACGGTACTGAAACGTGGTCGCTCACAATGGGCCTCATAAGAAGGCTCAAAGTCACTCAAAGGGCAATGGAGAGGGCTATGCTCGGAGTGTCCCTGCGTGATCGAATCAGAAATGAGGAGATTCGCAGGAGAACGAAAGTAACCGACATAGCCCGAAGAATTGCCAAACTTAAGTGGCAGTGGGCGGGGCACATTGCTCGCAGAACGGATGGCCGATGGGGCAGTAAAGTTCTGGAGTGGCGACCGCGTACTGGAAGGCGCAGCGTGGGTAGGCCCCCCACAAGGTGGACCGACGACCTGGTGAAGGTCGCGGGAATCCGCTGGATGCGGAAGGCACAGGACCGGTCGTTGTGGCGATGCTTGGGGGAGGCCTATGTCCAGCAGTGGACGTCTTTCGGCTGAAATGATAACATAACTGGCGAAATGTGGGTGTACTATTACACCTCTGCCTAACCCTTAGGGGAAATACAGGCGTGATGTTATGTTATGTTATGTTATGTTATGTTATATACAACGTGTATCAGAAATGCGTGGTCATATTTTAAGAGCTCATTCAGGATATCGCATAGAACAACTTTTACTATGGGACCAACCCTGAAATCGCGAAAAAAATGTCAGCTCTTCCCTACTAAATCATCGAAGTCACTCGACAAAATGTAAGGATCTGCTGTTTTTTTTTTCGCGATTTCAGGGTCGGTCCCATAGTAAAAGTTGTTCGATAGCATCCCCTGAATAAGCTCTTTAAATATGACCACGCATTTCTGATACACATCAACATCATCAACTCAGCCTATCGCAGTCCACTGCTGGACATAGGCCTCTCCCAAGTTGCACCACAACACTCGGTCCTCTGCCTTCCGCATCCAGTCCCCCCCAGTCACGTTTTTCAGGTCGTCGGTCCACCTGGCGGGGGGACGCCCTACGCTGCGTTTGCCGATCCGCAGTCTCCACTCAAGGACTCGTCTGCTCCAGCGGCCATCGGTCCTTCGACAGACATGGCCAGCCCACTGCCACTGATCTACTGATCCTACGAGCTATGTCGGTCACTCCGGTTCTTCTCCGAATAAACTCGTTTCGGATTTTATCCTTCAAAGAAACTCCAAGCATAGCTCGCTCCATAGCTCGCTGAGCGACTTTAAATTTGTGGACTAGCCCAACTGTCAGTGTCCACGTCTCGGCGCCGTAAGTCATGACTGGGAGGACGCACTGGTTGAAGACCTTTGTCTACAAACTTTGCGGTATATTTATTTATTTATTATTTATTTATTTATTTGTTCAGTGGTATACATAACAAAAACATTCTAAAGATGTAAACATAAACTCATTAGAGTTTTACCGTACATCAGTTTTACCGTATAGGCGACGAGAAGACTCGGCGAAGTTTGCCAAATGCTGCCCAGCGCAAACGGATCCTTCTGTTGGCTTCTTCTTTTATTTCTGATACACGTTGTATAGGTACTACCGCGAATTATATTTTGATTAATATTTAACACGGAATAGAGCTACAATTTGCTAAAATCGTAAGAACCTAGCATAGCTCACTAGGTACCAGGCCCGAGTTTCTTCTCAGAATGAGAAGGTTGTACCATGCTGGCCTACTGCGTTTTGATGGACTACACACGCCATCAAGACTATTTTGGGTAGTCCAGGTTTCTTCACAAAATTTTCCTTCACGGTTAACGCAACGCAAGTGATAATATAATAAAAGAGTATTTTAACAAAATGTCTCATTCGTAAAAACTTTGTACGTAAAGTAGGATTGTAAGTAACATAATATCGCTTGTAAAAGTCATCCCCAACTTGAAGGGGGTTAGAAAAAATAAAAAAGCACCCTCGGAAGGAGTTTTTTAATTAGTCACCTTTTTTAAGTGTTCTAAGATGGATGCTTCGTTTAGACTTGGGTACTGGACTTGGATGGTACCAAGGGTCAGTGTTTTTCCGGTCGAGTAGTTTTTATTTGTTTTTTTTTTTATAATTATATTTTCTGCACTATCAACGGCCAATGGCATTTATGTCTGCTCTAATAAATATTATCATTCCAATTTATCAAGCTATATCAGTACTACCTACCACTGATTGGTACTCAATTTCCTCACTGGCTATTATAAAAAATAAGAGACATGACAACAGGAATATTAGAAAACTTAATTTTATTTAAGCTTTAAGGTTAGCTCTCGTCATTGGTCGTCGTCTCTGCATTAAATTATCAAAGAACTCACGACAAGTTTGTTTAAGAAACCTATGAAATTAGGAATAGGCTAGACTTAGAGAATCTATGTCAAAAGTAGTTCAGCTACCGGGCCGGTGATAGGCAACTTGTTAGGCAGCGTTGCAAAAAGAGATATTAATGATAATAAAATAAATTCATTTATTTTCCAAGACACAATATTATGCAATATCAGGAATTAATGAATGGAAATAGAAAGAAAAGAAAGAAAGATGACATGCGGTAGGCGACATGTAATAGCCAGTTACAATGTTATTTTAACAGGTGGAAATTACACTTTTTACTTGGTCGACATAATTCAAGTACCTAGGTAGGTATATTGAACTTTATTTACGGGATTTTTCGCGCACAATGAAATCAAAACAAAACAAACATTTTGAAGGCTGGTAGCAGTGGCGTGCATTGCATATAGGCAATTAGGCAGTACCCGGTGCCTACCGCCTGCCTTGGATTCAGAATAAATTGACTCCAAACTTGTAAAGGAGTGTGTCCAGCTATTGAACTCACTAGGAGCGGCAAACTCGGTGGCACTAGGTTGGGTGCCTGGACACTGTGGCATTGGGGGCAACGAAGCCGCTGATGAACTGGCTAGAGCTGGTGCTGAAAGCCCCACTGTGGGCCCGGAGTCAATCTGTGGCATTCCTAAATGCACCACTACAGCCTACCTTAAAAACTGGGGAACTGACCAAAGTATTTGCCTTGGAAAAATCCCCAGGCCAAGAACACTCGAAAGCGCTACTTGTGGGCTTCAAAAAAAGGTTTACGAAAGAAGCGCTTTCGTTGAACAAGAATCAGATAAGAATCCTTACAAGAACCCTTACTGGGCACTGCAAGCTGAATAAACACCTTCACAGGATGGGCCTCAGTGATACCACAGTTTGCAGGTTTTGTCGCGATAAGGATGAGACGCCCATCCATATCCTATGCGAATGTGATGCAGTGCACCACATCAGAAGCCAGCATCTTGGAGGCCACGTCATCTCAACGCAAGAGATCAGATCCTCCTCCCCCAAGGTCATAGTCGACTTCATGATTGACTTGCAGCTTGGGTAAGTGCTGTAATGCTGCAAGAGGCGTCACAATAGATCTTATCAGGTCGCAGTGGCTTAGGGGCGTTCAAGACCCCTACCTCTTTCCTCAAATAATAAAATGTGCCTACCTCATTCAAATTCAATAGTTTTCTCAAAGTACGATGATTATTTATCTTTTAATAGACCTATTAATGCTAAATTAATCATCCTACATAAAAAAAACAATCACTTATACCACAATTAAAATCAAATTAAGTAAGTAGGCCAAAGCACGCCACTAGCTGGTAGGTATGTCATCAAAATCATCATCAGCCCATTATTGTCCCACTACTGGGCGCGAATCTCTTCTCAGAATGAGAAGGTTAAGGCCTTAGTCCACCACGCTGTCCTACTGCGGGTTGGTGGCCTACACACACACACGTCACACACCATCGAAAACTGTAGTATGGTAGGTATGTACCTACCCTATCTAATATAATTCCACTACAGAGAAAATATATCACAATTTTGCGAACCGTGACATTACAATATTCATCCTTTCATTGTTACAATGGCAATGGTCTGTAATAATATCCACATAAATAATAAAACACCTAAACAACTAGGTAGATACAAATTATTTAACAAAGACGTGATGAAATAAAATTGAATCGGTACCTAAGTTTCTATGAAAAGCAATTTTGATTATAATATGCAACGTGAATCTCTTTTTTGTTTTTACTGCGTTTTTTGTTTTACCTGAAGTAGGTACTTAAATATTTATTTCAAATAGTTTTTTTGGTAAGTAATAAGAATTTTAACAAGTTTGACTTTTTTTTGCAAGAGTTCAAACTCATGCAACGCTCTATAAAAATGAATTGAAGTTATTGTGTGATAAAAAAAACAAACTGTTTTTATATTAATCATAAAATTTGTATTGCTATTGAAATCGAAGATTGCATAAAGATCAATATTCGTTTTGCATATATTATATTCTCTTTTTTAGAGCCAATTAAATGAGAAATGTAAAATTGAACTCGCCTTCCAACTAGCGCAAGTAACTCGCTCAATCTGAACAGACTCCAAATATCTTAGCCAGCCGTGAATAAGTCTTATTTTCTCGTAAAACACAGACAATGTTTTCTTTCTGCCCGTTTTTAAACGAATAGTTATGTTTCTCCCTTTTTTAATTAAAAAACTTACTTACAAGTCACTTTTGTAAATTCGAGACCTCTCTTCGTTAAGAAAAACGTTATGTAATGGTTCGTTTTTTGAATTTATTTGTTCGTTCACTGTTTTTGAGGAGCGTTTAATAGTGTTTTTCACTTCTAGCATTTTTTCATCGGTATGGTCTGAATAAAAAATAAGTTTTTGTACCTAAAGGATGTATATAACGATGGATTCGATTCCCACAAGACACAAATGTTTATGTGATGAACATAAGTGTTTGTGTTGGTCTGGGTGTATTATATCTTTTGTTAATTTGGCTTATTTTCTTATGTGCTATGCTATTTAAAAGAGTATATCCATGGAGTTTCTTGCCGGCTCTTCTCCATAGGACCAACTTTTTGGAACCGTGCAACTAGATTCTTAACGTTTTAAAAGTGCATGTAGGTAGGTACCTAAATGCTTATTCGAAACAAAAGCTTTTCTGAATTTTGATTGCGGTGTCCACGTCAACAAAGATTTTTTTTTGTTATTTAAAACAATTGAAATTTTCACAGTAACTTCACAACTCACCGGTAACGTAGGTAACTTAGGCACGAATTTAACCTTTTACTTAAGTAGAACATAAGCGATACACTAGAATATAACTACCTAAGCAGGTAAGTACCTACCTATTACCCAAGTTTTAACCTGCACAGGAAATCACACCCAGCAATTTTGCGTAGGCCAGAAAACAGTAAATAAATCTCTAAAAATTAATTTACGAACTATTTCTCATGACTATTGCTTCAAAATTACTGCTTTGCCTCTCATTACGCTCAGCTTTTTCAAGAAACGCCCGGTAATGAACAACAATTAGCAATAATTACTGCTCTTGACGCATGAATCTCAAGTGGGCTATGCACAATAACAAAAATAAAAGAAAATCGGGTAATAAAGATTGTATATCGAGTATAATGATACGTCCCGATGAATATAATGTGATTCAATGAAATGTTTCGCCGACTCACTCAGTTCGCAGGCAATTTGCTAGATAATAATCTAGCTTGTTAAATGAATTAGTACTTATAACGCCATCTTTTATCGAATAGTTAAACTATTCAACATTGCAATGTTCTGATTTTACAAAAGAGACATCTAGCGGTAAGTAGCAGTATCACACGCAATGTTTGTGAGATGACTGGTCACTGGTTTAAAGATCAGACAATAGATGGTGTTATTAGTAATCAAAGAAAATTTTATACAAGGCGCAATATTATTAAAATAGTTTTTGAATATATTCTCTCAGTAATTAGTATTTAGTACTATAATAATAATATTGTGAAGTCTGTGGCCTTTTATCAGCAATAATTGCCTATAGTGACTTTAGTTTGTAGCTTACTCGCAAAATAAAACTTGAACTAAGTTAAATAATCAATTTTTAGGATTCCGAAGTCCTACAAGGAACCCTTATAGTTTCGTCATGTCCGTCCGTCTGTCCGTCTGTCCGTCTGTCCGTCTGTCCTAATCCTTTACAGCTTAATAACTTCTACAGTTATAAACATAAGTAACTGAAATTTTGTTAAAAAATAGTCTACATATAGATCTCAATTTTAAAAGAATAAAAAAATAGTTTTTACGTATTTTAGGGGTGGCGTCCATACATGTGAAATGGTGATGAAAAAAATGTTTTCGCTGCACCCCTTCGTGTGGGGTATCAATGAATAGGTCTACTAAAATGAAGGTAATGTTTCATACACCACTTTTTTATCAGGTGTACCATCTGCGAAATATAGCGCGCCAAAGTGGCTTGCAATGTGTCCCCCCCCCTGCCATTTCTAAACTATGCAACGTAGAAAGTTATAATCTTCCACATTGATAGACCTTTGTGAAAACTCTCTTTTAATATTGTTTCGAGTATAATGTGATTATAATTTTTTGAGTTATAGAGAGAAAACTGAAAAATACTTAAAACGTCCTAGTTCAAAGGTCATTGACCTTAGAGAAAAATGATCATAGCAAATAATGCTCCTTTAGTTACTTTCTATTTGAAAAAATCACAAAAAGTAACTTTGTGTTATGTTGAACACACTTCTTCAATTTGGCTTCTTGAATTTATCGCTAGATGGCGCTACTAACAACACGCTCTGAGTCGCGAATGCTGCCGATTATTGCTAAAACTAAAAAAGTATAGCCATGATTAATATTCGATTTGATTCGTTTGTAATTAGACCTACTTAAGGAACCCTATAATACTGAGCATGGCCCGACATGCTCTTGGCCGGTTTTATTGTAATACCTACATTTACAAATAAAAAACTACCTAACTAATTATTTACCGGTTCTTCCCGTTGATCAAACACTGTAGTCACAAACTAGTTTGACCATCAGGAATCCTATAAAGTAGGTACATATGTAGGTACATGGGTATTTATCCAGGAAATTTATTCAACCATAAAATATCAATAACAACAGTAAAATTTAAAGAGAAATGAAGAGTTTTTTTTTAAAGATTTTTTTATTTTATTTTTAATCACAATAACACTTCCATACAACCATTACAACTATAGTGACAACAACTTCACTGTTAAAAGAACACTTAAAAAATAATTTACCCATAATTAAAAATCAAATACCAAACATTCCACCTTATATATTTTTTTAACATGTTATCTTAATGTTTTTAATTTGAAATTTTATAAAGTTAAAACTGTGTATTTCCTTGAAATTTTCCCTAAATAAAAACGAATAAAATCTACCTATTCAATATCCAAATTGATTCCATTTTTCCATTTACGAAGATACTCGGGAACTTCCATTTTGCTAGGGACCTTGTCGAATGGGAAATTTTGGTAATGTTGGTAGAATAAGGGATGGACGGTGCGGTAGCCATTGTCGAATTTGGCCAGGGTCTGCACATCAGCTTTGTCCAGGGAGAAGTCGAAAATGGACGCGTTTTCGACGACGCGAGTGTTGGTCACCGTTTTCGGTATGCTGACAAGTCCACGTTGATACTGTGGGAAAAAGGAACTATGAGTAGGTGCATTTTTAGAATAAATCTTCTACAACGTATTATTGAAATAACTGAAAACCTCTTAAGGGGTCATTGTACTCATCAGTGTGAAAAACTTTTAATATGGGACCAACCCTGAAATAAAATATTTTTGGGTCATTTTTTAAACAGGACCATCTAGTCCCAAACTAAGCAAAGCTTGTACACTTTGTTTTTGTAAAAACAATAAATGGCTATAAAAAACCCCTACATTTCCCCTACATGTATGTACCTACATGTTCCCTACAATAAGTCGATTTTGACATTCAAACACAATGTAAATTAATAACTTCTTAGGTTTTCGCGATCACTACACATTATAATAAAACAAGTTTAACCGGATTATATCGCGTATATTTTTATTTTTTTGAAATGTCTGAAAAGACGCTGCGACCACGAACGCTGCAAAGCTTTCGAAACGTCAGGAAAACCAATTTAAATAATACGCGATATAATCCGGTTAAACTTGTTTTATTACAATTTAAATTGTTAATGAATAAATAAATGAAATTAAAATGAAATTTATGTGATCAGAATTAATGTAGACAGCAGCAGTTTTTTTGGCAATTTCTGTATTGGTCCTATAGTAAAACTGGTTCATTTGATGAGTGCGTTGACCCCTTAAGGGAAATGTAGAAGTGGCCCCTATCATTAAAAAAATCGTTACTCACTGAATACATCATTTATCAAAAATTATTTTTTAACGATTGAAGTACAGGTACTGTTGTTTAAACAGAAACTATTAATTCTGTAAATTATACTTTGCTTTGCTTTGTTGTAGACAGAAAAAGTGCAAAAAAACTGCCACTTAAGGCATTTTTTCTATCTACAACTACAGCGAAGTATATTTTACAGAGTTAATAGTTTCTGATTAAACTACAGTACCTGTACTTCAATTGTTAAAAACGAATTTTCGATAAATGCTGTATTCCGCGAGTAATATTTTTTTTCCTGATGGGGGCGCCACTTGGCTGCTTTTCAGTTATTTCAATTTCGCAGGCATTGAATTATAATATTTTAGATCGTTGTTCGCAGGCCACTTCGTAGCAATCACCTCAAAAACACGAGTTCCTTACCAGATATCTCAGCGTGACCTGCGTGACGGACTTCCCGTACTTGTTCGCGATGGCCACCATGGTCGGGTTGTTGAGCTTGGGCTCGGGACTGTTGACGGCACTACGCGACGGCACCATGGTGCCGAACGGAGAGTACGCCACCACCAGCACGTTGTTGGACTTGCAGCAGTCCACCAGCTCGTTTTGACCGAGGTTGAGATTCACCTAGAAGATAATTAAATGTTTTTGAGCTTTGAGGATGTTAGAGAATATAGGGATTTCCCATTTCCTTTCGTATCAACTCAGCCTAAGTTAGGTTTAGGGAAATTTTTCGGCGGATCGAATCCCTAACGGGATTCTCCAGCACCCGCCCGGTTAAGGCCCAGAACGCCTGCGCGCCGACTACAGATTTCACCCCCACTTCCTCAACGCCCCTACAATTCTACACGATTCTTGCAATACGTGTAAAGCTATATTCTGGTCGGAAAAGCACCATCTATCTAGAAACTAGAGAACTACAATTGATTCCTAAAAGCTCTAATTGTGACCGCCATCTATACATAAACACAAGAACTACGTTTGTAACACAAGTTTGTGTAATACATAGGGTTGCCAACTATACTTTATAATCCTACTTTACGCAGTTAGGGTACCTATTTTGGGTACCGATCTGCGAAAGTCCATTCGAAAAAAATAAAAAAACCTAGTTGTGTTCAATCACCGCGGGACAGCGGCTTGACATCACGTGTTACGCTCATACATTGGTTAGGGAAAGACATTTTTTTATACTCATACTACTAGTATAGTATTATAATATTATCGGTGTTCATTAAAAGAGCCTCCACGAGTGACGATATTTAATTGATCGTCCGGCGCACTCTGGGCAGTCAGCCCCGCTATCAACCTGCTGACTGGCTAATCTTTTCCCCACGACATGTGCTATTATTATTATTATGTAGCTCATGTCGACACGAAGAAGAAGAATCGGTGTTCATACGTTTCTCTGTCGGTCGGCTGGATTATTTGTCTTAGGTCTGCGGCCAATGATTTACTTATGTAATATCATTGTCTGCGGCATATAACGTTACTCCAACACAGACATAGTAAAAAATATAGACTAAGTGCTGCGAACAACCATAGTGAAGCCAACAAAAACCGTGCTCCTTCATGTACAACCAGTGCTCATGCTCACGTACCTACACACCATGCACCTGAAGGATATTTGTTTTCGCGATGCCTACTGGACGATGCCGCGACATGTGAACTGAGAGGGGTGTGTGTGCGTGAGCACTGGTTGTACATGAAGGAGCACGGTTTTTGTTGGCTTCACTATGGTTGTTCGCAGCACTTAGTCTATATTTTTTACTGTCTGTGTACTCCAATTACATATAGGTATTATTATTTTAGGTAATTATAATAATGTGATATGGGTGTATGTGTATGACGTCAAACTTATGCCTTGCCTGAAATAAAGGATATTGTTTATACCTGTGTGAGTCTGTGTGTATGTAGTGGTGCACCGAGCCCACATTTTGATCACATAATGTAAGAACTTATTATGTCTCCCTCTTTTAAAACATCATTAAATAAAAATAAATAAATATCTTTGGGACATTTTTTACACAGCACCATCTAGTCCCAAACTAAGCAGAGCTTGTACTATGGGTACTAGATAATGGATATAATACTTATATACTTTTTTTTGTAAATACATACTTAAAATACATAAGGAACAACCAGACTAACACAAACACTTATGTTCATCACACAAATATTTGTGTCCTGTGGGAATCGAACCACGACCTCATGGTCAGCAGTCCGACACTCGAACTACTAGACCACAGACGTCAAAAGAGTTGCAATCAAGTTAAATGTGGTCTGCCACAATTGATGTTCAGTGTTTTTTTGTGAATTTTGAACTTAAAATCCTTCTACTTAAGCCAATTTTTTTCATTTTACATCTGTGAACAAAAGTTCTTACCTCAATCTGGTTGCAGGCGGGCGGCACCCTGCAGTTGGCCAGCAGCCTCTTCATCTGCTCCACGTTGAAGTTGGACACTCCGATGGACTTGGCCAGACCCTTGCGCAGAACAGTCTCGAAGCCACGCCAGGTTTCCAAGTAGTCTATCTTCTCGTCAACGCCTTCTTGCTGGAATTTAGAAAATATATGAAAACTTTCTCTTTTACAGTAAATGGACGGTCTGCCTGTCTCTGATGTGGAGCTGGAGAAAGATGGAATGGAGTTAGTTGGTCGGAAGAGTAAATGAGGTTTAAACACAGTTAAAGAAAAAAGTCATGGATTAAAACTTATTGAAAACAGAAGAGGGAAAATGCTGAGACACCTGATAGCCACGAACATTTGATAATAATGTACTCCCGGCCGAATTTTCGGTCACGGCGGCCAATCTCAACGGAGACTAGTCATCTGCGCGGGACATATTATAGTGCACAAGTTTGTGCGCAAACACAGGTGCACTCTCTATTCCCTCACTCTCTTAATCCGATGGGACGGCAATCCGACACGACCGGAGAGAGAACAGGCAAGGGATCGACGGCTTTACGTGCTCTCCCAGGCACGGATAAAGACCATTATAGAAGGGAAGATAGATGGGAATATTATTCCTGCGGCGGGTTTCTTGCAGGAGCACACAGCTGGACTGGACCGCATTCGGGAAAATTCGTCGAATCTTCTCGTCACCTAGTCCACAGAGCCTTAAGAATATAAGGTCTTCAATCAGTGCGTCCTGCCTGTCATGACTTACGGAGCCGTGACGTGGACACTCACGGTAAGGCTGGTCCACAAACTTAAGGTAACCCAGCGTGCTATGGAAAGGGGTATGCTCGGAGTCTCTCTGAAGGATCAAAGTTGTCGATGTAGCCCACAGGATCAGTAAGCTGAAGTGGCAGTGGGCCGGCCACATTAGCCGAAGAACCAAGGGCCATTGGGGTAAGCAAACGTAGGGTAGGACGCCCTCAGACTCGGTGGAACGATGATATTGGCAAGGTGGCTGGTAGCAACTGGATACGAGTGGCCGAGGATGTCAGTGGCGTGCCATTGGAGAGGCCAATGTCCAGCAGTGGACTAATACAGGCTGATGATGAATTCCTTGGCTTGCCCACCCTAAGTCCAAGGCTGGTGTGTCATGTATGAGGATTTGATTATCACTAGCTTTAACGGTGAAGGAAAACATCGTGAGGAAACCTGCACACCTGAGATTGCTCCATACAGTGGTGCAATGGTGTGTGTATTCTGCCAACCCGCAGTAGACCGGCGTGGTGGACTAAAGCCTTAACCTTCTCATTCTGAGAAGAGGCTCGTGGCCAGTAGTGGAACAGTAATGGGCTGATGATAATTGGTTAAGTTGCTCTAGACAGCTCTCGATGGTGTGTGTAGTCCGCCAACCCGCACTAGGCCAGCGTGGTGGATTAAAGCCTTAACCTTCTCATTCTGAGAAGAGGCCCGTGGCCAGTAATGGAATTAAGCTGTTCTAGACAGCTCTCGATGGCGTGTGTAGTCCGCCAACCCGCACTAGGCCAGCGTGGTGGATTAAGACCTTAACCTTCTCATTCTAAGAAGAGGCTCGTGACCAGTAGTGGAACAGTAATGGATTAATGATGATGATGATTTGTTAAGTTGAATTAAGACTTACCGAGACGGACATAGGCCAATGCATGAGCACTAGGTCGACATAATCCATGTTCAGGCGCCGCAGAGACCCTCGCACTGACACCTCCACGTCAGCTTCGCGGTGAAAGTGTTGCCACACCTAGGAAGAAAAACATTATACACGGTGAGTTTTAGATGGTTTTGGTAACGAAACAGGGTGATTGTACTCATCATTATGAAAAACTTTTACTATGGCACCAACACTGAAATCGCGAAAAAAAAATCAGTTGATCCCTATATTTTGACAATTTATGTGAACACAAATGTAGGGATCAGCTGATTTTTTTTTTCGCGATTTCTGGGTTGGTCCTATGGGACCAACCTTGGACCTTTTACTATGGTAAAAGTTGTTCAAAATGATGGGTATCAATCAACCAATCATCTCAGCCTATCGCAGTCCACTGCTGGACATAGGCCTCTCCCAAGTTGCGCCACAACACTCGGTCCTCTGCCTTCCGGATCCAGTTCCTCCCAGCCACGTTCTTCAGGTCGTCGGTCCACCTGGCGGGGCCCTACGCTGCGTTTGCCGATTCGCGGTCTCCACTCAAGGACTCGTCTGCTCCAGCGGCCATCAGTCCTTCGACAGACATGGCCAGCCCACAATAATGACCCCTCATGATGATGATGGGTATAATGACCCCCTTTAATTTCCCAAACCAACGATAATTCACCGTGTATGCAACGTGGGTATAACAATACGACAATAAATGAAAACACGGTTATTACTAGTCTATAGAAGCATTTTAAACACATTAATAAGTTGTTTATCGAAAATAAAAAGGTTTTTTTTTTAACAAAATATATGTACTTATATTAAAACATCGAAATAATAAGTAATGTCATAATAACATCATAATTATGTAACATTTGTAATCATATGTAATCATTGAGAAAGAGAGTTTAAAATCATATGGATTCGCACGGGTCTTTGACCTAACGATCTTTGCCAGAAAAATGGTCCTACATTGAAAAATAATTAAATTAAAATAATTTCGTGACTAAGCCTGATTTTTTGTATACAGTCAGAGAACGTGATACTCTGTACGTGGTTTTATTTAATGTCGTATTATCATATCCACCTTGTATACCAAACAGATTAGGTTTGTATTGAACTATATTTACGGGACTTGTCGCGCACAATGAAATCAAAACAGCAAACATAGGATAAAAACAAACAAAACAAAAAAAAAATTACAAACAAACATAGGTATCATACATTGATAAAATGATTCAAGAAATGTACCTAATTAAGTATTTTTTATGTGCACCTACCGCATGTCGTCTTGTTGTGGCAATAAATATTTTTTCTTTCTTTCTTTCTTTTTTCTTTTCAAACATTTTGATTTTGAGATTAGGTTTGGTTTTGTAGGCGAGCTGCCGAATTGCGTAGGTAACTCACTCGCGATCGCAATCATCTGGATTTCAATGTTCATTGCTCCGTTTGTTTTGACAATCCGTGTTATCGGCAACTCCGTACCACGCAATGAATGTTGCTTTAATTTCAAAATGAAAGCTAATGTCAAAGTGAATGCATTACACAATTGCCCCACAGGTCCATTTTGCTAGGATATTTCACTTCACCGTACGCCAGTTGTGCCGAAAATTTACCCGATAATGATGACCTGATGCGGTTACCATTGCCCAAAACAACTGCAATACCACCTAGATTGTTGCCTGAATAATATTTTAAATCGCGTTCGCCAAACTGAGACATGAAGATGGAAAGTCTCATGTGATTGTAATGTCGCCGGCACCCGTACCACGAGCACCGGTACCCAGCAATGCAAGCATCACTGTTTGGCGGCAGAAGTAGGTACGGTGGCAGTACTTCCCCGGACGAACTCCTTCACGTGAAGCTCTACTTTTGCTATCATGCCAATTTTTCCACAATTTATACCACCATACCAACCTTTGTAGTGATAAAAAATTCTTCCCTCTTCGCGACGCCTTCTTGAATCTTCTTGTTTACGACTTTGCCGACTTCTGGCTCCGTTCTATAGAGATGGGCTGTGTCAATCATTCTGTATCCACTGTCTATGGCGAAGGACATCGCTTCAATCATCTTTGGCATGCCTTTGGCACTGAATTCATACTGGAAAAACATTATAAAAAGTTATTTGAATGTTTATTTTTGTTGTTTCTGGTTTTTACTGGACATTCGTTTTTAAAATGCAAGCTAATATAGGTACCAAAATCAACATAACATCAAGTAACAACCATGTAACAACATATTAAATACAAAAGAAATAGGTAGGTATAGGTATAATGAAGGGAAATACTAACCGTAAAAGGCTGGTTCGGATCCGTCGGTGCCTTAAAAATACAAAAAAAATATATTAATACATTAGGCAGAAATAAATAAATATTCCGTATAATAGTCCGTGTGGTGCCGGACTTAAAGAATAGCACCACCCTTATCTCTTCTCATGGGTGTCGTAAAAGGCGACTAAGGGATTCACCAGAGGATGGGCAGCAGCGTTCTCTGAGTATTTAACCAACCAACTGCGATCGCCAACCCGCCTGCCAAGCGTGGCGATTATGGCATATCCCCCCCTTAATTGGGGGAGGCCTATGTTCAGTAGTGGACGTCTTTCGGCTGAAATGATGAAATAAATATTCTACTAATAATTTCTTAGGATGTCGCGATCACTACACATTATAATAAAACCGGATTAAATCGCGTATATTATTTAAATTGGTTTTCCTGACGTTTCGAAAGCTTTGCAGCGTTTCGTGGTCGTAGGTAGAATAAGATGACAAGCGTCTTTACAGATATTTCTAAAAATATATTTTAATCTACCGTACAATTGTTATTAATTAAAGTCGTTTCGATGCACGCAGTAATCACTCACAATATCATTATCTTTTACAGTGTTGCGTGTTTTTTTTTATTAGTTATTATTAGAAATCTCGAAACTTTTTCAAGAAAAATAAGCAATAGTGAAAAATACCATAAAATGTCCAAGTTATTAGCGATTTAATATGTTCACTAGACAGAGACAGCACTATCAAAGTATGTCGTCATTATTTAAAACCTTCATAGAAACTTGACATCTCTCTATACAATGTCCGAAAATGCTCCCTCCAAAAACTTAAAAAGCGTGTATCTCTTCCATTTTTTCATAGAGGATTTTACAATTTTTTTCAATGTTGTCGTTACTGTACCTTCTTTTAAATAATACTGGGTGTCAGGGAAACGCTTCTGAAAACGAAGATAGGTGATAGTGCTGGTGATTACTGATACGAAACCACAAAAAAAAATGCGATTCTTTTTTCAGATTTATTCATTTTTTTTTTTTTAATTTTTCATACAGAACCAGCTTTGGGCAGTTAAATAAAACTGATTTGCAAAAAAATACCCATTTATTTACTTATTTTTTTAAAGTTCGCAACGTAATTCAAATAAAATATCAGCTGGCACTAGGGGTAAACGACATCCGCTCGCATACGCAGTCCGTGTCGTAGCGAGCGTAGGTAGGTTAGGTACGCGCAGCATTGATCTCGAGTTTTGTACGCTTTACATTGCGGGTTTGCAAAATACCAAATTACTAAAACAATGAGTATAAGGCTAATGGTTATTGGAATTCGATTGTGTTTAGGTAGTATAATAATAGCCTTTCAGTTTCGGGTGTGTTTCCCTGACACCCAGCATAAGATTTTTGATATTTTTAACAGTAGGTGGTCAACTACCGGATTTGCAGAATAAATGATTTGAAATTGAAAATCAAAACTACTCTCATTACGTCCAAAATCGGGCATCTAAATTTAAAAATCTTACATCCTCGTCCATGCCCAACCACGTGCCAAAGCCCAGCGCTGGGATGTCGCGGCCGTCGTTCATTTTGTACGTAGGGATATTTACCTGAAATAATTTAAAACAAACATTGATTAATTTATTTTTTACAGAAAATTACAGGTGCATAAGAGCCTTTTTTTATGAGATATAGATCTGCTCTTGACCGCAATCTAGACAGCTTTGTCAAGATGTGGTCGACGATGGAGCGAGCAAACCTATTAGGTGCCGATTCACTGCAGCTTTAAAGGCGTTAGGGTTGTAAGTGCCCGGAAATACAGATGCCGTGGCAGTGAATTCCACAACTTGGCTGTGCGCATTATGAAAGAGTTCTTAAAGCACTTGGTCCTGGTAGTAGGGATTTCTACCAAATGTGGATGATATCCTGCAGTGCGTCGTGTAGTCCGATGAAAGAAAGGAGATGGCGGAATACGCTCATGGAGCTCTTGCGCACACTCTCCAAAGTAGAACACCGACAAACAAGCAACTGTGCGTCTATGGGCTAAGCTTTGTAGCTTAGATTTTACTAGCAGTTCATCACCAATTAGACTCTCAGCTCTGCGTTGAATCGAGGCAAGAGCGGGAAGCTGGTATTTGGCGGAGCCATCCCATAAGTAACTACAATTCCTGACTCCTGCCCCCCTAGCCAATTTGACAATCTACAATCGTCAACGCTATAAAAAACAATCAAAATGTATGGGAATGACATATTTCAACGAATGACTTTTTCGTTGAGATAGATATGTCATTCCCATACATTTTGATAGTTTTCTATACCTAGCGTTGACGATTGTAGATTGTCAACTTGGCTAGGGGGGCTGATTCTGATTTTGATGGAAATTACAGTCTAGCGGTATGAAAGTTGGTCCTTCCATGTAGGAGTTCTTTCCCAGCCCGTACTTTTCATATATGCGAAGTTTATTTTTCTATATATTTACGTAATTTATGATCGTTACAATAAAAATGCATATTTCTAGCATAATTTAGTGATTTGCATACAATTATTCAAAGAAATCGCGATTTAAAGGCACATATTTAATTATTGCCTGCCCTTCCCTAGATCCAGCCGGATCTAGGGAAGGGCAGGAGGTGCAAGTACCTCGGGTGGCTAAGACTGGGGGTGGCTGACCACGAGCCAATATCACTGTCTGTACTATGCTGGACCCGTTAACTAGACAAATAATAATAATAATGATAATAATGATAATGTGAAATGGTTAATGTGTCGAACTAATCTTAGTACCCTACCACCTGTATTTACCACATTTTTACAAAATAAATGAATTGAATTGAAATAATTTGCCTAGAAACGACACTCTCTCTTTTAGAAATGTAGATCTGGGGCTGCCCTAAGGTTTCTGTCTGAGGGTCGACCGACACGGTTCTACAGACCTACATTAAATCCAAGATGGTGGTCACCCACTGACAATGGGTTATGCGCAAATCAGAAATAACAGAACATCGGAAGCAAATCGTTACACTTGAGGATGCTCCAATAACTTCTTGAGAATGTGGGGGTGTGTGTGTGTGTGTAGTCCACCAGCCAGCACTTAAACTCTTCTCTTTCTGAGAAGGGACCAACAGTAGGAAAGTAATAGATTTATATGGCTATGCTTTCAAAAATTATTGTAAAAAAAAACTTACTTTTGCCATTTTAACGAATTTTCTTCCTTGATTAACGAAATACTGTGTTTTTTTCACAAATACTTAACTTGCACCAGTAATGCACTTACGGCAAACTAGAAATAACTGACTACAGAAGATACAAAACAGTGTTTATATAGTAAGGATTATCAAGTGGCTGACTAGATATAATATCTTGATAAACACATAAAATTGACAATCATGTAGGTAAAAATAGTAAATAATTTATGATTATCGATATAATCAGACAATCTGAGAAAAATCTTCAAAAACGATAAGGTAATGACTGAAAATATTTTAAAAGTAAACACAAAAATAATGATAATAAATATACAAAGTCATATGTCATCCTAAAATACTCGGCTTCAAACATTTAATGTTACAAAGTATGGTGCAATTATGTCTACTAACAAATTGTTACAACAGGGCCGTCGCGACCCAGGGTGCAAGGGGTGCAGCGCGACCGGGTGCCTCGGCGATGAAAACGAGGCCCTCTGAAGGCACGTGCCTAGGTTTCTAGGGCGCCGACGCCCGAGAAATTATTTCATTTAGCTTAAAATACGTACATTTATAATAAAACAAAGTTTAACCGGATTCATCATTTCAGCCGAAAGAGGTCCACTGCTGGACATAGGCCTCCCGTAACAGGGGGGATATACCATAATCGCCACGCTTGGCAAGCGGGTTGGCGATCGCAGTTGGTTGGTCAAATACTCAGAGAACGCTGCCCATCCTCTGGTGAATCCCTTAGTCGCCTTTTACGACACCCATGAGATGAGATAAGGGTGGTGCTATTCTTTACGTCCGGCACCACACGGAACGTACGTAATACGGGTGTTGCCACTGTCATGCGGTCAACTATACTTTTCTTATATTTTGTATCGACTGTCCTTTCTAAATTTTTTACCTATGTGTTTTTTTTGTTTTAGTTTCTATGTAACCCCACCTATAAGTTGCCTGCTTGTGTTTATCACTGTATTTTAAATGTTGCGCGTCGTTAACTGTGACAATAAACTATTTTTCTTTCTTTTTGTCTTTTCTTTCTAATAACTTCTTAGGTTTTCGCGATCACTACACATTATAATAAAACAAAGTTTAACCGGATTAAATCGCGTACCTATATTATTTAAATTGGTTTCCCTGACGTTTCGAAAGCTTTGCAGCATTTCGTGGTGGCAGGTAGACTAAGATGATAATCGTCTTTACAGATATTTCAAAAAAAAAAAAAAACAAAATACGCCAGGGAATCCGGTTAAACTTTGTTTTATTATAATGTGTAGTGATCGCGAAAACCTAAGAAGTTATTACGTACATTTATAATAGTAAATTCGACCACACGTCAGTGATAACACTTGAATCACGAAAACCACCTTTACTGCTGAAGAAATAAAGACGCTAACAAGGTCAAACTGTTACCATTGACGAGTTGTCGACTTTACCTACCTCTATAAAGTACCTTTACATTGCCTGTCTAGTAATATATAAGACTATGCCTGTATGGCAATCTTTTGTGTGTAACAGCTATTACCAAACCTACACCATCAGGCGTCGGGCCAGAGCTGGGTTTGCACCCATCTGGGTTTGTTTGTTTTTTTTTTTTTGTTTTTTTTTTTTTTTTTTGTTTTTTGCCTATTTGGTGCAGCCGCGGGGCACACAATTATACTTTTAGGAGTCTATATTGATTAAAACTGTATATTATTGTTATTGTGTGTGTTGTGTGGCTGTAGTAAATAAACCATTTTTCTTTCTTTCTTTCTTTTCACCCTGGCGTCAGATAAGCTAGTGACGGCCCTGAGTCGCATAGATTGATAGTAGAGATTAAAATACAAATCATCGTAATATTAACGTAATAAGATAATCCAATATCACAAAATCATTGACTAACGTAATACTATGTATATATTTACAAAATCACCAAATGTAGCAAAAACGAGGGCATTTATTGCAAATAGTTAAATTTCAAAATAAAATATATCATTGTGCAATTATTAATTTCAGTGACAGATATAAAACGCTGTGAGATTTATGTGGACGATTTAATCCTTGCCAAGAATCACACGCCTCTTCACGTATTTTCTTTCACGCCCTGCCTGGGGTGGAAGCAAAATGCAGATCGAATCCAGCGCCCCGAGCCAAAGGTAGTGGACTTAACAACATGGTTTCAGTCGGTAAGAGTCTGACATAAGTCATGTCATAGTCATAACCCATCGTCATCCCTGGGCAGAGGAATCCATCCTCTATACTGGCAAGGTCACGTTTTCGAAAATGGCGGCGGCCGGGATCGGCCGGAATATGGCTGGATATAGTTTTGTTGCCCACATGTTGTGGTTCGCGCCATTTTAAGGCATTTTTAAATTATTTGAAAAATATTGAACTTTAGACGAACTCAATGTTACCTGTTCTTGCAAATAAATATATCATTCATTCATTCATTAGATATGCAAAATGAATGAAACCATGATTAGACCTGCTGTCTTGTATGGATCGGAATTTTGGGCTACGATAGGGAGGAATGAAAGGTAATTACATTACATGCAGCTGAGATGGGAATGTTAAGAGGAATGTGTTGTGTAACGAGAATGGATATGATAAGAAATGAGTATTTGAGAGGGAGTTTGAAAGTAGCGCCAGTGACGGAAAAGTTGAGAAGCAGTAGATTGTCATGGTATGGACCATGGAGAACTTTTCTTCGTGGTTTGGACATGTGATGCGGAGAAATGAGGAACATGTTACGAAAAAAGTTTTGTGTATGAATATGGAAGGCTATAAGAAAAGAGGTAGACCAAAGAAAAGATGGATGGATTGTGTGAAAGATTATATGGATAAAAAGAAAGTGAACACGGAGATGACGGCTGATAGAGATGTATGGAAGAAAAATACATGCTGCGCCGACCCCAAATAAATTGGGATGATTAGATATGCAAAATGTTTCGTTATTTATTTTTAAATTTCGTTATTCCCGCCATTTTAAATGTTGCTAATGTTGCTAGGGTCGCAACGAATTCGTACGTGATATTGAGTGACCTTGGTATGACCTTGGGAACTTGCCAGTTATGACAGATCGCGCATGATGGCCGCGCCAAATTACTGTCCCTACAACAAAAACCCTTATCACGAAATTTCCGTGAATAAAGTATAGGTTATAGGAACTTGGCATAATACACTACCTACCGTTTATTTTTTCAGATATCAAGACACTCCTAGCAAGAAGTTGACCTGTTTTTGAAGTGAAACTTCTATATAGACGGGGGTATTGGGATTTTTCTGTCACGAAAAAGAGTTACGGCCGCGTAAATAAACACAAAAAGTCCAGACGCTCTAGTGGGACCCGAACCCGTGACTCAATTTCATAAGTCTAATACTGCCATCGATATGCTACCGTGAACTATATAGTATCCAATCTCTATTCTAAATTGTAAGATTATTTATATATATTTATGATACCTATATGTGTAATATATTTTGTGCTATTCATTTATTTTAGTTTATTAACATGCAGTAGTACGCCACGGACTGCCCTCATTATCTAGATCTTACGTCTTCTTTGTCCATCCAAAGGTTGTCTGGAAGATATCGCTTTTAGCAATAAGACCGCCCATGTACCCATAATTTATACGTTGTTCCTGTTTACTACTATTTTCATGGTGTACAATAAAGTATATTCTATCTATCTATCTATCTGCGCCTTGACTTGTTTCTGTAAATACTGTAACAAAAACCCGCAAAAATGCCTTATTGCACTGTTTCTAACTGGAGAAAAAAAAGCTGTAAAGTAAATATATTAAAGTTTATTTTTAAAAATTAATGACGTCAACATGGGAGGCGTGGTTTGTCCGAAAGTTGCCACGCATGAATTGCAAGTAAAATTGTGATTACAACCATTCTATCTATCTAACTATTTCTGTGATATTATCCGATTGTTCCCATCGAAACAACCGCTGTGTGTGTTATGAAAATAGTAGCAATCTATTTTTTTCAACAACGCAAGAATAACCGCGTATCTGCATATAGATGAAAAATTCAAACAGACTGGACATTTGTGTTGATTGTCGTAATCCACCATAAAAAGTATTTCAAGCGTGCCTCCAAACGCTATTTCGATTCCGCCCCCAAGCATCCCAACTCCTTGGTTGTAGTGGCCACCAAATATCAGCCTTCAGCTATCAGAAGGCACGCGCTAATAGAACCCGATGATGACACCACACTTCAGCAGGAGTCCAATAAGGACACCAGCACACTCCGACGCCGTCGTCCTAACTATCGTCCCCGCCGGTGAGGACCGACGCGACGTCCACACAGATGCCGAGAGTCCGACTCTCGAGAAACTCAACACGATGCAGCAGCGATTGCCGGGGGGACCGGTGGCGGGGTCCCCCAGCTCCACCCTGAGCTGAGGCCCGAGCTTCCCCCCGCCCATGGACATCCGAAACACCAAGGCAGTCACCGATGCGTTGCCGACCTTTTAAAAAGACGTATGCTCTTTTCTTGAAGGCTGATATATGTCGAATTTGTTCGGGAAAAACGCTGACGGAAGTTGGTTCCACAGTTTTGCTGTACGAAACAAAAAATGGCGTAGACCTACCTTTCTTAAAAGTTAATGAAAGAAGTTTCGTATCTGCGTTACATGATCTATGTCCAGTTGTTTATAATCTGCGCCTCTACCGGCTATCGGCGACGGCGCGGCGTACCGGCCAGGTATGCGGCTATCCAGTGCAGCAGTGTTTTGTGAATTTTCAGTAAGAACGGGACAACGTTGAAAATGGCGCCCGTATGTATACATGGTTTTACGTAAATTTTTAAACTAAAGATTTTTAATACAAAATAAAGTCAAATTTGATGAAGTTTGTTAAATTGAATGACTATTCATAAGTTATCATATTCATCGATAATGGTGTTTGCGCTGTTATGATAACATTTTCGTGGGGGACTGACTTAAATGAAAAACACTATTACAAAACCTATCTAAAATTATGTATCTGATAAAATTTGATTTTTGTATATTTTTTAGCCTAGGTATAAAAAAAATTTAACATGTGGGAAAGTGATATTAGAATCATTGTGTGGCGCTATATTTAATCTATCTATAACCATAAGAATTATTAACTAATAATTGAAGAGATTTGACAAATAATAATGTCCTCCCGGCCGAATTTCGGTCACGGCGGCCAATTTCAACAGAGACTAGCCATCTGCGCGGGTCATATTCTAGTGCACAAGTGTGTGCGCAAACACAGGTGCACTCCCTCACTCTCATAATCCGATGGGACGGCTATTCGACACGACCGCGACCGGAGAGAGATCAGGCGCAGGACCGACGGCTTTACGTGCTCTCCGAGGCACGAAGGGGTCTCGATGTGTAACGGAACGGTCACCCATCCACAGACTGACCGCGGTTAGTGCAGCTTAACCTCGCAGATCGTATAATCCACACGGTTCTTGCTAAGCCACGAGCCCCCTTTTGACAAATAAGACGTGGACTGAAAAGCAATTGTAGCGATAATCTTTACTGTCAATGGCTTTATAATATCTTTATTCGATCAACATCTCAAGAGGCTCTCGTTATGCAGTTGGATCAAGAGCGTGAAATAGAAAACAGCAGATACTTCTAGACACGGCTAGGTCTCTCTTTTGTGCCAAGTGCCCATGGCCCCGCGATCCATGGGGCCCCCTATTTCCTGCCAGATCACCAACCAATAACCGATATATTACCAAAAAATATAACAATTAAAACGGAGGAATAAAAAATCGCTCACGAGCAGGATTCGAACCTGCGACTCATCATCATCAACTCAGCCTATCGCAGTCCACTGCTGGACATAGGCCTCTCCCAAGTTGCGCCACAACACTCGGTCCTCTGCCTTCCGCATCCAGTCCCCCCAGCCACGTCCAACCTGCGACTCCTGGCTTCGAATCCTGCTCGTGAGCGATTTTTTTTCCACAGTTTAAATCGTAGATTTCGCTTCGCATGCGTAAATGCGTTAAAAATTATAAAAAAATAACAAAAAAAAGTTTTTTTTTTCCGAAAACCAAACGATAGGTAATAAAATAATAAATAAACAAACAAACATAAGAAAAAACAAACAAACATGTTGTAAACAGCACGCTACACTATAAAAGATAATGACATTGTGAGTGATTACTGCGTGCATCGAAACGATTTTAATTTATTAAAAATTGTACGGTAGACTAAAATTTTTTTTTTTAAATATCTGTAAAGACGCTTGTCATCTTGGTCTTTCTGCGACCACGAACGCTGCAAAACTTTCTTCGCTACTGCTTTCAAGGTATTGTCTTTTTTTTTAAATATTGTGTTTTCTTCTCGTACCTATCTGCCTATATTTTTCATGTCCTTCCCCGCGAAAAATACTGTTTTCCCGAAAACCGGTGGCGGTCAAACGCAAGCCGGTTAAGAATTAAAAAAAAAAAGTCAGCAACCATACCTGCACCCCAAGTAAATGTTACGCTAGTTTCTGTCATCCAAACAGATAATATTATTAATTAGGGTTCAATTATAGTCTGTAGGTATTCTGTGTCAACCGTCTGGGGGATACACGTCCTCCTACCTCCCCCCCCCCGCTCTGATACCGCCTTTTCTACGTCATGACAATCAAATAGTGACATCGCAGTTATTTAGGATAATTCCGGAGAAACCCGACCGTATGACAGGCATACTTCAAAACTATGAGGCAGACGAGATAAGACGTGATAAAACTTGATGAGGCGTTAATTAATTTATTTATTTAAACTTCATGCAACATGTGTACATAGGCGGACTTAATGCCTTAGGCATTCTCTCCCAGTCAACCTTAATCCGTGTGGTTAATCCGTGGTGTGGTGGGTGGTGGTGGTGGTGGGTGGTGGTGTGGTGGTGTGTGGTCTGGACATAGGCCTCCCCTAAGCATCGCCACACCGACCGGTCCTGCGCCTTCCGCATCCATCGGATTCCCGCAAACTTCACCAGGTCATCGGTCCACCTTGTGGGGGGTCTACCCACGCTGCGCCTTCCAGTACGCGGTTGCCACTCCAGAACTTTACTGCCCCATCGGCCATCTGTTCTGCGAGCAATGTGCCCCGCCCACTGCCACTCAAGTTTGGCAATTCTTCGGGCTATGTCGGTTACTTTCGTTCTCCTGCGAATCTCCACATTTCTGATTCGATCACGCAGAGACTCCGAGCATAGCATTTTATATTAGTGATGTAACGAATATTCGCATTCGCATTCGCGGATATTCGCATATTTTAGCATATTCGCATTCGCATTCGCATTCGCAAGATTTCTGCGAATGTTTTGTGAATATGAATATCAGATTAAAAAAAACAATTTGAAGATAATTGTAGGTTAATAAAATCAAAATCCATTCATTTCTTATGTTTTTTAATGCAATTAATTAATAAGAAGTTAATAAATAACTATTCACACTGTAACCTCAAAATTCACTTGTTTTGCTTACGAAAAGACGCGAGCGGAGTCGGAGTCAGTCGGATGAGTTCGTATCAACTTGGCAATTCTCGGAACAAAATACAAACGGAACGCACCTCGAGACTGCCACCAGGCCGTACACAATTGGCGCCAAATTTTAACAAAAACTGAACATTCGCATTCGCATTCGCGAATGTTCAAAAAATGACAGTCGTTACATCACTATTTTATATTATTAACTGAAATAACTTAATTGCACAACAGTTCATTTCATTTTGAAATTTTTTATTTGTAATAAATTCCTCCATTTTCTTGCTGCAATTGGTGATTCTGTATAAAAATACCGTTACGTTAGTCAATGATTATTATATTTTGGATTATTACGTTAATAGTAGTCTTATCGGACATGATTTGCATTTCGAATGCCCTTATCAAACATCTAAGCACTACAGATTGTATTACTAGATTGTATGGTTTAGTATAATCTACCTAAATAAAATCGTAAAGGTGGAAATATCTGTACATTGAGGTTATTTTTTGCGAAAACTGGCTTGTGAGACTGGAAATACCTAAGCATTAGACCACGGAACAACCATTTTTTTTAAATTTTTATCTGTTTGTTTTTCTGTTACCTCATCACGTGAGAACGATCAAAGATAAAGTCAAAGTCTAAAGTTTTTATTTCGAATAAGCATTTACATTTTACATGCACTTTCAAAACGTTAATAATAATTATGGATCTAGTTGCGCGGTTCCAAAAAGTTGGCCCTGTGGAGAAGAGCCGGCAAGAAACTCCATGGATATACTCTTTCCAAATAATAAACTCCATGGATATACTCTTTTCAAATAATAAACTCCATGGATATACTCTTTTCAAATAATAAACTCCATGGATATACTCTTTTCAAATAATAAACTCCATGGATATACTCTTTTCAAATAATAAACTCCATGGATATACTCTTTTCAATTAATAACAGTACAATGATTTGTTACAGTACAATGTTTTGTTTAGTTGGAAATAATTGTGTGAAAATAATGTAGGTAATGTAGGTAATAATGTAAATAATGACTGAGACAAATTAGACGGCTGAACAGATGGCGATGACGCTAGCCTAATATAACTTTAAAAACCGTCAGAGTCAGACCTGCGCAGTAAGGGTTCCGTAATGAGGAGATACTGAGAAACAGCTTGAGCCTTCTATTGTAGGCATACAACGAACATACAGCCCATAGACGCCTCATAACAGGCGACCGATGTCTGCAACACATCTATGAAATTTCACTAATGTAGTCGCCACTATTCTTCAAACTAGTTTCGACCACTTACATGAGCCGTCAAAACTGCCACGTTAGTGATTAGCCAATAGCCGCCTTGGTAGGGTCAATCGGATTGCAGTACCTCAGCTAGTGGCAGAATTTATTGTGCGCATTAAATTCAACATTAGGCGTCTATTGGACTGTATCAAAGAGAATATAATCACAGGTCTTTGTTGGCATACAATGTATGTGGTTCTTGGTTGGTTATAGTTTGTTAAATACAACTAGGTGTTAGAATCATAAAAAAAAACCGGCCAAGAGCATGTCGGGCCTTGCTCAGTATTATAGGGTTCCTTAAGTAGGTGTAATTACAAACGAATCAAATCAAATATTAATCATGGCTATTTTAGTTTTTGCAATAATCGGCAGCATTCGCGACTCAGAGCGTGTTGTTAGTAGCGCCATCTTAAATTCAAGATGCCAAATTTAAGAAGTCTGTCATGTCAAAGTTACTTTTTTGATTTTTTCAAATAGAAAGTAGCTAAAGGAGCATTATTTGTTACGATAATTTTTCTCTAAGGTCAATGACCTTTAAACTAGGATGTTTTAAGTATTTTTTAGTTTTCTCTCTATAACTCAAAAAATTATAATCACATTATACTCGAAATAATTTTAAAAGAGAGTTTTCACAAAGGTCTATCAATGTGGAAGATTATAACTTTCTACGTTGCATAGTTTAGAAATGGTAGGGGGGGGACACATTGAAAGCCACTTTGGCGGGCTATATTTCGCAGATGGTACACCTGATAAAAAAGCGGTGTATGAAACATTACCTTCATTTTTGTAGACCCATTCAATGATACCCCACACAAGGGGGAGCAGCGAAAAAAATTTTTTCATCCCCATTTCACATGTATGGACGCCACCCCTAAAATACGTAAAAACGATTTTTTTATTCTTTTAAAATTGAGATCTATATGTAGACTATTTTCTAACAAAATTTGATTTACTTATGTTTATAACTGTAGAAGTTATTAAGCTGTAAAGGATTAGGACAGACGGACAGACGGACAGACGGACAGACGGACGGACATGACGAAACTATAAGGGTTCCTTGTAGGACTTCGGAACCCTAAAAATACAACGTCTATAAGTTTTATTCAAACTATATCTATAATTTTATTGGGTCAATTGAATACGACATGTTGCTATATTCCGACATCCACGCGGACGGAGTCGCGGGCACTGCTATTATAGTCATTCATAATTATTTAAAACATAGGTATGTAAGCAACATACTTCGAATTATTCAGAAAGTCTTATCGTATCTAATCTTTTAATTTACTACTCAATCGAGTAACTATTTATTACACAGAAAAACACACGAATAAGTTAAAGTTTGTCATCAAGAAACTCTGTAACACTGTAATATGCTTTTTCTTTAAGTAATTTTTTTAGGCAACAAATAATTTTTTTAACAAGGCACCGGGTGATGACGGAATTACGGCCGAACTCCTGAAGGCGGGTGGAAAACCGATCCTTAAGGCCCTTCAGAAGCTGTTTGATTCCGTCATTCTCGAGGGAAGAACGCCACAGGCATGGAGCAGAGGTGTGGTGGTACTCTTCTTCAAAAAGGGCGATAATGCTCTACTGAAGAATTATAGGCCCATCTCACTTCTGAGCCATGTCTACAAGCTGTTTTCGAGAGTCATTACGAACCGTCTTTCGCGCAGGTTTGACGACTTCCAGCCTCCCGAACAAGCCGGTTTCCGAAAAGGCTTTAGCACCGTAGACCACATACATACGCTGCGGCAGGTTATACAGAAGACCGAAGAGTATAACTTGCCTCTTTGTTTAGCGTTTGTGGACTACGAGAAAGCCTTCGATTCGATCGAGACTTGGGCGGTACTACAGTCTCTTCAACGGTGCCAGATTGACTATCGGTACATCGAAGTGTTAAAGTCTTTGTATGAAAACGCCACTATGTCAGTCCGATTACAGGACCAAGCCTCGAAACCTATCCTTCTGCAGCGAGGTGTGAGACAGGGAGATGTGATCTCTCCGAAACTGTTCACTGCTGCATTGGAGGATGTCTTCAAGGTTCTGGACTGGAAGGGGCTAGGCATTAACATAAACGGCGAGTACATCACTCACCTTCGGTTTGCCGACGACATAGTAGTCATGGCTGAGACCATGGAGGACCTCGGTACAATGCTCGATGACCTCAGTAGAGCTTCTGATAGAGTGGGTCTTAAAATGAATATGGACAAGACAAAGGTTATGTTGAATTCCCATATAGCACCCATTCCCGTAAACATCGGAGAATCTACACTCGAAGTTGTTGACGATTATGTATACCTAGGACAAACTGTCCAGCTAGGTAAGTCCAACTTCGAGAAAGAGGTCAATCGTCGAATCCGACTCGGTTGGGCAGCGTTCGGGAAGCTACGCAATATCTTCTCGTCCAAAATACCGCAGTGTCTCAAGACGAAAGTCTTTGACCAGTGTGTGTTGCCAGTAATTACTTACGGTACTGAAACGTGGTCGCTCACAATGGGCCTGATAAGAAGGCTCAAAGTCACTCAAAAGGCAATGGAGAGGGCTATGCTCGGAGTGTCCCTGCGTGATCGAATCAGAAATGAGGAGATTCGCAGGAGAACGAAAGTAACCGACATAGCCCGAAGAATTGCCAAACTTAAGTGGCAGTGGGCGGGGCACATTGCTCGCAGAACGGATGGCCGATGGGGCAGTAAAGTTCTGGAGTGGCGACCGCGTACTGGAAGGCGCAGCGTGGGTAGGCCCCCCACAAGGTGGACCGACGACCTGGTGAAGGTCGCGGGAATCCGCTGGATGCGGAAGGCACAGGACCGGTCGTTGTGGCGATGTTTGGGGGAGGCCTATGTCCAGCAGTGGACGTCTTTCGGCTGAAATGATGATGATGATGAATTTTTTTAGTTTATTCTTGAATAGATTGTTACTACAAATTTGGAGGAGAGAATTAGGCAAATGATTGTTTTGCTCGTAATTATTATTGTGCATGACATAATTGATTGTTTTGTAAAAAAATTGCATGGCGATGATTTATATTATTATAAAATTTATAACACCATTTTGTACCCATATTAGCAAATAAATAAATATGAATTGAATTACATACATACATACATACATATTATCACGCCTGTTTCCCATTGGGGTAGGCAGAGACTATGGATTTCCACCTGCTACGATCCTGACACACCTCTTTCGCTTCATCTACGTCCATTAACCTCGTCATGCATGCTCGTCGGTTTAGAGAACTCTTAACCTGGCATTTTTTGAGAACATCCTCGATTTGATCGCGATACGTTCGCCGAGGTCGTCCCCTTCCAACTCTTCCATCCACACTCGCTTCGTATACTTGTTTCGTCAATCTCCTCTCGTCCATCCTCTCTATATGTCCAAACCATCTTAACATACCTTTCTCAATCTTTGTCACTACATCTTCTTTCACTCCACAACGCTCCCTTATCATGTTATTCCTTACTTTATCTCTCAAAGTTACACCACACATACTTCTCAAAGCTCTCATTTCTACTGCATTTATTCTGCTTTCATGTTTCTTCTGCCATACCCAACTTTCACTACCATACATAAGTGTAGGCACTAACACTCCCCCATGAACAGCCAGCCGTGCCTTTTCCGACACTTTGCGGCTGTTCATGAATTGAATTGAATTGTTTTATTGAATCATGTGAAGTTGCTTATCAATAAAATTATATTAGCAATTTAGAAACCTGTCCACTTGAGGGGGCCAAAAAGTTTTGATGCTATGTGTAGTCCGCCACGTGCCGTTGTATTTTCCTGCATTGCCCTTTGTTTCCTTTTCATAAACAAATTGTAAGATAAACCGACTCAATATTATTTTATACAACGTCTAACCGAAAGGGTATATCTATTCCAAAGGGGTGAAGAGTACTTCTGGTATAGAATCTCTATGAAAAATTTCACCCCAAAATAAATTACTCGAACCTTTGATAAATAGACTTACGGCCAAAATTAATATCCAATCTATCCACGATTTGCCCTACTGGCGATAGAAATTTGACATAAGCTCCATACAAAATATGTCAAATTTCTATCTCTAGTAGGGTAAATTGTGGATAGATTGGATATTAATTTTGGCCGTTAGAGACATTCAATGTTAGTTGATTTTCTGACAACCACGACATGACCGTTATAAGTGCACATTCTGCGTTATTCTGTGTCTCCACCCAAGTTGCTCGATTTATAACTAGAGCCGTGTGATCTGCGTATGTTTAAAAATTTACAATTAGGTATTGACAGTCGACACAGCTCATTAATGTAGATAAGAAAAAAAGTAGGACCAAGAATCGAGCTCTGAGGAATTCCAAACGTCAGATATTCTTCACCACTCACAAGTGAACCAATTTTAACACATTGAGTGCGATCTGTTAAGTAGTCATTGAAGATTTTCAGCGGATCTCCACGAATACCAATTTGTTTCAGTATATTGATAAGTATGAGGACAGAGACAGTGTCAAACGCCTTCGACAGATCCAGAAAAACGCCAAGACATTTACGCTTATTGTCTAAGTTAGTAACAATTTCATTAGTCAGGTCCACGACTGCATCTTCAGTAGATACTCCCCCTCTAAAGCCATATTGATTTTCCCCAAGATTTGGTATTTAGCCAGAAAAGAAATTAACCGTTTATTAAGAAGTTTTTCTAGTATTTTAGATAAAGATGCAAGAATAGAAATACGGCGGTAGTTTGTGACACTGTCTCTGTCTCCACTCTTATAAATTGGATGAACAATAGCCTTCTTAAAAACCCTACGGAAAACACCTTGAGATAATGATTGATTACAGATGTATGTAATGAAAGGAACAAGCTTAAAGAGACAAGGTTTCAAAATTTTTGTCGGAATACTATCCCAACCAGTTGCACTATCATCCTTCAAGCCGTTGATGACTGAGATTACCTCGCTTTCGTCAACATCAGCTAAAACCATAGAGTTTGTATTAGTGTAGGAGGACCCAGAAAAAAGAGGTGAATTTTTTGGGTTATTTAGAAAATTCATGGCTAGGTTTTTTCCAACGTTAAAGAAATGATTTACTGCATTAATAGAAAAAATTTCTATGTTAATCACTCCGGTTCTTCTCCGGATAATTTCGTTACGGATTTTATCCTTCAAAGAAACTGCAAGCATAGCTCGCTCCATAGCTCGCTGAGCGACTTTGAATTTGTGGACTAGCCCAACTGTCAGTGTCTACGTCTTTATAAATAAGTTAGCTATTATGTAAGTTTGTAAATATTTGTTTTTCATTTGATGATGAGGATTTTTTTGATTTTTCCTTTCAATTATCGTACATTACTTTCTTTCAAAACTTTCTAATTTCGAATGATATGTGGGTAGTAGTATGGTGTCTATAATGATTTTCTTTAAAAACAGGTAGTTATATTCTCATATTTTTTATATTTCCTTATTACTTAAATATTTTCAATGTCATGTCTCTTATCTTAATAAAGTACGTATACGTAGTCCGATTGCTTGATTCTATGGATAGATGGATGATTTTCATTTTTATTTGCTTATCAAAATAGTCGGAATTATCGATAATCTTCAATACATAAACACTGTTTTACACAATTCGGGTCAGTAGTAAATAGTTTATTGTACCGTTGGCACCGTTACTAGAAAAATTGTAATTGGTATTTTTTTTAGTGTTTTGTGTTTCATAAAGGAAGAAAGTTCATTGAAAATGGCAAAAGTATGTACAGTTTCTACGATTATTTAAGAATTGTTAAAGAAATAGTTTAGGAAATAATGCTCTAACTCATTTGGGTATATTTTCATTCGAATTGTTTTAGTATTACAGTTTTCGCTTTATTTTGTATAATGTTGAAGAAATTAAATTAAGCAATTGGAATTATTATAAGCTTAAGTGATAATTTATTCAAATCTATGACCATGTTCTTTAATAATAATAATTTATCTCGAATCTTTACTATTATTGTACACATGACAACTTTCTATAAAGTATTGTTTAAATCTGTCAACTCAACCCACTGCAGTTCACAGCTGGACATAGGCCTCTCCCTAGTTGTGCCCAGTCATGGCACAACTAGGGAGTTGTGCCACGACCGACACTTGTTTGTTCGCCTTCCGCAAACAGTCCTCTCTTAGTCGCAATTTGTCATGTTTTCATTCATAAACCAAAACCATACTTACTTACTCCTCTGGCTCAGCGACCCAAAGTGAGTCATGGCCTCCGAAACGAGAAGTCTCCACTTTGCACAATCTTGCGCGATGTCTCGCCAGTTGGTAGCTTGAAGCTCACGCAGATCAGCCTCCACAGCATCTCCCCAGCGACATCTGGGGCGACCCACCGGCCTACGTCCGGTTGGCCGGCCCAGTAACGCTCTCTTGGCTCCTCGATCCTCCCCCATGCGTTCGACGTGGCCGAGCCATCACAGACATTATGCTTTGATCACGACAATAATATTAGACTCGTGCGCCAGCTCTTTGATTTTGGCATCGAATTTTATAACCTCATACGCGAGGCACAACTAAATAAGCTTGAGCGACTTCAAAATGTTTGTATCAGATTTATATTTGGCTTACGCAAATATGATCATGTCTCCGAATTCCGCACTAAGCTCAAGTAGCTCCCTATACGTCTTCGCCGGAATACCCATATTTTATTACTTCTCTACAGTATTCTGCTTAATCCCAAGACCCCCCTTTATCTCAAAGAACGTTTCAAGTTCCTTCATGACACACATACACGACACTTAAGATCATCGGAAAACTTGGGGCTTTTGATGCCAATGCATTCTACAAAATTTTATGATAAATCTTTTACTGTTCAGGCTGTGCGTCTGTGGAATGAGTTACCTGTGTGTATACGGCGAGCTCAGTAACTGTTTTCATTTAAAAAAATTGTTAATGAATACTACCTTTCCAAATAGATTGTAATTTATTAAGACATTGCCTATGTATCCAATCTCTATTCTAAATTGTAAGATTATTTATATATATTTATGATACCTATATGTGTTGTATATTTTGTGCTATTTATTTATTTTAGTTTAGTAGTACGCCACGGACTGCCCCCATTATCTAGATCTTACGTCTTCTTTGTCCATCCAAAGGTTGTCTGGAAGATATCACTTTTAGCGATAAGACCGTCCATGTACCCATAATTTATACGTTGTTCCTGTTTACTACTATTTTCATGGTGTACAATAAAGTATAATCTATCTATCTACGCGAAAATTAATGGGAACTTACCAAAACGGTTGGAATATGAAAGTCTGAAAATTACATGAAATTTTTATGTATTCTTCGACCTCCGTAAGGCATTTGATGCTGTCTCTGACCCCATACTACAAATTATTATAGCATTTCTCACAATCTTGAGAAATGCTGTTGCTAATTTAATTTAAAAGCTACGTACCAAATTGATCTCAAGGCCAAGGTGTTTTAACTAAATTTTAATTCATAGTCATAGAACTGATACGACAATTTCTAGCTATGGAGTACCTCAAGGCACCATCATAGGTTTTCACACAAAAAATAGAGTATTCTTCTTGTAGAATGAATCCTGATTCGTAAATCATATCCGTTAATATATTTGTATTTAAGCATGTAGAATACCTATTTAAAAGTTTACTTTACCTTTTATTCAGTAGACTCTGTATTTTAAAATCAGAACAAAATAACATACCTATAGACATGAATTTACACTTAAATGCATAATTTATTACGAGGTAGGCCCTTATCAATGTTTTTAGGGAAAAATATTAGCCATCCATCAACATTTAATCTGTAATTGAGCGATAACTGGTAAATTCCGGATTATAGACTCATATCAATGATCGACATTGATAACACCATAATATTTTGGCCATATAATCCAAAAACCCAAAAATGTGATAACAAGACTTTGTTTTAAAGATAATAATTTATGTAACATAAAGTTTTAGTTTTCGAGCTCTAATCCGCACATCATGAAATTGAAAAGTCAGAGGTGCGCGCGCCTCAGTGGGATCGAACTTACCCAATAGACTGTTGCCAAAATCAGAAGTGCCAAATTATAATTTTGCATTTCATATAAAAAATATATTGAGCTTTTCAGTGACTGGAAACCATTCAAATGTGTCTTTTTCTTCCTTTTAGTAACAGTTATCACTGACATTTTTCCGAATTACTTAAAAACCGCGATCGCAAGTACTGTTATTCTAAACAACAAGTACAAACAAGTCTGTTACAGACCACTTTACAAAATGGAAAGTCAGCTAGAAGATGTGTACCTACATAGTAAACTAATTAATTAGTGTAATTTATGTTGAACGGCTACAAATTACAACTAGTCTTTATGCACTTGGGTCAAATTGAGGGCTATAAAACTATTACTATATATTGCCCTCTCTTTTCTTATAGCTATCTGCTTTCATTCTCTCTCATAAATCTTCTCAAATCTTAAAATTATGGATTACCTACGGTTTTTCGACCAAAACCTTGCTATTTTCAATACGTCTGTTGATAAAGATGTGACCTTTGTTAACAATTTTATTTATAAATACTGTATAATAAAATTATATAATAGTGTATCTGTTGAGGTTAAAGTTTATCTAATCGTTTAGCAGATTTTTAATAAATAATATAACCATCTGATTCATTTATTGTGTTGCGAACTCATGATATTATTAATAACTTCTTAAGTTTTCGCGATCACTACACATTATAATAAAACAAAGAAATCGTCAAGAACAGACGCTCCACAAAGTCTGCAGTGTGTGAACATGCCCTAGACAAACCCAACCATTTTCTTCGATTTGATAAACCACAAGTTCTGGCGAAGGAAAACCGATATGTACCTAGAATGCTCCGTGAGGCTATTGAAATTAAAAAACGTCCTAATTTTAATAGAGAAGATGGTTGGCAACTACCACCTGTTTGGAACCCAGTCCTAAAAATAATCAAGTCCCAAACAGCATGCAACACTGTAAAAGATAATGATATTGTGAGTGATTACTGCGTGCATCGAAGCGATTTTGATTAATAATATTGTGCGGTAGATTAAATTTTTTTTTTTAGAAATATCTGTAAAGACGATTGTCATCTCAGTCTACCTGCGACCACGAAATGCTGCAAAGCTTTCGAAACGTCAGGAAAACCAATCTAAATAATATACGCGATTTAATCCGGTTAAACTTTGTTTTATCATGATATTATTTTTGCGAATTTATTTTTAGCTTTATATTACTTTCCTAATTTACGAACATATTTACGATATTTACTGTGTAATAATCTCTCTTTCCTTGACTGAATTAACCAACGATGGTAGATGGAGCTTTTAATTATTTCTATTAAGGTCTCAACAAAGGGTCTCGTTCTCTCACGGTGACGCAAGTCGGAGCGACACGCGACTAGGTACGTCCATGTGACTTTTCAACGCGACTGTCGGCATGACATGCGGGAGGGCAACGTGCTGTGCGTCTGAACTACAGTGCGATGCTAAAATTATTCAGACACTTGTCGCTCCGACTTGCATCTCCATGGAAGCAAAGAAAAAGATTCTCCCCTCAGAATATTACACATACGCATACGCATACTACGCATATTATTCTAAGATTCTCCCGCTATGTATGTATTAAAGCTGTACTTGCCAGGATGCGCTAAGATTCTCCCGCTAGGTGTATATTAAAGCTGACCTTCCCAGGATGTGCTAAGATTCTCCCACTAGGTGTGTATTTATTTTTTATACGTTGTTCAGAATCAGAATTATTTATTGCAAGAATGTTGTACAAAAAAGATGATAATTAATACTAAGTGGATCATACATTCTACCATGACAATGGTGTGCAAATTTTTATACAAGGTCAAAATATTTATATTTTAAGCATGCCACAGTCAAATAATAAAAAATAAAAAATATATAGTATTAAACCTGAACTTCCCAGGATGCGCTAAAATTCTCCCGCTAGGTGTGTATTAAAGCTTTACTTCCCAGGATGCGCTAAGATTCTCCCACTAGGTGTGTATTAAACCTGAACTTCCCAGGATGCGCTAAAATTCTCCCGCTAGGTGTGTATTAAAGCTTTACTTCCCAGGATGCGCTAAGTTTCTCCCGCTAGGTGTGTATTAAAGCTGACCATCCCAGGATGCGCTAAGATTCTCCCACTAGGTGTGTATCAAAGCTGACCTTTCCAGTATGCGCCGGATATAGAAAGAAAGAAAAAAGATTTATTTGCATCCACAGAATTATACTTAAGATGGGTCTGTTGTTTTCCATATTGTACATCGTGAATTATTACTATTGTTTCAGCTAAATATCCCTACATTCAAAATGAACGACGGCCGCGACATCCCAGCGCTGGGATACGGCACTTGGCTGGGCATGGACGAGAATGTAAGATTCAAGCTTTAATTTTGATGCTCAATATTGGATTTAATGGCATGGCAGTAGTTTGATTTTGATTTAACCATTTTTAGATGCATGAAAATTTGTATTAGCTTTTTGCACGAGTATCTCGTACCTACTAGTTATTTTGTCATGCACTCTTCGCTCTCTCTACATCCAAGATGGTATTTTTAATCCAATTTTGATGTAATCGTTAAATTACACTATGTCACAACGAATAATTTTTAGAACCGTTGTTAAAAAAGCTTGCAGTAAAAAATATATAGTACCGTAAAATGCTCCAACTTTGCTCACGTAGGCCTACATTGCCTAATCGCATTAATCGATTTTTTTACACGCAATGCCACTTATAACTTTTTGTCAGGACCAAAGTTTAATATCCCCAATATGGAAATCATAGCATAGTTTACAAATAAATAATAATAAAAATAATAATTATAATAAAACAAAGTTAAACCGGATTAAATAAAATTTAATAATCAAGTCCCAAACAGCACGCAACACTGTAAATGATAATTATATTGTGAGTGATTACTGCATACATCGAAACGATTGTAATTAATAAAAATTGTACATTAGATTTAAAAAAATAATTAAAATATCTGTTAAGACGCTTGTCATCTTAGTCTACCTGCGACCACGAACGCTGCAAAGCTTTCGAAACGTCAGGAAAACGAATTTAAATAATATACGCGATTTAATCCGGTTAAACTTGTTTTATTATAATGTGTAGTGATCCGGAGTCCGGAGTCTTAATTTGTGCCCGGTCAATGGCAATAGGCTCGCCCCCTATTACATGGGACTATAACATAACTGGCGAAATGTGGGTGTACTATTACACTTCTGCCTATCCCTTCGGGGAAATACAGGTGTGATGTTATGTTATATTGTTATGTTGTAGTGATCGCGAAAACCTAAGAAATTATTAAAAACAAAGTAGGAATATGTGGGCAAAGTTGCAGTATTTTACGGTATTGATTAATTTGTATGGCGAGAAGACGCGAGTCACTAATTTTTAAATTCTCTAAAACTTACTATAATTTACTAACATTTATTAACTTTGCCTGATCTGCATGTACCTATTATATTTTTTGCATTTTCTTTTTATTTTAGGCGCCAAAGGACCCGAATCAACCCTTTTCGGTTTGTATTTACTTTATATAATATAGGTATAGTTTACATGTTCTGTTTAATGTATGTTTGTTATGTACTAATGTGTTTTTAGGGTTCCGTACCCGAAGGTTGCCAAACGGAACCCTATTACTCTCGCTACGCTGTCCGTCCGTCCATCCGTCCGTCCGTCCGTCTGTCTGTCACAGGGCTATATCTTTTGAACGGTAATAAATAACCAGTTGAAATTTTTACAGAATATGTATTGCTATGAGGTGTATCACGACAAATAATAAAAACAAAAAAAAAGTCAAAAACCAAAGGAGACCCCCATACAAGAAACCTCGAAAAACATGAATTTTTTTCAACGTTTTTGTTCCTGCTCTATCTTCAAAACGGTAATATATACCAACGTCAAACTTGGTCAGATGATATAGTGCATATTATGTAGTTTAGCAAAAAACAGGACAAACATAGACATATGTGGTGGTACCTGCGTAAGAAAGAGTAGCAAAAATTCATATTTCGCACACTGTTCGTTGATGTCTTTCGATGAACTCTCGTAAATTAAATCAGTTTCTACGGAACCCTTACTGCGCAAGTCCGACTCGCACTTGGCCGGTTTTTTATATTCTGTGTGTATGTTGGCTTGATTATTGAAGAAAATAAAAAGCAATGTTTATTTTCAACACACTTGCTCGTAAAGTGACTCTTATTGTACTTTTAGGTTCATAATGCAGCTTATAAGCTGCATTATAAAAAAGTAACTAAAAGTACAATAAGAAAAAAAAAAAAGAAAAAAAAAAAAGCTTTTTACTCTACCATTACCGCACTAGTGTTTCTTAGTCTTTATTTTTAATCCTCCGCAAAGGCTTTTTATATAAAAAAAAATGAATATTTTCGTAAATAAATAAACTATATTTTTTTAAATAAATAAATAAATAAAAATTTAAAAAAAAAAAAAAATCAGACCTTGACGATCCATAAAATTTAAAAAATATACACATTTATAAAAACAAGAGTTTGTTAGTAAAGAGATAACTTATATACTATATAATAAACACATAATATCATCAAATTAGGTATCTATTTTTTTTGTCAACAAATTAACTTTAATTTTATTATTAAACAATTTATACTACCTACTAATTTCTCTGTGTGTGTGTGCATACCCACAAGTTTTGTATACCTACATTAATTTTCGCTCAAAGTTAGATATAGGTACATTCGTTCTGTCTGTAAAAAGTGAATTATGCTTGCTGTATTTGTAAAATTGTATGTACATAACATAATAAATAATCTTTCTAAATATATTTTCAGTTCGAATTCAGTGCAGTAGGCATGCCCAAGATGATTGAAGCATTGTCCTATGCCGTAGATGTTGGGTACAGACACATAGACACTGCCCACCTCTACAGAATGGAGCCAGAAGTTGGAAACGTTATCAACAAGAAGATTCAAGAAGGCGTCGCGAAGAGAGAAGACTTTTTTGTTACTACTAAGGTTGGTTTGATTTTCTCATAATATCATATCGTTGATAGCTTTTGAGGGTTGGCTGCCAGCACACCTCGGACACTCAATACAATATGAACGCTAGCACCACTTACATACACAAGATTACGTCTGTATACGAACGCACACTCACGTGTAGGTTAGGGTTGCTAGCCGCTCGTAATGCCGACTGGGTTCCAAGCATTTCTCAGTAGTTCCCAGAGATGGCGTGCTTCTATAGTGACTTGCGATTGACATCCATAGCACCTCAGATTAATAACTATAGCACGATTGCAGTCACAGAGTACGTTTGTATATAATTGCAGTCCGAGTGCCGTCAAACAGCGGACTCGTGCGGGACGGGGTTAGGCATCTTGAATTAGCGGGGGGCGGTTATTGGCCGTTTTCAAACGGCCACTCACCGCCCCCCGCCATTTTAAGGTTCCTCGCCCGCACCCCGCACCTGCCTGTGGTTTGCCGGCAATTGAACTGCAAGATTGCAATGGACGTCAATCGCCAGTCTTTATACCCATATTATATTGGAAGATAGAGATATCAATCAACGATTGTATATTTATTATGTAGTGCCATCTGGTGCTTTGAGCCATGAACTAGCTAACTATTAAATAAAACACAAAAAGACACATTTTACTGAGAATCGTACCTGTGCAGCTGTGGTCCCTCAGTCCGAAGCTCAATGTTCTCTGCCATCTATACTTGGTATAGCTGCCTAATCTAGCATTATAACTAAGTCATCTGTGATTATAATGAACAGAAACGCCATCTGCTGGTTTTTGAATAATAAATAAATATTTTTGGGACATTTTACACAGCACCATCTAGTCCCAAACTAAGCAGAGCTTGTACTATGGGTACAAGACAATGGATATAATACTTATATACTTTTTTTTTGTAAATAAATACTTATAATACACAAGAAAAACCCAGACAAACACAAACACTTATGTTCATCACACAAATATTTGTGTCCTGTGGGAATCGAACGACCACGACCTCGTGCAGCAGTCCGACACTCGAACCACTAGACCACAGACGTCGTCAATAAAAGTTGACATATAATAAACCAACCAATTTGAATATTACACTAGATTTAATAAAGTATACATACAAAAGTGGCTACTGAATTCAGCTGTATTACCTACCATGCACTTTGTTTCCGAGTGAAAACACCGTGTGCAGTGTCAGTGGGCCACTGACGCGCGGCCCTGCCATTGACTTGTACCTATGGACCAGTAATACCTACGTAATAAGCGTGGTATACCTACAATATCCGGGCCACCGTTATGGTGGCCATAGCTAGGGAAGTAAGTAATCAAAACTAAAAAGTATCGATATCGATGCTCGTGTTTCGTACCAGAGATGTGTGCTGATTAAAATCATTTTCAAGTAGTAATAAATAATGCAATTATATCAAATACTAAGTTCGGCTGTCCCTAGGACATAAAAATCAAGCTTCTAGGTGAAGGCAATCATACGGCTTGTCACATTTTGATACTCGCAAACTCACATAAAAAACCTATAGGGTACTTCGCATTGACCTAGAATCATGAAATTTGGTCAATATATAGAAATATCTTCTTTTTTTTTTAATATATCGAACTCCGATTGTATATTTAAAAATATCGATAAATCTGATATTTAAAAAATATCACAGCCCTAGTTTGTTTACTTGACAGCTCATGTACTATGGGCCACATTGCGGGGCTGTGTTGCGGGGTAAGCGGGGTTGCCACGCGGCGTAGGTATTTTGACATCCCGTAAAGATGTTGCCAAACAGAGAATATACAAATAGCATGCGATCTCTTTCACCAGACGACATAACACGTTGGTTAACAAGAGACAAAGAATAGTTTCATAATTCAATAACGATTTAATAGATATTTGTATAAACTAGGTGGATATAGAAGAATGGGCCACATCCATAGGTTTAATTCAAAGGGCCCTGCACACTGTGGGACGTCAAAGCGGTAACGAGGCAGTTGGATTATTTTACAACCTACAAAACACGTCACACTGAAAAGCAGTTATATCGCGTGCCTGTCGTCAAAACGCTTTAAAACTGCCTGCCTTAGCTGTGCTTTTAGTGTGACGTGAGTGCTAACGACGGCGATGCGACGTTCATACCCCGCGCTGCTTTTGACACGATTTCTATTTGTCGGATCTTTATGTGTTGATCAGACTTTCCTAGTTATGTAAGTCCTGTATGCATAGAGGTTGACTGGCCTTTTAAAACACAAACTAAGGCCCTTAGGCCCGTATTACAGAAGCTTCCTCAAGTACAGTTTAAACTCCAATCACGATCGTTACTTGAGTATCGGTCTAATTCCAGAACGGTAATTATGAACTTTAATTCAACAACATAACACATGAATTTGACCTGAAATAGAATAGAAATCTCTACTCAAGCTTAATCTGGACCGCACTAGAGTGATTACAGATCAAATCTCAGCTGAAATTCCGAAACAGGTGACAGCATAAAATCAAAACTAAACTCAGCTGAACTGTGCTCAATAAATCTCTGCTTGAGGAACGTTCTAAAATCAAAGCTCAACTCAAAACTAGTTTTAAACAGAGATCAACACTTGAGTATTCTGTAATACGGGCCTAAAAGGTTCATTTGTAATGTAGGTAGGTACTATAAGCAAACTTTCAGGTGAACCACCACTAAGGCTAAAATCGCTTGCGCTCAGCGTTTGACGGCAGCCGTAGGTACGTGTGATGTAGCAGGATTCGTTCAAGGGAATGTCGACAAAGTGTATCACCGGGAAAGATCGTGAATCGTGACTGTACCTAAGTTACAAACCAAAATGACTTTTTCAAAGCCCTATTTATGTGCTTTCTAAATAAATCTTGGACACCACTTGCCTTATCATGGGAAATAAAATATTCAGGGAAAATGGACCTGAGGCCTGATTCACAAACGTTCGAAAAGTTTCCGTTTCCGAAGTGAAATTTGACCGGCAAATAAAACAAAACGACCACTTCCTGTGACCATGAACGCTGCAAAGCATTCGAAACGTCAGGAAAACCAATTTTAGTAATAATAAACGATGTAATTCGGTTAAACTTTTTTTATTAAGAAACAAAACGATTTGAGAACCGAACGGATTCGGAAACGCAATGCGAAATTCATGGAAACTCTCCCGTGAGCCATTTGCTGTCGGAAAGCACTCGATGTAAAATTAAAGAACTATGAATAGCGTTTCCGAATGCGTTCGATTCTCAAATCGTTTTTATTTCGTAATAATACAATTTTTACAGGATTACATCGCGTATTATTATTAACATTGGTTTTCCTGATGTTTCAAATGCTTTGCATCATTCGTGGTCGCAGGAAGTGGTCGTTTTTTTTCGTTTGCCGGTCAAATTTCACTTCGGAAACGGAAACTTTTCGAACGTTTGTGAATCAGGCCACAGGACTCCCTACAAAACGAAACCTAACCTATTTGATAAGTATCTCCTTCTCCTCAGGTATGGCACCACTTTCACCGCGAGGCTGACGTGGAGGTGTCAGTGCGGGCATCTCTGCGGCGTCTGAACATGGAGTACGTCGACCTGGTGCTCATGCACTGGCCTATGTCCATCTCGGTGAGCTCAAAAAATTATATAACCTAAAATCGAAATTATATAACCTAATTGCCGGCTGCTCCTCGCATGTATTTGAACAGTACAGCATTTTCGATTTATATCTAAGAAGGTTGTCAAAATCATGGTCAAAATAATGTTCGCATTTCCAAGCATGTTTAAAAAAAAATAAGTTGTAGGTATAGTTATTATTTGGGCACTCTGTACTATGAAATAGTAACTAACCACAACATTTTCAAAATTCCAGCAAGATGGAGTTGATGAGAAGATAGACTACTTGGAAACCTGGCGCGGCTTCGAGACTGTTCTGCGCAAGGGTCTAGCCAAGTCCATCGGAGTGTCCAACTTCAACGTGGAACAGATGAAGAGGCTGCTGGCCAACTGCAACGTGCCGCCCACCTGCAACCAGATTGAGGTAAGATCCTTGAACATCTGCGAAAGCGTTTCATCATCATCCTCCGCGCCTTTTCCCAATTATATTGGGGGCGGCTTCCAGTCTAACCAGATGCGGCTGAACATCAGTATTTAACAAGGAGCGACTGCCATTAGACCCCCGCAACACAGTTACTGGGTAATACTGACATTCGAGGTTAGACCAGTTGTCAGACTTTCAGGCTTCTGACTACCCATAACGACTGCCACAGATATTCGTATGACAACCGGGACCGACAGCTTAGCGTGCTCTCCGAGGCAGGTCTCGATGTGTAGCGAAATGGTCACCCATCCACGAACTAACCACGGCAAGCGCAACTTAACCTCCCAGATCGTACAATCCGCGTGGATGTACAATCCACGGTTTTTTACTTCGCCATGAGCCCCTCTGCGAAAGCTTTTATTATGATAATAATAATACATGTTTTGGTGTTTTAATATTTTCTATATTCTGTAGATGGCTATAAAAAAGAGGCAAACCAAAAAACACATGGAAGGATTGTGTAAAAGATGATATGAATACTTCGATCAATGGAAATATGAATAGAAAGAAAATGATCACTAAGATAACATCATTTCAGCCGAAAAACTGAACATAGCACTGCTGGAGATAGGCCTCCCTAAAGGGTATATGCCATAATCGCCACGGGTGGCAATCGCAGTTGGTTGAGTACTTAGAGAACGCTACTGCCAATCCTCCGGTGAATCCCCATCTCTTCTCGTGGGTGACGTAAAAGGCGAGATGATGGAAATCCCAAATAAATTGGGAAACATTATTTAAAAAAAGAATACATCAAACAGCTCTTTTCCGTAAACAGCGAAATAGCACGCCAGCAATATCCAACACGACAATAATAGAAATTGCTGGACAGTTTTTATTTTTTAAATTATGCTAGCGAGGTTTTTCATGTACAAAATATTTATCATTATAATGCAATTACATAAATTTGGTGTTTTTATGTGCAAAATATTTATCATTTTATAATGGCTGAATGCACCTTTTTTTTAAAAACTTTGATATTAGAACACGAAAGGCGCGCGGACGAATTGGCGCGAATCAAAATTAGATACCTACCTATTGATTGAATTAATTTGTGTATTGTTTCCTCGCAAATGAGAGAAAAGTACTATACAAGCCTCGGCCGAATTAGCAATTCAAATCAATTCATTTATTCGCATAAAAGTTGGTACACACGGCTACACATCAAGCTGTACATTTTCAGTATAAGCTGATCTCGCATTGTACGGAAAGCCTACACAATGTGAGGTCAGCTTATACTGGAAATGTACAGCTAGTACATAACACAGTTGGTCTTACATGTAGTTAGGATTAGTTCTTACAACTTTGGTCAAATTATTGACATGTAAATATCTTAGTTTAGGGTAAGCAGTTCCAATGACATGCAAACATTCTTCTTCAGTATAAATGGCTATAATTAACCGCCTCGTTTAGTTAAAAAAATTAAAATCACTTCTGAGGTACTCGGCCGTCAATTACTTAATTTCAGGCCTCGACAGTAATGTAATATTGTTAGAATGTTTTGTTAAATAATTTCGCAGGAGCTCCGTCTTTATGCTGTCTTAAAAACCTTCTGACTGCCTCGTTGGTCTAGTGGTTGAAAGCGCGACTGCTGAGCGCGGGGCCTGGGTTCGATTCCCGGGTCGGGCAATGTGTTATTGGGTTTTTTCATTAGGCAATTCACAGTAGCAGCCCGGAGTCTGGATTTGTGCCCGGTCAATGGCTCGCCCCCTATTACATGGGACTATAACATAACTGGCGAAATGTGGGTGTACTATACACCTCAGCCTACCCCTTCGGGAAAATACAGGCGTGATGTTATGTTATGTTTTGTTATGTTAAAAACCTTCTGCCCACATCCCGTGTTGATCCCTTAGTCGCTACTTTAAATAACCACTAAACAAATAAAACTAATGACTCACACACTTAATCTTACAAAACTCAATTTTACTATCTTCCAGGTGAACCTTAACCTCGGTCAAAACGAGCTGGTGGACTGCTGCAAGTCCAACAACGTGCTGGTGGTGGCGTACTCTCCGTTTGGCACCATGGTTCCGTCGCGTAGTGCCGCCAACAGTCCCGAGCCCAAGCTCAACAACCCGACCATGGTGGCCATCGCGAACAAGCACGGGAAGTCCGTCACGCAGGTCACGCTGAGATATCTGGTAAGGGACTCGTTTGTTTTATTTTTAGGAACTTTCTAGAAACATTCTAGATTATTTTTCCTGGCGGGCGGCTGCCCAGAGGTGTTTTCTTTTCGAATGGATTATTATCTGGTACCTAGATACAGTACGACACAAAAAATAAGGCGCGTCGTCAATCCTCGTTCGTGCTGACAATAAGACGATCGACGATAACACCCGAAACATTAAAAAAATATAAAAGTGTTGATGGAAGAGTTGGAAGGGGACGACCTCGGCGAACGTATCGCGATCAAATCGCGGATGTTCTTAAAAAATGCCAGGTTAAGAGTTCTCTAAGCCGACGAGCATGCATGACGAGGTTAATGGACGTAGATGAAGCGAAAGAGGTGTGTCAGGATCGTAGCAGGTGGAAATCCATAGTCTCTGCCTACCCCAATGGGAAACAGGCGTGATAATATGTATGTATGTATGTATGTCATCATCCTTGTGCAATGCCCATCATCATCCTCCGAGCCTTTTCCCAATTATATTGGGGTCGGCTTCCAGTCTAGCCAGATGCGGCTGAACATCAGTATTGTACACGGAGCGACTGCCATCAGACCCCCGCAACCCAGTTACTGGGTAATACTGACATTCGGAGGTTAGACCAGTTGTCAGACTTTCAGGCTTCTGACTACCCGTAACGACTGTCATAGATATGCGTATGACAACCGGGACCGACAGCTTAACGTGCTCTCCGAGGCACGGAGGGGTCTCCATGTGTAACGAAACGGTCACCCATCCACAGACAATGCCCATAAGGTGTTAAATTGATAGCCTTGACGCGCTTCCGTACTCTAGCGGCAGCGGCTGAGAGTTTTGGCGCGCAGCGATGGTGTTTTCTGATTGGTTAAGCCATTTCCCGCGTATTTAAATTGGGTCATCTGCGCAGTACATCGGTGGGGCATATAAAATGTGTACTACTGTACCCTGGCTGCTTAACCGGACAAAACCCAACGAACGGTTTTATTTTTTGGGCTCTTCGCAAATGGTTCCTAATCTAGCCTGACTGCTTAACCGGACAAGTTTGGTGGAGAGTTCCGTTAGACTCCATCCGCCGAAAAAATCCCTAATCCTAACTTAAAACTAAAACCGGTTGCAATAACCGTATAAGGGAAGCGCTCTGACCTCGGCTCAGGGCATTGCTAAGGGACCCCGCCACTGGTCCCCCTTGCAGCTGTTGCTGCATCGGTACGGGTTTTCTCGAAAGTGGTGGACTTTCGGTGTATCGGGTGGGTAGCGCGTTTCGCGGATCACGGTTTGCGGCAAGCCTCACCGGCGATATCGAATGACCTACCTACCTAATCTTAACAAAGTGGTGGTTAATCCTGCTTAAGCATTATCGGTCTAGCGTAGCGTAGCGTCGCAGATTATCTCCGGTTACGACACTGTGAGGTCGTCCCCAGGTCTCCCCTGGGATCCTTGGCTCAGGGTGAAGCTGGGGGACCCCGCCACCGGTCCCCCCGGCAGCCGCTGCTGCAACTTTTTTTTTCAAATGGTACCTCGCAGATGGCACAGTCAACAAATCGGAATCATGACCCACTCAGCTGATAATTCATTTGAAATCGTCAAAACAGTAAGGTTTTCTTCTATGCTGCACTTAGGACATTTTGAATATATATTACAGAAACTGCATTATAACGGGTCAGAGGTCTGTGCCGTTTTGAGCTTTGTTATCAATGCAATAGATTTATAATTGGATTGGGAATTATGTTTTTGATAAAGCAGGAATTATGTTTTGAATTTCGAATTTGCTGTCGTTTCACGTGGTTTTCCTACAAACAGCTATATTTTTTAAGAAACCTATACTAACTTTTTCGATTACAGAACATTAATAAATAAAAATAAAAATGACAAATAATAAAATGTCAAGTATGAAAAGGTATCATGGTGTCAAACAATACTCATAACTTAACGGCCAAATATGTGGAACATACATTTAATTTATAATATCCTCTGTACCACATTTGACGCAATAAATGATAAATAAATAAATAACAATATTTGGAGTTAAACATCAAGAATAAAATTTATAACAATAATTTTACTGGTAAACTAGCTGTCACTGTCAATAGCTAACAAAATTGATAACAAGTCTGTTGCCAGGGAAATATCTGTTTAAGCGAAATTCAACCTAATTGTATTAGAATGTCTGTAGGATGTTAAGCTTATCGTACCTAGCTAGGTACCCTAACTGCTTAACCGGGTAACCAGGTGGTGGGTGCCGGGCGTTTGTATTTATAATTCTCCATAGATCCATTATGGATCTAGACTATGGATCTAACGAGAATGATCCGTCAGTGGTAGTTCACATGTAACGTGATAGATGTACACTAAATTGATGTGTAGCCGTGTGTACACTATATTTTTATTGACATTTTCTTTACCTTTTAAGGAAAAAATTATACTTATAATTCTTTCTGTTTCGCAGTACCAACGCGGAATCATCAGCGTACCGAAAACGGTGACACACACCCGCGTCGTAGAAAACGCGTCCATTTTCGACTTCTCCCTGGACAAGGCTGATATGGAGACCCTGGCCAAATTCAACAATGGTTACCGCACTGTCCTTCCTTCATTCTGGCAAGATTACCAGAATTGGCCATTCGAGAAAGCGGCTGAAAAAATACCTGAAATACCGGAGTCGCTACGAATTTGGAAAAATGGAGTCAATTTGGATATTGAATAAGATTTGATTATGTTATTGTTATCATCATCATCATCATCATTTCAGCCGAAAGACGTCCACTGCTGGACAAAGGCCTACACCTTATGGTCATTACTGATATAACTGTTTTTGGACAAACGCTCCTCAGAACATTTTTCAATTTCGCCTAAAATCTCTTGAAATCTTTAAAAAGTGCTAACATTTGAGGCTGTGAAACTTGAAAGGCCTCTTATACAACGTATAATTGTAATAACTGAAAACCTCTTAAGGGGTCATTGTACTCATCAGTATGAACAACTTTTTCTTTGGAGCCAATAATAAAAACGCGAAAAAAAACAGCTGTTCCCTACTAAGGTTCGTATTACAGAACGGTCCTCAAGTACAGTTTGATCTTCAATCAACTGATCGCTATTTAAGGATAGAATCGTTACTTGAGCATCGGTCTTTTTCCAATACTCGTAATTATAATCTTCAATTCAACAACATAGCGCACGAATATAACCTGAAATAGGAAAGAAATCTCTACACAAGCGTGGTCTCGACCACACTAGAGTGAATACAGATCAAATCTCTGCTTAAATACCGGAACAGGTGACAGTATAAAATAAAGCTAAACTCAGCTGAACTGTGATAATTGAATCTATGCTTGAGGAATGTTCCAAAATTAAATCCCAACTCAAAACTAGTTTTAAACAGTTATCAACGCTTAAGGAACGTTCTGTAATACGGGCCTAAGTCATCGATGTTGCTCGACATAATATATGGAATAGCGGATTTAATTTCCGCAGTTCCAGGGTTATCCCCGTAGGAAAAGTTGTTCGATAGCATTCCCTGAACAAGCTCTCCAGATAAATGACCACCTATTTTTAACCGACTTCAAAAAAAGGAGGAGCTTATGTATTCCGCGGGTTTTTTTTTTTTTTCATGTATGTACACCGATTACTCCGAGATTTGTGGGCCGATTTACGTGGTTGTTTTTTTATTTGGTAGAGAAAGTCCGCGCGGTGGTCCCATATAAATTGTATTGACTTAGGTTAAGTAGTTTTTTAACCAGCTTCAATAAATCAGTTTATTAACCGACTTCAAAAAAGGAGGAGGTTATGTATTTTTAGCTTTACGTATCTAGATGATCTGCTCATTGGTTCCCGTGTTTTTTTTTCACGATAGTGATTGGACGTTTGGAAGAACATGAGCGAGACAGACCTTTGCCCAGCAGTGGGATAGCAAAGGTTAATAAAAATATATTCTCAAATTGGTTATATAAACATTTATGAATCAACCCTCAACTAAAAAGTATGAAATAAAAACTTTTTTACAAAAAATAAAACCGACTTCAAAAACCTTAACTAAAAAGTAAAAAATAATCATTGTATGTATTTTAAAATCTTAACTTAAACAAAATTTTGAAGGCGGCGCGTGATTTTCATGTACGTTCACATAAACTGTTTTTATTACTATAGATATTGCGCTGGACTGTACATTACATGACGCAAAGGGTCAACCACGCGCCGTCTTAAAAATGTTGTTTAAGTTAAGATTTTAAAATACATACAATGATTATTTTTTACTTTTTAGTTAAGGTTTTTGAAGTCGGTTTTATTTTTTGTAAAAAAGTTTTTTTTTACACGTTGTACGCACGGCTACACATCAAGCTGTACATTTCCAGTATAAGCTGATCTCGCATAGAACGGAAAACCTATACAATGCGAGGTCAACGTTTACTGGAAATGTACAGCTTGATGTGTAGCCGTGCGTACAACGTGTAAAAAAAAACTTTTTTACAAAAAATAAAACCGACTTCAAAAACCTTAACTAAAAAGTAAAAAATAATCATTGTATGTATTTTAAAATCTTAACTTAAACTACTTACCTCTAATTTAGTAATAAGTTATGTTAATTTATAAGTCTATTAGAATAAAATGATTGTTGTTGTACATTATTTCGAGTTTTATTTACTTATATAATTTAACAGCTGCTTACTGTACTTACCATAGAAATCTAAATAATATGGTAATAGAAATGTTTTCTCAATTCAAATTCATTTTTTAACCGACTTCAAAAAAAGGAGGAGGATATGTATTCCGCGGGTATTTTTTTTTTTTTTTTTTTTTCATTTATGTACACCTATTACTCCGAGATTTGTGGGCCGATTTACGTGGTTGTTTTTTTATTTGGTAGAGAAAGTCCGCGCGGTGGTCCCATATAAATTTTATTGACTTAGGTTGAGTAGTTTTTTAACTAGCTTCAATAAATCAGTTTATTTTAGCTTCGCCTATCTAGATGATCTGCTCATTGCTTCGTTTTTCTGAGAATTCTTGGCCGATATGCGTGTTTTTTGTTTTTTTTTCACGATAGTGATTGGACGTTTGGAAGAACATGAGCGAGACCTTTGCCCAGCAGTGGGATAGCAAAGGTTAATAAAAAAAAAAATCTCAAATTGGTTATATAAACATTTATGAATCAACCCTCAACTAAAAAGTATGAAATAAAAACTTTTTAACAAAAAATAAAACCGACTTCAAAAACCTTAACTAAAAAGTAAAAAATAATCATTGTATGTATTTTAAAATCTTAACATAAACAACATTTTGAAGGCGGCGCGTGATTTTCATGTACGTTCACATAAACTGTTTTTACTATAGATATTGCGCTCGACTGTACATTACATGAGGGTCAACCACGCGCCGCCTTAAAAATGTTTATGTTAAGATTTTAAAATACATACAATGATTATTTTTTACTTTTTAGTTAAGGTTTTTGAAGTCGGTTTTATTTTTTGTTAAAAAGTTTTTTATTATTATTATTAATGAAACAGACGACAAGCGGGTCTAGTGTGTTAGTAAGAAAGTGCCTTATTCTATGTTAGTACTTCATCAACTCAGCCTATCGCAGTCCACTGCTGGACATAGGCCTCTCACAAGTTGCGCCACATCACTCGGTCCTCTGCCTTCCACATCCAGTCCCCCCCAGCCACGTTTTTCAGGTCGTCGATCCACCCTCGCCCTACGCTGCGTTTGCCGATTCGCGGTCTCCACTCAAGGACTCGTCTGCTCGCTACTGCTTCGACAGACATGGCCAGACCATTGCCACTTCAGGTTACGGATTTTATCCTTCAAAGAAACTCCAAGCATAGCTCGCTCCATAGCTCGCTGAGCGACTTTGAATTTGTGACTAGCCCAACTGTCAGTGTCCACGTCTCGGCAGCGTAAGTCATTACAGGCAGGAGGCACTGGTTGAAGACCTTTGTCTTCAAACTTTGCGGTTCGTATGGCCTTTGATTTAATAAATTCCAAGTTAATTATTTGACTGAACTTTGTATACAACTTTGTGTAACCATGCTGTTCTTTTGAACAGCACATTTAGTACGTAGTACATATATATCGATGGTCAAAGCCAATGTTTTTATTTCAAATAAGCATTTATCTACGTCATAGAATATATACTAGCGTCTTACCTACATGCACTTTCAAAACGTTAATTATGAATCTACTTGCACGGTTTCAAAAAGTTGGTCCTATGGAGAAGAGCCGACGAGAAACTCCATAGATACAGTCTTTTCAAATAGTCAACGATAGGTACAGTCAGTATAGAAATGTCTTTGGGTACAATGATCTGATATATGATTTTGAAATTTTGTGTACTTGGGTGCTATGGGGCCAACCCTGAAATCGTGAAAATTATCAGCTGTTGCCTCAGACGAATAAAAAATGCGGACGGAATCTCGCTAAACAAAGACACACTTAATTTTTTCCTAAACCCACTATAATTTCGAAAACATTTTAACACCAGATTTATACTGTTATTTTATTTGTGACACTACAACAATGACTACCGTCACACGAGATTTTTTGTGTAATCGCGGCTTTTTGTCATACTATGGATGTGAATATGTGCGTGCTTTTAAGCGAGCGATACTATCGATGCTTCACTTATTGTTTTGCGAGATTCCGTCCGCCTTTTTTATTCGTCCGAGGCAGTTGCCAACATTTTTGCGAGTTATGCGGACACGGAATAATTGCGGATATCAATGAATGGAGCAGCTGATTTCTTATGATCTCAATTCATAAATAAAACTGATATCGGCCAAACACAAATCTCGATAACCCCACAAAAAGTCGTCTACATTGGCAACAATCTCCTTCGAACTCGACCAACACGTGTCGACTCAATTTGCCTAAGCTCGCGTTGGCTGAGGCTTAGCCAATATGTGGCGAAATGAGAATCCGACCTTTTGCGAAATCTTTATTGTTAATTCTTATACAACGAGTATCAGAAATGCGTGGTCATATTTTAAGAGCTCATTCGGGGCATAGCATAGAACAACTTTTACTATGGGACCAACCCTGAAATCGCGAAAAAAATATCAGCTGATCCCTACTAAATCATCGATGTCGTTCGACAAAATCTAAGGATCAGCTGATTCAGGGTTGGTCCCATAGTGAAAGTTGTTCTATGCAATGCCCTGAATGAGCTCTTCAAATATGACCACGCATTTCTGATACACGTTGTATAAGTTTAACAATAAATAAAAATAAACTGTTTTTCTTCATAACTGTATTCCGACGAAATGAGAATCCGACCTTTTGCGAATCCGACCAAGTTCTAACAAATGGCATAGCCGGCTTAAAACATTTTTTTGTAAAACTAAGCTAATGGAATATCCCATGTAAACCAGTGTCATTATGATAGTTCAATAAACAATAACAAAAAATTCATATAGTTTTTATAGTAATTTCATCTCACGTACCTGCATTGGTACGTGGTTCACCTTGACGCTATAGTACAAAATAGTTATAACACGACAACTTTAGCTTTAGCTTAGTTACCTAAAATTAGGATTCGCTGAAACTCTACTCTTTCAATATAGGTAGGTTAATTAAAAAATCCGGCAAAGTGTGAGTCGGACTCACGCACGCTCACTCTGTAAGGGTTCCGTACCACCCATCGACCTGATACCCCATAGAAACTGATTCAATTTACGAGAGTTAATCAATACTCAAAAGACATCAACGAACGTACGCAAAATGTGAATTTTTGCATCTCTCTCTTACGTAGGTACCACCACATATGTCTATTTTTGCCCTGTTTTTTTGTATTTGTTGCTAAACTAAATAGTATACACTATAATCAGACCAAGTTTGACGCTGGTATGTATTACTGTTTTAAAGATAGAGCAGGAACAAATACGTTGAAAAATGCATGTTTTTCGAGGTTTCTTGTATGGAAACCCCCTTTGGTTTTAGACTTTTTATGTTGTGATATACATCATACTTATAGTAACACATATTCTGTGAAAATTTCAACTAGTTATCTCATACCGTTACAAAGATACAGCCCTCAGCCCTGTGACAGACAGACGGACGGACGGACAGATATCTTCTAGGTTATCCAGTCTCAAAGTATGCTCCGCGAAGCTCTAGGGCTCCGCCGTAATAATTTTAACTTAAAAATTAAGACATAAAGAACAAAGCACATCATTTCTTGTCACATAATAACCGAAAATAAGGATTATAGAAGCAATTTCAGCAACTAACTCATTTTTATATGATTTTCATTAAAGAATATACATAAAACCAGGTTTTGTTTAGTATGCGTGTTTCAAAAGGGTTCCGTCTCCAAAAAAAAGTTTGAGAACCGGTATCAGTCACTTAGAAACATTAGCGAGGGTTTGAGATAAATCCCGAATGACTCTGAGAATAAGTCACCGGCAGCATGGTAAAAAGGCGGAATAATCTGCATATTTTTTGGTGGTTTTGCCCGCATAGTTTTAGTTTCGCGCGCGACACACGGGGGATTTTTTTTGTTTACAAATAGGTACCTATTTAAAATAAAATAAAATAAATTTGGTGCTGATTTTGTTGGTGTTGATTTGTGTTCAGTATCAGTGGTACAGTAACATGTGTATCTTGATATAGGTAGGTATTTCTGTGCGTGACAGACCCGTGGTACTAACAATTTGTTCTACTGGTAGTACCACGGGGCCGAACTAGGTAATGCATACGTCATGTTCATATTTGATGTGACTATGTTATACCTAACAGCTCCTTTGTAAGAACGCTCATATCTCAATCCCACCTTTAGGCCTTTAATATAAGGTTCAAAATCGAACAACGCCTTCCACAATCCCACTTCCGTTTCTATTTTAAACGTTACTTCTAATGAAATAAGGATAAAAATCATGTTGTAAGCAAATGTGAGCTTATTTTACCCGGTATTATAATTCTATGCCAATTGATTGCAACAGTCTAACTTGGTCAGAGCTTAGAAAATGACGTGTGTTTTGATTTTATTCACCATCATTATCGGAGCGGTAAGTTTTGTAATTTTTTATATGATTTATGACTTTTTTTTTTTGTAATTTATTGTAATATCTTTGTACACGATATCTTGTGGCGAATATATTTATTGATTTGATTTAAATCACTACCCAAAATCCGAATTAGCCTTCTCAAATATATCTATACTGTGTAACATTTACCTACCAGCCGAGGTCCTTTTATGACTTGAATCTTAGAATAATTAGGCTTAGAACCGCCGCGCCGCCGTAGTCGCACGCGGTGTGAAACAAATTTAAATTGACCTTACAAAGCTAAGCTACGTTCAGTCACCTTAGTATGTGGTTCAGTACAGCTTACGCAAGCCTATGGTGTGTGTCGGCGATCATTTTGAGCGGAACTTTGAATTAAACTATACAAAGTCTTATTAATCTTATAGCGACCCGCCCCGGCTTCACACGGGTGCAATGCTGATACTAAATAAATATACTCTGTAATATCTTCGAAAATATTCATTTAAATTACATGCTGTAAAGGGCCATATTGATCTATGTTAAATTCACAATGTATTTAAGGTACCTAATTGAATAAGGATTATTGCTGTATTGCTTAAAATCGCTTCGTAAATAAGCCAATAATTCTCGTAAAAAGTAAAGGATAAAAGTGGTTATTGTGGGTTATCCCTAAGAGATAGATATATACCATCACCGATTTTTTTGTAGACCTTTTTAAGTTGTACAATATTGTAGTACATTATTTTGATCTATCCTGTAGGGTCAGCCAGCGTTTGCAATGTAAGTGCAAAAAAATGTGTTTATTTAGGACTTCACATTAGAAACCTCTAAAATTATCAGTGTTTCTGTACTATATTATGCATGTTTTATACATATAAACCTCCCTCTTAAATCAGTCTATCTCCTAAAAAAAACCACATCAAAATCCGTTGCGTAGTTAAGTTGATATCCTAAAAGACACGAAAGTCTTTTTTTCAGAAACGAATAAAGCTTCAAATGATAACACACCTATTTATTTGTTTTCCAGTTATGCGATGACAAGGATGGCGGCAAAGCCTTCAGGGTGCCTCTGAACGATGGTAACTCCATACCAGCGCTTGGTCTTGGAACCTTCTTAGGGTTTGATGAGGTACGTAAATTATTATTGTTATTATACTTTATTGTACACACAAATACACATTAATATTACAATAGGAAAGCTTATGTACATCGGCGAGCTTAACTCAAAAATGAGTTTTCTTACAGCAAACCTTAGAGCTATGGAGAGATGTTGATATATTAATAGAGGATAAAAACAAGTGTACATCAGAATAACAAAAATTTTGACTACATAACTTATCTAACAAAATTAAACTATTTACAAGTAAAATAATTATATTAAGATATATATACTTATATACATAAATAGGTACATACATATGTACATAAAATACATACATATATATATATATATAAATTATATAAATTCTTCATGGTTCATTTTTTTTATAAATGGTTTTACTGAACTTGCTTCGTGGTCTACAAATATGCACCCTTATTCAAACCGTCCGAAAGTATTTGGAACCCGAGAGGAAAGATACTGAACGCGTTCTGCAAATCTGGGGCCTGATTCACAAACGTTCGAAAAGTTTCCGTTTCCGAAGTAAAATTTGACCGGCAAATGAAACAAAACGACCACTTCCTACGACCACGAACGCTGCAAAGCATTAGAAAGGTCAGGAAAACCAATATTAATAATAATACACGATGTAATCCGGTTAAGCTAGTTTTATTAAGAAACAAAACGATTTGAGAACCGAACGGATTCGGAAACGCGAAGCGATATTTACGGAAACTCTTCCGAGAGCCATTTGTTGTAGGAAAGCACTCGATGTAAAATTTAAGAACTATGAATAGAGTTTCCGAATCCGTTCGATTCTCAAATCGTTTTGTTTCATAATAAAATAAGTTTAACTAGATTACATCGCGTATTATTATTAACATTGGTTTTTCAAATGCTTTGCAGCGTTCGTGGTCGCAGGAAGTGGTCGTTTTGTTTCATTTGCCGGTCAAATTTTACTTCGGAAACGGAAACTTTCCGAACATTTGTGAATCAGGCCCCTGAAATCGAAAACTTTGACAGTTCTAGACGAATCAAAGACGTCAATTCACAGAAAGTTTTCCGAGAGCAATTTGCCGTCGGAAAGCACTCGATGTGAAAATTATAAAGAACTACGAATAGCTTTTCCGAATCGCGTTAGATATAACTTGAAAACTTAATTACACCATGTAATATCAATATAGGTAATCTAGTATTATTATACTTCCTAAACACAATCGAATACCAATAACTATTAGCCTTATACTCATTGTTTTAGTGATTTGGTATTTTGCAAACCCGCAATGTAAAGCGTACAAAACTCGGGATCAATGCCGCGCGTACCTAACCTACCTACGCTCGCTACGACACGGACTGCGTATGCGAGCGGATGTCGTTCACCCCTAGCGCCAGCAGATATTTTATTTGAATTACATTGCAAACATTAAAAAATTAAGTAAATAAATGGGGTTTTTTGCAAATCAATTTTTTTTAACCGCCCAAAGCTGGTTACCTATGAAAAATGCAAAAAAAGTATGAAAAAATATAAAAAAGAATCGCATTTTTTATGGTTTCGTATCAGTAATCACCAGCACTATCATCTACCTTCGTTTTCGGAACCGTTTCCCTGACACCTGTTTCCTGTATATGAGAGATAGGTACCTATGAGGTTGGCATAGTCACCAAGTGTATTGAAGCCTCGGAAAAACATGAAAAAAAAACCTCAGAAGTGTGTCAACATCTGGACAAACCTGTATAAGGTTTTTGTGATGTTTTTTAATTGATTTTGTGATTATTACGAAAATGACCTTTTTTTTGATCTTTGGCTATTCGAAATAACGATTGGGTCGCCTTCTCTAATAGCTCGGCAATTATTTGAGCCAGACTAACATTCGAGGTACACTCGAGTGTCGGGCTGCTGATCACGAGGTCGTGGGTTCGATTCCCACAAGACACAAATATTCATAGAATGAACATAGTGTTTGTGTTGGTCTGGGTGTTTCTTATGTACAAGCCAAGCGATTTCTCATATAACATCTCTGGAACCATTTAGGGGATGAAATTCAATTTTAGAACATCCCTCAAGCATAGATTCATTGATCACAGTTCTGCTGAGTTTAGCTTTATTTTATACTGTCACCTGTTTCGGTATTTGAGCAGAGATTTGATCTGTAATCACTAGTGTGGTCAACACCACGCTTGAGTAGAGATTTATTTCCTATTTCAGGTTATATTCGTGTGTTATGTTGTTGAATTTGAAGTTCATAATTACCGTATTGGAATAAGTGCCTCGGAGAGCACGTAAAGCCGTCGATCCCTTGCCTGTTCTCTCTCCGGTCGTGTCGAATTGCCGTCCCATCGGATTATAAGAGTGAGGGAATAGAGAGTGCACCTGTGTTTGCGCACACACTTGTGCACTATAATATGTCCCGCGCAGATGGCTAGTCTCCATTGAGATTGGCCGCCGTTACCGAAATTCGGCCGGGAGGACATTATTATTATTGGAATAAGACCGATACTCAAGTAACGATTCTATCCTCAAGTAGTGATCAGTTGATTGAAGATCAAACTGTACTTGAGAAACGTTTTGTAATACGGGCCTTAGATGTACGGGTTATAAAGGCTATGCGTTGTCTGTCAATCCGTTTTAAGAATTTTATTAAGTACTTAGATTTTAATCACAGACATAGTAAAAAATATAGACGAAGAGCTGCGAACAATCATAGGTAAGCCAATAAAACCATGCTCCTCCGTGTACAAACCAGCGCTCACGCACACACATGCACCTCAACAATGCTCACCGCTCTCAGTCCACATGTCGTGGCATCGTCCAGTAAGCATCGCGGAAGCAAATATCCTTCAAGCGCATGGTGTGTACGTCAGCGCTGGTTTGTACACGGTTTTGTTGGCTTCACTATGATTGTTCGCAGCACTTCGTCTATATTTTTTACTATATCTATGAGGGGCTCGTAGCGATGCAACGACTGCGCGGATTGTACGATCTGCAAGGTTAAGCTGCACTTGCCGCGGTCAGTCTGTGGATGGGTGACCGTTTCGTTACACATCGAGACCCCTCCGTGCCTCGGAGAGCACGTTAAGCTGTCGGTCCCGGTTGTCATACAAATATCTATGGCAGTCGTTACGGGTAGTCAGAAGCCTGAAAGTCTGACAACTGGTCTAACCTCCGAATGTCAGTATTACCCAGTGATTGGGTTGCGGGGGTCTGATGGCAGTCGCTCCGTGTAAAATACTGATGTTCAGCCGCATCTGGCTAGACTGGAAGCCGACCCCAATATAATTGGGAAAAAGGCTCGGAGGATGATGATCTATGAATATATTAAGTACCTAACTATGTATTCACAAAAAAAGTATGTACCTACCTAAGTATTGAATCCATTGTCTAGTACCAGGCACAGACTCTTTATTTTATTTATTTATTTATTTTCTTTTACAGAATGGTATGAAACCGATAGGTGAGCATGAAGTTGAATACCCCGTAACTTGGGCGTTGCAAGCGGGTTACAGGTAGGTACCTATCTACAAATATTTTCTCAACACACTTGATCGTAAAGTTGCTCTTATTGCACCGTTTTTAGGTTCATAATCGTAAACGTTAGTATTGAGGGGCTCGAAGCGAAGCAACGACTGCGCGGATTGTACGACCTGCAAGGTTAAGCTGCACTTGTCGCGGTCAGTCTGTGGATGGGTGACCTTTTCGTTACAAATCGAGATAAATCAGTATCTTTATACTACTACTATGACTACTATCACGACATATACTAAAAATAAAAAATAAAGCCTGAAACCAAAGGGGGGACCCCATACAAGAAACCTCGAGAAATATGGATTTTTTCAACGTTTTTGTTCCTGCTCTATCTTCAAAACGGTAACACATACCAGCGTCAAACTTGGCCTGATTATAGTGCATACTATGTAGTTTAGCAACAAATACTAAAAATAGGGCAAAAATAGACATATGTGGTGGTACCTACGTAAGAAAGAGATGCAAAAATTCACATTTCTCGTACGCTCGTTGATGTCTTTTGATAAACTCTCGTAAATTAAATCAGTTTCTATGGGGTATGGTCGATGGGTGGTACGGAACCTACTGCGTGAATCCGACTCACACTTGACCGATTTTTTTTTACATATACTTTAATTGTTGCATTTTATTTTTTTACACGTGTTAACTGTCTATATATACGTAAAAATACAATAGATTTAACATGCTATAAAAATTCAAATAAGTTTCGGTTTTGGCCGAAACTGGGACCAAGACCGAAGGTTCGGTTTCGGTTTCGGTTTCGGCTGAAAATCCTGTTTCGGTCGGACACTATTAGGCACATAATTAATTTATATTTTAACAAACACAATAATCACAACAGTCCCATGACTTCTACATAATCAACTTACTTACTGTTATGTTATTGAGTCACAACCTTACGACACACCCTTAATATTATATTATTGCGTCACAACATTATGACACACCCTTAGGCTTAAATATTAATTTTCTGTCTTGGTTGAAATCATTGATGACCTCTGTGGTCTAGTGGTTCGAGTGTCGGACGGACTGCTGATAACGAGGTCGTGGGTTCGATTCCCACAGGACACAAATATTTGTGTGATGAACATAAGTGTTTGTGTTGGTCTGGGTGTGTTGCTTATGTATTATAAGTATGTATTTACAAAAAAAAAGTATATACGTATTATATCCATTGTCTAGTACCTATACCACAAGCTCTGCTTAGTTTGGGACTAGATGGTGCTGTGTAAAAATGTCCCAAAGATATTTATTTATTTATTTTTATTTATTTATTTATTTATTTTTGAACCAAGCAAGCAAGCTTTGAATATTCGTGCGTCGGATCCATGAAAACAAGGGAACTACATAGTGACCATCGAAGGACGTCTGCAGTATAATAATAACACAGCGTAGATATTAATTTTATTAAGTATATTATTATTATTTATTAGTATGTAATCATCATCATCATCATCATTACACAAAGACGTCCACTACTGGACATAGGCCTCCCCCAATTAAGGGGGGGATATGCCATAATCGCCACGCTTGGCAGGCAGTTGGTTGGTTATATACTCAGAGAACGCTGCTGCCCATCCTCTGGTGAATCCCTTAGTGGCATTTTACGACACCCATGAGAAGAGATAAGGGTGGTGCTATTCTTTATGTCCGGCACCACACGGACTAATAAGAAAATAATAAAAAATATAATAGAATATATATTAGTATGTATGAGATATATTAGTATGTAATAAAGAAATTTTATTTCACAAAAAATTTGCTCACAGGAAATCCATCTATTTTATCAATCCATGTATGTTGACAGAATGATAGACACAGCTGCTGCCTACCAGGATGAGGACCAAGTGGGAGCCGGGGTCAGAGCATCGGGAGTTCCTAGAGAAAACGTCTTCATAGTCACTAAGGTAAATAGTATATCTTATCCACTAGGTAGGCAAGTACCGTAAAATGTTGCAACTTTTCCCAAATAGCCAAACTTTGCCACATCATTCATCATCATCATTTCAGCCGAAAGAAGTCCACTGTTGGACATAGGCCTCCCCCAAGCATCGCCACAACGACCGGTCCTGCGCTTTCCGCATCCAGCGGATACCCGCGACCTTCACCAGGTCGTCAGTCCACCTTGTGGGGGGCCTACCCACGCTGCGCCTTCCAGTACGCGGTCGCCACTCCACAACTTTACTGCCCCATCGGCCATCCGTTCTACGTGCAATGTGCCCCGCCCACTGCCACTTAAGTTTGGCAATTCTTCGAGCTATGTCGGTTACTGTCGTTCTCCTGCGAATCTCTTCATTTTTGATTCGATTACGCAGGGACACTCCGAGCCTAGCCCTCTACATTGCCCTTTGAGTGACTTTGAGCCTTCTTATCAGGCCCATTGAGAGCGACCACGTTTCAGTGCCGTAAGTAATTACTGGCAACACACACTGGTCAAAGACTTTCGTCTTGACAAATACCGCAGTGTCTCAAGACGAAACTTTGCCTAATGGCATATAATGTTGTTAGAGCTTATGCTCTCGGCGTATTTTCTACGCGCAAACGATGCGATATAAACGCGATACACACGCGTGTCAATTGCAGCCAGAACCCTTTACACACGTCCAAAAATTCAGTTACGCGTTTGTATCGATACAAAAACGCACCTTGTGAGGGCCTACCCACGCTGCGCCTTCCAGTACGCGGTCGCCACTCCAGAACTTTACTGCCTCATCGGCCATCCGTTCTGTGAGCAATGTGCCCCGCTCACTGCCACTTAATTTTGACTTGTCTATAATTAAATAAATACTAAAATAATTGGTTTTGTTACAGCTAGCCTCCCACGAGCAGCGAGACGTGTTGGGTTCACTGAGAAACTCTCTGAGTCGCCTTAACATGTCCTACGTGGACTTATACCTGATACATAGCACTGTTGCTTTTAAGGTTTGTATAGTAACTACTTATGAATTCGAATCGATCATACACTTATAGACGTCTCATAAAAAACGACCGATGTCTGTCAAAGGTCGTCACTATTCGCCACCAGGTTCACCTCGCGTGGGTAACCAGTGAAACTCGCGTGGTCAACGAGTGAACGTCGCCTGGTTAACAAGTGGACATCGCATTGTCCACGAATTTTCGAGTAGTGTTTATTCATTTTGAAAACAAAAACGATAGGTCCGACACGTTTGAAAGAACGGCTGGGAATGAAGGGTGGGTGGGGGGCGGCGCATCGCCGACGCATTGTCCTCACGTGGACCACACTCGCGGGCAGCGCGCGGTTCTCTCGGGACTCGTGCGTTGGCGAGCAGCGAGTGGTCACCGAGTGGTCCACTTGCCGTCCGCGCGTGGACAGCTTACGACCGAGGCGATCTGGTGACGCTACAGAGTTGATGTAGTGAGCGCATATCCATGGAAATCCATATAAAGAATACTAACCGCACGAATTGAGGCGGTGCGGGTCGGATGCTGGGTGGCTCTAATAAGCTGTAACCTGGAAAAGACAGTAGATAACATTTCTTTTACCTTATTATTTCGATTTCTATGGCGTTAATTAATCAGTCAAACAACAAAGCAAAACATGAAAACACTTAAATCCTCATAAACGATCCAAGTAATGACTGTGTGTGGAATGGATCCTTTTCACGTATAGTTGCCGGCACGAGTCGTGAGCACAGATTCCACTGCGTAAGTGGTCGAATCTCTGTTCACAGTATAACAGACCAGAAACTGGCACTTGCATTGGCTTAATTATATCAATCAATCAATCAATCAACTCAGCCTATCGCAGTCCACTGCTGGACATAGGCCTTTCCCAAGTTGCGCCACAACGCTCGGTCCTCTGCCTTCCGCATCCATTCCTTAATTGTATGATAATGCATAATTGAATATACGTAGAAAACAGAATACTAGTATACAGTGACCACAGAGACTATCACGCAGGTACAATTTGTGCTCACGTCTCGTGCCGGGAACTATAACTACATCTAATGGATAGGTAATCAAATTTTGCTCCGCAATTGTTATACACGTATTAACAGACACCTAATTAAGCTATCAATTTAAGAAATCTAGAATAAAATTGGTTTCTAACTTATCACTACGAATCTAGATTTTGTTATTCCGATAAAATGTTTATTGCACGAGGAAGACAATAAAACCGGCCAAGTGCGAGTCGGACTCGCGCAGTAAGGGTTCCGTACCACCCATCGACCTGATTCTGATACCCCATAGAAACTGATTCATTTTACGAGACTTCATCAAAGACATCAACGCACCGTGCGTGAAATATGAATTTAGTCTTTCTTACGCAGGTAGTACGACATATGTCTATGTTTGCCCTATGTTTAGTATATGTTGCTAAACTACATAGTATGCACTATAATCAGACCAAGTTTGACGCTGGTATGTATTACCGTTTTGAAGATAGAGCAGGAACAAAAACACTGAAAAAAAATGCATGTTTTTCGAGGTTTCTTGTATGGGAACGCCTTTGGTTTCTTATTTTTAGTTTTTGTCATGATATGGGTCATAGCTACACATATTCTGAGAAAATTTCAACAGATTACCTATTACCATACAAAAGATACAACTCTGTGACAGACAGACGGACGGACGGACGGACAGCGTAGCGAGGGTAATAGGGTCCTGTTTGACACCCTTTGGGTACGGAACCCTAAAAACATACGTAAATAAGTACAAGAGTTCAATATACCAGAAATCAATGATCAAAATCTGAAATGCCGAAACCAAAAACATATTTTTTAAACAGTAATTAATTATAGAGATTTTAATCTAGATCTTTTGGAAAGATACCTAATAAAATGCATGTACACATAATTTCTCATATCTCATTGTTTAGGATACATGTTTAATTAAATATGAAACGTGATTTCCAACTTCCTGAAACTTTTAAAAGGCCAATTGACGTATTTAAATGTGAAAATAATGATATAATCATAGTGATAATGCGAAATTAATGTTCCGTGTTCTTTCTGCAGAAGTATAGGCTCTCAATTAGGCATGGAAAATTTCATGAATAGCATGTGGAATAACATATGATATGAGATTTCACATATCGCACGCGCTACCTTCCTTCATGTAGTCTGTGAAAATCGCAAAATGTGAAATCAATCACAGATCGCTCAAATATCATTGTATAGCACATTGACATCGACGCAGGTAGAGAGCGAGCGAGTAGGGACGGAAATGCTCCAATGCCGGGTGTGTTAAAAAGGGCAAGTTATTTATGACATTGCCGCATTGTTTTGTCGCCGTCCGAACATTACCATGACCTTGACCAGCTTATGAGAGTATTTCAAAAGTAAACTTTAAACTGAGCAACGTAAAGTATTTATTTCCTTGCGGTAATTTGTAGCACATATCAAAATCACATAATTGTTTGCGAAATCGCGTTTGTTTAAGAAATAATTTTCGAAGATAAAATGAAATTTCACATTTCGCTCGACAATCTTTTGGTGCGATACATGTGCTGTGTTGTGAATAAAATTACTATAGTTTGCAACGTATGCTTGTATTATATTATAGTTTTGTTCTTGTAAATGGGCTGGATTCGTTTTTAGTGTATAAATAAAAAGTTGTTGTTTCGTGATTATAAATCACTTTAAATTGATATAGGTACTGGATAAAAATGTACAATGAGTTCATCTATATGGATTACTATTTAAAAGTCCCAGGCAAGATAGTGGCGGTTTTTTTTATAATTATAAATGTGAAATTTCACATGTGAAATCATTGTGATTTAAGTAAATAATTTCATCGAACGAAAATGAACTATAAATAGCAATCATTTCCATGCCTACTCTCAATCCACAAGTAGGTGTAAATAAGCAACAAATGGTCAAACAACCTATGGTTTTCATGGCGGCCAAACGCCTGAACAAATCACTACCATTGGTAACCCTACCCGCAATCCAGTTAAGCAATATTGAAATTCTAAAGTTAGATCCGTGTAGTGCCGGACGTAAAGAATTGCACCAACCTATATCTTCTCATGGGTGTCGTAAAAGGCGACTAAGGGATTCACCAGAGGATGGGCAGCAGCGTTCTCTGAGTATTTAACCAACCAACTACCTACGATCGCCAACCCGCCTGCCATGTTTGGGGATTATGACATATTCCTCCCCATTGGGGGAGGCCTATGTTCAGCAGTGAACGGCTTTTGGCTGAAATTATGATGATGATGATGAAAGTTAGATCAGTTTTTAATTTTTAGTGTTAGGTATTGATTATAAAAACTTTTTAACAAAAAATAAAACCGACTTCAAAAACCTTAACTCCAATCAATCAATCAACTCAGCCTATCGCAGTCCACTGCTGGACATAGGCCTCTCCCAAGTTGCGCCACAACGCTCGGTCCTCTGCCTTCCGCATCCAGTCCCCCCCAGCCACGTTCTTCAGGTCGTCGGTCCACCTGGCAGGGGGGCGCCCTACGCTGCGTTTGCCGATTCGCGGTCTCCACTCAAGGACTCGTCTGCTCCAACGGCCATCGGTCCTTCGACAGACATGGCCAGCCCACTGCCACTTCAGCTTACTGATCCTACAAGCTATGTCGGTCACTCCGGTTCTACTCCGGATAATCTCGTTACGGATTTTATCCTTCAAAGAAACTCCAAGCATAGCTCGCTCCATAGCTCGCTGAGCGACTTTGAATTTGTGGACTAGCCCAACTGTCAGTGTCCACGTCTCGGCACCGTAAGTCATGACTGGCAGGACGCACTGGTTGAAGACCTTTGTCTTCAAACTTTGCGGTATAGGCGACGAGAAGACTCGGCGAAGATTGCCAAATGCTGCCCAGCCCAGACGGATCCTTCTGTTGGCTTCTTTCTCGAAGTTGTGTCTACCAAGCTGAATTACCTGCCCTAGGTAGACGTATTCCGTTACAACTTCGAGTGCCGACCCTTCGACGAATATTGGCCTCGGCATGACATGCATATTGAACATGACTTTAGTCTTGTCCAGATTCATGCCGAGACCGACACGTCGAGAGGCTCCGTTTAAGCTGTGCAGCATTTCGCCCAGTTGTTCCAGCGACTCAGCCATTACAACGATGTCATCGGCAAAACGGAGATGTGAGATGTTCTCGCCGTTAACGTTGATACCCTGTCCAGTCCAGTCCAGCGTCTTGAAGACGTCCTCCAACGCGTTAGTGAACAATTTGGGGGATATTACATCCCCTTGTCTCACCCCTCTGCGCAGTTGGATTGGCTTCGTCTTTTGGTCCTGGAGCTGAACAGTCATGGTAGCAGCGTTGTATAGGCATCTCAGCATCTCTATATACCGCTCATCAATGTGACATCGCTGAAGAGCATCCAGAACTGCCCAAGTTTCGATAGAGTCTAAGGCCTTCTCGTAGTCCACGAATGCCATACACAGCGGCTGATTGTACTCTTCAGTCTTCTGTATGATCTGCCGAACAGTATGGATGTGGTCTACGGTGCTGTAGCCTTTTCGAAACCCAGCTTGCTCTGGTGGCTGGAATTCGTCGAGTCTTCCGGCGAGACGATTCGTGATGACCCTCGAGAACAGCTTGTACACATGACTCAGGAGTGAGATGGGTCTGTAGTTCTTCAAAAGGGTTTTATCCCCTTTTTTGAAGAACAGTACCACCGCACTCCCGCTCCATGCCTCCGGTGTAGAGCCTTGTTGGATGACGGAATTAAACAGACTCTGTAGCTCCTTCAGGATTGGAGCCCCGCCTGCTTTTAGGAGTTCAGTAGTAATGCCGTCATCGCCCGGAGCTTTGTTGTTCTTAAGCTGCTCGAGGGCCGCCCTAATCTCGCCCTGGTCAACGTCCGGAAGATCCTCGGTGTAATGGCGCGTGAGCTGGGCTCTTTTGTCGTCATTGCTAGGAACCGCTGGTCTCGCCGTTTTCGTGGAATACAAATGCCCATAGAAGTTTTCGACCTCATCAAGCATCTCGATCTTAGAGGTGACAATTTTGCCATCCGCGGCTTTCAGTTTAATCAGATGGGTCCTCCCTAGCTGCTGAGCGAAAACTTTCGACCCCCTATTTTGCTCAATCGCAGCCTCAACGGCGCGGGTGTTGGAGCGGCGGAGGTCACGTCGCATCAGCTTCCTAATCTGTAGGTTTAAGGACCTATTATCTGATGAAAACGAATGCGCGGCTGACATTTCCCGTCTTTTCCTCATCAGATCGAGAGTCTCAGTCGAAAGCTTGGGCATCTTGCTTCCACGCTGCGGCGGAAAGAATTTTAGAGACAGTTCCTGCAATGTTTTGACTATGGTGTTGGTTTTCTCCTCAATATTGCCAGTGGTTTCCAGCGAGTCGAATCGATTTTGAAGTTCCGCTTGGAACCTTTCGGAGCCCAAACTGGTTTGGAGCGGCGAAGGTCGGAGAGTAGACTTAATCATGCGCGTTCTTTCAGCTCTAAAATTGATATTTAGAGTGCCTCGGATAAGTCGGTGATCGCTTCCGGTGTTGAACCTATTGATCACAGAGACATCTCTAAATATGTGCTTCTTATCCGTCATGATAAAGTCTATCTCGTTCCTTGTCACCTTATCGGGGCTTTTCCAGGTCCATCTTCTTTGGGGCTTCTTCTTAAAGAAGGAGTTCATTAAGAAGAGCCCCTGGGACTCCAAGAAGTTGACCAACATTTGGCCCCTGTGGTTTCTGCGCCCCAAACCGTAAGGTCCGATTTTCGATTCGCCGCGTTCTTGTACTCCCACTTTAGCGTTGAAGTCCCCCATAAAAACGTTGTAGTGAGCCTTAGCGGTACTATTCATAGCCTTAGCTATGTCTTCGTACATCGCTTCGGCTATATCGTCAGAGTGTGTCGAGGTCGGCGCATATACCTGCACTATTTTCAGCTTGTACCTATCATTTAGCTTTAGTACAAGGTACGCTACCCGTGTCGACACACTACCGATTTCCACAACGTTGTTCACGAGGGCCTTATTGACAAGAAAACCAACACCACCTTGGGAGAGCTGATCACCTTCGCGGAAGTAGAGTAAGTGTCCTGACTCCAGGGTTATCGTGTCCTCTCCCTCTCTACGGACTTCGGATAACCCCAGTATATGCCATTTTATATGACTTAACTCTACTTCAAGCTCGGCGAGGTGATGGTCCAGTCTCAACGTTTGTCCATTATACGCTGCCAGATATAGTCGTCGGTTTTGGTAGCCTGCCGTAACCCGGGGATTCTTCGCACCCCCCGTCCCACCGTTACCACGACCGCTACCGTAGTCGGGAATAGAGGGACCACCGGGAACTGGGGGCCGTTTTTTTGGTTGTGCGTTCATTGGGATGTATGCCCATAGTCACCACGCTGGGCAGGCGGGTTGGTGACCGCAGTGGGTGATGTTGCACGATGTTAGTGCACAGAAGGACGCTGCTGCCCATCCTCCTGATTTCAACCCTTAGTCGCCTTTTACGACACCCATGGGTAGAGGGGGGGTGGTCTATTCTTTTTATTTGCCGGATACCACACGGCAAAAAACCTTAACTAAAAAGTAAAAAATATTCATTGTTTGTATTTTAAAATCTTAACATAAACCAAAATTTTGAAGGCGGTGCGTGATTGACCCTTTGCGTCATGTAATGTACAGTCGAGAGCGATATCTATAGTAAAAACAGTTTATGTGAACGTACATGAAAATCACGCGCCGCCTTCAAAATTTTGGTTTATGTTAAGATTTTAAAATACAAACAATGATTATTTTTTACTTTTTAGTTAAGGTTTTTGAAGTCGGTTTTATTTTTTGTTAAAAAGTTTTTATAATCAATACCTAACACTAAAAAGTTTTTAATTCATACTTTTTAGTTGAAAATTGCGAGGGTTGATTCATAAATGTTTATATAACCAATTTGAGTTTTTTTTTTATTAACCTTTGCTATCCCACTGCTGGGCAAAGGTCTCGCTCATATTCTTCCAAACGTCCAATCACTATCGTGAAAAAAAAACACGCATATCGGCCAAGAATTCTCAGAAAAACGAACCAATGAGCAGATCATCTAGATAGGCGAAGCTAAAATAAACTGATTTATTGAAGCTGGTTAAAAAACTGCTCAACCTAAGTCAATAAAATTTATACGGGACCACCGCGCAGACTTTCTCTACCAAATAAAAAAACAACCACGTAAATCGGCCCACAAATCTCGGAGTAATCGGTGCACATACATAAAAAAAAAAAAAAAAAAAACCCGCGGAATACATAACCTCCTCCTTTTTTTGAAGTCGGTTAAAAATTAGGTCTCCTGAATCTTAATCTAAACCAATACTCCACGATGATGTGTCTATTACTTACTAAGGCTCGTATTATAAAACATTCCTCAATTACAGTTTGATTTTTAATCACCTAATGACTACTTAAGCATAGAATCGTTACTTTAGCATCGGTCTTTTTTCCAATACGGTAATTATAAACTTCAATTCAACAAAATAGAAATGAAAGATTGGAATTCCTTGCCGTTGTCAGTGTTTCCCGAGAAATATAATCTGGTGGTCTTCAAGACTCGATTGAATAGGTTTTTGCTGGACAAGCGTGTACCATCGTCGACCGCACCATCGCTTAACATCAGGTGAGATGGCGGTCAAACGCAAGCCCGTTAAGAATAAAAAAAATATATAACCTAAGATAGTAAGAAAATCTGTGCTTAAACGCTGTCTCAACCACACTTGAGTGGTTACAGATCAAATCCCTTCTTAAATATGAATCTACATTAGAGTACTGTAACAACTTAGAATAAAGCTGAACTGCGACTGTGATCAATGAATCCATGCTTAAGTAATACGTGCCTTATTACTATTACAGAACGAAACTTTACCTTTGATCACTATTTATAACTAGTTTTGAGTTTAGCTTTAGTTTTAAATATTCCTCAAGCATAGATTCATTGATCACAGTTCAGCTGAGTTCAGTTTTATTCTAAGCTGTTACCCACTTAGGTGTTTGAGCAGAGATTTGTTCTGTAAACACGCAAATGTGGTCGCGACAGCGCGTTACTTAAGCACAGATTTCCTAGCTATTTCAGGTTATATTCGTGTGCTATGTTGTTGAATTGAAGTTTATGATTCATCATTTCAGCCGAAAGACGTCCACTGCTGGACATAGGCCTCCCCCAAGCATCGCCACAACGACCGGTCCTGTGCCTTCCGCATCCAGCGGATACCCGCGACCTTCACCAGGTCGTCGGTCCACCTTGTGGGGGGCCTACCCGCGCTGCGCCTTCCAGTACGCGGTCGCCGCTCCAGAACTTTACTGCCCCATCGGCCATCCGTTCTGCGAGCAATGTGCCCCGCCCACTGCCACTTAAGTTTGGCAATTTTTCGGGCTATGTCGGTTACTTTCGTTCTCCTGCGAATCTCCTCGTTTCTGATTCGATCACGCAGGGACACTCCGAGCATAGCCCTCTCCATTGCCCTTTGATTGACTTTGAGCCTTCTTATCAGGCCCATTGTGAGCGACCACGTTTCAGTACCGTAAGTAATTACTGGCAACACACACTGGTCAAAGACTTTCGTCTTGAGACACTGCGGTATTTTGGACGAGTAACGATGCTCAAGTAACGATTCTATGCTTAAGTAGCCATCAGGAGATTAAAGAGCAAACTGTACTTGAGTTTTGTTTGTCAAACCGTACTTTTATAAACTTAATATTCTTCTAGCGCTAGTGTGTTTTACCTTAACTTGCGACCTGTCGCCAAATGTTTAGTGGTGTTTTTTTTTATCCAGCCAGACCAAAGCGGTTTCGACGTCATAGACTACTTGGACACCTGGAAGGGCATGGAAGAGGCCAAGAAGTTGGGTCTAGCCAAGTCTATAGGCATATCCAACTTTAACATCAGTCAGATTGAGCGGCTCCTGGCTAACTGCGAGATCAAGCCCACTGTGCTGCAGGTTGAGGTAAGGGAAACTAAAAAAAAAATAACTTTGCTAACTTTGCCCATAATTACTACTTTGCCTAGTTGTTTTTTGAGTAAACCATAACATCTATAATTTCCGTACTTGGGGAGATTTTAAAACTGTGATGATGCTAACTTTTAATTCAGTTATAAAGTGTCAATGCGTGCAAAAATTAAGTTAAGGGGAATGTACCAGCCAAATATTACTCGCTGAATACATCATGAATCGTAATAATTAATTAATAAATAAATAATAATTAATTAATTATTTATTAATATTTTATTAATAATTCATTAATCCGCTGGATGCGGAAGGCACAGGACCGGTCGTTGTGGCGATGCGTGGGGGAGGCCTATGTCCAGCAGTGGACATCTTTCGGCTGAAATGATGATGATGATGATGAATACATCATTTATCGAAATATTAGTTTTTAACGATTGAACTACAGGTACTATAGTTTAATCAGAAACTATTAACTCTGTAAATTTATTATACTTCGCTGTAGTTGTAGATAGAAAAAGTGCGAAAAACTGCCACTTTTGGCATTTTTTCTATCTACAAGTACAGCGAACTATATCTTACAGAGTTGTCGTTGTTGTTGAGTTATTTTTGATAGTATTCGATATATGATGTATTCAGCGAGTTATAATTTTTTTACTTATTCAAAATACATTCCCCTTAATGCCTAAGGCAAAGAAGGGCAAAATTAAGGCATTTTACGGTATATTCTTTATTTTTCAACTTTTCTCCAGGTAAACCTAAACCTAGCCCAGAACAAACTCCTCGACTATTGCAAGAACCATGACATCGTGGTCATGGCATACACCCCCTTCGGATCCCTATTCAGCAAGGACTCTGAGCCGCCCGCACCGAGGGCTGATGATCCCACGCTAGTGGAGATTGCCAAGAAGTATGGAAAAACCACGCCACAGGTCGCTCTGAGATATTTGGTGAGTATGGGACTTTGGACTTACACTTATTATAAAGTGTCCTTCAATATTGTTGAGTTGAGCGATGACTGATGCTCGCGTCATGTTTGTGAACGGTTGCCGTCTGTCGAGACAGGTCAGCTCCTACATACTATGGCAACTCTTTTTACGTTTATTTCTAAAGGCAATATTCTCACTTTTAAACTCTTGTTTATTTCCATTACTCTCTTATACTCACATTATTTGAATAAAGATGTAATAAACAATAACCTATTTTAAAAAGATTATATCCATGGAGTTTCTTGCCGGTTCTTCTCCATAGGACCCACAATTTGGAACCGTGCAAAGCCTGACTTTTCAAAAGTGCCTGTAATTAGGTTTATTTGAAATAAAAAACATTTCAATTTGAATTTCAATTGATCAAGAAGCGTTGACTTAATCAACGTAGTGAACTATAGAATTGACTTGCCTATATTTGGACAAAGCGCCTTCTAAGTTGCGTCAGAAATGTTAGAAACACATAATTCATACAACATGTAACAAAAAAACTGGCCAAGTGCGAGTCGAACTCGCGCAGTAAGGGGTCCGTACCACCCATCGACCTGGGCCCTAATTCTCGCGTTATAAAGATAAATGTCTTTTTTAAATCTTTACGAAAAATGTCGCTGGTAATGTCAACTGCTTAGAACCACTCTTTGTATTTAGACAGCTAGGCGTAGACCTCTAAGAATAGAAAAAAATATTTATAATCGATATTCGCCATCTCATCAACTCAGCCTATCGCAGTCCTATGCTGGACATAGGCCTCTCCCAAGTTGCGCCACAACACTCGGTCCTCTGCCTTCCGCATCCAGTCCCCCCCAGCCACGTTTTTCAGGTCGTCGGTCCACCTGGCGGGGGGGCGCCCTACGCTGCGTTTGCCGATTCGCGGTCTCCACTCAAGGACTCGTCTGCTCCAGCGGCCATCGGTCCTTCGACAGACATGGCCAGCCCACTGCCACTTCAGCTTACTGATCCTACAAGCTATGTCGGTCACTCCGGTTCTTCTCCGAATAATCTCGTTTCGGATTTTATCCTTCAAAGAAACTCCAAGCATAGCTCGCTCCATAGCTCGCTGAGCGACTTTAAATTTGTGGACTAGTCAGTGTCCACGTCTCGGCGCCGTAAGTCATGACAGGCAGGACGCACTGGTTGAAGACCTTTGTCTTCAAACTTTGCGGTACAGGCGACGAGAAGACTCGGCGAAGTTTGCCAAATGCTGCCCATCCCAAACGGATCCTTCTGTCGGCTTCTTTCTCGAAGTTGTGCCTACCAAGCTGAATTATCTGCCCTAGGTAGACGTACTCCGTTACAACTTCGAGTGCCGACCCTTCGACGAATATCGGCCTCGGCATGACAAAAAAAAAGCTTGATGGCTTTTTCGCCATCTTGTTTCGACATAATGTCGAGTTCGATATAATATCAACTAACTTAAATTTTATGACTTTCTCTGATACCATGTCAAACTTATGTAATAATATGTGGCGAGAAATAAATCATTCATAAATAAATAAATAAGTAAATATCTACGATGCGAGAATTACCCTCGTGATACCCCGTAGAAACTGATTTAACTTTCGAGAGTTCATCAAAAGACATCAACGCTCCGTGCGCGAAGTATGAATTTTTCCATCTCTTTCTTACGAAGGTACCACCACATATGTCTATGTTTGCCCTATTTCTAGTATTTGTTGCTAAACTACATAGTATGCACTATAATCAGACCAAGTTTGACGCTGGTATGTATTACCGTTTTGAAGATAGAGCAGGAACAAAAACGTTAAAAAAATGCATGTTTTTTGATGATTTACAAGAGTATGGGGCCCTTTGGTTTTAGACTTTTTTCATTTTTAGTATTTGTCATGATAGGCAACATAGTAACACATATTCTGTGATAATTTCAACTAGTTATCTATTACCGTTACACAGCCCTGTAAAAGACGGACGGACGGACGAACGGACATCGTAGCGAGAGTAATAAATAAATAAATAAACAAATAAATATTTTTGGGACATTTTTACACAGCACCATCTAGTCCCAAACTAAGCAGAGCTTGTGCTATGGGTACTAGACAATGGATATAATACTTATATACTTTTTTTTGTAAATACATACTTATAATATATAAGAAACACCCAGACCAACACAAACACTTATGTTCATCACACAAATATTTGTGTCCTGTGGGAATCGAACCCACGACCTCGTGATCAGAAGTCCGACCATCGAACCACTAGACCACAAACGTCGTAATAAGATCCGTTTGGCACCCTTTGGGAACCCTAAAAACCCTGTTGTTCCTGTGAGGTACGTTATCAGAATCCATATTCATACGTAAGGACACAAATCATTTGGAAAAACTCTTCAATAAAAATAATCAAATTAGATATTAAATCATTATTTTAACGGTTTTTTTTAACGTACCTCACAGGAACAACAGGGTTTTTGTTACATGTTGTATGTATGTGTACTAACATTTCTGACGCAAAATATTTCTTACTATTAAGTAATGTGATGACCTATAATTCTGCTGTTTCAGGTCCAAAGAGGAGTAGTTCCTATCCCTAAGTCGGTGAACAAGAACCGAGTGGAGGAAAACATCGACATGTTTGACTTCGAATTGACTGAGGAAGAGATGGAGACCTTGAGTAAGTGTTTCTTATAATAACAAGTTTAACCGGATTACAGCGCGTATATTATTTAAATTGGTTTTCCTGACGTTTCGAAAGCTTTGCAGCTTTCGTGGTCGCAGGAAGACTCAGGCCCACAAATACAACGTGTATCAAAAATGCGTGGTCACCAGTTCAGGGCATAGCATAGAACAACTTTTACTACGGGACCAACACCAAAATCACAAAAAAAAAACAGCTATTCACTAGAAAATCATCGATGTAGCTCGACAAAATATTTATTTATTTAATTCTTTATGCACAACTGGGTACAAAGGCGGTCTTAACGCCATAGGCGTTCTCTACCAGACAACCTTAGGGTAATGCAGAGACAAAGAATAAGGTAGATGCACCAGTAAAGTAGTAATATTAGATTGTTACACAAGGGTCGAAAGGAATCAATTCCCATACCTATAGTCCGAGTAGGAATTGATGACTTTCACCCGCGTTAAACACTCTACTTTTCATTTCGAATATAAGGATAAATAGTAGTTTTTCTAAAATACATATTTTCTTGGATATTCGCCACTTCATAAAATCATTGTATGTATTTAAGTATCGTTACTTTGAAAACTCTGGCAAAAGATTTTCGATTACTGTTTTTGCCTCGTCTTTAACCGAATCTGGAGTCAACTTTTAAGAATCGCTTTACTCATTTTTAATCAAATATTAGTCTATAAAACTGAGAATTTGAATTTCGGTACAGACAAAGTTAGTATCCCGGCAAATTATATAGTCTTAGTCTTTCTTAAATTTTAAATATGGAATGCACAGCGTCACCACCGCGGCACCGGCGCGGCGCCGAGCCGTCCCGCTTAATAGGGTTTTTTTTTAATTCACACTGGCTGTTTATAAACTCACAAGACCGCGGCATTTTGTTTCGATATTTTTCTTAATTAAGAAAATGAATTCGTAGCCGACTATCAATAGTTCTATTTTTAAAATTCATTCCCGCCCTAGGGAGGAAAGCAATTACTATGAATCTTTCCCGCCCTAGGAAGGGAATCAGTGTTTTCCACCCGCTACTCGGATCAAACAAACACTACTTTCCGAGTATGAGAAATGAAAAATATGTTTCGTACTACGGACTTATAATTACATATAATAAAAATAGATTAATACCTATGTACATTATACATATAATAAAATATACATATTATACATACCATACATGTTATAAATATATGGATAAGCTGTTTTTTTTCTCGATTTCACGGTTACCTTCGTAGTAAAAGTTGTTCTATAGCATTCCCTGAATGAGCTCTTCAAATATGACCACGCATTTCTGATACACTTTGTATATCAAGATGTATTTATGTGAAACGGTGACTCACAAAAGGAGCTAGGATATTGAAAAAAGCTTGACTTATCCGTTTCTATTGATCATCATTAGCCTGCATCAGTCCACTGCTGGACATAGGCTTCGCCAGCAGCATGCTAACGACATCCATCCTCGGCCACTGTCATCCAGCTTCTACCAGCTACCTTGCTAATATCGTCACTCCACCTAGCCTGAGAGCGTCCCATGCTACGTTTGTCGATTCGCAGTCTCCACTCTAGAACACATCTACCTCAGCGGTTTTCAGTTCTTCAGCCAATATGGTCGGCCCATTGCTACTTCAGCTTGCTTATCCTGTAGGCTATGTCTTGTCGGATCACCTCATTTCGGACTCGATCCTCCGTTTCTGTTTTTGGTCCAATTTCGGAGATCCATACAAGTAATTTATTTAAGTCTCCCATTTTTAGACAACTCGTCATAGTTGCCTATTTCAATCTATGGGCTGATGATCTAAGAACTACATTTATTGTAGTCTCGCGACTTATCGAGGGTCTCCGTCCTTCTAATAATGAACATTGTACTTATTACAGGCAAATACAACAAAGACTACAGGGTGGTATTTTCCAGTTTCTGGCAGGACCACCCCTACTACCCTTGGGAGAAGGTGGACGTACCTGCCCCAGACCTATTCAAAGAAAATGCATGAAGTGATATGTTGCCAGTTGCCATAAAAAATAGTTACATAGTTTACATCCAAAATACGAAAATAAGAGAAATATGTATTACACAAGCATTAAAATTTATAATCATTTGCCAGATTCACTAACATCTTTGATTAAGGCAGTTTAAAATTGTATTGAAAAGAATACTCATTCATTTTTTTTTATGATCATTGAATGAATGAATTACCACTAGAACTAGAATATTTACTCGTACTTTATTGTCAAATAAATGTATACTTTAACAGTTTACTAATTAAGTCTAGTTTTGAAAAGGAAGGATTAAAATCTAGACAAAGACTCACTTTTCGGTAGCGGTGTCTCGTTCCTACATTTGCCATAAAACAAAAATAAATTTATAGGATGGTGATGTCTCTGATCGCCAACCCGTCTGCCAAGCGTGGCGATTATGGCATTTCCCCCCTCCCTTTGGGGGAGGCCTTGGTCCAGCAGTGTACGTTTTACGGCTGAAATGATGATGATGATGTTGATGTCTCTGTTGTATGAAATTTGTGGACGACTGTCATAGGTGAGCACATTTTTTACGTGTAAAGAAAGTACAAATCATTAGTTTATTTCAGTTGTTCTAGATTACCCATACTTTAAATAAATAACCCTTTGATGCACAGAAGAACGTAAAAGTTTTTTTTTTTTTGTTTCCATACAAACTACGTATTAAACTATTTTTGTGAATATTCTAGATCATAGATTAACAATCTGATGGGCCTGCAAGGTCTCTGTTTTAGGCCTATTTTGTCTCGTGGTCTATCTGAAAATGATACGCTTTAAAACACTAATTTCGTCTTTCAATCGTATATTAGATTCAATGGCGTTATTACCCTTCCTGAATCGCAAGATGGTTTTGTTACATACAGTTACAGTTTACATACTTACTTACTTACTTACATTACGTTTGGTAAATATTCGCAAAACATGTGTTCCACTCCACATTCGAAATTGAAAGGTCGATTGCAAGGTCTCCGTTTTTGAGAACCAATAGTTATTCAATGTATAATAAATAAAGATTAATAGTAAGTTATTAATTTTTTTAAATGTAGTACCAGCCAAGCACACTGGGTAAAGATCCTATTTTGTCCATAATTATTTTAAATTATGGGTACTCGCTTAGAAAGAGATAACGCACCTTAATAAAATCTCTCTTACAGACCGTACATATGCCGAAGTAAACCTTCTAGATCTAATAGTACTTATCCGTTTCTATTCATCATCATCAGCCTGCATCAGTCCACTGCTGGACATAGGCCTCGCCAGCAGCATGCCAACGACATCGATCCTCGGCCACTGTCAACCAGCTTCTACCAGCTACCTTGCTAATATCGTCACTCCACCTAGCCTGAGAGCGTCCCATGCTACGTTTGTCGATTCGCTGTCTCCACTCTAGAACACATCTACCTCAGCGGTTTTCAGTTCTTCGGCTAATATGGCCGGCCCATTGCCACTTCAGCTTGCTTATCCTGTAGGCTATCGGCCAAAATTAATATCCAATCTATCTACGATTTGCCCTACTGGAGATAGGAATTTGACATAAGCTCCATACAAAATATGTCAAATTTCTATCTCTAGTAGGGTAAAACGTGGATAGATTGGATATTAATTTTGGCCGTATGTCTTGTCGGATCACCTCATTTCGGATTCGATCCCCCCCGTTTCTATTTTTTGGTCCAATTTCACAAGTAATTTATTTGTCTTCCATTTTTAGACAACTCGTCATAGTTGCCTATTTCAATCTATGGATTGATGATCTAAGAACTACATTTATTGTAGTCTCGCGACTTATCGAGGGTCTCCGTCCTTCTAATAATGAACATTGTACTTATTACAGGCAAATTCAACAAAGACTACAGGGTGGTGTTCCCTAGTTTCTGGCAGGACCACCCCTACTACCCTTGGGAGAGGGTGGATGTACCTGCCCCAGACCTATTCAAAGGAAAAGCATGAAGTGATATGTTGCCATGTTGAAAAATAGTGTTAAGCTATGAATATTAATAAATATTGTAAGAAAATTATTGTTGTTTTTTTTTATCTGAAGAAAGAATATGGTGTGTTGAACACTGAGTAGATATTGTTAGGTAAAGAGCGCGCTGATAAAAAAAAACACAGTTTTTTACGCAACTGATCCATAGAATAAAAACTAAACTGATCTCCAAATAACCTCTTCGTCCAACACTGTCTCTTAAGATACAGGTTATCCTAGTTTAAAAGGCAGGGTTTATTCATTTGTGTACTACACAGATTTCTGCAGCATACTTACTTATCCATGGTAATATCTTACTTAAATAGATGTAATATTACGATAATTACTGTTATACTTGTCTGTCTGTAACTTTGTGTAATAAGTAAATTGTATTATTATTAAATTTTTCTGAATATTGCTGCTTTAAGAATTTTAAAATCAAAATGGTATAAAATAAATATAAGAAATACATTTATTTGAGAATAATTATTGCATACGTATTGACAGAAAACAGCCTGCATCGTGTTTAAAACAGCCATTCTAGACTGGCTGCCTTTTACGTAACTCGAACACCGATACCTCTTATATCATTTTAAAATGTGTAAAAAAACAACCACAGGTAGACTGACTTCTGTATAGGTTATTCAGTTTATGTCAAAATTTGCTGCATTTTACACCACGATTACAATTTTTTTACAAAAAATATTTGTTGAAATGGCTGTTATAGGTTAATTAACCTTTTTTTTTGTTTTCGGGTGGAAATCAAAATCAAAAATAATTTATTCGAAGTGGACTCGTTTCAGCTAGTTCTTCTCGAACGTCATACATAGAGAGGCCCCAAAAAAAACGCCCGCCCTTCACCGCTTCCTAATGGATACCCTCCGTCTGGGGTCGGTGGAGGGGTATGTCGGACTCTTACCGACTAAAACCACACGGTGGCCATCCTCTGCACGAAATAGAAGAACTCCGGGAACTCCATTGGACCGCGCCGGTGCTTCTCTAGAGCTATGCCTTTGGCACGTCCTGGGAAAACAATATTGTTTCCCCCATAGAGAGGCCCCAAAAAAAACGCCCGCCCTTCACCTCTTCCTAATGGATACCCTCCGTATGGGGTCGGCGGAGGGGTATGTCGGACTCTTACCGACTAAAACCACACGGTGGCCATCCTCTGCACAAAAGAGAAGAGCTCCGGGAACTCGATTGGACCGCGCCGGTGCTTCTCTAGAGCTATGCCTTTGGCACGTCCTGGGAAAACAATATTGTTTCCCCCACAGTAGCACGCTACCACCACGTACTGCTGTCCTCCTCAGGGTCGCTTAATAGACGCCTCGAGTCCCCCTACTCTTAGCGTCCACGATCCCGAAGGAGATGCGGCCCAATGCCCAAACATATAAGTATGTCCAAACATAGTCTCTCATTCAGCATTTCTACAACGACAGTACATACACTTGTCTGGCTACATGTATAACAAAATAAATAAAATATTAAACATGCACGTCCTCACTCACTCAAAATTTAAAACATTATTATACAAATGGTTACTTGCACTAAATTACGATGAAACAGAAAATATCATAATTATCATAGAAATATAACATATTATATGTCTATGATAATTATCATTAAATAACTCCTCTTACATAACCAAACACGAACACACACTATCGCACGCACATACACGCACCAACATCCCATCACACGACCATACACCCACCAACACCCCAAACTCTCACACCTACACGACTCATACATGTACACACTCCAGACACGCGCATACATACATCACACCTATAGATGCATTGCATGCTTTCATTATTATTACATTAATAAATTTGTCAAATCAAATTAATGTCAAATTATGTATCTATTATGTTTTAATGTAAACTATGTCACGATTTGTATAAATTAACTAAGGAAGGTGGTCCCCAAGATACAGGTTAACCTAGTTTGGGGATCAACGTTCATCTGAATTGTAACATGTTACTTATTTTGGAAATAAACGATTATTATTATTCTTATTATGCCCTATCTGGGCCTTGCACCAGAGTGGTTGCCTCCGCAGCGCCGCCTTCTCCGAACGGGATCGTAAGTACCTACGAGTATTTGACGTCTCATATCTCCGTTGTTAAGAGAAATATCAACAAGGCTATCTTTGCAAAAACATTTGTTTAATATTAATTTTTGGGTAAACTGCCACATGGCTGCTTTCTGCATAACTAGTTCAGTTTTGATCAATTGTTAAAATCAATATGTGTAAGCTAACTTTGCAGATTGACTTAGATCAGCCATACTCAACCTTTTTTTTATAGGGGCCACAAACACGTTTCAGTCATGGTGCCGAGGGCCGCAAGCTATAATTATTTAGGTCTTAATTAAAACGTAATTCCAAGTTAACGATGTAGTTAAGTACTTTATTAATTAAAAGAGAAGTTTTAACAAAGATGTTTATATGTTTTAATGCGATTTTTGATTCTGTGAACACTTTTTCAAAACTGGTGAAAAAGTTTGTGAAGATCTGGCTTGTCGCTACATGCTATCCTTATAACATCATCCAGATGAGAATCTGTAAGATTGTTTCTGTAAACGTTCTTTGTGTATTTCATTTTTGAAAATGACGATTCGCACACATACGTAGTAGACCCAAAGAATGTTAGTAGGATTTGGGCACATCTTTGGACGCTTTTATATTTTTGGGGAACAAAAAATCGGTGATAGCGCTCGGCTCACATTCCCGTTCTGAAACACCCATTCTCTGATGTGCGCGAAATTTAAAATGGTTTACAATAAATTTGTAACTTAAGATGGGCCAATAAGAAAGTCCCGGCTGGCCGCATGCGGCCCGCGGGCCGCAGGTTGAGTATAGCTGACTTAGATAAATGAAAACGATTATGTAATTGCTGAAATGTTGAATTGGAAAACAAAACAATATAATAATAATTTAAAATGTTTATTGCTGTTTTTTTTTTATAAAATATTTTATATACAATTTTTTATCATTATTTATACTGTACAAGCTGAAAATGATACAAAAAATTTACAATAAAATACTTATACTTAACAATATGGTATAAAAATCAGTAATGTTTCATTTTTAATGCAAGAGATAATTTAAAGATCTACAAATATAATGAAATATCGACTATTATACAATCAGAAAAAACTCTGCACTCTGCAGGTTGACTTACAACTATCACTAATAATACTCCATGCAGAGTTGCAGAGTTATTCAGTTTGAGTATTAATGCAAGCTATAGAGCGCGCGGTTACTATGGTAATGTCAATCTTCAATGACCGCTGATTGGAGCGGTTATTAGAAGACCCATGCTCAAACATGGAACATTATGGGTTATAATGACAAAGAATTTTCAGTAGTTAAGGTTGTCAGCACAAATATGAACTGGCTAGAACTAAAACAACGACTAGATTTTGTTACATAGCTTAATTATATGTTATCTGTATCAAGAAGTGTCATCTGTCACGAGGATTTGACACGTGTCACTCGTTGCTTCCTATCTTTCTGTGCTACATTAATGTTAGTCGAATATTAAAGCCAGCATATTAAATCCAGAAACATCTTTCTTTTATACAAACACTACCGAACATTATAGATTTATTGACAAAATTGTCAAGAGTGGCCACACTTAGCTATTGTTTAAGCAAGTCATCAAAATATACTATTATATAATATAATATAATATTTTTTTATGAGATATAGGTCTGCTCTTGACCGAAATCTGGACAACTTTGTCAAGATGTGGTCGACGATGGAGCGAGCAAACCTATTAGATGCTGATTCACTCCAGCTTTTTTGTTTAATAAAACAAAAACAGTTTATATTTCTAGCTAGTTCTACTCCATAGAAAACTACAATTTATCCGTGGCAACACTTGACTGCAAAAGTACAACTGCGAAAGATGACGATGTAATAGACTGAAAATTAAAAGTTCATCTGATGTTAAACGGTTACCTTTGGCCATAACAACTGCAATACCACCTAGGCTGTTGCCTCAATGGTACCGCAAGTCGGTTCGCTAAACTGAGACATGAAGATGTAAAGTCTCATGTGATTGTAATGTCCCCGCGAGCCACGAGCACCGGAATAAGTACAGCAATGCAAGCATCACTGTTTGGTGGCCAAAATGGGAATGGTTTTAATATTATTAAAAATAATATAATTGATATTTGATTTCATTTTCAATGATCTATTGAATTATTTGAAAAAATATCTGTTTAAAAATCATACTTGTGAAAACAACGTGTAAAAACTTATCAAGTACTAAACAGGCGCTCTATAACTTGCCTCAATACTCTGCGGTATCAAATCAAGGTCAGCAAAATCCCTAAAATTATTCGTATCGTATGAATTCACTCTGCAGCTCGTCTTCTTGAAGTTGTACGCACTTGGAGTTCGCTTCGAAGTCGCACTGCTGAGTCAGGTCGTTGAAGAAGAGTCCATCGGAACAGAAGGCTACCTGAGGAATACCGGATACGCACTTCCAGTATCTTTGGCAGTCACCCCTGAGGAAAAACACAGTTTTGTTAGTCAACAAACATAGTATAAAACAAAGTCGCTTCCCGCTGTCTGTCCCTATGTATGCTTAGATCTTTAAAACTACGCAACGGATTTTGATGCGGTTTGTTTATTAAAGATAGAGTGATTCAAGAGGAAGGTTTATATAGTAGAGAAACACTGATAATTTTAGAGATTTCTAATGTGATGTCGTAAATAAACAAATTTTTTTTGCGCTTACATTTCATACGCTGGCTGAACCCTACGAGATAGATCAAAATAATGTACTACAGTATTGAACACAGCAATGCAAGCGTCACTGTTTGGCGGAGAAGTAGGTACGTACGTTTAATATAACATATGCCTTATTAAGAGTAGAGTATGTCTCAAATGAATGACAGTAATAAATACACAAAAATAAGTAATTTTTTTTTTTCTTTTAAAAACCAGTGTGTCAGTCAGGCTTTCAGGGCAAAATGTCCGGCTAAATATGAATCTGTGTCCGAGTTTCCTATTTTTGGGCCTGGCAACCCTAGTTCCGGTATTAAAAGACATTTCTATTACCTTAATATTAAGTTTTCTATGAAGTGCCCTATGTCTAGCCAGTGGAGATGGGATGGTAACTTACTTGTAAGGCACCTGTCTGGCTGCGGCGTCAGCTCTATTGCAGTTGATAATGCCGTTGTACCTGCCCAGCATTGGGGAGATGGGCCTCACGCTAGCCACGGTGTCTGCAATAAGAGACAATGACTTTAGGTACCATTTTGTCTATAAAGGTAGCCACATACGTAACTGCAAGCATGACAAGCCTGCATGAACAATAATTTTGTACAAGATTGTAAGCACAGAAATAGATCTAGATAGAATGGTTGTACTTGTTGTGTTGTTGTAGCTGAGCCCATAGACGCACAGTTGCTTGTTTGTCGGTGTTCTACAGGCTGTACTTTGGAGAGTGCGCAAGAGCTCCATGAGCTTATTCCGCCATCTCCTTTCTTTCATCGGACTACACGACGCACTGCAGGATATCATCCACATTTGGTAGAAATCCCTACTATCAGGACCAAGCGCTTTGAGAACTCATTCATAATGCGCACAGCCAAGTTGTGGAATTCACTGCCGGCATCTGTATTTTCGGGCACTTACAACCCTAACGCCTTTAAAGCTGGAGTGAATCGGCACCTAATAGGTTTGCTCGCTCCATTGTCGACCACATCCTGACAAAGCGTCTAGATTGCGGTCAAGAGCAGATCTATATATCATTAAAAAAAAATAAAAAAATAACACAATTTTACTTGAGATTCATGCGTGGCAACTTTCGAACAAACTACGCCTCCCATATTGACGTCATTAATTTTTTAAAATTAACTTTAATCAAATGTACTTTACAGCTTTTGTTTCTGCAGTTAGAAACAGCACAATAAGGCATTTTTGCGGATTTTTGTTACAGTATTTACAGAAACAAGTCATAAGGCGTACTGAGAAAGGCTTTGAAATAAAAATAAATAAATAACGTTTATTTCACCAACAATTTATACAACCACTTATAGCAAAACTTAAGGGCTAATATTTACGTATACAACATGGGAGCATCTGTATCCGAAGTAGGACAGGTCCTGTATCTCGGTATACAGCGCCATAACCCTCAAACATTAGGCAAAAATAACAATAATAATAGCCAAAACAGACATGTAAAGATGCATTAATATTCTAGTAGACTTAAAATGCTTGTCCAAAACAGAAGATGTGGGTGTAGGTGTGTAGTGTGTGTGTGTGTGTGTATATGTTTTGTGTAGTGAAGAGTGGGGAAAGGTTGGGGGATTCTTGAGTTATAAGTAGTGTGTTTTTAATACCGAAAAACAAAAACACAACATGCCTTTAAATGCCTTGCCTATGGTGCAGTGTTGGCACGCGCGCCCTGCCCACTTTTCCATTCTATCTATCTATTTATGTGCTTGTAAGACTTCCTTATAGGCTATATAGTATACACTCTACAAGCAAGCTGGAGCAGCATCAGTTTTAGCTTGAGCCACGGACGACGACGACGCGCTTGCGTTCGCTGCATTAACACATAACATAACATAATATCACGCCTGTATTTCCCCGAAGGGGTAGGCAGAGGTGTATAGTAGGTACACCCACATTTCGCCATTTCGCCAGTTATGTTATAAATCCCATGTAATAGGGGGCGAGCCTATTGCCATTGTTCGCTGCATTAATTTTAATAAAACAAGTTTAACCGGATTCCATCGCGTTCATTATTATAATTGGTTTTCCCAACTTTTCACATAAAACATTTTGAGCAACTGATCATATGCTGGCTATCTCTTTGAGCTGTCTTTATTATTCTTCATATGTACTCCAAATAAATTCAAAGGCCTAATTCTTAAAGAGCTGCTTCATTAGTTTTAAATTTAACTTTAGGAATTATGTCTAGCAATTTTAGTTTAGTTTGTTTAATTTTTAATTTAATCAACCTAGTGGTTTACATAATTTTACTGCATGTACTACAGTTAATCTGTGAACAGCGCTGTGGGCTGCAATATTGTTTATACTGAATATGTATAGTCTTATTATTAGTATTTACATTGTAGCTGTTTGCTGTTCCATCTGAATAAATAAATAAATACGCCAAAGACATGGTTCGTCTTGGTAGGTTCTTATAAAATCTTAGCCATTGCCACAGATAATATAATACTATAGCCATTGCGCACGAATAAAATAGAAACACAGAACAATGAACACTTAGAGGGCGCGAACAAGTGGCGTGCATTAATTCTGCAAGCGTGTTACCTGTATACACGCGTTCAATCCAATCACGTGGATGTTCAAGCCGCATAATTAAAATTCTATCAACCTTCATGCCGCTTGTACAAGCAGATGTTTGCACAAAATCATCATACAGACGCTCAAGCATGCTTGTATAAGATGATTGTTCATGCATGCTTGTCAAGCTTGCAGTTACGTGTGTAGCCACCTTTAAGTCGTGTCAATATCTACATACCTACTGTGATTGTCTCATATTCTCACACAATTCTTTCCAATTAATCATGTAACAAATCATCGTACTATTATTATTTGAAAAGAGTATATCCATGGAGTTTCTTGCCGGCTGTTCTCCATAGGAACAACTTTTTGGAACCGTGCAACTAGATTCATAATTAACGTTTTGATAAAACCTTTGACTTTGATACCTACATTGCCACATTTCTTTTGAATGATCAAAACAAGTTCCACTCACCAACGGGTTGATGCTCCAGTTCATCAGTGAAGATGCCAATAAGATTATCAGCTTCATCTCCAGAGCCTTCCTCTTCATCTATAGGAGTCCTCAGCTGGCAGGTGGTAGCCCACGCCCAGTTGCAAGTCTGATGCACAAATATAAGAAATATTAGGAAACCGACACACATGACACATGACCATGGTCTTCAATCAGTGCGACCTACCTGTCATGACTTACGGAGCCGACACGTGAATCACGGTACGGCTGGTCTACAAACATAAAGTAACTCAGCGTGCCATGGAAAGGGCTATGCTCGGAGTTTCTCTGAAGTGGCAGTGGGCCGGCCATATTAGCCGAAGAACCGATGGCAGTTGGGGTGGACGTGTTCTTGAGTGGAGACCGTGAATCGGTAAACGTAGAGTAGGACGCCCTCAGGCTTGGCGGAGCGATGATATTGGCAAGGTGGCTGGTAGCAACTGGATGCGAGTGTCCGAGGATCGATGTCAGTAGCGTGCCATGGGAGAGACTTATGTCCAGCAGTGGACTAATATAGGCTGGTGATGATGAAAACCACACATAAACATTTAAGTAGTAGTAGAGCTCCTTTGTGAAAAAGCTCGTCCGGGGAAGTACTACCACCGTACCTACTTCTCCGCCAAATAGTGATGCTTGCATTGCTGTGTTTCGGTACAGTCACATGAGACTTTCCAACTTTATGTCTCAGTTTGGCGAACCGACTTGCGGTAACATTTAGGCAATAGTCTAGGTGGTATTGAAGTTGTTATGGGCAAAGGTAACCGCTTAACATCAGGTGGGCCTTTAGCTCGTTTCGTCATCCTATACCATATAAAAAAAAACAGCCCATTATTGTCCCACTGCTGGGCATGGGCCTCTTCTCAGAATGAAGACATAACACTCCGTTTCCGCATCCAGTCCCCCCAACCACTTTCTTCAGGTCGTCGGTCCACCAGACTGGGTGGCACCCTACGCTGCATTTGCTGGTTCACGGTCTCCATTCAAGACAGACAGAAAGAAGGGTCCATTAGGGCTGGGTAGCATTTGGTAAACTTCGCCGAGTCTTCTCGTAGCTTATACCGCGAAATTTGAACGTCTTCAACCAGTGCCTCCTGCCTGTCATGACTTACGGCGCCGAGAAGTGGACACTGACAGTTGGGCTAGTCCACAAATTCAAAGTCGCTCAGCGAGCTATGGAGCGAGGTATGCTTGGAGATTATTTGAAGGATAAAATCCGTAACGAGATTATCTGGAGAAGAACCGGAGTAACCGACATAGCTTGTAGGATCAGGAAGCTGAAGTGGCAGTGGGCTGGCTATGTCTGGCGAAGGACCGATGACCGTTGGAGCAGACGAGTCTAAATATTCAATTACCTGCAATTTGAAGTCGAAGATCAGTCCTCCAGGAGCACAGCTGAACTCCACCTCCTCGCCGTGGGCGCACATGAAGAACTTAGAGCAGTCTGTGAAGTGGGGCAGGAGCAAGAAGATCTGGAATTAAAGGAACACGTGTTAAAGATACAAGCTCTCGTTTCTTCATTTCTCTTATTAACAAACGCTGTTGCCAAGCTTTTTTCTTTTAAAACTCACCATCCCTGCTCGGTAAATGGGTTCTGCCTTCCTAATACCTCATCACATCAGCATTCATTCATTCGCATCAGGGATGTTTGATGAAGCAAACATCCCTGATGAGCTACAGAAACGCGATAGCCCCACGAACGCGTTGTTATATTATATGCGAAGGGCGCTTTACGAACCCACAGGCTGCACGTGTAAAAATAAATGCAATATGCACGAGATTGGGTTTTTCTCACGTCCCTAGAACAACGTGCAAACCTGCGAGCCACCATATTAGCGCTAACCGAATTAACCGATAACACCCGTCGTTCCCTTTCTAAATCGTCAGCATCCTTGAGGTCGGTGGTCAAGAGATGTCCTAGGTATTTAAATTTATGGACCCTAGCCAGAGTTACTCCATTCATCTTGACCGGAGGTATAGTTTCTGGCCATCGACCAAAGACATGTTTGGTAGATATACAAGATGTTGATCTGTAATTGTGCCATATTTCTAGATCTGATGAAAAATAATGTGCTTAGTCACCCAAAAATACTTGAAAAATTCTACATCTTCCCCCCTAGCCAAGTTGACAATCTACACAATCTACAATCGTCAACGCTAATAGAAAACGATCAAAAAGTATAGCAATGACAGATCTCAACGAAAAAGTTATTCGTAGTTGTTTAGCGTTGACGGCTTATACCTAAATGTTCACATAGAAACATAGTGAGGGTTCGAGAATAAATCCCGAACGACTCGGAAAATAAGTCATCGGCGGCATTGTCAAAGGGTGGAAATACCTGCAAATTGTTTTGGTGGTGTCACACGCATCGTTTTTGTATCGCACGCGACACACGGGGGGAATTTATTTGTTTACAAATAGGTATATAACAAAAAAAATATGTTTTGGTATTGATTTTTTTACTGATTCGTGTTCAGTACCTATCAGTAGTATAGTCACCTCCTTAAATATGGCACGAATACAGATCAACATGTTGTATATTATTGCAGCGAATCATATTTTATTTTTGTTGTTCGATCGATATACAACGTGAAATAGAGCTACAATTTACAAAAAACTCAAATAAAATTTAAATTTCGTTGGTAACCCGGTAGCATTCACCATCAGCTATGTATTATTATTTAAGATAGGTTGGTGATGCTTATGACAGTTATTTAAAAGTTGAGGTACATACATGTCCTTCAGGATCGCAGCTCAGGTCGTTGGGGTCAACATTCTCAAAGGGCCTGAAGTTAGCCGCCTCTGTGGTGTTCTCCTCTGTAGCACCCACGCTCAGGATTACAGCAATGGTCAGGAATATAGCTGTGGACAGAAAGAGCTACTTTGAGAAGGTGTCCGGAAGCCTGCAGTCGTGTTTTGGTCGAAATAAAGATCTTTATCGAGCATGATAGTTAGGTAGCCGTTACGATAGTTCTTTCACCATACGTGCAGTGCGCCTGTGGAATTCTCTCCCACTTTCTTTACGCGATAGCCCTTCACTGGATGTATTCAACAGAAGAATTAGGAAGCATTTCCTCTCAACATGAGTTATAGATTAGTTATACATCATACATGCCGTAAGGATACAAGTGTGCGCTTTTTATAATGTGTGCGTGTTTTTTGTCGTAATTTATTACTGCGTTTCTTGCGATATGTGCGTAAGTTGCGACACTCGGATTCCATGCAACTAGGCGGCTTGTACGATCTCCTTATATTCCGTTATCTGTAATAGTTACCTACCTAAGTTCTAGGCGGGTCTAACTTTGAAGTGGCTTTTAAAAGTCCCCAAGAAAATTGACGACGCATCATACCTTTTATTGTTTTTTTTTTTCATAGCTCATAAAAGCGGCGTCTGTAATGTATTAGATCTACTAAGATTAATACTATCGAGATTTACGCATCCCGGACATTGATCGATCGGAATTCCGACTGGTAATAGCGCCATCTATAATCAAAAGCGATAATTTAAATGTAAAAGATCTTTATCGTGATTAAAATCAAGAATTTGTCACGTTTTCAAATTGTTTACCTACAATACGATTTATTTTGCTTGTTATTAATGATTTGCAAATTTCGCTTGTAATAGGTACCTAAATTGAGTCATATTAGCGTGACAAAAAATAGTGCAAAACTGATGGCGCTGGCGTTGCGTTTGAAAATCATTTCTCAGGCAAAACTTTGTAATAAAATTTTCATAATATTAAACAGTATTGACAAAGACTTATTAGTTCTTAGATGTTTTAGACTTTTAGATAAGCTCAAAGATGTATTCTAATTTCTAGGCCAGAAATTAATACAACACGTGGATAAGCTCTGGAAATCATGGAGCGCCGACATAACGTGAAATGCGTTCCAAAAAAAACCGGCCAAGTGCGAGTCGGACTCGCGCACATAGGGTTCCGTTCCACCCATCCACCTGATACCCCGTATAGAACCTGATTTAATTTATGAGAGTTCACCAAAGGTGCCACCAGCACTGCACGTTGTTGTCTTTCATATTTGCATCTCTTTCTTAACCAAGTACTACCACACATGTCTCATTTTGCCTTATTTTTTATAATTAACTTACTGCAATTGGTAATTTATAAATAAGCACCGAAGATCGCTATAAAGATAAGGTAAGTCTTGTCGGATTAAAAAGATTTAACTTTATAACTTTGCAGTGGAAAAGATGTATAGTAAAAAAGTCAAAGCACAGAGAAAATAATCACTAAAAGTCAAATCATTTATTTCCAGAGACATGACATTTACCGCAGGTAGAAGTTTATTTCAATTAGACCATTTAACAGGCACTTTTGAAAGTCGACAGAGAAAAGTAAATTGTAAATTGCCCATTCCAAAATGTAAATTCCTATGGAGAAGAATGGACAGAAGAAACTCCATGGTTAATCTTGTATTAGTCGTTTATCAATATTTTGTATAGGTACTTACATTAAATGTATTAACTTAAAAATACATAATAACAGCATATTACAAATTTAGCCACTGCAAGTAATTATAATGATAGTTACATGGTGCTCACATTTTCGAATTGCAGCCGTAGACGGTATTTCAAATAGGATCAATTGTATAAATTATAACCAGAATAATCACAAAATTGAATAAATTTCATCATTTTTAGGGTTCCGTACCCGAAGGGTGCCAAACGGGACCCTATTACTCTCGCTACGCTGTCCGCCCGTCCGTCCGTCTGTCTGTCACAGGGCTGTATCTTTTGAACGGTAAATAACCAGTTGAAATTTTCTCAGAATATGTGTTGCTATGAGGTGTATCACGACAAATACTAAAAACAAAAAAAAGACTAAAAACAAAGGGGGTCTCCATACAAGAAACCTAAGAAAACATGGATTTTTTTAACGTTTTTGTTCCTGCTCTATCTTCAAAACGGTAATATATACCAGCGTCAAACTTGGTCAGATTATAGTGCATATTATGTAGTTTAGCAACAAATACTAAAAATAAGACAAACATAGACATATGTGGTGGTACCTGCGTAAGAAAGACATGCAAAAATTCATATTTCGCGCACTGTGCGTTGATGTCTTTTGATAAACTCTCGTAAATTAAATCAGTTTTTATGGGGTATCAGGTCGTTGAGGGGTATGGAACCCTTACTGCGCGAGTCCGACTCGCACTTGGCCGGTTTTATTAAATAATCAATGTCACAAAAATAATAAACTGCAACCAGTTTGATTTTGTCTAGATTGTCCTATGGAGCACGATCAGCATATTTCCAAACATTCTTATCTTCAATATAGTCAATTAATTTGTAATATGATTGCTTATAAAGTGTACATCCGTCATCTCAGATCCCATTGAGTATACGCCGTTTACCTGAACTTTAGCGTTAACGCAATCAAACGCTTTTGAAACGTCACAAAAGATTTCAATGGCATCTTGAGCTCCTTCCGTCAGTATAGAAATTAAATATCTTTGCTTCCCACGTTTATTAGGGTGACACCGGCGTCAGTTGTACAACGACCTATGGTGAAACCATATTGCTGTTCATGAAAGATGGAGAATCTGGTTGTACGATTTTTTATATTTTTTCCATCGTATTATCTGTATTTTGTGTTTATGCTATGGTGTAAACGCTCTAAGCAAGCCAAAATTAATGTCTTTCTTTCTTTCTGTCCTTTAAAAAATGTCGTCCCATACATCAGTCTAAGGCCCATATTACAGAAGCTTCCTCAAGTACAGTTTAAACTCCAATCACCTGATCACTACTTAAGGATAGAATCGTTACTTGAGTATCGGTCTTATTCCAGAACGGTAATTATAAACTTTAATTCAACAACATAACACACGAATTTGTCCTGGAATAGAATATAAATCTCTATTCAAGCGTAATCTGGACCACACTAGAGTGATTATAGATCAAATCTCAGCTGAAATTCCGAAACAGGTGACAATATAAAATTAAATTAAACTCAGCTGAACTGTGATCAATAAATCTCTGCTTGAGGATCGTTCTAAAATCAAAGCTCAACTCAAAACTAGTTTTAAACAGAGATCAACGCTTGAGTATCGTTCTGTAATATGGGCCTTAGACACGGTGGATTCTCCAATTGTAGAGTTTGTAATCGCAAAAAAAATTTTTTTCCTGTGATGTAACCACAAATACATGATTTTCGGATGTTTTCCTTTAATTGTGCTGTAAGACCTTGCTTTGTGCCAAATTTCGAGATTCTAAGTCTACGGGAAGTACCCTACAGGTTTTGATGAGCGAGTTTGCGAGTATCAAAATATGAGACATAAATGGACGAATTCTTTGATTGCGTTGACTTGAAGCTTAATTTTTTTTCACTACAAGGGACCGTTGACCTTAGTAATTGATATTAATTTCAACTTCATAGCTTTACCCGTTGCTGATATAAAATTCTAGACAGACGGAAAAACAGACAGACAGATGGACAACAAAGTGATCCTATAAGGGTTTAGTATTTTCCTTTTGAGATACGGACCCCTAAAAAGTACGTACGTAAGGTAAGAGTTCATGTCGGCAGCGTAAGTTCACGAACTGATGATAACGATGACGAAATTAAAGAATTTAATCATCTTATCAACACGAAAAAACACTTATTAAAAGAATGATCGCAAACCAAAATTATTAAAGATTACTATCTTTTATTGTTTTAAAATTGATAAAAGATGGTATCAATTAAGTGTACCATATTGATTGTAATCAATTAATTGGTTTATTCCTATCTCGATTCAGTCTCGAGATTCAGCAGACAGATTGTACTTAAGAATTAAGGAAAAAAACAATTAGGTAATTGTGTGTTGAGGGAAGTCCGAATGCAGGGTAGGTTTTTGTTCACTCGGCACGAGAATGTCCCGTAAATAATGGATCAAACGTAAAGGATATAAGGCAGGCGTGGATTCAGGATTCCGCTCAGGAAACGGCAATTTTCATGGTGATTTCTATAAACTAGTCAGTCTCGGGAAACCTTCTTTTTCAAATATGTATATATTGTAAAGAAAAACAGGCCAAGAGCATGTCGGGCCATGCTCAGTATTATAGGGTTCCTTGTAGGTGTACAAACGAATCAAATCGAATATTAATCATGCCTATTTTAGTTTTTGCAATAATCGGCAGCATTCGCGACTCAGAGCGTGTTGTTAGTAGCGCCATCTAGCGATAAATTCAAGAAGCCAATTTTAAGAAGTCTGATTGATGTCAAAGTTACTTTTTGTGATTTTTTCAAATAGAAAGTAGCTAAAGGAGCATTATTTGCCTTGATAATTTTTCTCTAAGGTCAATGACCTTTGAACTAGGACGTTTTAAGTATTTTTCAGTTTTCTGTCTATAACTCAAAAAATTATAATCACATTATACTCGAAATAATTTTAAAAGAGTGTTTTCACAAAGGTCTATCAATGTGGATAAGTTTCTACGTTGCATAATTTAGAAATGGCAGGGGGGGGGACACATTGCAAGCCACTTTGGCGGGCTATATTTCGCAGATGGTACACCTGATAAAAAAGTGGTGTATCAAACATTACCTTCATTTTAGTAGACCTATTCAATGATACCCCACACGATGGGGTGCAGCGAAAAAATTTTTTTTTCCCCATTTCACATGTATGGCCGCCACCCCTAAAGAACGTAAAAACTATTTTTTTATTCTATTAAAATTGAGATCTATATGCAGACTATTTTTCAACAAAATTTCATTTACTTATGTTTATAACTGTAGAAGTTATTAAGCTGTAAAGGATTAGGACAGACGGACAGACGGACAGACGGACGGACATGACGAAACTATAAGGGTTCCTTGTAGGACTTCGGAACCCTAAAAAACCGAGCATATAGGTACATGGGTGCCCGGTTAAGCCAGTTGCTTTTCAATAATCACAAAATTTAATATTTTTTTCTCCAATTTTTTCAGCTCACGACTTCTTGGACGACCATAGAATTTATTTTGTGTTCACGACATACTTATTAATTACGGATTTGGCCCTACAGAGTGGCATCCCGAAACGGAATCACGTAGCGAGCGCGAGTTTAAGTTTCCGCTAGCACAAAGGAAACGAAGATTTAAGAATAGCACGAGCGAAGCGAGCGCGAAATTTTTGTGTTTATGTTTTGGGCAGTTTCGGGATTTCCTCATTCAAATAAATAGATATAAGGATATAACAGAATAAGTGCCTACAATATACACCAAACAAGTAGAGCATACGAAGGCTGAATACCAGGCGTGAGCGAAGCGAATGAGATCTTTTTCACTGTGCATAAACATACTGAGTAAGATAGATCTATACAAAAGTTGTGAACTCTCTAAAGTTCTCACTTTATCTCACTTTGCTCAGGGATCCGTTGCTACCGCCTATGCTACAGCCCTGAACGAACTTGCTCCACATCGGTTGAACGAAGGACTTATTGAAGGAGGATGTTATTCTCATTCCAATTACCTCTTAGACTAACATAAGGTCTAAGAATTACCTATGTATAAAAGTTGCACCTTCATTTTTGAAATATATTTTTTATTCGATTTCTTTAATAACTGTGGACATATATTCCGCGCATACAAATCAAAGTTTCATGCAGTGAGGTGATGCACTAGCACGGCAGTGTCCATCGGTCGCTATTTCCATCCTCTCCGCCTTTTGTGCTAGCCAGAACCTCCTCTAGATCCTCTAGATCTCGATAGAACTTGAGCGAGCATTTTTTCTTCTGTACGCGTGATTTAGCGTGAAATATTTTATCAACATAATTTTTTTTTCAATATTTGTACGGACCACCCAATGTTACTATAGGTATAGGCAGGCCTACGTGCAAATTTTTTTTTTTTTTGCCCGTTTCAAAATAGTATTGTAAACCTATATTTTATTTATCGAAATACATCGATTATTTTATAGTTACAATGAAATAAATCGGTTAACAATAAACGGTCTGATTTCATTTTATTTAACACAATAAATAAATATAAAAGTTAATCTGGGGTTATTGTACAGGTAAGTATTTTATTGGTCCCAATTTTATTACGGGTAGTAAATGATTATTAGATTGTAAAGTTGCTATAAGGTACCTACACGTAAATGTCTACATTACTTCTATAGTCATTTCAGAGTCAAATCTCCTCATCTTAGAGAATTATGCTATAGGTAAGCTTCTTACCGAAAAGTTAGCAAAAATCGTCTCGTAACCTTAATCTTTACAACTTAATTTAAACTGCGAAGCGAAGCAATAAAACATAGGTAGGTACCTACTCATACTCGTTCCGTGTGGTGCCGGACGTAAAGAATTTCAGCACCCTATATCTTCTCATGGATGTCGTAAAAGGCGACTAACGGATTCACCAGAGGATAGGCAGCAGCGTCCTCTGAGTATTTAACCAACCAACTGCGATCGTCAACCCGTCTGCCAAGCGTGGCGATTATGGCATATCCCCCCATTTGGGGGAGGCCTATGTCCAGCAGTGGACGTTTTTCGGCTGAAATGATGATAATGAAAACATACTCGCCTACATCAACCATAGATTGTAATAAATATTGGCTTAATAATACTTTGAACTTGGTACAAAAAAAAATTGTTTAAGAACTACAAAAAAAATTAGGTACGTTAACTTACTAAGTAGGTATAAAGCCCAACAACCACTTTCATTTTCAGATTTTTTCCACAGTGAAGCCAAAGAAGTGACCATCTCGAGGAATCACACATTATCTCGCATAATGAAACGATTTTATACCTATTTTGTTCAAGCAAAATATGACCACATCTTCCGAATTTCCCGCCAAATAACAGATCCTAAGACCTACATATATTCAGCAGTGGAAGTTTACGTTCAGATACGTGAGTAATAATTATATCGCTGTGAATCTTATCACTACCAAGTACCAATAATCTTTTATTTTTTGTGATAAAAATCCGCCCGATTAAAAACAATAAGAACAAATTAAATTCATAATTTCTATGAACGCAGTTATAATCTGCGTTTAATTGTTGCAAGATTGTAATGTAAACAGGATAAATAAAAGCAAAACGTATGAAACGTATCTAATTACTTTCCCAATATAGTCACGTTTTATGTTATAAGATATGAGTAGATATCATTTTGATAAACGTATTGATATATCACCATTATTTTTATTGTTAGGTATTATTATGTAAGAGAAAGTAGCAAAACGCAAATCGTCATGTTTTTTTGCAAGAGATGTTCGAGTGAATAATTATCAACAATCGATTAACGGCCAAAATTAATATCCAATCTATCCACGATTTGCCCTACTAATACCGGTAGTAGTAAATAATAAATAAATTCTTTATTGGCACTAAAAATGGTTTAACAAAAATGGTTTGGTTTGGTTTTTAGTAGTAGTATCTCTAGAGATAGAAATTTGACATAAGCTCTATACAAAATTATGACAAATTTCTATCTCTGGTAGGGTAAATCGTGAATAGATAGGATATTAATTTTGGCCGTAGTTGTACCGTGAGTGTAGCTACCCATAATACAGTAATTATTATTCCCTTTATTAACAAACAAACTAATAATTCACATTTTTAAATATTAAATAAATAAATAATAATTATTATTATTAGATATTACTTATGCAAGCAGAGCAGCTCTTTGGGTCTAGCTTTCATGCTTTTGTTAAGCGTAAACTAATGATACAACGTAATCAGCAAATTAAAACTGATGATTCATTCATGACTCATATAAAATAAAATACAAATCCATAAACTATTGTTTTAGTAAGTAGGAAAATAAAGTATTAATAGTGTATTTTTAGTTATAGTAAATAGTCTATACTTACAATAAATAAATACATATTTTTATGATAGCAAAAACAAGTTTTTTTTTTTTTTCGAATCGACTCTTCCAGAATTGGTACCCAAAATGGATACCCTAACTGCTTAACCGGGCGGTTGACGGAAAATCCCGTTAGGGACTCCATCCGCTGAAAAATTTCCCTAAACCTAACTTATAAACTAAGTCTTATCATCATGAGTATCATGACTGTGATACTGTTATAAACACAACACTTTTTGGAACCAGCACTGCGAAAATCGGTAAATATGGCAACACAAGGAAATGCTTGATTGATACATTGACTTGTACCTATGGACCAGTAATACCTACGAAATAAGCGTGGTATACCTACAATATCCGGGCCACCGTTATGGTGGCCATAGCTAGGGAAGTAAGTAATCAAAACTAAAAAGTATCGATATCGATGCTCGTGTTTCGTACCAGAGATGTGTGCTGATTAAAATAATTTTCAAGTAGTAATAAATAATGCAATTATATCAAATTCTAAGTTCGGCTGTCCCTAGGACATAAAAAATCAAGCTTCTAGGTCAAGGCAATCATACGGCTATGTCACATTTTGATACTCGCAAACTCACATAAAAAACCTATAGGGTACTTCGCATTGACCTAGAATCATGAAATTTGGCCAATATATCGAAATATCTTTTTTTTTTCAATATATCGAACACCGATTGTATATTTAAAAATATCGATAGATCGAAAATCTGATATTTAAAAAATATCAACAGCCCTAGTTTGTTTACTTGACAGCTCATGTACTATGGGCCACATTGCGGGGTAAGCGGGGTTGCCACGCGACGTAGGTATTTTGACATCACGTAAAGATGTTGCCAAACAGAGAATATACAAATAGCATGCGATCTCTTTCACCAGACGACATAACACGTTGGTTAACAAGAGACAAAGAATAGTTTCATAATTCAATAACGATTTAATAGATATAAACTAGGTGGATATAGAAGAATGGGCCACTTCCGTAGGTTTAATTCAATGGATTGATAGGGGTACATCACTAAAAATGTCAAATTTTGAAATAAAGACAAAATAAAAGTTTTTGCATGAATTGCGTGATAAGACATTAATGTTTTCGTGTTGATACTTTAAATAATGTCTTCATCGGACTCTGACGACGATTGTTACGGGAATATAGCTCAAAAGTTACAGTCAATTAAAAATAAATACGAAGAAGAAAAAGCCGAGTGCATTGTATTGAATAACGATTCAGAACTCACCAAAACTAGTGGAAAGTTGCCGAAAACCGATGAAAACACATTAGAAATACTTGAAGAAGACTGTAATGTAACTGTTAATAGCACAGACAATGATGAATACACGCTGGACGCGATTATAGCGAACAATTGTAAGACGAAATCGACTAGAGGTCGAGGCCGCGGTGCTAAAAGAAAGACAGCCGGCGACGCTTCTGAACCTGCTGAGCGGGCGACGAGAGCTTCCAAGCGGAAGATTCCACACTCTAATAGACGTAAAACTAGTCCAGCTACTTATCCAGGCCCTGATACGGAACAAATAGAACAAAATGCAACCACTACTGCCTCTTCTAGCGGGAGAGGTAATTCCACGAGAGGGAGAGGGTCTAGAAGCCGAAATAGAGCCGCTAGGGCCACGCCGAGAGGCCGACGCAGAAACAGGAGAGATTTTTTACCAATATTCGATATATTCAGTCAAAATATACTGGCACATACATCTAACAACTATCCCACGTACAGTGTTGGGAACACAGACGAATACCCAGACATTTGTGATAGTCAAGAACTATTCGCAACGAGAACTGTTAACAACGATGTTGAGGTTGTTGAAGAAACTGACCCATTAGATGATGAAAACGAAGAAATGTCGGTTAAAGTTTACTGGCAGAGTTTAGAGGTATTCAAATTTAAAATAAGAAAGTATCAGAAATTAACACAAATATTTGAATACTTCACTGAAAAGGAGAATGTGAGTAACGATAAATTGTTATTTACATATAACGATAGAATTCTGAAGATGGATGATACTCCAGAGTCTATAAAATATAGTATTGCGAAATTCATAGATGGTGGTATTGTTAACCAAAATGTAACGGCATTAGTGAAGGATGATAATGAGAATGTAAATAACGGTTTAAAAATTAAGTTCCAATGCCAAGATAAGAAGAAAGCATTTAAAACTAGGTTGAGGCCCGAGGAAAGATTGGCACAAGCCATGATGAAGTGTGCAGAACATCTAGAAATACCTTTGGAAAGGCTGAAGTTTTATTTCGATGGAGATTTGTTATCAAGTATGTTGTTTTTTTTATTTCTTTATTTCTATAATGTCCATTACAGGTTCTACCTAATTCAACAATGTATACTCTGTTCAATATAACATCATAGAACAAGTATTTTTATAACCTACAGACAGAGTCATAGCTAGGAGCTGGCCGTGGGGGTGGTTGCCAAGGGCTCAAATCTCAAGGGGTTGCATTCCCAGAACCGTAGCCTGCAGGTCGTTGGGGCACTGGCACACCAAGAACTTACCCAAAATTAAAACATTAGTTTATGCTTTTCTCTTACTACAAAACTGGCGTAAGTCTTGGGGGGCGCATAATTCAATTCTTGCCCTGGGCGTAAGTTTTGGGAAGCGCTAAATTCAAATCTTGCCCTGAGCGTAAGCTTTGGGGGCGAAAATTCAAATATTATACTGGGCCTAAGTTTTAGGGGCGCAAATTCAAATCTGGTGTGGGAATAAGTTTTGGGGGCGGAAAATTCAAATTTAACCCTTATTAGCGTAAGTCTTGGGGGGCTCAACATTCAAAACTTACCCTTGGAGCTCATGACCTTAGCTATGACACCGCCTACAGATAATTGGTCTGAGTGCTTGTGCATATGAAGACTTGTGTCTATAAATGACTCAACTCACAAACACAGGAGTATTCCTAGTGTGGAACAATGATTACGATGAAAAAATGTAATATCAGAGAATAAGCATTCCCAGTATATCATTGGTTATGGAGGTCAAAATTGTTGGCTAATTATTTTTTTAAATTATATAAATGCATGTATGAATTTGAATTTCAAATATGACAATCCTATATCATTATTACAGTAGGAAATTGATTAATCTGTAATTTGTTATTCCATTGCACAAATTAGAATGTACCTGCTTATTTTTTTTCCTGATAACATCTGCATGTACGGTCGACCGCACATCGTTGGTAACACTTTGACATTAGCAGCATCTCTATTTCATAAGCAGTAAGGGCGGTTTTTGAATTGACGTGTTACCACTGCCATGCAGTCGACTGTACAAAGAAATTGTTTGAAGATATTTATCACGTTTTTTAAATTTCGTGAAGATAAAAAGTTTGTAGTAGTATTTTTTGCACTAATATTGATTATATTATCGTCGTCAAATTTGATTTAATCTTGGATACAAGCAAATCTAGTGTCTGATATTCTGATTGGAGGATTGCTAGTGACACGTCATTACAGCATTCAGATTGTTCATAGCCATAATGAGGTACTTACCTATAAAGAAAATGTTTAGATTACAAGTGCGCTTGCCCCAGGCCTTTTTTTGATTTTTTTACAAGCTGTTATTTAACTCGCTGTGTTAGTACGTAATCAAATCTTGCAAGTAACTTTTAAACCAGTTCCCGTTATCAGAGTTGGCTGAAATTTGGTACACATATGTAAACCCGATGACAATGAAATATTATGGTGCTTATGGAAGCAAATAGTAAAAATTGTTCATTATAATGAGTAAATTCACCCCTTATAAGGCCAATAAATAATAGTCCTCGGCTAATAAATTTACTCTTTCAATGTAGTATTCGTGTGTGATAATTTTCGAGTATTTTTCGGGAAGCCGCTTCGGATGTTTGGGTAGGCTTGGTCTTTTTCTTTATTTACAACATACAAATTGCCATTACAGGTTTTTACCCAATTCAACAATGTAGTTACACAGAAGACAAATAATTAACTGTCCCCCTCTCGAATTCCGCCAAAGAGCAAGTAAAAATATCAAGCCGTTGCGAGATGGCGTTAAGTATTCCTATTGCTCGAACAACCGGTGCAAATTTTAAAATGTTTGTAAGGGTTACCAGGACCTCAAACAACATCTCCCTTTTTTTTTTTTTTTTTTTTTTTTTTCGTGGGGAAAATCCTCATGGACGCACTCCGCCCGGGGAAGGCGGAGCCAGTGTCGGACTCTTACCGACTAAAAACCACCACGGTGTTCCTCTACCGACCCTTGGCCGGGGGCGTGAGAAATACTCCCGTATTCGCCCAACCATCCCCGGCAGGTCCCGGCTCGCCGCTAACAGACGAGCCCCTTCACCCCGTGCGGCACCCACATCGGCCGCACCCTCCTCTTAACTGGCGCGCGCGGAACACAACGCGCCACCGTCACGGGCCTTGACTGGTCGGGCGGCGGGCCACCCCGAGTCCGCCGCCCGCAGGCCCACACCTAGGGTGGTTGGAGGTCGGCATACGCCCTCCTACGACGCCCAGGTCGTCTCCTGCGGATGGGAAGAGAGGTTATCGCCTCTCGAACCCTCTCCGCCGCCTCCTTAGCGAGCATTACATCCTCGCAGAAGGAGACGACGCCTTCCCAAGCGCTCTCGCTCCTGACCATAGACAGAACCACGGCCGGAAGCGAGAGGTCGCTGCCGCCTACTGCAGTAATGAGGTCACGGCGCTGCGTGGCCCAAGCTGGGCACTCCGCCATTGTGTGCTGCGCCGTGTCCTCTGGGCAGCTCCCGCAGTGATGACAACAACATCTCCCTGCCGCAACCAAGTGTTAGGAATGAGTAGCCCCAATGATCCCAGAATTTGTGGGTTATTTAGCATACCATACATAGATATATACTTAATGCGACGTATTTTTTTGTTGTGTTAGAATATTTTTGAAGTGCCTAATTTGGCTTTTTTGAAATGGTTTAGCCCCTTAACTTCTCCCAAAAGAAGAAGGTATCTTTTGTCTAAATGAATCTTTTGTCTTTTCAGGTAAAACTACTCCTCAAGACCTGGAGTTAGAGGGCGGCGAATGTATAGATGTAAAGATATCCAGCTGATAATAAAAGCATTTCCTAATATCACGATTTTGTTTTAATCAATCGATTAGATATCGATTTTAATTGCTCGTTATTCGATGTAATTTCGTTAACTGGATCAATATCATTGTCAAGTATAAGGATACTGCTAAACTTGAACATCCTTGAACGATGTAAAGAATAATCGAAAGGAAATGCACTCGAGATGGAACCTTCGCTATTTTTGAGGGAAAATCAATTTTACGTAAAATATAATTATGTTTTATGTTCGAGCCTGCTCAGGTGTACAGGCTTTATTGCGATGTTTTCTTTACCGTTAACATGGATATGTCAGAGGCACGGGTCGAGACCAAGCTCAGACCTTTCTGCAAGGAATGCCAAACGTTCAACCACTACCCGCCATTGTTATTAATATCTTAAGTGGTATAGACAGAAGCTGATAATGTACTGCTATAGTGGACATAAAGTTTGTGCTAATCTAAAGCCGGGGCCACTCGGTCTAAGTACAACCGCCCAGAATAACCGCGCTTCTCAAACAGGCTCCTGCGTTGGCTAGGGTATGTGTACAAGATGGAACCCTCCCGATTACCACTACGTGTTTGCAGGGTGTAGTAGCGAATGCAAAAACACGTTGGGAGACCGTTGCTTCGCTCTAAGGACTGCGCCAAGCGAGACAAGGCAGCTTTCAACATTGATCACTGTGACTGGGAGAAGCTTGCTTGTGAGCGCGGACAGATTGGCGTAAACGTGTATCGGTTGCGAGTTTTGCGATGAAGCCTGGTTTGGAGCACTAACTGACTAGAGAGAAGCGACATCATGGTGGCTCTGCACCGCCCACCCCAAATTTCCCGCGTCTGGCCTGTGGTGAGGTATGTTGCCTTCACATCGATCTGTTTAGTCACCAAAAATGTCAGACACTACACCATAATCCTTTGCCGTGCCGTTGGTCAGCGCCGGTCCTGACCAACGGCACGGCAAAGGATTTTTGAAAGCTGTAATTATTTTGAATTTTATTTTAATAACCTCAGCGCTCACATTTTATTGATATCTTCAGAAGGAGAATTGATCATACGGCGGCTAGTATCCTTTGAGAATATCAATGAAATGTGAGTACTAAGGTTATTAAAATAAGATTCAAAATCATTTCAGCTCACAAAAATCCTATGCAATTTGCAAAAAAATAAGAAAAAAAAATGTAAAAAAAATCTAGGTGAGCGCCGGTGATTATAAATCGTCTGTAACAGATGTAAAAAACTTTGATAATGATAATGATAGTGGATACATTTTATATTTAAAGTTAATACCTATACAGTTTGTTATTCAATGGAAACAAAAAAGTGCTCGAGAATTTTTCCGTATGGCGGAAACTGAGTACTGACCCTACTACACATTAACTTGCGTAAATTCCTTACGACAGACACAACAAAGTATTCCCTAATCCCTATTTATCATAAAAATTATGACTAATTGATCAATGAACCTCATCAATGGATATACCAGACGGGTTAGCAATGATACTTATCTTAAGGATTATAATGATTATTGCGCTATGCACCCACTAGTCTAGATTTCTTGTTGTTATTTGTATTTATTTTATCTTTTTAATAACATTATCATTGGCTATAAAGAGTAAAGCGAGCGTCGTAGCTAGGGCCGCAGGGGCGCTAACCTGAAAGGTGCGCACTTGCAGCCTGCAGGCCACAGGGATGGGCAGGGCAAGATTTGAATTTTGCGCCCCCAAACCTTATTTTGTACGAAGGGAAAAGCGTAGACTCGTGTTATAATTTTCGGTAAGTTTTTAAGAGGCCTTTCACGTTTCACAGCCGTCTCGCTCTAATTTTAAGCCTTTTAGGTGAACTTGAAAAATGCATTCTAATATTGTTAAATTATCAATAAGATACACAATCAAAGCAGGTAAAAAACGTAGCACTTAACCCGTCATGTGTTTGTTGGGAGCACCGTGGGTCATGCGATGGCGCCCATCCGTTCAACAAAAAATGCATTTTTTTGAGCCAAACACTTGAAGGGACCTCCTAAGACTTTTACTATAGTAAAACATATAGTAGGTAATAGCTTAGGTCCTGGTTTTTGTTGTAACATGCAAACAATTTCTCTTTTTAGTAAGCAGCGTTGCCACAGCACTAAATCCACGTTCACACAAATATGACGATGGGAATGCTATCAAGAATCGTTGAACGATTGACCACAATCCTGGGTACAATTGCAATATCGAACCAAGTTTGAGCAATCTAATATAATCAATAAAAATAATAAAATAATTAGTAAGGGTAGGCATATCTATACGACTTTGAATTAACTGCAAAGTTAGTTGAGTCGGTTAAGAAACACTGTTTCTTAATAAGATATCGCTGACGTCACCCTAAGACGTTACCATAGTGGAGGATAATTTCGATACCACGAGCAGTGTTTACGGTAGCTTAGTGGCTAAAGCACTGGCGTACTGAGCCAGGAGTCGCAGGTTCGAATCCTGCCCGTGAGCGATTTTTTCTTTCCACAATTTAAATCTTTTGAACAATCTCTTAATTAATATTAGTTGATGTTCACAAGTTGTAGTCGAAAGTCGAGAGTTCAGTCGGTGTCTAAGAGTCCTAGCTAGATGAAATTACAAATCGCCCCCCAAGTCTTTACACAACGCCCCCATTTTTTTCTGGGTCTCTTACCGCCCCCCTTTAGGCCTGCAGCGCCCACAAGGGGGTGTTATCGCCCACTTTGGGAAAGGCTGGTCTAAACCAATGATATTTCAGGGCGACTTTTCGTTCGTTTGAGTTTGTTATCAAATTAAAATTCTCTTATAATTACGTACCCAATTATTCTAATCGTAGACTAATCCTCAATTATTTATTCTAAAGATTAGTGTCATGAAATTCATGTTGTTCTTAAATCTGACGTAGGTAATGAGAATAACCGGCAGTGGCGTAACAACAAAATTTAGGTCGCCTGGATATTTTTTTTATTGGGGCTCATCAAATTTAAAGCTACTCGTAAGAGCCAAACCTACCCACAATTCTGTTTTTTTTTTTTTTTAAATTTATTAATTTATTTGCCAAAAAGAAATAGTACAATATTTTACAGTTTAAATGCTATCCTATAGAATTGTAGGTACATGCACTAGGCACTACAGATATGAGCTTCTGAAGCCGAACCAGGCATAGCCTGTATTTCAGAATTCAGTGCTATCCCCTCGGATATCAATTACAATTTATTTACTTAAGTGCTAGCATATTAAAATTATTTCATTTTACTTGTCTATAATTTTTTTTTTTTAAATAACAGTAAAAGAAAATAAAAACTACGATAAAAAATGAAAAATATGTTTAGATTGTGTGTGTATGTCAAGGTAGGAAAAGACACTGATTTGCGGAAGAATAGCGCGTTCCCGCGACCCCGGCGCAGGTGAGTGATGGAACACCGGGGTGGTTTTTAGTCGGTAAGAGTCCGACAGACCCCCCCGCCCTCCCCGGGGCGGGGGACATCCATGAGGATTTTCCACCCCGAGATCAAAAAAAAAAAAAAAAAAGGAAAAGACACTGATCAATCAGTTCTTAGTTTCAAAAGCTGCTAATCATAAATTAACCGATTTTTGTAGAGATGATATTGTATTTGTTCCGTGATGTAAACGCAGCCATGCATATCTACAGAAGAAAATTACGGCAACGTTCTTATAATAAAAAATAAAAAAATACCAACGATCTACCCGAAACGTATCCAAATTAAATAAATAATTTCGAAAATATTTCTATATTAATTTTTTTATAAACTCACCGATCATTTTGAAATCGATGTCGTTGCACAAAAAAATAATGTTTAAAAAAATAACACTGTTTTCACAATGTGCACTGGATGTGTATTTGGAGAGGTATGGACAGGCTTCTAAACAGTCTATTGCTGTGTATTACTGTCTAATTATCGAGTGTTAATCAACCACTTTTATAGAATTATGCTAACAAGTCATCGATAAAACGAATTGCTATCAAAAATATGAAAAACAATTAAAAATATACTTTATTCCGGTATATTAAGGACTGTTTTTGTTTTACCGAGCTGTCAAATAACTTTGCACAGATAATAATCATCAAGGAAGAAGAATTATTGTCGGAAAAAGATTAAATAATTATCGATAGTTATCACCATATTGTTTTGATAAAATGTCATCGGCATTTGTGTCCTAAAGATTCGTAAAATTATGTGTATTTGTTTACTTTATTAATAAATAGGGCATTTAATTGATTGTTTTTCAATGAATGCAGGTATTAACATAAACATTACTATAATAAAATACAGCTTGGCAACAGGGCTCATTCTAAATTAGCGTTAATAAATTAGCAGTCAGTGCCAACAGATTTTTATCAGCACTGGTAGTTTCCATTAAATTCTTCCATTCGTTCAGGCAGCATCCTAGTTATAGGGGCTGGCCGTGAAGATGGCTGCCAGGGGTGCAAACCTCAAGGGGGTGCATTTGCAAACCCGCAGCAAGAAGGCCCCTGGGTCACGGGCACAAAAACTTTCCCAAAATTAAAACACGAGTTTATGCTTTTCTCTTCCTACAAAATAAGTTTTGGGGGCGAACAATTCAAATTTTGCTCGGGCATAACTTTTGGGGAGCGAAAATTTAAATTTTTTTTTTAGAGAAAAATATTTTATTAGAGTTTTTTACGTGTAGTGATCGCGAAAATCTATGAAATGATTACAGTATGACAAATGTTAATCGAGCATAAAACAAAGAGTGACAGTGATCGTGCAAAATTACCTACCTAAGTACCTAGGTACGTACCTATTTATTCTAGTTCTAAAATTTCAGAAGCCGGATGAATAGATTAAGATTATAGGTAAAGGGATTTAATGTATTTACAATATACTAGAGTTATTAGGACGTACACAAGATAAAGACGGATTTATCTAAAGCTTGTGGTTGTGGTATCTACCGTTGGTTTTCTTGAATGGCGTGCAGTGACGTAAGAATTATTTGTTAACTTGTCAGCGGGTCTTGCAAAATAAATCTCATTAGATGATCATTGAAGAGCAATCAATCAATCAAATCATTTATTCGCCACAAGATATCGTGTACAAAGATATTGTAATTAATTACAAGTCCGTCATATCTTGCCTTTTAAGGCAGCAGTGCCGGATTAAGGCCCATAGTAGCATAGGCGTGCATTGCTTATGGCATCAAGTAATGCCCTAAGCAATGCACGCCTAATGCCCTACACACACGCCAAGAAAGAGGAAATAAAGGTTGAATACAAGCGCGAATTCCAAGAAAGAGGAAATAACGGCTGAATACAAGCGCGATTTTTATAATTTTTCAATCTCAATCTTCTTGGTTTGGTAAACGACGACATGAGAATTTTAGAAGAATATGTTACTACAAGTACTTACAAGTTACTGCTACCATTTCGTTGGAAAGCTCGTTTTAAAAATTGTGGAAAATCCTCTCGGATTATTTTCTAGCCTAGTTGACGCATCATTTAAAATAGAGCAGTGACGCGTCTAATATCTAATATAATTATCTCTACAAGCCTTTATTCTATTATATTTTGAATAAACATGTGTAATTACTTAGTTAATATAGACGAAGTGCTGCAAACAATCACAGTGAAGCCAAAAAAAACTATGCTCCTTCGTGTACACCAGCGCTCACGCACATACCATGCATCTAAAGGATATTTGCTTTCGCGATGTTTACTGGACGATGCCGCGACATGTGTACTGAGAGGGGGTGAGCACGGTTTGAGGTGCATCTGTGTACGTGAGCGCTGGTTGTACACGAAGGAGCATAGTTTCTTTTGGCTTCACTAGATTGTTCGCAGCACTTGCGTCTATATTTTTTAGTGTGTCTGTGGTTAATATTTAATAGAGCACTTGTTTAGATTGCAACGGTTTTTGAGTGGAGTCGAGCCAAGTCTTTTCGTCGCCTATACCGCAAAGTTTGAAGACTAAGGTCTACAACCAGTGCGTCCTGTCTGTCATGACTTACGGTGCCGAGACATGGACACTGACAGTTGGGCTAATCCACAAATTCAAAGTCGCTCAGCGAGCTATGCTTGGAGTTTATTTGAAGGATAAATTCCATAACGAGATTAACTGGAGTGAACGACATAGCTTGTTAGATCAGTAAGCTGAAGTGGTAGTGGGCTGGCCATGTCTGTCGAAGGACCGATGGCCGCTGGAGCAGACGAGTGCTTGAGTGGAGACCGCGAATCGACAAACGCAGCGTAGGCCGCCTCCCCGCCAGATGGACAGGTGACTTGAAGAACGTGGCTGGGAGGGACTGGATGCGGAAGGCAGAGGACCGAGTGTTGTGGCGCAACTTGGGAGAGGCCTACGTCACAATTTACCTATTAGTTACTACGTAACCTATCTAGCAGTGGACTGCGATACGCCGAGTTGATGAGTAAACAATTCTTATTCTTATTCTTTATTGTACACACAGATATACATTTATATTACAGTAGGAAAGTTTACAATCTTGGCAATGTAATAATTATTAAAAGACATTCAGCCTTATTCCAAAACGCGTCCTAAATAAAGTACTGGGATTAAACCAGGTTTAAACCTGGAACTAAATATAACTTTATTATAAAACGAAGATTATCACTAGTTCTAGTACTAACTATGGTACTAAAGATAAACCGCCGAGACCCCTAGTTTAACTATGTTACTAACTTCGGTAACAACCTTATTTGAGTTATCGTTGATATTATTTTGTGTCTTTTATTTGAAAATCGTTATAAATGGATTTTTGTTTCTTATATGTGGATATCATTTAAGACGGTAACATCTTTGGTACTACCTAATCCTCGAATGGTCCTCGTTTTGTAATAAGAACACACTTTGGTACTAACTTTAATACCGTAACAAACCTAGACCTTTTAGTTCTAGTTTAAACCTAGTACTCTAGTTTTTTGTAATAACACTGATTATGTTAACAATATCAAATACTAAATAACATTTTTTAACCTAATTCATGCGCAAAGCTTAGGTATACTTAATCGCTTTAACGGCCTGTTATCCCAATTTGCGTCTTGCGAAATTCGGTCTAAAATAGTCAAATTGTGATAAAGAAACCCGAAAAAAATATATGTTACAGATACATGCTTATGTTAGCGAATTTAAAAGATAAAAACAAGATACATTGTATTTTTGTCGATTGAAAAAAAATCCGAAACAATGCCGATTATAAAAGCATTTTTCGTTTTAATGTTCTAAATACAGCACGAAATGCTATAAAAATTACATGCAATAAAAAGATAATGGTATTACAAAGTAATTCCTACAGTTAATTTTTTGATATTAATAGTTATGTTTTAATTAAAATTTAAATAAGTGAAATGGCTCGCGCACAACGCATTTAGTGACATTTTAGTGTCCATCCGGACGTCGTCAAGGATAGACCTGCGTCGCCTTTTTACGATGCGCCCCCCCCGCTTTTGTTCGAAATGCAAAATAAATGAAACAATAAGCGCATCGAGTATAAATACGTCGCGCTGAATTGGCGGGGGCTGGGGTAGCGTTATTTAGCTCAGGTCTGGGATAACCTCGCCTTAAATAAAGAAAGAGACACAGAGAGATTGTTTACTAAATAAGACGAGAGAAAAATCACACTACCAATATTACTGATTGTGACGAAACAACTGTCATGTGTACACAGACAGTAAAAAATATAGACTAAGTGCTGCGAACAATCATAGTGAAGCCAACAAAAACCGTGCTCCTTCATGTACAACCAGTGCTCACGCACACCATGCACCTGAAGGATATTTGTTTTCGCGATGCTTACTGGACGATGCCGCGACATGTGTAGGTACTGAGGGGTGAGCACAGTTTAAGGTGCATGTGTGTGCGTGAGCGTGTGTATCATGTGCCCAAGTGTTGGTATTTATTATCATAGGTAGGTACGAATAATATTTCTTATTATTTTGATTAGGTATCTCGTTTTAATAGATTTATCGGGCCCAGGTTATTTCTGTGAAAGGAAAAAAGCAATAAACTTAGGAATTAATATTGTAGGTAATAAAAGATTCAAGATTAGTTAAAGAATTGTCTTTTTACTAAGGCTTGGCTAAATGACATGTGGATCTATTTCTACGAGGCGAAGTTGCGCTTGTCGCAGTCAGTCTATGGATGGATAACCATTTGACACGAATTGGGATTAAAAATGTATGAATTTATCGCAACGGCCACCAGCGGTGGCGGATTTGGTGGTAGCCGTTGGGAATAATCCTGAAATTGAATTCGTTTTTTTGACACTGACTAAGATCCATCCATGCTTCGGAAAGCACGTCAAACCAAAGTATCTAGGTGTGTTGTTCCATGGTATAATAAGATTTTTCACCAGGCAGTCTCTTCCCGTGACAGCTAAGTCACGTGATTGCCTCCGTACTACGTCATATGCCGTGGAGCCAATAGCGTGCTGTTAGCGTGACACTTGTCAGTTTGATGTGCTGCCACTTTGTGAAAATAAATAACCCAAGCAAAATGCATTTTTTCGTTTACTTGGTTCTATAAAGAATCACTTTTGAACTAGTAATTTTATACAGTTTCCTTTAATAACTAATTAGATGATTAACACGAGATAACAAATAGTTAGGCTGGTTAGGATTTTATTTTATATTCATTATGAACAAAAATCTCCTTAAATATATTGAAGATATCAATCAATGGCAACACTGATCGTGGCGTAGCTTGGAGGCATCGCCACAGAGTAACCCAGAGAGTAAGCTTCTAAAGAGCGTGCAAAATTTATACCTATTTTGGTAGGGTTGGCACACGTGGATAAAATTAAATTAACAAAACGTTTATCAGCTTTTTATTATGAAATATTTCTGACTGTACCTACCTGTACAACGATAAATTAAATGAGTATGCGAAACCAGATTTTCATAAAAATGGGACCAATCTGGTAGTATATCCTTTCGAATAAAAATAATTTTTGAAATCTGTTTATAAATGACGGAGTTCTGTGGTAAAAAACATAAAAATAAAATGAAAAAAACGGTCGAATTGTAACCTTTTGAAGTCGTTTAAAAATATAACCCTCCTTCTGGCGCAGTCGGGTAAAAATATAGACGAAGTGTTGCAAACAATCTAGTGAAGCTAAAAAAAACTATGCCCTTCGTGTACAATCAGCGCTCACGCACACATACACCTCTAACCGTGCTCTCCCCTCTCAGTACACATGTCGCTGCATCGTCTAGTAAGCATCGCGAAAGTAAATATCCTTCAGGATCAGGAGTATAATATTATCTGTGGTTGTACACGAAGGAGCATAGTTTTTTTTGGCTTCACTATGATTGTTCGCAGCACGTTGCTTATATTTTTTACTATGTCTGTCATCATCATCATCATCATTTCAGCCGAAAGACGTCCACTACTGGACATAGGCCTCCCCCAATTAAGGGGGGATATGCCATAATCGCCACGCTTGGCAGGCGGGTTGGCAATCGCAGTTGGTTGGTTAAATACTCAGAGAACGCTGCTGCCCATCCTCTGGTGAATCCCTTAGTCGCCTTTTACGACACCCATGAGAAGAGATAAGGGTGGTGCTATTCTTTAAGTCCGGCACCACACGGACTAGACTATGTCTGTGTTATAAACATAATATATATAGTTATTCAATCACTAATAGGTAGGTACCTAGGTATTACCTACGTAATTCGAATCATAAACACCAACATCATCTGGTATTAATAGTAAAAAAATACTCGTATAGTCGTTAATTTTGGTCTTGATCGAACCATTTACGAGATAGGTGCACATACATAGTATGTGCAACTTACTAAAAAAAAACAACCATTTACGTTCAATACCAAAACGTTTTATTCACCACCGTGTTAAGTTTTCTTTCGAAATTGAGGTAGGAATTAGGTTATGTATGTAAGAGGTATCTATCTACCACATTAAAAATAATAAATTATAACCAAGTTGCCATTTACCTATTGGAGTCTTTGGGATAATTAAAAAATGATATGTTTTTATTCGTTCTATTATTGTTCATACACACAGTACAGTAAACCATATTTACACTTTTTTAAATTAAAACACTATTATTCTTTACTCATTAAATCAAAACGTGAAACGAAAACAAAGACGACGTGCTAGATGTACGCCCTTAGCTTGAGCACTGGCTGAGCCGGTATAAACCGGTTTCACTGCGTACGCGACGAGGCCGCCAGTGCTCACGCACACACGCGTCTTATGCTTGTAGTAGTGTACCTATCATAGCGCGGTTGTATGAAGCTTACTCTCTGGGTTACTCTGTGGCATCGCCCTGTCATCGCGGGAAGAGAATACCTGGTGAAACATCTTATTATAGGATGTGTTGTTCAAAATCGTTGGTTTTGGTGCCTAGCCATAGATACAAATAGGTACTTGAGTCAGACGTTATAAGAAGTCAGAATGTCTCTAGAATACTTACCTTCCAGTAATATTGGGTAAAGCAGCTTAGATGGCAGTAGGTAGCTAGCGTTTACTAGATCCGTTTTTCCAAAATACAGAACCATGTAGGTACCTACTTAGTTATCATTCCCAATGACTACCTTGCTTGATCAGGGATGTTATGGAGCGTACGTAACCGTAACCGAAACTATCGGATATCCGAAATAAAAATATATCCGTATCCGTATCCGTTTCACAAGTTTCGGATAGTTTCGTATAAGGGCGGAGTCTAAATAAAACGACATGTTTCGACAGGTTTTTGTTTCACCGCTCGCGCGCCACGTGAATCTTGCAGTGTTTGTTATTTCTAGTCATAACATAACTTTTAAATAAAACCAAATTATAACATACTATTTGTGTTTATATTTTACTTTAATCTAATATCCGTAACCGAAACTAACGGATAATCCGAAATAATTACATATCCGTAACCGTATCCGAAACCGATATAATTTGATTCCTATATCGATATCCGTATCCAGCCAGATCCGAAATATCATATTCATAACATCTCTACTACTGATGCGCAGTTTCTGTCGACAATCATAATTGTTTGCACCTACTTAAATGGGAAAAACTAAAAACAAAATAAACAATATTGGAAGATAATCGTAGCATAATAAAATTATTCATAATTTCGCTGAAGTGTCAATGTTATCAATATTTTTTTGACCTTTCCTTCAAATATGAAAACGACGACATAAACAAATAAAAGAAATGTAGCACCCCTGTGGCGCCCCCGCCAGTAAAAAAATGACTAGGTACTCGCTGAAATTATCGTTTTTAGGGTTCCGTACCCGAAGGGTGCCAAACGGGACCCTATTACTCTCGCTACGCTGTCCGTCCGTCCGTCCGTCTGTGTGTCACAGGGCTGTATCTTTTGAACGGTAATAGGTAACCGGTTGAAATTTTCTCAGAAATTGTGTTGCTATGAGGTGTATCACGACAAATACTAAAAACAAAAAAGTCTAAAACCAAAGGGGGTCCCCATACAAGCTCCTCAAAAAACATGCATTTTTTTCAACGTTTTTGTTCCTGCTCTATCTTCAAAACGGTAATATATATGTTAGTAGCGCCATCTAGCGATAAATTCAAGAAGCCAAATTTAAGAAGTCTGATTGATGTCAAAGTTACTTTTTGTGATTTTTTCAAATAGAAAGTAGCTAAAGGAGCATTATTTGCCATGATAATTTTTCTCTAAGGTCAATGACCTTTGAACTAGGACGTTTTAAGTATTTTTCGGTTTTCTGTCTATAACTCAAAAAATTATAATCACATTATACTCGAAATAATTTTAAAAGAGAGTTTTCACAAAGGTCTATCAATGTGGAAGATTATAAGTTTCTACGTTGCATAGTTTAGAAATGGCAGGGGGACACATTGCAAGCCACTTTGGCGGGCTATATTTCGCAGATGGTACACCTGATAAAAAAATGGTGTATGAAACATTGGCTATATTTCGCAGATGGTACACCTGATAAAAAAATGGTGTATGAAACATTACCTTCATTTTAGTAGACCTATTCAATGATACCCCACACGATGGGGTGCAGTGAAAAAAATTATTTTTTCCCCATTTCACATGTATGGGCGCCACCCCTAAAGAACGTAAAAACTATTTTTTTATTCTTTTAAAATTGAGATCTATATGCAGACTATTTTTTAACAAAATTTCATTTACTTATGTTTATAACTGTAGAAGTTATTAAGCTGTAAAGGATTAGGACAGACGGACAGACGGACGGACATGACGAAACTATAAGGGTTCATTGTAGGACTTCGGAACCCTAAAAAGTACCAAAAGTGGCCGATTTTCACACTTTTTAGGGTTCCGTAGTCCTACAAGGAACCCTTATAGTTTCGTCATGTCCGTCCGTCTGTCCTAATCCTTTACAGCTTAATAATTTCTACAGTTATAAACATAAGTAAATGAAATTTTGTTAAAAAATAGTCTAGATATAGATCTCAATTTTAAAAGAATTAAAAAGTCGTGATTACGTATTTTAGGGGTGGCGCCCATACATGTGAAATGGGGATGAAAATTTTGTTTTCGCTGCACCCTCTCGTGTGGGGTATCATTGGTCTACTAAAATGATGGGAATGTTTCATACATAACTTTTTTTTCAGTGTACCATCTGCAGGCGCGGATCCAGGATTCCACTCAAGGGGGGGCAATTTTCATGATGTTTTCTATAAACTAGTCACCCTTGGGGAAACTTCTTTATCAAATGGGTACCTACATATTATAAAGGAAAACCAAGCATAGCAAACTAGACTAGTTTTTGATATAATTTTACAATTTACATGGATGCCCGATAGATCTTATAGATTTTATTTTCTCCAAAATTCAGCTCACTTCTTTGATGACCTACTTAAAAATTACGGATATGCCCCTACAGTCCTATAACAAAATTTGAACAGATTTGATAGGATTTTTTGCAAAAACATGATGTCAATTTCACGCCAACACAAAAAAAAAAATGAGGTAAGACAAGCGAGCGCGAAAATTTTGTGTTTATGTTTTTGCTGAATACCAGACGTGAGCGAATGTGATTTTTTTCACTTTGCATGAACATACTGAGTAAAAATCTTTATTAGGTTCATTACATTATCTAGGACGCACACTAAGGTAAGAAGCACATGTGGAATTATAACGGAAATAGTCGAGGGTTTGTCTATTAAACTAATAATTAAAAGCGATTCATCCCTATAACTCAATAATTGAGAAAGGAAATCAAAAATATGACTATTAGTATTAGACTTATAGTATATTAGTATTTATCTAATTTACTAAGTAATGGAATAGTTATTGCTAAATTTCTGATAAAAATTACATTATATTAGAAAATTAAAAAAGCAATACACAGGCATTCACCAGATAAATGCTAATTTGTGTGCGCCCCGTTCTTATTTAGCAAATTTTTTGGAATGTTGTCCATTGTACGTCCTTGCCACTTAATCCACTACTACTACTAATACTGGTAGTGATGTAATTATGACGAGTTCGGAGTTCGGTCGAGGCTCAGGGGGGGGCAATTGCCCCTATTGCCCCCCCCTGGATCCGCGCCTGACCATCTGCGAAATATAGCCCGCCAAAGTGGCTTGCAATGTGTCCCCCCCCTGCCATTTCTAAACTATGCAACGTAGAAACTTATAATCTTCCACATTGATAGACCCATGTAAAAACTCTCTTTTAAAATTATTTCGAGTATAATGTGATTATAAATTTTCGAGTTATAAAAAACTGAAAAATACTTAAAACGTCCTAGTTCAAAGGTCATTGACCTTAGAGAAAAATTATCATAGCAAATAATGCTCCTTTAGCTACTTTCTGTTACTTTCTGTTTGAAAAAATCACAAAAAGTAACTTTGTGTTATGTTGACATGACACACTTCTTAAATTTGACTCCATCTAGCGGCTACTAACTCTCTCTGAGTCGCCAATGCTGCCGTCTATTGCAAAAACTAAAACAGCCATGATTACTATTCGATTTGATTTGTTTGTAACACCTACTTAAGGAAATTGTTAAAAAGTAAGTAAGTAAACTTTATTGTTTCTGATTGAGTGGTTACAATTGTTTTATACACCATGACTTTTTAATCACCATACAATTTTTTTTATTGGTAGGTATGATCTTTGTTGAAAATAATAAAACACGTGGTTTACCTTTTATTATCACTCAGTACTAAAATATTGACATATTTCATCCCAAAAATGACGTTTGACGTAGCAACCACACAGAAATTGATCATTTTTCCGGAAAAAATATTTTTTTATGGGAAAAATTTTACCTACCAATTTTTTTCTAAAAATGGAGTCTTTGAATGATATCTAATGCCTATAAAAATTTGGATGGTGATTAAAAATTCACCCTGTATACATGACAGTGTTAGATACATCAATCAGCCCAATTTGGGCATACAATAATTTTTAGGATAGGTAATATTATTAGTTATGTATAATCTATGAATTCATTATAATAACAATCAATTTAAATTATTTTTACATTCAATAAACTCCTTAATTGTATAGAAACATTTTTCAATTAGCCATAGATCTCAGACAAAAAAAAAGAATTTTCGATAAATTATGACGTATTCAGAGAGAAATAATTCTATTACAGATGGGGGCGCCACTTGGCTGCTACTTTCCCCTTAAACTTATAGTCCGTTTTTCTGTAAGTACCTACTTGTCCCAAATTAGTTTTCTTTAATTTTTTTATTCAGAAAACGCAAGCCGCGTTTGACCGCCACCTCACCTGATGTTAAGATCGCTTACACCATCATCACCATCGGGTGCAGTCGACGATGGTTCACGCTTGCCCAGCAAAAACCTATTCACTCGAGCCTTGAAGACCACCAGATTATACAAATAATGCATGTCTTTTTAAGGAAATTCGTCATTAATAATATTGATAAAAAACATTATAGTTACTAACAATTTTACATAACACATACCTACATACCACAGACCAGTAAGCCTCAAGACGCCAAATAAACAAAGTTTTGCATGAGAACACAGTCGTAAAATGATGGCGGGGACCGGGGGCGGACGCGCGGACGGCGCGGTATGATTGGTCGGCTCAAATGTTCGGTGATATGATTGGTGCCGCTCGCTGACGGAGTGACTTCCCGATTGGTGGCTGGACGTAAGATATGCATATGCTTTGTGACCGGGGTATCCGGCGAATAGGCGTCTAGAGGCTTACTGGTCTGTGCTACATACATAAGCAGTCCATTACTGTCCTACTGCTGGGCACGGGCCTCTTCTTTAAATGAGAAGATGAATGCCTTAAAAGTAGTCAGTTTTTCGATAGCATTCTCTGAATTTGCTTGACCACGCATTTCGGATACACGTAGTATTTGGCAGGGACTACACATGCAGTGGTTCGAGGAAGCCGCTACCCACTGGTTCACTGCAGATCAGTAATATGTTATCATCATCATCCGCCTATTACCGGCCCACTGCTGGGCACGGGCCTCTTCTCAGAACGAGAAGGTTAAGGCCTTAGTCTACCACGCTGTCCTACTGCACTGGACTACACGCACCATCGAGAACTGTATGGAGCACTCTCAGGTGTGCAGGTTCCATCATAAATTAATATGATGTAATTGGTTTTTATACCGTGTTAATTAACTATAAATAAATAAATATGTCAGTACTTATTTCATACATACATACATACATATTATCACGCCTGTTTCCCATTGGGGTAGGCAGAGACTATTCTATATACTCTTTCGCTTCATCTACGTCCATTACCCCATGGTATAATAACACCAGGTAGTCTCTTCCCGTGACAGCTAAGTCACGTGATTGCCTCCGTACTACGTCATCGGACGTGGAGCCAATAGCGGGCTGTTAGCGTGACACTTGTCAGTTTGATGTGCTGCCACTTTGTGAAAATAAATTAAACGAGCAAAATGCATTTTTTCATTTACTTTATTCTATAAAGAATCACTTTTTAACTAGTAATTTAATATAGTTTCCTTTATTAACTAATTAGATGAATAACACGAGATATCAAATAACTAGGCTAGTTAGGAATTTATTTTATATTCATTATGAACAAAAATCTCCTTAAGTATATTGAAGATATCAATCAATGGCAGCACTGATCGTGACGTAGCTTGGAGGCATCGCGCTGTCATTGCGGGAAGAGAATACCTGGTGAAACATCTTATTATACCATGCATTACCCAATGTTATAATGTTGGTAATGGTATATAATGTTAGAAAAGTTTTGTAGTAGTCTTAACTAGCTATTTTGACGCTTGACGACCTCTGTGGTCTAGTGGTTCGAGTTGCAGACTGCCGTTAATGGGTACGATTCCCACAGGACACAAATATTTGTGTGATGAACATAAGTGTTTGTGTTGGTCTGGGTGTGTTGCATATGTATTATAAGTATCTATGTATTTACAAAAAAAAAGTATATAAGTATTATATCCATTGTCTAGTACCCATAGCACAAGCTCTGCTTAGTTTGGGACTAGATGGTGCTGTGTAAAAATGTCCCAAAGATATTTATTTATATTTATTTTAAGTGTTATCAAATAATAATATCATACAGATGACAATCACAGAACATGATTAAAAACCGGCCAAGAGCATGTCGGGCCATGCTCAGTATTATAGGGTTCCTTAAGTAGGTCTAATTACAAACGAATCAAATCGAATATTAATCATTGCTATTTTAGTTTTTGCAAACAGCGCCACCTAGCGCTAAATTTAAGAAGTGTGTCATATCAATATAACACAAAGTTTCTTTTTGTGATTTTTTTAAAATAGAAAGTAGCTAAAGGAGCATTATTTGTTGAGATCAATTTTCTCTAAGGTCAATGACCTATTAACTAGGACGTCTTAAGTATTTTTCAGTTTTCTCACTATAACTCAAAAATTTATAATCACATTATACTCGAAATAATTTTAAAAGAGGGTTTATAAAGGTCTATCAATGTGTAAAACTATAAGTTTCTACGTTGCATAGTTTAGTAATGGCAGAGGGGGGGACACATTGCAAGCCACTTTGGCGAACTGTATTTCGCAGATGGTACACCTGATAAAAAATGTATGTATGAAACATTACCTACATTTTAGTAGACCTATTCAATGATAACCCACACGAGGGGGTGCAGCGAAAAAAAAATGTTCATCCCCGTTTCACATGTATAGGCGCCACTCCTAAAATACGTTATCGAGATTTTTTTATCCTTTTAAAATTGAGATCTATATCTAAACCATTTTTTAACAAAATTTCATTTACTTATGTTTATAACTGTAGACGTTATTAAGCTGTAAAGAATTAGGACAGACGGACGGACATGACGAAACTATAAGGGTTCCTTGTAGGACTACGGAACCCTAAAAAGATAAATGCAATTTACAGATCTCGTATCGCTATCTAGCGGCAATAAATAAAAGCAACGAAACATGTGATAATGATATAGATTGTAGAAGATATAGTATGATGATGATGATGATAATGATGGTGGTGATGATGATGATGATGGGTATGGAAGGTCAGTGTTCTGTGATTTCTACCCATATGATACGAATCATACGAAGAAATTGAAAAAATTAACACCATGTATTGTGCAATTTGTATATCATACCTATGTTTGACAAATAAATAATTTTGAATTTGAAATTAAATAAAACCAAATAATTCTTCATTAAATACTTTTAATAGACTAAACATTTGATTATGTCTTAAACTACTATTAGATTGAAAACAATTTGATCGCTACATTACTTAACCAAATTAAAACTATATTAAAATTTTAAATCGCTTATCTACACAATTTTTATAATTTATCGTTTTCTGGGCGATCCCACTTATGATTCGGGAAGAATACAAATTAAATAATAATAATTACATTAATGTAAATTAATTGCATTTTTGGTTAATTTTGTTAAATTAGTGTTATTGAAATTTGTTGTTTGACGTCTCAGCATGCAGTTATGGGCCTATAAATTTTAAATCGAAACTTAAGTGAAAAGGCAGTTACATCTTGGGTGTATCGAATATCTTTTAAAATATCACTATTTCAATTAGATGTCACTTTAATAACTTTTATTTTGGTGTACTATAATATTTTTCACTTCGCTTGTGTACGGTGACAGGTGTCAAATTCATGTTTTGTAGTGAAGTATCTTTTACACATAATATTCATATGGCATCGTTCTATCTTGCTTTCACCGTACCCATGCTATGTGAAAAATATTATAGGCTTCTTTCTTCGATGGAAAAATATGCAAGAATAACTGACTGACTTATCTGATCTACGCAAGTTGTCAAGAATTACAATATTAACGATTTTACGCAACATTATTAACGGTTTTACGCATCAATATTAACGGTTGTACGCAACTCATAACTGTACGCGTAGACGTCATGTTTTAACAAAAAATCCGTAAGAAATAAACCTGTAACATAACATTTATAATAATATCTTCATGTCTCATCTCTTTTGGGGGAAACATACCTCATTAATAAGTAGATAATTAAAGTAGTAATAGAATAGCTAAAACGCTATTTAAAAAGACTGGTCTATCCAAGAAATTCAATATACTTTCAGATATTTTTTAAAATCTAATTAACCTATCCGACCACAACAATTTTTAATTTAATGATTTTTTTATTACACAATAAATAATTTTATGTCAATTATTAGTTAAAAACCATCTATTATCGATACCTTATCTCTCTTTTACACAATTCATACTTCTTTTTACACTAATCTGTCCGCACCAAAAGAGATGTGGCTTGAAGATACATATTTTTTAACAGTCCTCATCGAATCTTATCTATATAGAATCATAAATAGGCGGGAAAACAATTCTGAGACCATAAAAGTAATTATTTTACCAAGTTACATTTTAGCCAAACAACTTTTACATAAATTACAACTTCCAAATAAAAGGTGTAATAAAGAACAACTTTTACTATGGAACCAACCCAGAAATCGTGAAACAACAGCTTATACATACATTTTGTCGAGCGACGTATGACTTTGTATAGACCAGCTGTTTATTTTTCCCAATTTCTGGGTTGCTCCCTTAGTAAAATTTGTTCTTAAAAGGACTTCGGCTAATAATTTTACATCTTATTATTGACTACAATATTACATGCAAGTACGCGTGGCGATCAATTGCTTGTTCCATCTTTGCATAAGAGGCCCCTGGCGCCCTGGCCCTTTAGTTATTGGTAAAGAAAGAAAAAAAGTAATTATTTATTTGCCACAAACTAGGGACACAAAAGGAACACACAAAAAATTATATTTAGATTTATAAAAACATTGGTACAAAAGTATAAGGATTGGTTTCATTCGTTAGTTTTTGGAATGGGTAGGAAGCTGCCATATACATGTTTAACATGTTTTTGAGATACTCTGGACATTCATTTATACCCAATCTATAGAATCAAAGAAATGAGTAACGTTACTTGTACGACTTTCCTAATATAGGAAAAGAGTTGACGATGGTTTTGACCTACTAATATAGTAATCTGTGGTTTTGACGCTGCTCATATATACTATCTTATAATAAAACAAAGTTTAACCGGATTAAATCGCGTATATTATTTAAATTGGTTTCCCTGACGTTATACTATCTTTTTCAAAATTACGTATTTAATCAATGAACTTTACATCTTTTCAATGATTTATAAATACAGAGTTACACTACGTTCCGTTCCCATTCATTTACAGTAAATTAAGACCCATTCCAAAACCCAGCGTAAAGTTTTTCATAACCATATTTCACGTACTATTTAACGGAATTACGCAACGAATTATTCATTTGCGTAATTCCGTTAAATTTCATTAAATTGTATTTGGAAGTTGCAATTTTAAATAACATTAATAGAGGCGTTAAGTAGTCATAGTTGATGAATATTTTTTATTAATATATTACATGTATTTTAAATTGTGGATTTATCTTAGGAATTTTGTGCAGTTTTGGTCAAAATTAGCATAAAAGGGAAGTAATGGAAGAGATAATTTTTTATAATAGAGAAGTGATAGCCTAGGTAGTTTAACGCTCACCATCCATACAGGAGCATCTGCGTTAGAACCAGTGTGAATCGAAAAAAGTGTGATGCGTGAGAAAATGTAGCGTCACGTCACGCTAAGATTGATTATACAGGCTTGTCAGCTTTAAGCGCCATCTGGTGGGTAACGTCAAAATTACTGCTAACTATTAAATAAAACATACAAAGACACGTTTTACTAGGGATCGAACCCGTGCCCTGTGGTATCTCGGTCCGACGCATGATGTTTTCTGCCATCTATGCTTGTATTGTAGTTGCGAAACTTAGCATTATAATGAATCAATCGAAAAATATGAATGTTATGGATAACTTGACCGCACACTTTTTTTTTTCAATCATATCACGCAAAAGTAAATTTATCATACATAAATATTTTAACAACATAGAACGGGCTTCCTAGTGGGGGGCACCCCCATGGGAGGGCGTGATGACATATAAAGAGCAAGCGAGGCGTTAAAAGAGTGACACAAGATAATTTGTATGAAATATAAAATTACGGTGATGCGGAGGGAGGCGCAGCATTTTCATTTTAAGTACCTAGTAAGAGGGCGTGGTAGAATAAACTTTGGAAACTCCTGACATAGAGAATAGACTTACAAGAATATATTTCTTTCTAGTTTTGACCAAAACCGCAATAATATTAGTCTAGCTACTGTATTATTATTACGTTACAAAAATAAACAAAACATCCGACAGCGATAATACTTTTTTAGCCTTTCTAATCCAACCTTTTTGGACACCATTTTAAGAAAAATACCTGAATAGTCAAATTTATTTTTCAGATCAAATATATCAGACTTTTTAAACCGAATTTAATTTATTAAATAAAATACATAATTATTATTAATTTTATTGTCAGTCTAGCCAATTATTATTTCTTTTTTTTTTATACAAAAGAGGTGCTAGTGACGGATTGGCTATTACCGGACTTGTCGTGCTTAATTTATTTCATGCTGTACTTAAGCATACGTTAAGACTCGTATTACAGAACTAAACTTAAGCTTTGATCAATGTTCAAAACTAATTTTGAGTTGAGCTTTAATTTTAGAATAATCCTCAAGCATAGATTCACTGATCACAATTCAGCTTTATTTTAAATGTTACCTAACTCAGTATCAAATTCGTGCTTGATTTTTAATCACGGTGCTTGAGCACAAATTTCCTTGCTATTTCAGGTTATAATTTTGTTGAATTGAAATTTATATTACAGGACCAAGCCTCGAAACCTATCCTTCTGCAGCGAGGTGTGAGACAGGGAGATGTGGTCTCTCCGAAACTGTTCACTGCTGCATTGGAGGATGTCTTCAAGGTTCTGGACTGGAAGGGGCTAGGCATTAACATAAACGGCGAGTACATCACTCACCTTCGGTTTGCCGACGACATAGTAGTCATGGCTGAGACCATGGAGGACCTCGGTACAATGCTCGATGACCTCAGTAGAGCTTCTGATAGAGTGGGTCTTAAAATGAATATGGACAAGACAAAGGTTATGTTGAATTCCCATATAGCACCCATTCCCGTAAACATCGGAGAATCTACACTCGAAGTTGTTGACGATTATGTATACCTAGGACAAACTGTCCAGCTAGGTAAGTCCAACTTCGAGAAAGAGGTCAATCGTCGAATCCGACTCGGTTGGGCAGCGTTCGGGAAGCTACGCAATATCTTCTCGTCCAAAATACCGCAGTGTCTCAAGACGAAAGTCTTTGACCAGTGTGTGTTGCCAGTAATTACTTACGGTACTGAAACGTGGTCGCTCACAATGGGCCTGATAAGAAGGCTCAAAGTCACTCAAAGGGCTATGCTCGGAGTGTCCCTGCGTGATCGAATCAGAAATGAGGAGATTCGCAGGAGAACGAAAGTAACCGACATAGCCCGAAGAATTGCCAAACTTAAGTGGCAGTGGGCGGGGCACATTGCTCGCAGAACGGATGGCCGATGGGGCAGTAAAGTTCTGGAGTGGCGACCGCGTACTGGAAGACGCAGCGTGGGTAGGCCCCCCACAAGGTGGACCGACGACCTGGTGAAGGTCGCGGGAATCCGCTGGATGCGGAAGGCACAGGACCGGTCGTTGTGGCGATGTTTGGGGGAGGCCTATGTCCAGCAGTGGACGTCTTTCGGCTGAAATGATGATGATGATGATGATGATGAAATTTATATAATAATTTCTTAGGTTTACGCGATCACTACACAGTACTACTGCAGTACTACATTAAGTAATGATCAGGTGATTACAGATCAAACTGTACTTGAGGAACGTTCTGTAATTCGGACTCAATACAATATCTTTATTTGCAATAAATAGGGTACATCGAATGTTGTTACATGATAAAAAAAATGTACAAGCCCATTTAGCCGTCATCAACAGCATGCAAGACCCGTCCGTGCCTCAAAAGGAACGTTAAATCTTCAAATAATATTTGGCTAGACTGACATTTTTCAAAACGCACTGCACATAAATTATTTGCAATTTTCAATTAATAATTTAGTTGTATTTTGAATATGTTCATTTAAAGAATTATATTTTATTTGAAAAAATGATTTTTTAATTGCTATACATGTAACACTGATAAAGAAAAAAAAATGCTCATAGCTTCTAGCCGACATTCGGCGTAGTTTCATAACCATGTCACAAAATACACAAGCACCATGCACAAACAGTTTGTGCATTACATAGCTTTAATACAAAAGGGGCAAAAATCAAAATCAAATAAGAATATCATAGCATTTTATTAACACGATTTTATTGAATAAAAACGACGTAGTCGTTTTTTGATTTGTGGCCCTTTTTCAATTAAGCAGCGATATATCTTTTCTTTTTTTATGCACTAGCACCATGTACATACAGTTTGTGCATGTCATATATATATGTCATAAAATACACAAGCACCACGCACAGTTTGTGCATGTCATTTATTATAATGTGTAGTGATCGCGAAAACCTAAGAAATTATTATTAAAAATCGTCGCTGCGCCTGCCAAGTTCCATATGTGATTTTTGATAGGTTTCGGGAAACAACAAAAAACACATTATTTTCTAAACAATACATTAAATAAGAAAACTAATAATGCAGTATAAAAAACATTATTTATTATTTGTTTTCTTATTTAATGTATTTTTATATAATAACTATCGTGAGTTAAATTCATACTCAGGGGCCTCGACTCTGGTGGCGTTACGTAGATGACGTGTTCGCCATTATAGACCGGGATTCACTGGTGGACTTCACAAGACATCTGAATGGGATGCACAGGAAGATAGAGGTAACACTCGAAGAAGAAAAGGATGGAGCTCTGCCGTTTTTGGACGTCCTAGTTATAAGAGAACCAGATGGTCGTGTGTCACACACCGTCTATCGGAAACCGACACATACGGACCGATATCTTAGGGCAGACTCACACCATCATCCAGCACATCTGTCTTCTGTGCCTAGGTCACTGATCAACCGGGCGTTAATTTTATGCGACCCCAAGTACGTGGACGCTGAATTACAGCATTTACAACAAGTGTTGGAGCGTAATGGTTATCAGTGGCGGCAATGCATCCGCATGCTGGGTAATACTAACACTGTACGGAGGCGACCGGCTGGTGTGGAACGTACCCCCGCATTTTTATCGTAAGTGAGGGGCATTACGGACAAGATTGGACACCTGTTACGCCGAAGGTATAGCATCAGGACAATCTACCATCCACCCGGGAAATTACGGCAGCTGTTACGCTCAGCAAAAGATAAAGATCCTCTAGGGGTCCCTGGCGTATACATGATACCGTACGACTGTGGCCTTAATATAGGGGAAACCCGGCGCAATATTAAAACCAGACTTAGCGAGCACATAAGCTGTATGAAAAGCATGGACAGCAATAGGTCAGCAGTAGCAGAACACGTGTGCAATGCGGGTACGGCTCATTTCATACGGTTTGATAAAGCTTCCGTACTGGCGAGGGAGAAGTACATGATACCGCGGAAAGTACGTGAAGCTATTGAAATCAGTCGTCACCCAAATTTCAATAGAGACGGAGGATGGAAACTGCCTCCTGCCTGGAAACCAGCTCTCAGGTCTTCATCAAACAGCCATGTCCCGTTGAGCCTGGAGTATGACACGGTCAGCAGTGTGTGTACCGGTGATAATCCACCTGAAGACTCGGACACGACGAGCGACGAAGATGCACGACCACCACCGAAACCAGGCGCTCCGTCACCGTCGTCGCGAGCGCAGCGCTACGCGGCGCGCTGTAGCCTCTAAATCCACAGTTTGGTGCGCGACGCCGCCGCGTAACCAGCTCATGATTAAGGGCTCCGTTCGAGCTCGAAACCGGTCGGGCACACCCGATGATATAACGTGAGTGAAACCGTTTATATTAATCATTATTTAATGTATTGTTTAGAAAATAATATGTTTTTTGTTGTTTCCCGAAACCTATCAAAAATCACATATGGAACTTGGCAGGCGCAGCGACGAAATAGGAAATTAGCCCGTGCTGTGAAATTAAAGCAGTCATTAACATATAAAGACTATTGAATTACAGTATAGCAGTTAAAATATCAACATAATTTTATCTACTGTAGTCGAAGACAATATCTGTTTATTCTTATATTAAAGACGTGATGATGACATGAAATTTATACAGTCTATAGACAATTTATGATCGTTAAACTACTTAAACACAATTATACAAAAAAATTGGACGTACAATAATAATAAAAAAAACTTAAATAGTACTGTAAACTCATTATTCGATTGAATTTGAGGATGTGTAGAATAAATAACTTTTTAATTCGAATCTTTTTTTTATAGTATAGGATGGCGAAACGAGCTAAGGGCCTACCTGATGTTAAGCGGTTACCTTTGCCCATAACAACTGCAATACCACCTAGGCTGTTGCCTAAATGGTACCGCAAGTCGGTTCGCCAAACTGAGACATGAAGATGGAAATTCTCATGCGATTGTAATTGATCTGACCTATCTGCTTATTCTGTTGAAAGGTTTTGCTTGAAAATCATCGATCAAACAGCCCACAGACGCCTCATAACAGGCGAGTGATGTCTGACACCTGCGGCCTTACTCTTGAAAATAATTCCGACCGATCGGCTTAATTCGTACTTTTAAATGCAACATTTTCAATAAATCTATTTGAAATTGAGTGTTTTAAGAATTAATTATTTATTGTTCACTAACGCGTTGGAGGACATCTTCAAGACGCTGGACTGGACTGGACAGGGTATCAACGTTAACGGCGAGAACGCCGAGTCGCTGGAACAACTGGGCGAAATGCTGCACAGCTTAAACGAAGCCTCTCGACGTGTCGGTCTCGGCATGAATCTGGACAAGACTAAAGTCATGTTCAACATGCATGTCATGCCGAGGCCAATATTCGTCGAAGGGTCGGCACTCGAAGTTGTAACGGAATACGTCTACCTAGGGCAGGCAATTCAGCTTGGTAGACACAAATTCGAGAAGGAAGCCAACATAAGGATCCGTCTGGGCTTGGCAGCATTTGGCAAACTTCGTCGAGTCTACTCGTCACCTATACCGCAAAGTTTGAAGACAAAAGTCTTCAACCAGTGCATCCTGCCAGTCATGACTTACGGTGCCGAGACGTGGACACTGACAGTTGGGCTAGTCCACAAATTCAAAGTCGCTCAGCGAGCTATGCTTGGAGTTTCTTTGAAGGATAAAATCCGTAACGAGATTATCCGGAGAAGAAACCGGAGTGACCGACATAGCTTGTAGGATCAGTAAGCTGAAGTGGCAGTGGGCTGGCCATGTCTGTCGAAGGACCGATGGCCGCTGGAGCAGACGAGTCCTTGAGTGGAGACCGCGTATCGGTAAACGCAGCGTAGGGCGCCCCCCTGCCAGGTGGACCAACGACCTAAAGAACGTGGCTGGGGGGGGGACTGGATGCGGAAGGCAGAGGACCGAGCGTTGTGGCGCAACTTGGGAGAGGCCTATGTCCAGCAGTGGACTGCGATAGGCTGAGTTGATTGTTGATTGATTCGCCACATGAAAACTTTCAAATCAGTTTCGACCACTCATTTGAGCCGTCAATACTTCCGGGTTAGTGATTAGCCAATAGCCGCCTTGGTAGGGCCAATCGCAATGCAGCACCGCGCTTCCTCATAACTCGGCTAGTTGACAGAATTGATTGTACACATTATATTCAACAAGTGTCTCAAGACGAAAGTCTTTGACCAGAGTATGTTTCCAGTAATTACTTACGGCACTGAAACGTGGTCGCTCACAATGGGCCTGATAAGAAGGCTAAAAGTCACTCAAAGGGCAATGGAGAGGGCTATGCTCAGAGTGTCCCTGCGTGATCGAATCAGAAACGAGGAGATTCGCAGGAGAACGAAAGTAACCGACATAGCCCGAAGAATTGCCAAACTTAAGTGGCAGTGGGCGGGGCACATTGCTCGCAGAACGGACAGCCGATGGGGCAGTAAAGTTCTGGAGTGGCGACCGCGTACTGGAAGGCGCAGCGTGGGTAGGCCCCCCACAAGGTGGACCGACGACCTGGTGAAGGTCGCGGGAATCCGCTGGATGCGGAAAGCACAGGACCAGTCGTTGTGGCGATGCTTGGGGGAGGCCTATGTCCAGCAGTGGACGTCTTTCGGCTGAAATGATGATGATGATGAGTCTAGCTAGAAGTAAATCCCAATATAGTTTGATAAAACCACAATTACTATGAACAATAAGTCATTATTCTACACAACCCCAAAAATTATACACAAGAAAAAAACACCTGACTGTATACACAAAAATAGTCAAATAATAATTGAAATTTTTAGCACCTCATTCGAGTTCGCTTAATATATTAAATAATGTATATAAAAAAAACACTTATTGCTTTGCTTAAATTATAAAACAATCTTATTATTATTTTGTAATCATATACACAAATATATCCATAACTCTTTTATAAAAAGCATATATTTTGGGTAGTGTATGCTATGACACGCATGATATTCAAACTTGAAACAAAAACATTTTTCAACACACTTGCTCGTAAAGTGGCTCTTATTGCATCGCTTTTAGGTTCATAATGTAGCTTATAACCAGTGATCGGAATAGGCTGACTATATTTGCCTAAACTTCGGAGAACAGAGACAGAAAGTGGGAAGAAAATGGAGACTTCCTTACGACTATATTTCTTTTTCCCGGGAATCGGGAAAAATCTTCAGTAAGTAAAAAATGTTTTTTATTTAAGGTGTGTAAATGCTATTTTTAACTAAACTTGCAATTACCAAATTTTCGGGATTTTACGTGAAAATCCCGAAAATTTGGTAATTGCAAGTAATAAATAATCTAAATTTAATTCATATATTCGAATTATATTTACGACCCAACTAACCGTTGTACCAAATCATTGAATACATTACGTTTTGTCAATAAGTATATATTTTACTTTTTTTATGAATGAATCCCGGGAAAAAAAAAAGTCGTTAGGAAGTCTCCACTTTCTGTCTCTGTTCTCCGAAGTTTAGGCAAATATAGTCAGCCTATTCCGATCACTGCTTATAACGCACGCGTGCTTTTATCATTATATTGTCGCACTAGTGCTTTTTACATAACAGTTTATTTTAAAATCGCAGCAAAGAGTTTTTATGCCTGAACTAAATTAAACATTTTTGCGAATAAATCAACTGTATTAATTAAAATATGCTATATAAACATTTCATTTCAAATTATTAATTTTTGTCAACATATTAATATTAATTTGTGTCATAAATAAAAAAATCAATTTATAATATTTTTATATTAGGCTGTATGGCGGTTTCCTTCGACCACCTGCGCGCGCATAGCTGTGTCACCGCGCGATCCGCGCGCCATTTTATAATTTTTCACAAATTCAATAACATAACATCACGCCTGTATTTCCCCGAAGGGGTAGGCAGAGGTGTATAGTACACCCACATTTCGCCAGTTATGTTATAGTCCCATGTAATAGGGGACGAGCCTATTGCCATTGACCGGGCACAAAACCAGACTCCGGGCTGGTACTGAGAATTTCCTAATGAAAAAACCCAATAACACTCCAGGAATCGAACTCAGGACCCCACGTTCAGCAGTCGCGTTTGCGACCACTAGACCAACGAGGCAGTCACGACAAATTTAATATTTGTATAAAATGTGTAATTTATGTTTGTTTCCTCGCAAGTGTGTTGAAAAACGTCGTATGACACGCGTGAGCATTGACTATTATACTCTCGGCCCCATTACGCATTATGCAATCCAATACAGCCTCGAGTATAATAGTCAACTTAGCTCACTTGTATCATAATGTACTATTGTTGATAAATGTGAACACAAATATAGGGAACATCTATTTTTTTTCGCGATTTTAGGGTTGGTCCTATGGTAAAAGTTATTCACACTGATGAATACAATGACCCCTTAAGAGGTTTTGAGTTATTTCAAGGGTCGATTTCACATAAAATTGGGTACCACAATTGAGTTAACACTAATAAGATCATGACACAAATGAAATGTAAATCACGCTAATGGCATGCATATTTTTATTGGTTTACAAAGTAAGTTTAGCCTTATTTATATTGATGAAGATTACTGTTAACAAATTGTAAAAAAGTTTATCAATTGTTGTTTCGATGTCAAAGGTTTTAATATTGTTCATAAGACTTAATTTACATTTTTAAACCAATAAAAATATCCACATCATTAGTGTGATTTGGATATCATCTGTGTCACGATCTCATTAGTGTAACTTCATTCGTAGGCTGTGAATGACCCTCAATAACAAATTGTATAAGGTCACGGAGACGTAACATTATTAGTAGAGATACGCCGAATATTCATTTGGTATTCGGTATTCGGCATATTTTACACTATTTGTATTCGGCCGAATTATTCGGTTTTGTTGCCGAATATATTCGGTTCAAGCATTTCTCTTTTCTTGCTACATGACATGGTATACAGGGTGTCAGGGAAACGCTTCCAAAAACGAAGATAGGTAATAGTGCTGGTGATTACTGATACGAAACCACGAAAAATAATGTTTTTTTTTTTTTTTTTTGCGTTTTTCATTATTTATGAGTTTTATTTAACTGCCCAAAGCTGGTTATGTATGAAAAATGCAAAAAAATAATATATGAAAAAATCTAAAAAAAAAATCGTATTTTTTTTCGTACTTTCGTATCAGTAATCACCAGGGGGTCTACTCCCGTTCGACGATATTCGATAAATCGTACGATTCATCGCACAATTTGCTACTCCGGTCAACCATCGTTCCCTTATCGCATGCGATGATCGTGTTTTGACGTTTGTTTTTCTCATCTCCGGTAAATTGTATACGACTATGAACCGTAGTCTATCTTAATTGTGCCTTTTTTATGTGCCTATCTTTATTATGTATGTATCAGTCGGAACGAAAGTTCGTACTTCGTTTGTCGTTCGTAAAACGAGAGTAGACCTACAGCACCTATCTTCGTTTTCGGAAGCGTTCCCCTTACACCCAGTATATTATGTTTAGTACATAATAAAATCAATATTTTAATATTTTTGTAATGATAACCACCTTTGTTTTTTTATTTGTAACTTAATCGTGCGATGTTTTGAAGCAAAGTGACAGCGCGGTGTGTGAGCGGGTAGCGGGCGGTGAGGTACGGCACGCTCGTCATCTAGCCAGCAGCGACACGTAGCGTACATGTTAGAACCTGTTTACGCGGCAAAACAATGTAATGGTAAACCGAATAATTCGGCCGAATATCCGGTTCGGTAAAGGTTAAACCGAATAATATTCGGTATTCGGTTATTCGGTGAAACCACTATTCGGCGCATCTCTAATTATTAGCTGAGGTATTTTTAAGGGATCATTGTACTCATCAGTATGAACAACTTTTAGTATGGGACCAACCCTGAAATCGCAAAAAAATAAATACCGTTCCATATATTTTGTCAAGCGACATCAATAACTTTGTATGAAACAATTGTTTTTTTTCTTATGATAGGGAATTATATACCATTTTATAATTTGAAAATCTTTTACAAAATCAATGTTTTTTGGTATAAAGAAATACATACAAATTTTATTCAATAATATGGTATTTCGCCCATCATTTTTTGTATGGTCCAAAGAAAACACACTATTTATATTTTAATGAGTTTTAACTACATTTGTGTATATGAATAATTATTATAAAATTAAATCATTGTGTAGACATAGCTCATATTTAAAATAACAATAATTTAAATGAGATTGACAGAAATGTGATCTACGGTTTATTATTTAAGAAAATTATAATTTCAATAAAAAGTAATTTTATTAAAGATTTAAATTGTGAAAAAAAAAACGCTCACGAGCAGGATTCGAACCTGCGACTCCTGGCTCAGTACGCCAAATTATACGTAAATTCGATACTACGAGCAGTGTTCACGTTAGCTTAGTGGCTTAAGCACTGACGTAAAAAATTAAAAATAAAAAACATTTAGTTCGGGTTTAACTCATATCATAAAAAAAAATACAAAACCAAAAACAAAAAGACAAAAGAAACTGCAACTGGAGTCGCAGGTTTGAATCCTACTCGTGAGCGATTTTATCTTACCACAATTTAGATCTTTAGATTTCGCTTCGCATGCGTAAATGCGTTACAAATAATAAAATAATAATTAAAAAATGTATAGTAACAAAAAAAAAAGTTTGAACCATCTCCTATATTTCAACAATTGCAAGGCTATGTCTACACAAGATAATCAGTGCATTTTTTAACAATTTGAGAAACACAAGTCAATATGAAAACAAAAATCAAAATCACAGATTTTAAACCAAATTCTTGATAGCATTTGATATATATTTTTTATAATTTTTCGATCAAATGCAATAAAAAATTACAATTCGGCTGTTGGAATAAGAAGAATTTTAACTTTTAAATATTACCGTTTTTTTATTGCGAATAATATTATGCAATATATACAACGTATTATTGAAATAGTTCCGTGTGGTGCCGGACGTAAAGAATTTCACCACCCTCTCTCTTCTCATGGGTGTCGTAAAAGGCGACTAAGGGATTCACCAGAGGATGGGCAGCAGCGTTCTCTGAGTATTTAAACAACCAACTGCGATCGCCAACCCGCCTGCCAATCGTGGCGATTATGGCATATCCCCATCTTGGGGAAGGCCTTTGTCCAGCAGTGGACGTCTTTCGGCTGAAATGATGATGATTATTGAAATAACTGAAAACCTCGTAAGGGGTCATTGTACTCATCAGTAAGAATAACTTTTATTATGAGACCAAACACGAAAAATAAAAAAATAAAAACAGCTGATCCCTACATTTTGTTGATCCATGTAAATACAGATGTAGGGATCAGCTGGTTTCTTTTTTGGCGATTACACGAAAAAAAATCAGCTGTTCCCTACATTTTGTTGATCCATGTTGCCTGCCAAGTGTGGCGATTATGGCATATCCCCCCCATTTGGGGGAGGCCTCTGTCCAGCAGTGGACGTTTTTCGGCTGGAATGATGATGTTAACACAAATGTACGGATCAGCTGAGTTTTTTTTTTTGCGATTTCAGAGTTGGTCCCATAGTAAAAGTTGTTCATAATGATGAGTACAATGACCCCTTTTCGTTTCCCAAACCAACGATAACTCACCGTGTGTAAGACGAGCGATGCCGCAAGCGTTAGCTAGAATAGCTACAGTTTCTTTTTATCAAGGCATATTATAGTGTGGTTGAATATCTTAATGAAAAATTAAATCTACGTTGACATTGTGTATATTTGACATCACGATAAAGCACTTACAATTATTTACATTTGACATGCTTTCATATTCACTTTGACATTAAGATATTGTATTATTCTGGACGCATGGTATAATAAGATGTTTCACCAGGTATTCTCTTCCCGCAATGACAGCGCGATGCCTCCAAGCTACGTCATGATCAGTGCTGCCATTGATTGATATCTTCAATATACTTAAGGAGATTTTTGTTCATAATGAATATAAAATAAATTCCTAACTAGCCTAACTATTTGTTATCTCGTGTTATTCATCTAATTCGTTAATAAAGGGAACTATATTAAATTACTAGTTAAAAAGTGATTCTTTATAGAAGAAAGTAAATGAAAAAATTCATTTTGCTCGGGTAATTTATTTTCACGTTGTGGCAGCACATCAAACTGACAAGTGTCACGCTAACAGCCCGCTATTGGCTCCACGGCCGATGACGTAGTACGGAGGCAATCACGTGACCTAGCTGTCACGGGAAGAGACTACCTGGTGTTATTATACCATGTCTGGACGTATGTATTATGCTTTATTGCTTTACACGCTTCAGTTAATAGTTTGGCGTAGAATCGTGTATTTCCTGTTGCATGCTAAATGGCAGAATATAGGTGCACAAAGATTGTTTTTATTATGATAATATTCATGTATCACCTACCTTACCTATATTCGCAATAAACGATTGAATCGAATTGAATAGCTAGTTGTAAAATATTTCTTATACCAACAGCGAATCGTAAAATACTACACTAATCAATAAAATCTAATAGTATGCCGATTCCCTTTAATTAATAAATTAATCTATACTTTAGAATATCATCTCCTAATCTTTAGAAATAATTCTCAATTATCGAAATTTTATTTTTTATCACTAATTTATTTTTTAACTGTAAAAACATTTTGGAGTTTTTTTACATTTTCTTAGTCGTCCATAATGGTCGATTCCTATGATTTATTTATTTCTTTCTTTGATTATTTTTATCTTAACCAATAATGAAGCAAAGACAGTAGAGCTACAACGAGTTATTGAAATAACTGAAAGCCTATTAAGGGGTCACTATACTCAACAGTATAAACAACTTTTACTATGGTTAATGGTACTAACACTGAAACCGCGAAAAAAATCTGTTGTTCCCTACATTTTGTCGTTTTGTGTGAACAGCTGCTTTTTTTAACGATTTCAGGGTTGGTCCCATAGTAAAATTTGTTCATACTGATGAGTATAATGACCCCTTAAAAGGCTTTCACTTATTTCAATAACACGTATAAAAACAAAAATTATTCGTTTTTGGACATAGGAACCATACATAGATAAATTTCGTAATAAAAAAACCTTGTGACATATACGTACATCCGTCATTCACTTCACCCGGTCATTCTTCGAAATGTCCAAAAAAACATTATTTCATAACATCGCCATGCAAAATAATTACAGTCTTTTTTACCTTGATATTTCTTCTCTTCTTTATCCGGTTATTCTCCAAAATGTTGCGACAGTAGATAATAATTATAAATATAAGGGGTTTAGCACTTAATCCGGCGGTAGGTAGGTAAACAGTTTGTATTTGTCCCTTATGTGTGGACGCACGTCATCTTTCTGAGGAAAAAGAAGAAAACATGATTAAAATAACTATAAATAATTAATAGGGTATTTGACTATTACTCAAAATTATCAATTTTACAATTTAATTTAGAAGAAAGAATAAAATAACATGATTTCTTAAAAAAAAATACAAAATTGAAATGTTTTTTTATTTCAAATAGACCTAATTACAGGCACTTTTGAAACGTCAGGCTCTAGTTGCACGGTTCCAAATTGTGGGTCCTATGGAGAAGAACCGGCAAGAAACTCCATGGATATACTCTTTTTAAAATAGGTTATTGTTTATTACATCAAATTAATTCAAATAATGTGAGTATAATGTAGGTTAATGTGTGAAAAACCGGCAAAGTGTGAGTCGCACTCACGCAGTAAGGGTTCCGTACCACCCATCGACCTGTTACCCCATAGAAACTAATTCGAACTGAATTTACGAAGTTAATCAAAAGACATCAACGACATACGCAAAATGTGAATTTTTGCATCTCTTTATACGTATGTACCACCACATATGTCTATGTTTGCCCTGTTTTTAGTATTTGTTGTTAAACTTCATATAATTAGACCAAGTTTGACGCTGGTTTGTTTTACCGTTTTGAAGATAAAGCAGGAACAAAAACGTTCGATAAATGAATGTTTTTCGAGGTTTCTTGTATGGGGATACCCCTTTGATTTTAGTCTTTTTTTAGTTTTTAGTATTTGTCGTGATATAAATCATAGTAACACATATTCTGTGAAAATTTCAACTAGTTATCTCATACCGTTACAAAGATACAGCCCTGTGACAGACAGACAGACGGACGGACAGCGTAGCGAGAGTAATATGGTCCCGTTTGGCACCCTTCGGGTACGGAACCCTAATAAACAGGAGTTTAAAAGTGAGAAAATAGCCTCTCAAAATACCCGTAAATTTGTGACCTTGCTGACCGAGCTACTTAAAACGCTTATAATATAAATTAATCATAGACCAGTAAGCCTCTAGACGCCGGTTAGCTGGACACCCCCGGTCACAATGCATATGCTCTACCACTGCATATCATACGTCCCTCCGCCAATCGGAACGTCACTCAGTCAGCGAGCGGCACCAATCATAAGGAATCATACCACCGAACTTTTGAGCCAGCCAATCATAACGCGCCGTCCGCCCCCCTGACCCCACCAACGTTTTACGACTGCGTTCGAATACAAAACTTTGTTTATGCGGAGTCTTGTAGCTTACTGGTCTGTGAAATTAATTCTTCACGATTACTTACAGTTGCCAGGTGTTCCAGGAAGGGTAGTAGCTTCAGCAGCTCATTGTCACTTCTGTCAACGAACCAGCTGTCTATAGGGATGCCGTTCTCAAGCTGGTAACCGAAGGCCTGGAAACAAGACATACCACTATTATAGTTGCAGCTAGTTTATTATAAACACACTTATACTGGTAGTAGTAGAGCTCCTTTGTGAAAGAGCTCGTCCGGGGAAGTACTACCACCGTATCTACTTCTCCGCCAAATAGTGATGCTTGCATTGCTGTGTTTCGGTCTGAAGGGTACGGGTGCCGGTGACTTTACAATCACATGAGACTTTCCATCTTCATGTCTCAGTTTGGCGAACCGACTTGCGGTACCGTTTAGGCAACAGCCTAGGTGGTATTGCAGTTGTTATGGGCAAAGGTAACCGCTTAACATCAGGTGGGCCTTTAGCTCGTGACGCCATCCTGTCCTATAAAAAAAAAATCATCATTTCAGCCGGAAGACGTCCACTGCCGGGTATAGGCCTCCCCCAAGCATCGCCACAGAGACCGGTCCTGCGCTTTCCGCATCCAGCGGATTCCCGCGACCTTCACCAGGTCGTCGGTCCACCTTGTGGGGGGCCTACCCACGCTGCGCCTTCCAGTACGCGGTCGCCACTCCAGAACTTTACTGCCCCATCGGCCATCCGTTCTGCGAGCAATGTTCCTGCCCACTGCGACTTAATTTTGGCAATTCTTTGGGCTATGTCGGTTACTTTCGTTCTCCTGCGAATCTCCTCATTTCTGATTCGATCACACTCCGAGCATAGCCCTCTCCATTACTCAGATCAAAGTTAACTGGCGGTTTAGGTGTATAGATATTGAACAAAAACTCACCTGTGGACTATTATCCACAATGACAGTCCTACGCAGGTCGCGGCCGAGGATCGACAGATCCTTCACGTAGTTGCCGTTCACCAGCAGACAATGCTCGCGGAATAATCTGAGAACAAACATATTTATTTATTTATTTAAAGTTTGGAAGACTTACAGTCAAACAGAATCTATATAATACTGAAAATAGGTAATACTGTGCCATTTACAAATCTTCACAGGTAGAATTTGTTTATTCTTGTGATAAAACAAGTAATTTAGAAGAGATACATACATACATAACATCACACCTGTATTCCCCGAAAGGCTAGGCAGAGGTATACCTCTGTCTAGCGTTGTATACAAAGTGATATTGAAATAACTCAAAACCTCTTTAGGGGTCATTGTACTACTATTGAAACAACCCCGCAATCGCGAAAAAAACCCGCCGAATACATAACCTCCTCCTTTTTCTGAAGTCGGTTGAAAAGTGAGAATATTGCCTTTAGAAATATATTAATATTTATACAGGTAAAAATTTGAACTAGTGCGCAAATTTTTTTTGGTGGTTCGGTATGAGTAATAGAACACATTTCCATTAATTGTTCAATCATTTTTTTTATTTTTTTATCCGACTTAAAATCAGCAAAATATGGATATAATCTGTTCGTAATAACATCAATGAAAGCGCGCGACGGCTGGCGCTGTTGTGTTATTACGAACAGATTGTGTCCATATTCTGCTGATTTTAAGTCGGATAAAGAAATAAAAATATATATATAGAACACATTTCCATTAATTGTTCAATATATATTTTTATTTTTCCTGTATACAATAAAATACCTGATACCATAAAACGTCTAAATGTGGTACAGTTTAAAAAACGCATGAAACTACTTGAAAAATGTTATTATTCAATAGAAGAATTTTTAAATTCCCAATTAATTTAATAATATTATAATTAGTGACCAAGAATACTATATAACATTTTTATTTTATACATATACCTCGGCCAAATAGTCTCTTTCCAGGCGAGACAGGATAAAGAAATTGCACGACGCACCGAAAACGCCTGGAAAAGCTATTGGTCGATGAAAGATATGATGAAAGGAACTCTTCCGATTTCACTAAAAAGGAAGCTCATGGACATGTGCATTCTTCCCACCCTCACCTATGGAGCGCAGACGTGGTCGTTAACACTTCGTCAAAAGTCCGCACTCGAGGTCTGTCAGCGAGCAATGGAACGCAGTATTTTGGGGGTCAAACTTACTGATCGTGTAAGAAACTCGATACTGCGTTCCCAAACTAAAATTGCAGACGTAGGTCATACGGCTGCCAAGTTAAAATGGAACTGGGCTGGCCACATCTGCCGCATGCCGGAGGGGCTATGGGCGAAACTCACAACAGAGTGGATCCCAGACAGCCGGAAACGAAAACGCGGTAGACCCAGAAGGAGATGGCGGGATGAGCTGGACTCCTACTTAAAGGATTGGCCACAAATTGCCATAGACCGCGAAAAGTGGAAGAAAGGAAGGGAGGCCTTTGCCCTGCAGTGGGACAAAACAGGCTCGTAAAAAAAAAAAAAAAAAAAAAAAAAAAAAAAAAAAAAAAAAAATCACCATTACATTTTATTCTTTTGTGACATTTGAGTTGTATTTTTTTTTTTTTACTAGCTAATTGATTCAAATTTCTCATTTAGATTTTAAATACACATTTGTACGCCGGCTGGCATAACATAGCGGACTCTATATTGTATTTAAGAACTTTATATTATTTTTTGTACCTATGTTACACAAATGAATAAATGACTTATGAAATAAACCCCGCTCCGCAGCCTCTTTCTGTAGCATGACGGTCTCACAGAAAGAGACTACTGCCTTCCAATTTTCTGTATCTCCCACTAGAAGAGTCTCACCTATATTTGATCCACCTTCGCGCCGGGTCCAGTAGATTCAGCAGCCGGTCGGCGTACACTCGTTTGCTGGCAGTAAATAATATCACCTCGTACACACGGGACACTCGCGACAAGAATTCTGCGAAGTGGGGACGCGTTCGCACGAATACCTGCGGAGACAAATATTTATTTATTTTACACTAGCGGCCCGTCCCGGCTTCGCACGGGTGGACATGAAAATATAGCCTATAGCCTATGTTACTCAGGGTGAATGTAGCTTTCTAATGGTGATTTTTTTTAGAGTTTATTCATTACAAACATACAAATCTTTCCTCTTCATAATATTAGTATAGATATAGACTATACCCGCGGCACACTATGATAGCGTTTTTGACATTTTCCAATAGTGTTATCCCCACACAATCTCATACACATCCCCCACCCCCACACCCACACAAACTCAATTATTCATGCATTTTTACTACTAAAACAAATTGTATAATGTTATATTCAGAATTGTTACACATATTATATACCTATTACATTTTATTTTATTTTGTAAAGTGGTCAACCCATAAAGAACACTGTCCTACAAGATACAGGTTTTCCTAGTTTGTAGGGCAGGGATCTTACCTGATTGTAAATAGCCATAATTACCTAACTATAGCTGATAAGATTTTGATGTAACTGTAGGCTAAGTTTCTGGTGAATAAATAATTTACTTACTTTACTTACTAACTTAGCGTTGTGACACATTTCAAATTATTAGCGATTAGGACTAGGTTATTATACATAATATAGTGGATATGGATAATATCTACATAAAGTAAATAATTTATCAAATTTTTCAATAAACATGACGTCTAGCCATTTTGTTTAATCGCTATTTGATCTTCTGTGTCATACATAAAAAAACAGTAGAAATAAATATAATTTGAATAATAGATTGATTGAATAATAGAACAAAAACGCCATCATAGCGAGCCGCACCTATAATGAACAATAACTTTCAAAATGTTGTGTAATTTATTACACTTGACTCGAAATTAGATACAGATTATTTTCTCTTGCCTATGGTTAATGAACTGTTAGGTCCGTATTACAGAACGTTCCTCAAGCTTTGATCAATGTTTAAAATTAGTTTTGTGTTGAGATTTTATTTTAGAACATTCCTCAAGCATAGATTCATTGATCACAGTTCAGCTGAGTTTAGCTTTATTTTATACTGTCACTCTGAGGAATTACCATTTATGCGAGCAATTAACGACCGCATACCGAAGGAGTTCATTTTTGACAAAAAATACAAGATCCAACTGTATGAGGACCATCTGTGCGAGGGTTTGAATCCCAGAGAACTTAGGATCTTTACAGATGGATCCAAAACGGAATCAGGTACAGGATGTGGGGTCTTTTCAGAAGACCTAAACATATTCATCTCTACGCCACTGGGTGTCTACAACACGGTATTTCAAGCTGAGTGTATGGGCATCTTACTGGCAACTGCACCAGTCATGGCACGGGAGGTAAAAGATCACTCTATTAGAATACTCTCCGACAGCATGGCGGTTCTACTGGCTCTCAACAGTTGTACTGTCAACTCTGGGCTCATCTACGAATGCCACCAGAAATTAAATCAGGTAGGCAGCTCCAACAATATAACCCTACAATGGATTAAAGGTCATAGTGGCTCTAGAGGTAATGACGCAACGGATGAACTCGCTAGGAGGGGATCGAGTACAGACGCGGTAGGACCTGAACCCATAATACCTCTCCCTTTCGGTCATTTACGTACTCTGGTAAGGAAACGCACTAGAGACAAACACAACTACTCCTGGATAAACCACGAGGTATGCAGACAGGCTAAGGAAGCACTCCCCGTCATCGACGGTAAGATCACCAAACAGCTCCTCCGGCTGTCAAAACAACACCTACGTACGGTGACAGCCGCCTACACCGGACACGGTTCATTTAACAAACACCTCTTTGTCATAGGTGTGACTGACAGTCCTCTGTGCAGAGCCTGCATGGAGACAGAGGAAACAGCGGCCCACGTGCTTCTCAACTGCCCGGAGGTCGCCTCATACAGGGCTAAGTACTTCGGAGATCCGGGTACTCTCCGAGAGACAGTCAGCAACATCAAGCGTCTGCTGGCCTTCCTCGAGGAGCTGGGGTGGCTCGAGTAAACAAGTTATTCCCACCCACACGCAAAATACACGCCGAGCGTGGAGTTGCGGAAAATGGCCCGTTATACCAATACCAATACCAATACTGTCACCTGTTTCGGTATTGGAGCAGAGATTTGATCTGTAATCACTCAAGTGTGGTCGAGACCACGCTTGAGTAGAGATTTCTTTTATTTCAGGTTAAATTCATGTGCTATGTTGTTGAATTGAAGTTTATAATTACCGTATTGGAATAAGACCGATGCTCAAGTAATGATTCTATCCTTAAGTAGTGATCAGTTGACTGAAGATCAAACTGTACTTGAGGAACGTTCTGTAATACGGGCCTAAGTGTATCAATCCAAACTTTACAATACTCACAGTATATCGGCAGTCTTGGAACAATACTGGGAAGTGGAAACTCGCGTCTGGGAGCTCTTGAAGCGAGCAGTGCACCAGCGTCTCGTCGAGGTCCAACACCTATGAAGAAAGATACTGTTATAATCATTGTCTTATGAAGTGAAAACAGCTTTCTTGTCTATTTGTGCTACCTGAGAGTCAAAATCAAAAGTTTTTATTCCGAAAGAAGCACTTACATGCACTTTCAAAACATTAATTAGGAAGGTAGTTGCATGGTTCTAAAAAGAAGCCGGCTCGGAAGATCGGCGACGGAACCTCCGCGGAAGATTTGGGACGCGGAACCACTTCGGAAGATCGGCGACGAAACCTCCGCGGAAGATTTGGGACGCGGAACCACTTCGGAAGATCGGCGACGGAACCTCCGCGGAAGATTTGGGACGCGGAACCACTTCGGAAGATCGGCGACGAAACCTCCGCGGAAGATTTGGGACGCGGAACCACTTCGGAAGATCGGCGACGAAACCTCCGCGGAAGATTTGGGACGCGGAACCACTTCGGAAGATCGGCGACGGAACCTCCGTGGAAGATTTGGGACGCGGAACCACTTCGGAACATCGACGACGTAACCTCCGCGGAAGATCGGCGACGTAACCTCCGCGGAAGATCGGCGACGGAACCACGGCGGAAGATCGGCGACGGAACCTCCGCGGAAGATCTGCGACGGAACCTCCGCGGAAGATCTGCGACGGAACCTCGGCGGAAGATCTGCGACGGAACCTCGGCAGAAGATCGGCGACGGAACCTCGGCAGAAGATCGGCGACGGAACCACGGTGGAAGATCGGCGACGGAACCTCCGCGGAAGATCGGCGACGTAACCTCCGCGGAAGATCGGCGACGGAACCTCGGCAGAAGATCGGCGACGGAACCACGGCGGAAGATCGGCGACGGAACCTCCGCGGAAGATCGGCGACGTAACCTCCGCGGAAGATCGGCGACGTTACCTCCGCGGAAGATCGGCGACGCGGAACCACTTCAGAAGAACGGCGATAGAATCTCCGCGACAGAACCTCCGCGGAAGATCGGCGACGGAACATTCGCGGAATTTTTTGTTACAGAAATATACTCACAAGACTGAAATCTGGACTGGTCCTGGTCTTGAGTGGCAGTGCGGGGTACCGCGCCCGCAATGCCCCCGTCGCTACTGTTTCCAATGGCGGTAGCTGCAACAACACAAACTGTGTCGGTAGGCAAAGATCGCAAATATGCAATTTAAAAAATTACTCCTAAAGCCTGTAAGGGACCATACCATACCATTGTTCCGCTACTTGATTCAGGATGATAATAACAACCTTAATTAATATTGCCTATTAGATTATATATCTATTATATTAGATTGCCTCGTTGGTCTAGTGGTTGCAAGCGCGACTGCTGCGCGTGGGGCCCTAGGTTCGATTCCCGGGTCGGGCAAAGTGTTATTAGGTTTTTTCATTAGGAAATTCTCAGTAGCAGCCCGGAGTCTGGATTTGTGCCTGGTTAATGGCAATAGGCTCGCCCACTTTTACATGGGACTATAACATAACTGGCGAAATGTGGGTGTGCTATACACCTATGCCTACCCCTTCGGGGAAATACTGGCGTGATGTTATGTTAATTAATATTTTACACTTTACGATTATCCAGAGTTTGTATTATCTAAATAAACTACCAACAAAATTAATACATACACTGACATATACTTGTCCCAATTTGTAGTAATACAACTTTAAGAGCGATGATACATTTAATTTTACCGATAAAAACGTCCCAATTGTGGGATTTTATCAGGATATTTTTTTTAGAATATGGATGTCTTTTATATATTTTTATAACGAATGGCGTGCGCGGGCGCTTATTTAAGCGACAATAACTTTTAAGACAATTGACTTGAGCTGTGATTCTTTTTAGGGTTCCGTACCCAAAGGACGCCAAACGGGACCCTATTACTCTCGCTACGCTGTCCGTCCGCCTGTCTGTCACAGGGCTGTATCTCTTGAACGGAAAGAGGTAGCCGGTTGAAATTTTCTCAGAATATCGTTGCTGTAAGGAATATCACGACAAATATTGAAAACAAAAAAAAAGTCTTAAACCAAAGGGGGTCCATACAACAAACCTCAAAAAACATGAATTTTTTTCAACGTCTTTGTTCCTGCTCTATCTTCAAAACAGTAATACATACCAGCGTCAAACTTGGTCAGATTATAGTGCATATTATGTAGTTTAGCAACAAATACTAAAAATAAGACAAACAGACATATGTGGTGGTACCTGCGTAAGAAAGAGGTGCATAAATTCATATTTCACACACTGTGCGTTGATGTCTTTTGATGAACCTCGTAAATTAAATCAGTTTCTATGGGGTATCAGGTCGATGTGTGGTACGGAACCCTTACTGCGCAAGTCCGACTCGCACTTGGCCGGTTTTATTAATAATGTGTAGCTCTCATCAAAAATAACAAAAAAATGCATAAAACTTAAGACTATTTTAAGAGATTACGTTGCGGGGTATAGCATACCCATGAAAATAAATAAATAAATATTTTTGGGACATTTTTACACAGCACCATCTAGTCTCAAACTAAGCAGAGCTTGTAATATGGGTACTAGATAATTGATAAAATACTTATATACTTTTTTTTGTAAATACTGTGCACGACAACACCGAAATAGCGTGTACATAATAGGCTTAAGGAGTAGAATAAGTTACACTGTAAAAATTATATTATTTCGTCTTTTGTCTTTTATTCCTCTTAATCGTATGACCTTATTGTCCTAGCCTTAAGTAGCTATAAGTATGTTGATTGCCACGTGCGTATTGTAATGATTATACTGTTTTATTTACTTTGTTTTCATTACCCTTAGTTGTAAGTTTCTTTTGTATAATTTCGTTATGGTCATGCCTATATTATGTAATAGGTGTGTATGTGTATGAATAGGTATATCATGGTATGTCATATGGTACATAGATGTTGCGCCTACGACGCTCGGAAAATGAATGGTCGCTCCGCTGCGACGCATTGACATATATTTATGACCTCGGTGTCAAGTGCGCACTGTTTTTATAGTGGCCGATAAAATGCTTCGGAGCGGAGTCTCTGAGGGTCGTAGAACCACCATGACTGTTCCATATTATTGGAATCTTATGGGACAATGTATGTAAATAATAATATTAACTTGATTATGTAAGAATAACTGTAAATTTGATTAATAAAGAAGAGGTGTGGGCGTGGCTTTATGAACAATAAGAAAATTAGATAAAAAAAATAGGATAGTGCGTCACCAATGGTGAGCATGGACGCGAGTTTGCATGTCCGCTGGCCCAAGAGTGATTTTGGGTCACTGGCCCGCGGACCGAACCCGCAGGTATAAAGATAGATGCACTAACTATTGTCAGTCAGGACTGCCGCGCGGTCCACAGTACGCACGCGTATTTTATATCGTTGTCGCTAAATTACGCTCGGACCGTTTCCTCGCCGATCCGTTGCCGCCGGAGTGTATTTATACACGCCGCACGGTCGCGGTAGGCCGCGCTACCATGGCGCCTTCGCCCGGTTCCCGGGGTCCCTCACAGGACGCGGGACCGAGCACAAAAGGCCCTTCTAAGGGCCAACAACCTCCACCTCCACCTGCGAAGCAGCAACAGCCGCTTCACAGAGCACTCTCCAACCCGGAGATTCGCGCCACCGACACCAGGGGCTCGTCTGCATCGGCCGTTCGTCACGCGGCGAGTGACGCAGCGGCCCTGCAGCGTGCCTCTGGTGCCGGCTCGGCGCCCAAGCAGCCACCACCCCCGCAGACAGCGGGCCGACGCGATCCGCGCCCTGGTGCTAGGATGAAGCCAACCACCACCGCTACGCCCGCGGACCCATCGTCAACATCGTCGCGTCATGCTGCTACTTCCGCTGCATCAACCGCGACGCCCCACACCACCTCTGCCCGCGCCCCGCCCCGCGCTGCTCCACCGACCCGCCCGTCGGTGTCGAGCGCGCCCGCGAGTGTCGCAAAAACAATAACATCGCGTGTTTCGCCAATCCGACCGACTGTGCTCAAGTCGGTCGCGAACATCGCGTCGCCTGCCCCACCCCGCGGTTCAGCACCGGCATCACCGGCATCCCGAGCGATGTATTCGTCGCTCGTGGGCTCGGATACATCGTTCGGCTCAAGCGAATCCGTCGCGAGTGCGCGCAGTGCATTGGATATGGATTGCAGTGCCAAGGATTGCAGTGTTCACAAGGATTGCAGTGTCTATAAGGATTGCAGTGCATTGGAAATTCCCAGGACTGCGCTGAGGAAGACCCGGCCCAGCCCCCAAGGACAGCAAAAGGCACCCTCGATGCCTGACCTGCAAAGTCAGGTCACTCCGGAAGCCCAGGTAGGTGCCATATCATTCGACCTGGAATTCGATTTTAACTTGCCCCGCCTAGCGCAGCGGCGTCAGCGCAGTCCTGATGACGACGCCGTGGAGGAGGCAAAACGGCCATGTGTACCCGCACCGCAGCCGCAGCGACCCGTACGCTTGCGTGCTGACAGCGACACCACGGCCCAGGTACCAAATACCCCCATTACTTTTTCCCAAGCTGCGCAAACACCGCGCAGCCCAAACACGGCGTCGTCAACAGCAGCCCCCACGCGCACCTCACCTCAACCAGGAGGAGGTGCTGCGAAAGGGAAGCCGGCGAAAAAGCTCCGCTTCCCGCCGCTGATAGTCGAGTCGATGCCCCAGTGGGCGCGCCACTTTAAGGCGCTAAAAGACAAGCTGGGCCGGGCACCAAGTGCGCGCCCATTTGGAAAGGGGGTGAAATTCACCCCCCAACATGAGACCGAGTTCCGTCTGGTACAGAGTTACCTGACGGAGCTCGAAAAAGAGGAGAATATAAGTTGGTTCTCCTACTCGCTACCAGCGGATAAAAGTGTGAAGGTGGCCATCAGGGGGCTGCCAGTAGACACTGCGCCGGAGGAAATAGAAGAGGAGCTTCGCGCGCTAGGATTTGAGCCGGAATTTGTTCGCCACATCAAGGCGAGACAAGGGCGACCCGGCTGCATATTCCACGCCACCCTCAAACGCACCTCAGACACTATACCGGGCATATTTCATGTCACTGAGATGATGTGTATGCCCGGCGTAAAAATCGAGGCCTGGCGTGGGAAAAAGGGCCCATCCCAGTGCCATAGATGCCAACAGTTTCGGCACTCGTCCGCTCAATGTCATCGCCCCCTCGCATGTGTGAAGTGTGGCGGGCCTCATTATGCTAGAGAGTGCACACGCCCAAAAGAAGAGCCTGCCACCTGCACAAACTGCGGGGGCCCTCACGCAGCCAATCACTCAAAATGCCCAGTTCTAATCAAAGAACTGAGGAACAAAAGAGCGGGCACCGTCGCCATCACCGGGGGGGACTCACGCCGGCCTCACACAGAGACCACCGAGAGGCTAAACCCCACCCCGGAAGGGGAACTACCATCAACTACCCTGATGGCGGCGGCAAATGGGCCCCAGGTGCGCGAAGCAGCCACCACCTCTTCCGGGCGGAGGAAGAAACGTGGCGGCAAACGCAAAAAACAACAAGATCCCCAAACAAACGTAAACATCGCCGGTAATCGTACTGAAAACGATACCGGCGATAAAATGCGCATGCCACGCCACTCTGCCGCCGCGGCAGAAAACGAAACTAAGGCCGGCCAATCCCAACCGCCGACTAACCGCAGCCACCTGTTGCGCGGACACGCCGACCAATCAGCGCCCGCGCAACAGAGGGGTAAGGAACGCCCACCGCAAATCGGCACCCACGGTGCCCATGGCGCCATGGGGGCCCACGGCACCCAAACAAACACAAATTTAGCTCCAGAGGATCGCAAAACCGATGTAAACAAACACGATAACACGCGAAAAGCGACCTCTGGAGCACATAGAAGTTTCAAACCGATGCGAGGCAATGCGGCGTCGGCGGAGGCACCCCGGGAGGTACGTCATACCCAGACCCAGGGTGCCGCTGATGATGTCCAACGCCATCCAAGCGTCAACACCAACTCGGACATTATCGAGGTCGCCATACGGGTCTTGCAGGACGTACTTTACGCCCTGCGCAGGGGAGAAGACCCAGTACGTGCGGTCCTCAACGGCATGGCCACCCTGATCGGCCAGTACACACCAGCGCAATGACCCAGTCGTTGAGGATCCTACACTGGAACGCCGGCGGCCTCAGGGATAAGGTCGCCCTCCTCCGCCCACTCCTGCAGGAACAGAACATCGACGTGGCGCTTATAAGCGAGACGAAACTGGGACCTGCAATCCCACTACGATTCCCAGGATATCTCGTCTATAGGAAGGACGAGCAAACGGCCACACATTCATACCGCGGTCTGGCGGTCATAGTGAAGAGAAGAGTCGTCCACCAGGAGCTACCACTGCCTCAGCTCAACAGCATGTACGCGCTGGGTGTGCAACTCCACGTCGCCGGCCAGGACCTGTGCGTGTACGCGGCCTACAAGCCGCCACAAAACAGACTGGAAATTGCCGACGTACACGCACTGCTAGCAGCGCCCCATCCCACCATCATCGCCGGTGACTGGAACTGTAAGCATCCAGCGTGGAACTCACACGCTACAAATAGTGACGGGAGACGACTCTTCAATGACGCGGAAAACCGCGGCTACGAAGTGTCCGGGCCCGAGATGCCAACCAGGTACCCAACCATCACTCGACACTCACCGGATGTCCTGGACATTGTCGTCCACCGCGGCCTGACCTGCCAGATCGCGCAAGAGACGCTGGATGACGAGTTACTGTCTGACCATCAGCCGGTACTCGTCACCCTCACAGGACACACCACCCGTTATGCTCGTCCCGCGCCACGTCGCCGCACGGACTGGACAGCCTTTGCGGCGAAGATGGAGACCACCACGCCCACTCGGCCTATTACCGATGCCGCTGATGTCGATGAGCTGGCGAACGAGCTCACCGTCAGCATGCAATGTGCCCTCCAAGCGGCAACTGACCCAGCACCAGCACCACAGGGGCGTTACTCGACGCTCCCCGCACACCTCAAGCGCATGATTGTCGCGAAGAGGGAGCTGCGCAGACGGTGGCAAACCATTAGAGACCCAGTACTGAAAACCCAGCTCAACCGACTCACGGAAAAGGTAAAGGCCGAATTAAAGGACCATACCACCGAGAGCTGGGAGAACTACATAGAAGCCGACTGCGACTGGACGTCGGTCCACCGAGTGTGCCGACGCCTCAAGAACACCCCAGCTCCGGTGAGACCGCTGCTTAACAGCGACGGGGCGTTAAGATACACTGCAGCAGACCGGGCAGAGATCTTCGCCTCTCACTTGGAGCGTCAATTCACGCCGAACCCGACAAACGACGAAGAACACGTCGCAGCAGTCGAGAAACACCTTGGAGAGTACTTCAACACGCCGATAGCCCCCGAGGAAGACCCAATTTTCATTTCCCCGGGCCAAGTACGACGCGCGATTCTCCGCACTAAGCCAAAGAAGGCCCCCGGTGTGGATGAGATCACAAACGCCGCGCTGCGCCATTTGCCGCCACGATCAGTGGCTGCACTAGCGCGGCTATACACAGGAATTCTCCGCACCGGGACTTTTCCACAGACATGGAAGGTGGGGAGAGTCGTGATGATCCCAAAGCCCGGGAAAAATCCCAGGAAGCCGGAGGGCTATCGGCCGATCACCCTCCTACCGACCACCTCCAAGGTGTTCGAAATGCTCCTGCTGCGATATATGACACCGCACGTGACACCAAGACCGGAACAATTCGGGTTCCGCGCTGAACACAGCACGACGCTCCAGCTGTCGAGGGTACTGCACCTTCTGACAGCGGCCATCAATAAACGGGAATACGCAGCTGCAGTATTCCTCGACATGGAGAAGGCGTTTGATAGAGTCTGGCACACCGGTCTGCTCTACAAACTGTCACTATCGTCGACGCCCCGCCGCATTGTGCGGGTGGTCTCCCAATTTCTACAGGACCGAACCATTAAGGTTGCGGTGGAGGGCCAGCTCTCCGGCGCTCGCCCCGTCGCCGCCGGGGTACCGCAGGGGAGCTGTATCTCGCCTGTGTTATACTCCGTCTATACCGACGACATTCCCGCCACGCACACTTCGACACTCGCGCTGTATGCTGATGACGCCGCGTACATTACGACGTCATTAAACGCCGACCACGCGGCGATCAAAATGCAGCGCGCCCTGGACGACCTTCCCGACTGGCTCAGCAAGTGGAGACTGTCGGTAAACGTGGGTAAGACACAGGCGATGATTGTAACGGCAAGGAGCCGCTCTTACCCACCCAACCTTAAATTCCAGGACGCCGACATCGAGTGGACCCTCACGGCTAAGTACCTGGGGGTCACGCTCGATAGCCGGCTTACAATGGGCCAACACGTCCGCAATGTTGTCGCGCGGGTGCGATCCACCCGCCACCTGCTTCGCCCCGTGCTCTCATCGCGCCTCCCGCTGCGAGTCAAGCTGGGGGTGTACAAGACATACATCCGCCCCCAGCTCACCTACGCCGCGCCAGCATGGCTCGCCCTCACGTGCGAGACACATCGAAAAAAGCTCCGGGCGCAGCAAAATTTAGTGCTGCGCCGTATTACTAATGCTCCTCGCCACGTGAGGAACCTTGTGCTCCACAGGGACCTGCGCGTCGAGAGCATAGACGACTTCGCCGTGAAAATGGCGGAGAGGATGTTCGCGCGTGCCGACGCATCCGCCTGGGTCCATATCAAGGGCCTGGCGCCGTGGCACGCGCGCCCCCCTGACGCCAAGCGCTTCCCGCGCGACCTGATTGCGGACGTGACCGCCCCACCACCGGACTGACGCCTGAGCAGACCATAAATCACGTTACACGTGGTCTGCTCACACAAAATGACTCCACAACGATACTCGCACCCACTACGCATATTGCTACTAAGTTCTTAGGCGCAAATATGCGTAGCACACACACGCATTCACTTTACACGCTAAAGTAAATACTGACGTACGCCGATTACGTCTCACGGGCGGGTGAGCGTATGATAGTGTATACTCACAGAGCGACGTACCCACACCTCAATGTCGCTCACACACACATATTCGTCCCGTGACTCGGAACGCGATCGGCTAGCTCTGAGAACGCTGTGAGTCACGGGACAATCACTATCTGTAGGCAGGCGCCAAACAAAGCCGCTGCCCTTGTAGCTGATCGTCCCTCGCCGGGCCTCCCTCAGGTAACTGGGGGTCTCACCTAGCGGGGGACTGGTCGCTCGGGCAGCGTGAAACACTTCAGGCGCCCCCACAGACACAAAACAATAACACATGCTGCCGCGGAGAAATCCCGCGGCCATAGGGACCATTTTTAATCCGGCCCGCCAGCCATAAAGGGTAAATTACCCAACCTAACTACCGGCCCATATTTTTATGGGCCGCGACCCCGCAACCTCGGGAAAGGGGGCCCTAACCCCCGAGCCCGATTCCTCGCGCCCCTTGCGGGGCGACGAGAAGTACACCGAGCTTGTCAGTCAGTCAGGACTGCTCGTGGCCGCCACGGACAGTCGTGTTGTGCGCTCGCTCTCGACTACACGTATTTCCGCACGGACCGTCGGCGCTCGCGCGAGCGCCACCGTATCTGCCCGGTGTGACGTCACACCGAAGCGGTCGCGGACGGTGGCTACGCACCCAAGATGCCCAAGAAGGGAGGGCGAAGCCCCCCACGGAGTCCGGACCCCCCGGACCCCCCCGTTCACCCCACGAGGAGTATGCCGAGGACGGACCGGATGGCGACGGAACCGGAAATCCGGTACCACCGAACATCCGGTCCTGACCCGACACTCTACGATGCCCCGAGGGTGCAGGCAGCTGCACCAGCACCAGCGGCGCCCGCGCCGTTGGCTAAGACACCGCGTCAACACGCGGCGCCCCACCACCCATCTACTTCTCGCTCGGTGCCAACACAGGCACCGACACACACCGCGACTGCCGCGCGCCGCGTAACCTCGGCTTGCCCGCCCGCGCCCGCGTCCCGCGCACCCACCCGCGTATCTCCACCGGCGACCCGTGCGCCGGTGTCGAGCTCGGCAAGACCGACGCGACCTACAGGACCAGACCCCACTCCGCAGGTACGAATACCTGCGTCGAGTAAACCGGCTACGACAAGGACTCCAACCACCAGGACTCCACCTAACAAGACGCCCACCTCGGAGAAGACCACGCGGCTGAAGCAAACACCGGCCGGAGCAAGCATGCCCGCCGCATACGCATCACCCGCACCACCCCGCAGTTCAGCCCGTGACTCACCGGCGATGCGGTCGGCGTGTTCATCCCGTGTGGGATCGGACGCGTCCCTATCGTCGACGGGATCGTATGGCCTATGCGCCGTACCTTACGTCACGCCCATACGCGCAACGGCGGATCCCACAGGGGAACCACTGTTTGCGTCCAGCTCGCTGCCTGAGCTGCCGCTGCCACGACAGGGCTTGGAAGAGCCGCTGCCGCCAACAACATCCACCGACACGCTGGGCTCGGAACAGAGAGCCCAGCGCAGACCCAGAAGCCCTGAAGAGGACGCCGCTGATGAAGCAAAGCGGCCCTGCACCTCATCCTCGCAGCCGCAGCGTGACCCGCGCAGGCAGCGACAAATGCAGACAACCACGCAAACAACGCCGACCGCATCCTTCTCCGAAGTGGCAATGCGGACGCCGCCTCCTGCTGCCGCAGCCCCCGTGCAGCCCACTGCCGTGCCCAGTGGTAGCGCACAACCAGCTGCGGGAATACCATACAAGAAGCTGCGCTACCCGCCACTGGTGGTAGAACACCTGCCAAACTGGGCACAGCATTTCAAGGCCATCCGGGACAAGCTGGGCCGCCCACCAAGCGCGCGGCCATACCAGAAAGGTATACGCTTTGTCCCGGAATCCGAAGAAGAGTTCCGTCTGGTGCAGCGGTACCTGACCGACCTAGAGACACGCGAGAACATAGCGTGGTTCTCGTACTCGCTCCCAGCGGAGCTGAGCCTGAAGGTGGCCATCACGGGGCTGCCAGCGGACACGGCGCCGCAAGACATCGAAGATGAACTCCGCGCGCTAGGTTTCGAGCCGGAGTACGTGCGCCATATAAAGGCGCGCCAAGGAAGACCCGGCTGCGTTTTCCACGCCATGATCCGGAAGACTCCAAACTTCCGGGAGATCTATGGCATCACCATGTTCATGAACATGCGTGGTGTCAGGATCGAGTCATGGCGTGGAAAACGCGGGCCAGCACAGTGCCACAGATGCCAGCTGTTTAGACACAGCTCGCATCTGTGCCATCGCCCGCTCGCTTGCGTGCGGTGCGGCGAGGAACATCCCGCCAAAGAATGCCCACGCCCTCTCTCTGAGCCGCCCACCTGCGCAAATTGCGCGGGCCCACACCCGGCGAACCACTACAAGTGCCCCATCTATCAGAGAGAGGCACGAAATAGGCGAGCGGGCACCGTCGCCAAAACGGCAGAGTACCGACCTCGCACGCAGGTCACCGAAAGGTCTCTCGCCCAACCCTGCGCAGACGAGGCGCGGAACGCGTCGCTAATGGCGACGGCGAATGCCCCGACAGCGCGCGGAGCGACCCCAGACCCCCAGAAGCGGAGGAAAAGGAAGCGCGGAGGAAAGAAGCGTAACGCTCGCCCCGCAGCTTCCGAGGCTGGAACGCAAGGAATGCACCCAGCCCAGGCCGACCTTGCCCCACCTCCCCCGCCGACCAAGATGTTCACCACCACCACTGTCTTCACCGCAACCTCCACCGTGAAAGGGGGCGCCGCGAGGACAGATAGGGCATCAAAAGCCACCGCGAACGCCCCCAAAGCGCCACGCACCGAAACTGCAGCCTACGCACCGCGCCAGCAGCAACACAGTGGTGGAGCAGCACCGGCGGGGCAAAGAGCACCATCAACACCCGGGGAGTACAGAAAGCACATCCTCGGGGCCGCTATCCGGGTCCTACAGGACGTTCTAAACGCCCTGATGGCAGAACAGGACCCGGTACCTGTCATTCTCGCCGGCATGGCCTCGCTGTTCACAGCCGGCTAAGCCGCCGAGAATGCACAGCACAGCAACCGCGGCACAGCAAGGTCGCCCCCCTCCGCTTCCACCTACCGGATTGACACCTGAGTAAGTCAAAACATGGCCTACACTTGACTTATTCAAACACAGAGCACTCCACACACATAACTTGCACCCCAGTGCGCGACGTGTGCTAAGTTAATATAGGCACGGAGCGCACTATATACAGACACACATAACTTTACATGCATCTTTACTCTCACGTAGAATGCGCGGGCGCGCATTCGTACGTAAACATTGGGCGGTGTACTCACAATACAAACCGTCCAAACACACACCACGGCCTCTTAGCTGTAACGTGATTGGCTAGTCCAATTGCGCTATAGCGGAGGCCAGCATTCTCCTGTAGAGGGCGCTTAAGTCGACGCCTATGTCGCTGGTCGACCTCTGCTGGGCCTCCCCCGGGCAACCGGGGGTCTCACCCGGTAGGGTCTGACCGCCTAGGCGTCGTGAAGAAGCGCTCCCGTGAAAACGACGAGCGCGGCGCTCCTACAGGAACACGCATAGCAACCATTCACACAGCTGTGTGCCCGCCAGCCTATCGGTAGGCGGCACACAGCTGCTAGGATTAGGGAAAATTCCCAAGACAAGGACACGCCCGTTTTTACGGGCGGAGATTAGATACCTCGAGAAAGGGGGTCCAACCCCCGAGCTCGATTCCTCGCGCCCCCTGGCGGGGGCGCCGAGAAGACTACGACTGGTTGTCAGTCAGTCGTAATCCAGTATACAGTCTTCAAGAAATCTCTCTAAGGAAAAGTTCTGCCCTAAATGCCCTAGGCAGCCGAGCTAGTACTAAGCCGTGTAAGTGGTGCTCACACCTCGCTATTGTTGTTGTCTATATGTAAAGTCGTGTTATTATTGCGCCGCAACATCCCCCGCAACCTCCACTATCCCAGCGAGTGCTGGCGTAAGCATCACCGTCTTGCGTTCCATGAGCTCCAGAACCAGCGAGCTCTCCTGAATATCGAACAAATACATACTTGTAATACATAAGAAACACCCAGACCAACAGAAACACTTATGTTCATCACACAAATATTTGTGTTCTGTGGGAAACGAACCCACGACCTCGTGATCAACAGTCCAACACTCGAACCACTAGACCACATACGTCGTCAAAGAAAAAAAAAACATATAAGAAAATTCTTACCTGTTTTATAAACAAGTAGGGATCGAAGGCATCGACCCAGGACGATATCTGTTCACAATCCACGCGATTGCTGCACGAAGAAATCACGTCGGCAGCTTCCTCCTAAGATAATACAATGGTAGTGGATATAAGGTTCACTTTTGATTGTGGGATTTGACGGCAGCGTTCTCTGAGTATTTAACCAACCAACTGCGATCGCCAAGCGTGGCGCTTATGGCTATGTTCAGCAGTTTGGCTCCCAAGGCTCCCATGTCGAATTATGTCCATATCTTGCTGATTTTAAGTCGGATAAAAATATAAAAAAAGTATTGGACAATTAATGGAAACGTGTTCTATAACTCATACTGAACCACCAAAAAAAAATTGCGCACTAGTTAATTTTTTTTCCTGTATACTGACCTCTATGTCAGCCGATGACTGCTCTTCGTGGCACGAAAGCGCAGCTTCATCAGCTGTGATATCTGTCCCGTTCTGTTGATAAAACCATCAAAATAGCAATTAAGTACTCCATGGCATAATTCCAAGCAGTTTGATATTTTATTAGAGATGAAATGCATAGCTGTTTAGCCGACAAAGTTTTTTAAGCTATTGCATAGCTTCTATCGCGGTCCTTGAGCGTGGAGACCGAATTCAGAAATTCCGTATCGAAAATAACCTAACACCCCCCACTCCGACCGGCACAGCGGTGATACTTTATAGTTTTGCCATCTATCGATGAATAGCAGAACTTTTAATGACTTTTTGAAATATCACGCTTGTCTCTTTAGTTCTGCAAATCGCCTCTAGGTGGCATTGGTTGTATCGGCGTTACTGCGCATGCGTAATCCCCCTCTTCGCCCCGCAATCTGGTGACTCATGCCTGCTTAGAGTTTCAGCGTTAGGGCACCTCCTCTTTGTATTTACATAAAAAATGCTATGCAATAGCTTTACCGCGGCAGTCTCCGAGTGCCACACGCCTTTTTTTTTTTCAGAAAACGTCTGAAATAAACACACTTACCCATCCGGTCGCCTCCGCAGCCAAGCTCTGACTGATCTCCGCCAAGAACCCTGAGCTCGGACTCCTTGCCGACAAAGCCTCAAGACTCTCTATAGCGGTGCCTTGTGTGTCGCAAGTTGATGATATCTCGCATTCAGAGTCGCGGACGTAGCTGTCCTGCTCTAGCATCGTTACGAAGTCCGGCTGAGAGATGAAAAAAGATGAGATGGAGAATAGTTAGTTATGAGAAAATTACATAAGGAGATGACGTTTAGTAATCGTGAGTTGACGAAGAATTTGAGAAGTTGTCATCATCATCATTTCAGCCGAAAGACGTCCACTGCTCGACATAGGCCTCAAAAGGGGAGGGAGTTATCTTGTAACGGCCAAAATTAATATCCAATCTATCCACTATATGGCCTACTAGAGATAGGAATTTGACATATTTATATAGAAAGAAAGAAAGAAATAATTTATTTGCCACAAACTAGAGACACAAAATAATAAATAAAAAGTGTAGATTTACATAACATTGTGTGCCCCATTAATTTATATCTCTAGTAGGGTAAATCGTAGATAGATTGGATATTAATTTTGACCGTAAGTAGTAGTAGTATGGTTCTTGTAAGATTTATGTGCAGCCTGATTTTTTGGGTCCGGTGATTGCACAATCAAATCAATCTAGTTTGCTTAACAATTTCAAATAAACAAATTGCAATTTTTTTATCAGTTATTTACAATCAAAATGTACGGTCAGCAACATAAGTCAATGGTTATTTCGAAATTTAAATTAATTAATATCATAGAAACCAATAAATATTATTCTCTACTTTTTGAAGAATTTGTTACAAAAAAATGTACCAAGTTTTTATTCATAAATCACTTTTATAACTTTAGACCAGCTATACTCAACCTGCGGCCCGCGGGCCGCATGTGGCCCGCCGGGCCTTTTTTATTGGCCCATCTTAAGTTACAAATTTATTGTAAACCATTTTAAATTTCGCACCCATCAGAGAATGGGTGTTTCAGAACGGGAATGTGAGCCGAGTGCTATCAGCGATTTTTCGTTCCCCAAAAATATAAAAGCCTCCAAAGATTTGCCCAAATCCTACTAACATTCTTTGGGTCTACGTATGTGTGCGAATCATCTTTTTCAAAAATGAAATACACAAAGAACGTTTACAGAAACAAACTTATATGTTATAAGGATAGCATGTAGCGACAAGCCAGATCTTGATGAAGTTTTGAAAAAGTGTTCATAGTATCAAAAACCGCATTAAAACATATAAACATCTTTGGTTAAACTTCTTTTTTCATTAATAAAGTAAGTACATTGTTAACTTGGAATTACGTTTTAATTTACCTAAATAATTTTTGCTTGCGGCCCTCGACACCATGACTGAAACGTGTTTGTGGCCCCTATAAAAAAAAGGTTGAGTATTGCTGCTTTAGACAGTGTTAACCTACTTTCATTGCTGACGGTACCATTGTGATTGTATTATATTCATTAATTATAAAGTCTTACCTGCACATATTTCTCCCCATTAGTTAGAAAGTCAGTACAATTATCCAAATCATCTGTCGTAGAAGTGGGTTGATACATCTCAAGATCATTGCTCGACTTCCTACGCTTCATAACCCTCTTCTCCATCGAATTAGTTCTCGAAGTCTTCTCTTCTGCCTTCTCTGTAGTCATAACCCTCGCTGCCTTGTCCGCTAAGAAGTTTATATCTTCTTCCGTAGCCGGTATATCCTCGTTTATCAGTCTAGCACACTCTGCTATAGCCATGAAGTCGTTAAGACAGTCGTTTGGTAGGCAGAGTTCAGATGATTCTACATGGGCATCCGAATCAGATTCCTCGGACTTCTGTGTTGGGAAATCTACAAATGTTGTTGTATGGGCTTCGTACATAGTCACATCGTTATCCTCAGGGTAGCAATTCGTTTCTGGTACAACTGGAGCCTTCTTAGTCCTCTTCTTTGAACTTTCATTGGTAGAACTCACTGAGGATTTAGTTATTTTGGGTGTTATTATCCCTATTTGACGAACTTTTCGTATCGGAGAGCTGTTTAGTGAGGCTGACTTGTCCGTCTTGTCCATACGCCTCGTTTTGCGAGGAGAACTGATGGCTGAAGATATTACTTCAGTCTTCTTAAGCTCTCTGTTCAACGAACTATGTCTTAGTTGAACGCTCTTCGTTGTACGGACCTCCTTGGTCTTCGATGACGTAGTAAACTTGTCATTCTGCAGCTTCACTTTCACAGCAGTTGAAGATGATACTGGATCTTTAGTGGTGGAACTCCGTACAACGGTTTGAAAGATTGGTTTCTTTGTGCAACTATCATCCTTGTGCTTAGCCTTTTTGTGCGTAGTTTCCAAAGGTTTCTCCATGCTTAACTTGGTTCTTATGGGACGAGTTTTTAAATTCTTCTGTGAACGTGTGATGCAGAATTGTGGTGTCTCAGACACAACATTTTTCACTTCCCGCTTTAGGATACTCTTCCAAGCGTTTGGTGGCTTAGTTAGAGGCTTAACAGACTTCTTCTTGAGCTTTGTAACCTTTGAACTCCTTTTACTTGAGAGCGGGCGCTCCCTCTTCCTACTTCTTAACCGCATCGCAAGATTAGAGGACAACTTAACCTGCAAAACAACAGGAACTGTGAGAAATATGATTGGTGTTGTCAAAAAAATCATTGATTTATTTGATTTTCTTCACTTTTTATTTGACTTTGAAGGATTTAAGCTTGATTTTTATTAATTACATTCTCATAACTGACAATATTCCAAATATTGTCTACAAAATCCCAATGGTTCCTAAGAAAGAACGAAATAAGTAAAAAAACATATTTTTTTTCTCCATAACTAGTTATCATTAAATTTGTTAAATGGTTGTCATAAATGTTAATCTACTGACATAGAATCTTCCATATTTATGACAAGAATTACCGAGTCAAAAAAATAAAAACTAAACTTGAAGAAGACCTATCTACTACTCCTCATTTACTTAACTTTTACTTATTCACTTAATATAAATATTTTCACGAAAAGTTTTACCAGTATGCAACTTTGTAAGAATTAAAAAAAAACATAACTAAATCTTAGTATGACAGTATTAATTAAGTACAGAAATGTAGGAAACAGTTCATTCAAACTTCTAAGACTTTTTAGTGGTCTATTAATCAGTTCCGAAAAGTAAATTCAACATCTAATTGAAGCATCTCTTAACTCGTTTTTCTAGACTATTTGTAGTTTGCTATTGCCATTTTATTCAATATTCAGTAGAAAATAAAAACTGTATAATTTTTAACTATGAAAAATGGAATTGAAATTGAATTGAACATTGATTTAAATAAATCAATGAAATTTTATGGAAAAAAATCAAGTTTGATTTAAATCACTGATTTTTATAAAAAAATCAACCCTGCTACGCACACAAGAGCGCGTGTTTATACGCATTACAACTACAAGTATGGCTCACCCTCTTTCGTAAGATAAAACAACTGTAACATACTACCTGTTTGCTACGAGAATGCTGTGGTTGACTGTTAAAATATGACATCATAAGTCACTTTACAGTGTTGCTATTGGTCAGTATTGGTACTAGCCGGGCCTGACTTGAGGTGCGGTACGAGGCAGCGGGAAGGGAAAATGGCATTCTGGCATCAGACAGGTTGTAGCTTAATTTCATCTACTCCTTACATATGACAGGGTGGTAAAAATAAATATTTTTCAATTTAATACGAAAATGCAAAAAACAGTGACCTTGAAAACCCTATAAATCATTTTGACAAATTGTATTAATATTAACCATTGTTGCTGTTTTGTCGAAATGAACTGCGCCTGCCGAGAGTTCAACGATCGTAGCAATGCATGTGTCCATAGAAAAAATCGGATCTTTGCGAAAATCCTAGAAGGATTGCATGGGATACTTTATTTTTTTTGGACATTTTTGCACAGCACCATCTAGTCTCAAACTTGTAAATAAATACTTATAATACATAAGTAACACCCAGACCAATACAAACACTTATGCTCTTCACACAAATATTTGTGTCCTGTGGGAATCGAACCCACAACCTCGTGATCAGCAGTCCGACACTCGAACCACCAGACCACAGACGTCGTCCAATTGAAATCTATGAAAAATGTTCGTTATAATCTGAGCTATTTTTAGGACCATTGCGAAAATCTGGCTAATCTTAGGTTAGTCATGAACAACCACTCACGTAATGAGCGCTGATACGGATGGTTGAATTAATACTGTGTTTTTTAATATTACATTAATTTTGGGTTACCACATTTTGTTATCCGAGAGCAGACATGTGTCACATCACAAGATAATTCTAGCACAAGTAAAACACAAGCATTACTACTTGTATGAGTATAAGTATTATGGAAACCACACTAGCAGCTTGGTAAGCTGATGCATGTGTCTTGCGATTTGGTTTTTTTGTCGATCTGTTCTTGAAGCAGCTTAGTTTATATGTTTGATGACCATTGTTGTTAAAATGGTTAGATTTTTTAAGCATTATTGCCCGTACGCAAAATACACGCTTGGACGTGGTGTTGCGGAAACCAGCCCGTTATACTATACTAAGCATTATTGCAACATCAATGCCTCAATTGATTATTTTGTTAAACTAGCTCCACTTGTTCCACTCCATCCACAGAGAAAAAGATTGAAAGGTTTTTCTTGGTTAAAACGACTATTTCTTCAATCATTTTAAACAAAAAATATTGAAATATAAAGTGTGAGTCTCCTTAAAAAGCAACTCCTCATAAAAAAAATGGATTTTACACAAACTTTTTTTTCTTAAGATCGCAATGCCCACCCACACGCAAAATACATGGGCTGGAGTTGTGGAAAATGGCTGATATACCAATACCAAGCAAGACATCAATTAAAATAATACAATAGTTAAACAATGGACGTCATCTTTAAAAGGTGGTTTTAGGCATACAATATGAACAATACTCAATTTTGAGTGTTTATAGGACCAAATTACTTTTGACAATCGTTTTTGTAATGTACAATACAAGTTTTACCAATATTTGCTGATGCACAATATTTATTCTGCAGTATAGTATAACGGACTGGATTCCGCGACTCCATGTCTAAGTGTGTATTTTGCGTACAGGTGGGAACTACTACTCGATCCACTCCAACTCCTCAAAAAAGGCCAGCAACACCTATTCTGCAGTATTTTAAACTCTGTTTTTTCTAGTAAACAATCTTGGCATGTTTTTTTAATGTTGATTTTTAAATAACTTCTGATAAAATAAAATTACTAGTTTTGCACATAAAATGAGGAAAAAAAATGTTATTTAGTGTGTAATATTGTAAATACAATGTCTTTTAATAATTATTAATGATGAATTAGAATAAAAAGACGCCAAGATTGTTTACTAAATAAGACAAGTAAGAAAAAACAAAGTTTAGATTGAAGAACGATAAAAATAATTACAAGGAAGGATTCTAAGTTACCATGGTTTCAAGAGCAGAACTATTTAAATGCTATGTTTAATACAAAATTAAAGCCCTTCGAAAATAGATAAAAGCGTCAATCTTCACTGTAAATAATACAAAACATGACAACAAATTATTTGTTTACATTTTTCTGTCAATATAAACTGTGACATTATTTTGTATGGAAATAAAACTGACTTAATTTTTTTCTAAGCGTAATCAATTTGCGTAATTATAATTTTAACGGTAAATTAAAGACTTAAGTAGGTAGTTATTGTAACATTACAAAAATTACCTAATTCAGGAAATATGTACTTACATGAACCTAATTTTTAGAAAGTAACTCCTATTTCATTTGCTGTACGTAATACATAACCGGAAATTTAATTATAACAGCAGTTCGATCTGATGCACATCACGGGTTAAAATAATCTCTTTGTTTTAATTTATATTTTTTTTTATTCCCGGAGCAAAATATCGGCGCAGGGATACTTCGCGCCTTTTTCGAAATCCACTTTTCACCACATTACACTAATAGTTTCCAGTCAAATCACAATAAAAACACTTCATAGTTAATGTATACGGTATTTAAAATAAGTTTACTCACTAAACGAATACTAAAACGTGAACATTTGTAACGCGAAAGTAAAAAAGCGGTACAGGCACATTATTGATTTTTTGGCAGCCTGACGCATACGATTCCCACTGCTGCGATATGTTTTATTCACCCGGTTCACCGGCGAAATAGTTCAATAGCGGAAATATAGAGAATATTAACACGTAACTAGTAATTACATGATAACTTTTATTGTAGAACACAAAAGCCAAACAAATGTCAAAATGGCGGCGTTTCTTTTTTTTAATTATTATAATTTTTGTGTAGATGGCGCCATGGCCGCGCGCATGCGTTTTGAGACGTTCGAAAAGTCGATACCGAATGAAATAGGCTGGCCACAAACGTCAAGTTTACGCGTCAGGCAGGTTCCCCGTTACCGTTATCGAATCAGAGCACCCGAAGGTGTCAACTCCATACGACAGAACAGTTGGACACAGACGCACGATTTAAGTTATAAATCAAATCATTTTATTTCAGGCAAAGTCACCAATAGTTAGAAGTTAGTTAGTTAAGTACAGTCTTTTATTTTAAATTAATACTAACAAGAACATCAAATACGTAATTAGAATAGCATAAATAATTTTAAAAATACATTATTATTCAATTAAATTAAATGTATACTCTCTAATGCTATACATTTTCTATGTAGTGGCCTCAGATCAATAAAAAAAGGCATTTTTTTATTTGTGAGGTTTCCGTGTTTATGGAACTCTGCTCATAAAAACCATCACAATTTTTATTTAAAAGATCACATGATACATGTCCATAGTCAATTCTTGACCTAGTCTTGGCTCTGGCACACCACTGCAATCAGGTGCCCCTCATCCGATCGGGTAACCGATTTGGAGAATCGGATGAAATCGATCTGCAGGTATCTGACATGATTGTGTGGCCAGCCTTACTGAGCGACGAAGCATGATGATGGGAGGTGGGTATATTTTATTTTATTAGAATTATTTCCTGTGTATTTAGATTAAAAATCAATGTTTATACATAGGGTAGTGGAACCAATAAATGAACAATTAAGAGAAACAAACAAATCAAATCGAATATTAATCATGGCTATTTTAGTTTTTGCAAGAGACGGCAGCATTGGCGACTCAGATAGTGTTGTTAGTAGCCGCCGCTAGATGGCGCTATAAAGTGCCAAATGCAATAGACGGTAGCATTGGCGACTCAGAGAGTATTGCTACTAGCCGCTAGATGGCGCTGTTCAGCGGCAAATTTAAGAAGTTTGTCATTTTAATATAACACAAAGTTACTTTTTGTAATTTTTTTAAATAGAAAGTAGCTAAAGGAGCATTATTTGCTATGATCATTTTTCTCTAAGGTCAATGACCTTTGAACTAGGACGTTTTAAGTATTTTTCAGTTTTCTCTCTATAACTCAAAAATTTATTATCAAATTATACTCGAAATAATTTTAAAAGAGAGTTTTTACAAAGGTCTATCAATGTGGAAGATTATAAGTTTCTACGTTGCATAGTTTAGAAATGGCTGGGGGGGGTCACATTGCAAGCCACTTTGGTGGGCTATATTTCGCAGATGGTACACCTGATAAAAAAGTTATGTATGAAACATTACCTTCATTTTAGTAGACCTATTCAATGATACCCCACACAAGGGGGTGCAGCGAAAAAAAAATTCCATCCCCGTTTCACATGTATGGGCGCCACCCCTAAAATACGCAATCACGATTTTTTTATTCATTTAAAATTGAGATCTATATCTAGACTATTTTTTAGCAAAATTTCATTTACTTATGTTTATAACTGTAGAAGTTATTAAGCTGTAAAGGATTAGGACAGACGGACAGACGGACGGACTAAAAACAGAGATTAGATATTTTGTTTTAGATTATTATTTCAAGGAGTTTCTCGAAAATCATTTAATTAATAACTTCTTAGGTTTTCGCGATCACTAAACATTATAAAAACCGGCCAAGAGCATGTCGGGCCATGCTCAGTATTATAGGGTTCCTTAAGCAGGTGTAATTACACACGAATCAAATCGAATATTAATCATGGCTATGCTTTTTTAGTTTTTGCGGCTTACGATGCTCTAATAAGAAAATCGTCGTCAGCAATCCTTTTCACAAATTATGTGATTAGTTGGTCAGTCAAAACGACTGGAAATGATTATTGTATTGCGAATTGCAAACCACCGCATTAGCACGATATTTTTAGCGAGTAAAACATAAATACGAAGCTTTAGCATGCATTGCTTTGTGACAATCGTTACGATAGACGCAGGTGCGACCCTAGCAGTACAAGGATAATAAAATAAACGTTTGTGCTAAAAATTAAAATGCTGTTGAAATTGAAAAATTTGAAAATAACATGCTTAAAATACTGCACCTTAAAATTCTGAGACCGTGTTATTATATAAAACCGGCCAAGAGCATGTCGAGCCATGCTCAGTATTATAGGGTTCCTTAAGTAGGTGTAATTACAAACAAATCAAATCGAATATTAATCATGGCTATTTTAGTTTTTGCAATAATCGGCAGCCAAAGGGATTTATCACTAATATTTAATGTCTTTGTCGGCAGCATTCGCGACTCAGAGCGTGTTGTTAGTAGCGCCATCTAGCGATAAATTCAAGAAGCCAAATTGAAGAAGTGTGTTCAACATAACTTATTTATTTATTTATTTTAGGAAAGCTTACAGACAAATAAAAAACTATAACTAACATGTTATGGGTAAGGACATTTGCTAATTACAAGCTTCCACATATATATACACAGCTAGTGATATACCAGGCCCCTCAGAAAGTATTGCGAAAAAAAGTTTTTATATATGGGAGACTGGCCAGTTATAATGTTTTTCGAAAATATGATTATTTATAAGTAAAAATAAGTAAGTTCCAATTTCAAAATTTCCCTCCACATTTTTTGCGAGTTAATTCAAAGTATTGTGTCTCACTGAAATATGGATCTGCGCCGGGAACATTTTAGAGCTATGATTTTATACGATTTCAAGTGTCGCCTGAAACCGGATGAATCGTACGATAGACTTCAAATGGCATTCATGGATGAAGGCCCTTCCAAGGCAACCGTGTATCGTTGGTATAACGAATTCAAGCGCGGTCGACCAACTTTGGGGGATGACGAAAGAAGCGGTCGCCCTTTGACGGCTGTTACCGAAGAAAACGTGCTAGCAGTGAAAAATTTAATCCAAGACAATAGGCGAATTACATATCAGGAGATTCAACACATATTGAAGATTGGATCGGGAAGCGTTCACGAGATTCTACACAGCCATCTTCGCGTGAGGAGGATAGTATCACGCTGGGTGCCGCACAACCTCACCGATGCTCAGAAGCAGGCCCGGGTGGAATGGTGCCGTGATATGCTTAACAAATTTGAAGCAGGCTCGTCTCGGCGTGTTTACGACATCGTTACAGGTGATGAGTCCTGGATTTATCAATACGACCCAGAAACCAAGCGCCAGTCGACTGTTTGGGTGTTTCAAAATGAGCCAACGCCTACCAAAGTGAAGCGATCTAGAAGCGGGGGTAAGATTTTGATCGCTAGCTTTTTTAATTTGACTGGCCACTTGGTATCAATTCCCTTACGGGATCAAAGAAGCATTAATGCCGAATGGTATACTACCAAATGTTTGCCAGAAGTTTTCTCTGTTATAAGCAACAAGCGACCAAACACAGGGCTCCGCGGGCTACTGCTCCACCACGACAATGCACCTGCGCACACCGCACTCAAAACGAGGGACTTCCTGGACAGCACGCCAGTCAAACTCCTGGGTCACCCTCCTTACAGCCCTGATCTAGCACCGTGTGACTTCTTTTTATTCCCAAAAATAAAAAATCAGCTCAAAGGGATACAATTTTCGTCGCCGGAAGATGCGCTGGCTGCGTTCGAGCAGGCTGTAAACGAGGTGTCTGCGGCGGACTGGAAAAAGTGTTTTGAAAACTGGTTTAGGCGCATGAATCTTTGTATAGAGGCTGGTGGAAAGTACTTCGAAAAGATTTGATAAAAATATATGTACGTATAGAACAATTTTTTTTAGTTTCGCAAAACTTTCTGAGTGTCCCACGTACATCGAATAAAGAATAATATTTTATTTTCTTTCTTTTTAAACGTTACGGTATGTACGGTCGACCGCACGTCAGCGGCAACAGTTTGACATTGACAGCGCCTTTATTCATAAACAGTTAGAGTGGTTTTCTTATTGAAGTGTTACCAGTGACATGCCGTCGACGGTACCTATTAGATCGGTCATACAAGCGAAAAAAAAGGAGAGAAAACTAAGATAAGATAGAAACTAAGCAAAGTGAAGTTAAGTCAAGTCATGCAATTATACTTATACTTGCAAAAAATAAGAACAGCTACATAAGGCCGTCACCAAAGTATTCTTATTTAGGATGTTTCTAATTTTACGTGCGCTAGTGCAGAATAGATCAATATCCAAGTGCGATGGTAAACAATTAAAAGCTATAACGCTTCGTATGCAAAAGGCATTGCGTCTATAATTTGTCGTGGCAAATGGTACGTGCAATATCGGACGCTTTCGTAAATTGTTTTGATTCGTGCGAAGAAGTATCTTGCCAAGTAGTTCCGGACAGTCAATAGTACCGTTTGCGACATTCACTAAGAAACAGATATCATTAATATTACGTCTTACATCCAAAGGTAAGAAGTGGTATCGCTTACAACGATGTGCATAGTCAACTGAAGATTGACTCGCCCTAAAGTCCAAGTATCTCAAAAATTTCTTCTGGATAGACTCAATACGAGATTTGTAGACCTCGTATTGATGGTTCCAAGCTTGAGAAGCGTACTCAAGATGGCTGCGCACAAATGAACAATAGAGGACTTTTATTGGTTTCAGAGAACGAAAGTTGGAACAAGATCTGATAATAAATCCCAGGGCTTTCGACGCTTTATTGACAATGGATTCTATGTGGTTGTCAAAAAGTAGTTTGCTGTCGTGTATTACACCAAGATCTCTGATAGTGCTTACTTTTACTTAAGTTACTTTTTGTGATTTTTTTACTTACTTAACTTAAGTTACTTTTTGTGATTTTTTCAAATAGAAAGTAACTAAAGGAGCATTATTTGCTAACATCATTTTTCTCTAAGGTCAATGACCTTTGAACTAGGACGTTTTAAGTATTTTTCAGTTTTCTCTCTATAACTCAAAAAATTATAATCACATTATACTCGAAATAATTTTAAAAGAGAGTTTTCACAAAGGTCTATCAATGTGGAAGATTATAACTTTCTACGTTGCATAGTTTAGAAATGGCAGGGGGGGGGACACATTGCAAGCCACTTTGGCGCACTATATTTCGCAGATGGTACACCTGATAAAAAAGTGGTGTATGAAACATTACCTTCATTTTAGTAGACCTATTTATTGAAACCCCACAAGAGGGGGTGCAGCGAAAAAAAATTTTTCATCTCCTTTTCACATGTATGGACGCCATCCCTAAAATAGGTAAAAACTATTTTTTTATTCTTTTAAAATTGAGATCTATAAGTAGACTATTTTTTAACAAAATTTCATTTACTTATGTTTGTAACTGTAGAAGTTATTAAGCTGTAAAGGATTAGGACAGACGGACAGACGGACAGACGGACAGACGGACAGACGGACAGACGGACAGACGGACAGACGGACAGACGGACGGACATGACGAAACTATAAGGGTTCCTTGTAGGACTTCGGAACCCTAAAAACCGGCCAAGAGCATGTCGGGCCATGCTCAGTATTATATGGTTCAGTATTATAGTATTGTAGGTGTAATTACAAACGAATCAAATCGAATATTAATCATGGCTATTTTAGTTTTTGCAATAATCGGCAGCATTCGCGACTCAGAGCGTGTTGTTAGTAGCGCCATCTAGCGATAAATTCAAGAAGCCAAATTTAAGAAGTTTCTCATGTCAAAGTTACTTTTTTGTGATTTTTTTAAATAGAAAGTAGCTAAAGGAGCATTATTTGCTTATATCATTTTTCTCTAAGATCAATGACCTTTGAACTAGGACGTTTTAAATATTTTTCAGTTTTCTCTCTATAACTCAAAAAATTATAATCACATTATACTCGAAATAATTTTAAAAGAGAGTTTTCACAAAGGTCTATCAATGTGGAAGATTATAAGTTTCTACATTGCATAGTTTAGAAATGGCAGGGGGGAGGACACATTGCAAGCCACTTTGGCGGGCTATATTTCGCAGATGGTACACCTGATAAAAAAGTGGTGAATCAAACATTACCTTCATTTTAGTAGACCTATTCAATGATACCCCACAAGAGGGGGTGCAGCGAAAAAAAATTTTAAATCCCCATTTCACATGTATAACAAAATTTCATGTACTTGTGTTTATAACTGTAAAGGATTAGGACAGACGGACAGACGGACGGACATGACGAAACTATAAGGGTTCCTTGTAGGACTTCGGAACCCTAAAAACTAGGATAATATGGTAGATTTTACGGTTGAATAATTTATTAAGAACTTGAATTAATAATAAAAACCGGCCAAGAGCATGTCGGGCCATGCTCAGTATTATAGGGTTCCTTAAGTAGGTGTTACATACAAATCAAATCGAATATTAGTCACGGCTATTTTAGTTTTTGCAATAGACGGCAGCATTGGCGACTCAGAGAGTGATGTCAGTAGCCGCTAGATGGCGCTATACAGTGCCAAATGTAATAGACGGCACTTGACGGCAGCATTGGCGACCCAGAGAGTGTTGTTAGACGCCGCTAGATGGCGCCAAATTTAAGAAGTGTGTCGTCAACATAACACAAATTTACTTTTTGTGATTTGTTCAAATAGAAAGTAGCTAAAGGAGCATTATTTGCTAAGATAATTTTTCTCTAAGGTCAATGACCTTTGAACTAGGAGGTTTTAAGTATTTTTCAGTTTTCTCTCTATAACTCAAAAATTTATTATCACAATATGCTCGAAATAATTTTAAAAGAGAGTTTTTACAAAGGTCTATCAATGTGGAAGATTATAAGTTTCTAAGTTGCATAGTTTAGAAATGGCAGGGGGGGGGACACATTGCAAGCCAATTTGGCAGGCTTTACTTCGCAGATGGTACATCTGATAAAAAAGTGGTGTATGAAACATTACCTTCATTTTAGTAGACCTATTCAATGATACCCCACACGAGGGGGTGCAGCGAAAAAAAAAATTTCATACCCATTTCACATGTATGGGCGCCACCCCTAAAATACGTAATCATGATTTATTTATTCTTTTAAAATTGAGATCTATATCTATACTATTTTTAGCAAAATTTCATTTACTTATGTTTATAAATGTAGAAGTTATTAAGCTGTAAAGGATTAGGACAGACGGACAGACGGACAGACGGACGGACATGACGAAACTATAAGGGTTCCTTGTAGGACTACGGAACCCTAAAAAGGAATATTATAAATTATAACTGTTTACAAGTTGTTTTGACTAAGTCGCTGAAATAACTGGGTGAAATGCTGCATAGACTAAATAGACCCTCTCGGCGTATCGTTCTCGGCATTAATCTGGGCAAAACCAAAGTCATGTCCAACATGCATGTCATGCCAAGGCCAATGGGATGGGGATGGGACGGCGTTCGAAGTTGTACAAGAATACGTCTACCTAGGGCAGGTTATCCAGCTTGGTAGACACAAATTTGAAAAAGAAGCCGACAGAAGAATCCAGTTGGGCTGGACAGCACTTGGCAAACTTTACCAAGTCTTCTCGTCGCCTATACCGCAAAGTTCAAAGATGAAAGTCTTCAACCAGACAGAGACAGAGATTATTTTTGGTCTGTATCATTCTCACGGCCTCTTCAAGAGTGTTCTGCTCATATACCTATGTCTTTCTTTTTTACCTCAATACAATAAAAGAAAGAAAACTATAGTAAGAAGAAGCAGTAGACGGCACCGGGCACATATTTGTTCACCGTTTATAACAAGACCATAATCCAAACTATGTTATTCATTTAGTTCAGATTCTGGGGGTTAATACCCAGCAGATGAACTAGTAAAATTTGAACAATTCTTAAAGTTCAACTTTTAGGCATAAATCATAAAGATGAACAGTGTAAGTTTCCATACAAAAATAAAGTCTTAAAACTCTTAGATATAATTAAAAATATATGTTCAACTTTTGGTTACTAAGTCAACAGTTAGGTACGTTATGATCGATTTGTGTATTTTAGTTTTCCTTTATATGCAATAGATTTTGGTTTATAATGTGTGAAAAAAGTGAGATTTGCCCAATAGATGAACGCCGTTCAACTTTTGGATTATATATTGTGTTCCTATGTCCCCCATCTGGGGCAGAGGGCAGATACAGTGGCTCTCCATTGCGTTTTGTCATTGGCAGTAAACTTGACTTCACTCCAGTTCAGCCCAATTTCCTTGGCCTCCGATACGACTGTACGCCGCCAAGTTTGTTTTGGTCGTCCACGCTTGCGCCTTCCCTGTGGATTCCAATCCAGAGCTTGTCGAGGTATATGATCTTGATCTCTGCGCACAGTATGTCCGATCCAGTTCCACTTACGGCGACGTATCTGCAGTTGTATAGGATCTTCACGGCACAGTTTCCACAGTTCTACGTTTGTAATTATGTCCGGGCAGAAGATCCTCAAAATTTGCCGCAAGCAACGGTTTATAAAGACCTGGAGCGATCGAGTTAGGTCTTTCGTACTCTTCCAAGTCTCACACCCGTACAGCAGAACTGATTTTACATTTGCATTAAAGATTTTAAGTTTCACTCTGTTAGAGAGGTGTTTGGACTGCCATACAGGACGGAGACAAGCGAAGGTGCCTTTTGCCTTAGCAATCCGGGAAGTTATGTCTAAGTCTGTCCCTCCAGTTCCCGACACGATGCTCCCAAGGTATGTAAAGTCGGAGACTTTCTCCACTTCCTTTTCGCCTATATAAAGCGGGGTGTCATCATTCGTTCCAGTTCTCATATCTTTTGTTTTCCGTACATTAATTTTCAAGCCTACATTTGCTGCTTCTTCTTCTTTCCAACCTTGACTGCAAGTCGATGCATCGGTGACTCAGAAGGCATAGGTCATCAGCGTAGTCTAAGTCCTGGAGTTGTCCAAATAGACCCCACTCAATGCCTCGCGAGCCACCCATGTTAACACGAGACATGACACCATCCAGCACGATGAGAAATAGCAGAGGCGACAGAAGGCAGCCTTGTCGCACACCGGAATGAACAGCAATCTCTTGTGATATAAAGCCGTCGTGGCGTACTTTACATGAGTAATTCTGGTACGCGGCCTTTACAAGATTGGTAATTTTGCACGGTACACCGATCGTTTGCAGGTGAGACCAGATGTCGTTCCAACGCAGTGTATCGAAAGCTTTTTCGAAGTCGACAAAGACAGGGTATATCTCTCTTTGGAACTCTGATGCTTGTTCAAGTATGATACGCAGCGTGTTAATTTGATCAATACACGATCTGCCGGGTCTAAATCCTGCCAGCTCATTGCGTAAGATAGGTTCAACAGCCTTTGAAAGTCGATCCAAAATTATTCGGCAAAGCACTTTGGAAGGTATGGACAGAAGCGTGATGCCCCGCCAGTTACTGCAATTGCTTAGATCTCCCTTCTTAGGTACCGTGACCAGGAGTCCTGTCCTCCACTCATCTGGCATCCTTTCTTCGTCCCATATCTTTTTTATGAAAGGAGAAAGCACGGTCGCCGCTGTGGGAATGTCAGCTTTGAGCATCTCAGAGGTGATAAGATCCGCACCAGGTGCTTTCCCGTCCTTGAGGCTAGCGATAGCGTCAAAGATTTCGGTGTAAGTTGGAGGGTCCGTGTCAATGTTGAGTAGGGCACCTTGTTCAGGCGACAAATAGTTCTTCTCTGTTGCTGTTGAACCACGGAAAACTTCAGTAAATTGTTCGTGTCAGCGTAGTAGTTGCCCCTCAGATGTCACAATAAGTTCGCCAGTTTTGGAACGCAGAGGTTTCTTCTTTGGGCGCCTAGATCCAGCCAAGGTCTTTGTGGCACGGTACAGCTCACCCAGTTTCCCAGTAACAGCTGCAGCTTGAGCACGTTCTGCGGTAGCGTCTGCAAAAGTTCGCCTGTCTCTACGGCAGTTACGATATATGGTCTTTCGCAACGTTCTGTAACGCTCCTTGAGATCTTCTAGTGCATTTACTGAGGCTGAGATAAGCTGTATTTTAAGTTCTAGTCTCTGGTTGATAAGATCCCATGTCTCTTGCGACATCCAATCCTCACGCTTAGGGTGTTTGTGGCCAAGAACTTTGGAGCTGGTCTCCTTGAAAGATGCATGGGTAGACATGCCTTGGGCGAGCAACGCAGCGAAAATGGTCAATTCTTTCTAGAATTCTGCCAAAATCATGACCTCGTGATCAGTGGCTCCCTTTTCCCTCACAATGATTGCCATAAATACTCATGGACTCATCCAAATGGGCAGACTCGCAATCAAATTGACCACATAGCGATCAGTTCAAAATGGAGAGGGTCACTGCTAGATATTCGTAACCGTAGAGGCGCTGACATAGATAGTGACCATGAGCTGCTTGTCGCACAGTTACGACTTAAAGTGGCAGCCCCACTACGTTCTTCTGGGGGCAAAATAGGGAAAAAATTCGACGTCGCTAAACTAAAAAGCCGAGAGATCCGTCATCAATTCAGAATTGAATTGCAGAATCGTTTCGCTGCACTTGACCAAGCAGAAAATGACATCAACATGGAGTGGAAACGCATTGCAATGGTCTACAACTTTTGGATTACGATAAAAGAAATGAATCCATTACTTGAACAGTAAATATTACAGTAAATTTAATAAGTAACACAAATCTGCATCTGTATAATGGAAGAAACATTAATCAACATTTTAGTGAACGTAAAACTTCTTCAAATGATACTATACACTTTCTGTAATTTAATCAAAACCTTAAATTTTCAACCTTACTTTAACTAGATTTCCTTTGTGAGCGAATTTTTGGTGGAAGCCTCAGAAACAACGAATTATCATGAACGCTTCGGTGGTCTAAAAGATAAAGTTTATTTGAATTGGGTTCAAAAACTGTTGTTGTTTGTGGAAAAAAATGCCACCTTCACATTAGTAGTATAGTATTCTCAATATTTATAATTTTCCACCAAATGTTCATCTATTGGGGGGTGTTCATCTTTTGGTTCCACTACCCTACCTAATGTACAATTTTTAGGGTTCCGAAGTCCTACAAGGAACCCTTATAGTTTCGTCATGTCCGTCCGTCTGTCCGTCTGTCCGTCTGTCCGTCTGTCCTAATCCTTTACAGCTTAATAACTTCTACAGTTATAAACATAAGTAAATGAAATTTTGTAAAAAATAGTCTACATATAGATCTCAATTTTAAAAGAATAAAAAAATCGTTTTTACGTATTTTAGGGGTGGCGTCCATACATGTGAAATGGGGATGTAAATTTTTTTTTCGCTGCACCCCCTCGTGTGGGGTATCATTGAATAGGTCTACTAAAATGAAGGTAATGTTTCGTACACCACTTTTTTATCAGGTGTACCATCTGCGAAATATAGCCCGCCAAAGTGGCTTGCAATGTGTCCCCCCCCTGCTATTTCTAAACTATGCAACGTAGAAAGTTATAATCTTCCACATTGATAGACCTTTGTGAAAACTCTCTTTTAAAATTATTTCGAGTATAATGTGATTATAATTTTTTGAGTTATAGAGAGAAAACTGAAAAATACTTAAAACGTCCTAGTTCAAAGGTCATTGATCTTAGAGAAAAATTATATAAGCAAATAATGCTCCTTTAGCTACTTTCTATTTGAAAAAATCACAAAAAAGTAACTTTGACATGAGAAACTACTTAAATTTGGCTTCTTGAATTTATCGCTAGATGGCGCTACTAACAACACGCTCTGAGTCGCGAATGCTGCCGACAAAGACATTAAATATTAGTGATAAATCCCTTTGGCTGCCGATTATTGCAAAAACTAAAATAGCCATGATTAATATTCGATTTGATTTGTTTGTAATTACACCTACTTAAGGAACCCTATAATACTGAGCATGGCCCGACATGCTCTTGGCCGGTTTTATATAATAACACGGTCTAAGGTGCAGTATTTTAAGCATGTTATTTTCAAATTTTTCAATTTCAACAGCATTTTAATTTTTAGCACAAACGTTTATTTTATTATCCTTGTACTGCTAGGGTCGCACCTGCGTCTATCGTAACGATTGTCACAAAGCAATGCATGCTAAAGCTTCGTATTTATGTTTTGCTCGCTAAAAATATCGTGCTAATGCGGTGGTTTGCAATTCGCAATACAATAATCATTTCCAGTCGTTTTGACTGACCAACTAATCACATAATTTGTGAAAAGGATTGCTGACGACGATTTTCTTATTAGAGCATCGTAAGCCGCGTCTCCTGCGACCATATTTTTGTTATTTCTAACATCTAACATATTTTTCTAACAAAATGGGGGCGTGGCCTAGCTGTTTGGCTACATTTGATTGGCCTTGGCAAAATGTTAACATGTTTTGTTAGAATGTTTTGTTAGATTTTGGACGCAGGAGATGTACTTCTACATGAGTAGAATCAGTAGTGGGGAATTGCATGGTGCTAACTTCAGAACCACCATCTTCTCCAAAACTCTTGACATTGGCAGAATTGTCGACAACGGCATTGCTTACCATACGAAAAAATAGAATAGAAAGATGCGTAAGTACCTACCTACTGTACTAACATTTATTTCATACATTCATTTGTTTTTGCACCTCCCATACTATCTATGCATCGTACAGTTGACTTGTTGAGAATGCCTAGTAACTAGTTAATATTTACATACATTTTATATAAATAAATTGTAAAGTTATGGAGTTAGTTAAAGGATACTCAAAATACCATATAATTCATTTATTATGGACCAATGGTTATTGGTTACTAATACAAAAGTGCGAGGGAGCACACGCGGAGGCCGCTTATTAGGTACTGTAGTCATTTCTTCAGATGATCCCAACTTTTCATGAATGTCAGGTTTCAATGGCAAGTTAACTTAATTTTCTTGGAAGATCAGAAATGTCTTGACTCCTATTTATCAACCACAAAAAGTCGTGAAGATGGGCGGTATGAAGTTAATAATAAATAACGTTTATTTCACCAACAATTAATACAACCACTTAAAGCAAAACTTATGGGCTAATATTGACGTACACAACATGGGAGCATCTGTATCTGAAGTAGGACAGGAGCCTTACCACAACCTTTTACGTAGCGAACCAATTCCGATGCAGATCAATTTAGAGTCAAGTATTGGATCGCTAATTTTCGTACCATGACCTTGTTAATACTAAACCTGAATTGAATCTTTCGTTCATAAAATGAATGAATGAAATTTGTCTCTGGTCCTGTTCTGCTTCTCAGTGTTAGAAAGAGACAACGCTATACGAATATCGCATATTGGGTTTCATTCTCTCGAGAGCGTTCTGAAATCAAACTCTGCGAACTTACGGAAAGTTACGGTTATTATATTATTTAATATTTAAGTTTAAAAAAACTTAATTAATAATGATTAGTGCATAAAATAGTCGCATATCGAATGAATGCGACTTTTTTTAAATCTACTCGGTGATTTGAAGTATGAAAAATTCCTCTATTTAACTATAAACAGGAAGACGTACAATTTTAAATAAGGTTTAGAACGTACCTGTCATATCAACTCGTTTGTTTATAATATTTGTTTTGAAGTGATCACAGATATAGTAAAAAATATAGACGAAGTGCTGCGAATAATCATAGTGAAGCCAAAAAAAATATGCTCCTTTGTGTACAACCAGCGCTCATGCATACACCATGCACCTGAAGGATATTTGCTTTCGCGATGTATACTGGACGATATGCCGCGACATGTGTAGTGAGAGGAGTGAGCACGGTTTGAGTTGCATATGTGTGCGTGAGCGCTGGTTGTACAGTTGACTGCATGACAGAGGTAACACTTCAATTCGAAAACCGCCCTTAATGCTTATGAAATAAAGATGCTGCTAATGTCAAAGTGTTACCACCGACGTGCGGTCGACCGTACAAGAAGGAGCATATTTTTTTTAGCTTCACTAGAATGTTCGCAGCACTTCGTCTATATTTTTTACTATGTCTGTGGAAGTGATTTAGAAGTTGTTTATTCACTGACTGATTGTTTGCTTCATGTTAAAGATTTAACAATGGGGCTTACAATGGGGTTAGTTGTTATGTGTAAATGGTACCTACACACATATAGATCTTGTATTAACTTTTAATCGCCAAGCTTACATTAGTGGTGAAATATTTAAATAGTGTATCGGTTATCAGTGAAACCACCCGCCGCAGCTATTTTTGGTCAACTCGAGTACCTATGGGAGTTATTAAATGAATATAAAGACAACTATGGGCTACAATAAATCGGCCCAAGCCAAGGATTACGCAAGTTTTGGAAAGGAGTAGCCCTAAGCTAGATTCCCCACAGTGATGGTAGTAAAGGATTGGAAAGTATGGTGCAAGGTACGTATAGTTAAACCCATATTTATAAGAGTGGGTTTGTTAGCTTGGTGAAATAGGTATGTTAACATAGTTCACATAAGCAATCCATTACTGTCCCACTAACACAGTTAACATAAAGTTCATTACTCTCCCACTGCTGGGTACTCTTCTTCTCCGATTGAGAAGGTTAAGGCCTTAACTGCAAGGCTATCACAATATTTTTTTTAATATGATAAACATATTGTCATGAAAATATGGTTCAAACTTAAACCTTCACTTTAACTTTTCAAAAATTGAACAAGGAATTATTATTATTTTGTTTCATTTGGTACTTAGAATAATTAATTAAAAATTATATTATTTAATTTTAGGCACAGACTGGAATTACTACAAATAATATAAAAGCTTCTCTCCGCAAAAGACTGCAGGAGACCAGTCTGATGGCTCGCTTGGAGTATGGATAGCCATTTCAAGAAGTAAGTTTAATTTATTTTACCATGCAACCCTTTAGATGTTATTATTTATTTTTTAAACTAAATGAATTAACTATTATTAGAAGTTTTACTATTTCTGCCTTGGGATGACTGGTATAAAAATAATCCTGTCATATTCCATGGACATATTCTCATCCCAATCAGTCATCCTAACCTGTTTCGTTGTGGTTGAGTTACAAACATCGTAACATTAGCATTATTAGTAAAAATAGGGTTCTAAGAATATTAATTTATTAAATGGATTAGCATAATAAGATATATTTATTTTTTTACAGATTAAGTATACACTCGAAGACAAAGAAAATGTGCTAAGAGACACCCAATGTCCTTCTGATGACACTTATTCCCTGGATATTCAAGTCTGTGTAGTGGCTCTCTGGTGTGCCGGGAGCTGCATTTATTACTGATGTCATCGTAATAAGAATTTCCTGCAACATGTTACATTTATCTGTTATAAAAACAATTATATATTTATATGAGTCTTTATTTAGCGCCTTTATTAGTTCACATTATAATATACAACATGTTATTGAAATAACTGAAAACCTCTTAAGGGGTTAATGTACTCATCAGTATGAACAACTTTTACTATGGAACCAAACCTGAAATCGTGAAAAACAAAAACAGCAGATCCCTATATTTTATCGATTCATGTGAACAAAAATGTAGGGGACACCTGATATTTTTTTCTTGATTTAAGGGTTGGTCCCTTAGTAAAAGTTGTTTATACTGATGAGTACAATGACCCCTTAAGAGTTTTTCAGTTATTTCAATAACACGTTGTATATTACATTATAAGAAAGTAGGTACCTACTTAAATATTCATTTATAAAATTAGAGAAGAGAACAGAGAATTCTAATAGGTATCACATTGAGTAAAGCACATAGGCACATTAAGTATTTTTCTTCTATTGTAGAAAAATATTAATAATGCCAAAAACCTATTTTGTTTTTTAGTAAACAATTGAAATTTTACTAATTGTATTTATTTTACCTATAAATCATAGCTTATATCCATCATCTTGCCCGAACCTGGGTCATTGGCTAGCAACGCCCTTGATGTGATTACAATGTACTCTGTGATGTGCACTCATGTTTCCTTTTGGTCTTGGATGTGCCCTTGTTCCATAAAACAACAGAGCAGTCAATATCTGAAATAAATTGGTTTATTATTGGCATTTCATAAGTTATTCGTGGTACCTATATATATATAATCCATATGGGTATTTAGAAGTAGACTAAGATAGGTTGATGTAGCAGGTTGGTAATATTATATATAGTGTGACATGTTGTTCCTAAGTTTTTATTATTGTTACTGGTGTGTAAACCTTTGTTGTAACAAATAGTATTATATCTATTATATTATTAGGAAGATAGTGGAGAGTTCTCGTTTCGGAGGCCATGACTAACTTTGGGTCGCTGAGCCAGAGAAGTAAGTTATATTATGGCATATCTCCCCTACTTGGGGAAGGCCTATGTCCAGCAGTGGACGTCTTTTGGCTGAAATGATGATGATGATGATTATTAGGTAGATAATCTGTTTTTTTCATTACTTAATCCTATTAGACAATGCAATACATACCTATTTAATATTATTACTTAGATAGTTACATCTTTTCGGTAGTTTTTCGTTTTGTTACATTGGTATAGGTATGTATTATGAAGGAGAAGTCTTAAAAGAAGTTAAATATTTATGATTCTTACCTTTAAGAGGTCCCATAATGGTCTTAGTTCATTACACAGATCTAAGAAAAATAATTGTTTAGAAAGCCGGCTCCCATAGTGAGTCTTGTTCTTCCATTTGAACAATAAATCCGGCTGTTCCTTTATTTCGCATGTTTGATTGCAGCATGAAGTACCTACTTTCCTCATTATTATCACACTCCATAAACTCAAATAAAATAGAATTGCCAGACATCTAAAATAATACAAAAGTATTTTTAGGAAAAGTCACTTTTAGGTAATTATCACAATAATTAATATCATACTAGGTTTTTAAGTTTTATAATTAACATAAGACACGAATTACCTTTAAATTATTAAACTTTTACCTAACTTTGTTATACAATAACGAAAACTATTCACTTCTTACTAAGAAAATAGTGCAAGTTTTACATAAAAATAAAACTTGTATTATTTAGCAGAGACGATGCACAGCATCTGTGAGAGAGCGTTGTATACTTCCCGTTGTTGACAGCCAATCACGGCTCGTCTGACGTCATAACCTCAACCAATCAGCGCAGAGTTACGGTAGTCACGTGGTCCCAGGTGCTCGGTCGCTAATGGCGAACGGTTTTACTTCATAGAAGTCTCTCACCAGGAGACCTTGAATGGATGCTGTGCATCGTCTCTGCTAAATAATACAAGTTTTATTTTTATGTAAAACTTGCACTATTATTAGGCATGTGACGATGCACAGCATCTGTGAGAGACGTGTTTATAACTCCTGGTGACCACAACGACGCTATGTGAGAATATGATAATATTTAGAAACTGAAAACAATAAAACCATAAGGTAACATTGATTAAGTCAATAATCTACAAATCAGGTAAACCCTAAAAATAATACTTCATAATTTATAACAGAATTATTGTATTTTTTAGTATAGAACTATCGCGTGATGATTACATAGTATTTTGGCTAACAAAACCCACAATGATCAAATATGATAAATACAGTCTCATTTTTGTTATACTGGTTCAAGATTCAAGAGACTGGTATTGGACTTGGTGTTTCAGCCAAACTTATTATCTGTTTACAATCATATTATTGTTTCTGATTGTGTATATTTGGCAAATATACACAATCAGAATCAATCAATCAATTGGTCTGCACCAATTAGCACGATAAATAATTTCTTAAATGGGAAAATTATCGTACCAATTCAAAGAAGCTACAGCCGAGCACACACTTCCAGGGGACGCAGAAATACCTGCATCTTTCAATAAAATTTTACCCAATTACCTATAACAATCAGTGTTTACATGGGGCCTCAAATTGATACAAATAGGGAATCGTTACACTCGGCTGTACGTCTCTGCCTATCCAACTCTAAAACTTTTCTTTACTATCTTACTGGATATAACATATTCTCGTCCGCATGACAAGAAAGCTTCCAACCTGATTGCCTGTATGTAGCCGTATCTGTTTTGGACCTAAACACTTGATACAAGATTGATGTGATCCCCATGATATATGTAGCAACTTGGGAAAACCCTTAGAAGGGTAAGATCATAGACACGTCGTCCAGACGCTAGCAATAAAAACGAGCTAATCTATGCGACGCTTTGAATATTACTATTTTAGGGATTAGTCTGCGTCCAGGCAATCAGCTGATCTGGATCTCAACTATGGGGCTTCTCTGCTCTAGGATATTGGAGAGAGATCGCTTTGAGAATATGTTGTACTAAGAAATGAGAAAAAATACATGGGACTTATAACTGGCGAAATGTGGGTGGTAAGTACCTCTGCCTACCCCTTCGGGGAATACCGGCGTGATGTTATGTTATGTTAAGAAATGAGAATTCAAGTTTGCTCTTCTCATTGTTCGTCCGAAAGTTAGAAATATCGATTTATGTTATTATCGATTTGTGTTATTTATGTTTATCTAGAGGACCCGGCCGGCGTGTCCCTGCCGTTTAGAGGAAGATCAGTGACATACTGATAGCAGCGCCACCTACCGAGTCCAATTGTGTTTTCATACTACTCAGGAACCCATTGAAATATACACACAAAATTTCATTCAAATCGGTCCAGCCGTTTAGGAGGAGTTACATGACAAACACACGTACAGAAGAATCATATATTAAGAAGCTAGTAGGATAAGCCAATCTCTCCTCAATGAATAGATATGCTAAAAAGTTTACAAACTACTGCTATTTGGAATATTGAAGTCAAAGTTGTTATTTAGGCACCATTTGACCCACTGAGATCATGTAGGCCTATCAGTTCTTAGTGTGGATTCCTTCCAACTAGATCCAGCACCCAACGAAATACTTGTTATTTCGCTCCACCCGCTATCTTCCAAACATAGAGCTCAATGTATTGAACTCGAGGAGGAGGAAGATCCGTGCTCTGGTCTATTAGCACTCGAGCTAGGTTGTTGGTTTTCATGGGTCTGCCGAGTGTCCGACGTCGAAGATCCGGAAGCCACAAGGCTCTTCCAAATTAGAGCCACTATTAGACAGACGCTTTGAGCTGAATTCAGATGGTGAAGTACCCGAGGTATTAAGCTTTGAGGTGGGAACAACCACGCAAGCTGGAATTGCCAATGACGACTGAAGACGTTGCAAAATTGGGCTGATGAGGCCAAACAATCTTTGGTAACATATTTCTCTACAACCCTGGCGTCCTTGGTGGCAAAGAGGTCTATCTGAGGAACTTCAAACCTGCGAAAACCATTCATGAGAGCTGGTTGTAGCAGATACCACTCTGACACCTGTTTCCCGCGGGAGAGTCTGTTTGCGATGTCACTGGACCTCCCTGGGAGATATTCTGCCGTAAAAGACTTCAGAAGTTAGCAAGTCATGTAGAGTAGGGACGATCGTGTTCCGTTTTCTTATCGAATGTATGATATCGATTGTACGAATGCAGGCTCCGATGGCGAACGCGCAGGTGAGATCGGGATGTTTGACTGCTGCTATTATAGCAGTTATCTCCTTTTGGTTGCAATGCCATTTCCGCTGGTCTGATCGCCATCTTCCTAAAATTGAGAGGTCGTCCAACTGTAATCCGCCAGCATCCGTGGTCATAAAATGGCGCATCAATTTCGGGTGCAAGCTCCTTCGAGCTACAGGTCTTCCTAAAGTTGTGAGCCACCATTTTAGATCTCTTTTGAGAAGATCGGGAGTAGCATTAGTTGGATAAGTGATGATTTGGAGGTAAATGGTAGACGCATTCCCGTGATCATTCCGAGAAGGGCCTCCGGAGCCCACAGCGTCTGCCACTGTTTCCGATACGCTCGGAGACAGCCTCCGTAAAATTGGTGTAGAACTTGAATAAAATAACTGTCTTGCGGCCACCACTTGAAGATCTCTTTGGTATTCCAGATGAATCCGAGGAATTATATCTCTTGAGAAGTTTGGGTGAGACTTGTAGTTTTGTAGTTTACTTTCCATCCTAATGTCTCGAGTATATTGATAACTAACTTCACCTGAATCTAAAGAAGACTTCTCGATTGGAAGGCTATCAGAAATTCGTCTGAGTAGACTAAGACCTTTGGGCCGTAGGTGCTGTGCCACCCATTTGGTCAAGGCTGAGAAATTTTTGGGGTATATGGAAGTGCAGTTTTGAACTGGCACGGCGCAGGACCCTTGAGATGGATAAGTGATGATTTGGAGGTAAATGGTAGACGCATTCCCGTGATAATTCCGAGAAGGGCCTTCGGAGCCCACAGCGTCTGCCACTGTCTCCGATACGCTCGGAGACAGCCTCCATAAAACTGGTATGGCTGCAAGTAATTTTTCATATCGCCTTTTATTTGGCTGACCCTGTTGGGCTTTTTGCTTTTATTTGACTGTTTGAAAGCGTTCACGTTGCTTTTGGCCTTTCTGAAGTTCGAATCTTGCCTTTTTTGAAGAGAGGGTACATTACTTGGCGGTAGTTCGCGGTAAATTTGTTTATTCGGCTTAGTTGGTACTTTGGGGGTAGCTTTATTTGATCTTTCTCAGAACCGAACCAAGGGTGAACCCATATATCAATGCCGGCCCTATTTTGATTGTAAGCACGTAGTTGATTTTTATTGAATAAACTGTTAGTAGAACTCGGAGAGATCTTACGCAGACCCTCGCGATGGTTCTTATTAACACGAAAGTGGGCGATAGCCCAGGATACGCTCCCGACAATTTTCAATGTATTCAGCTCGTTTTCCGCAAACTAGCTACATAATACTCCATTGTACTTACATAATCTATCCGTAAACTACGGTTTTTGTTTGGTGTATGTACAATAAAGAATATAATAAATAATTTCCCCACTGATTTTATGAAATTTTGATGACGGTAAATTCTTATCAACAATTTCGTCCAAGATACGCTCCGGACGATTTTTAATGTATTTAGTTCATTTTATGAACTTTTTATGACGGTAAAAAGGATTCGGTATGTCAAAAATGCTAGAGGCATTAGCATTAGAAGCTGTCCAGTCAATGAACTTTTGTAGAGTTTGATTAGGTAATTTGCGTTACATAAGGCTGCTATCAATCTTTCTGAATTTTCCGCATGATCTTTACCCTTGGTAAATTTCCAAATTCATCGTTCATCTCGAGCTCAATAAAAACCCGGCACAGAATTATGAAATTTCAAGGTATCCGTAAAACGGACATACCTACCACGACGAACCACCGTACCTTGTAGCACTTCAAGCCGCTTAATGTAGCGCGACACGTTAGGATCTTTATAGGACGAATTAACGACGCTTAAATTCAAACGCGGATTTTAACTCATACTACAGTTCAAGGCGGCCGTCGGACGATTCGAACAAAAACCTCAAGGTATCGAGGAACTAATGCTAGTAGGTACTGGTTCAGACATTGGTATCACTTTTGGCGGCAAAGCATTTTGTAAGGCCGGTAAATTATTATTCGGAATCGAATTGAACGCACACACGTTTTTCAAAAACAAAATAACAAATAAAGTTACAAAATGTTAGTTAGCACAGTTACTTGGTTAACAAGATTTACAATGTCTGAAGACTCACCGCATTTTCGCCATCTTACCTCCTTGGCGCTGGCCGCTTACGGCCCGATGTCGACATCGATTCGTTACCTACCTTCACTTCTTTTCAGAATCGTAAATATTCAGAATTGCACTATTAATATGATTTTAAATCATAATTAATAACTACTCGTTATGTTAGATAAGTAAATGCTCTATGAATCCTTTAAAGAATATTGGATGATTTGAAATTTAAAAAAAATTAAATTTTAGATGTTACTTAGTCGGGAAATAACGACGCTATGAAGTAAAACCGTTCGCCATTAGCGACCGAGCACCTGGGACCACGTGACTACCGTAACTCTGCGCTGATTGGTTGAGGTTATGACGTCAGACGAGCCGTGATTGGCTGTCAACAACGGGAAGTATACAACGCTCTCTCACAGATGCTGTGCATCGTCACATGCCTAATAATATCAACTTTAGTTGAGTCGTATTATTTGACAGATAGCGAATCAGTTCAGACCGTGCAATCGAGGTCCCGGTACGGATTGAATGAACGAAAGCAAGATTTGCGACTCAGTTTAGACTTTGTTCTGGCTGATCCTAAAGTGTGAAAAGTGTCACGCGTATTCGATGTCAGGGTACGAAAAAGCAAAGCGTATCAATTTAGGTCCTCAATTGAATCGTAATAAGAGGTTGTGGTAGGGCTCCAGGTCCTGTATCTCGGCATACAGCGCCATACCCCTCAAACATTAGGCAAAAATAACAATAATAGCCAAAACAGACATGTCTTAAAATGCTTGTCCAAACAGAAGATGTGGGTGTAGGTGTAGGAGTTTGTGTGTATGTGTTTTGTGTAGTGAAGAGTGGGGAAAGGTTGGGGGATTCTTGAGTATAATCTTATTCTATAATGTGTTTATAATATACCGAAAAACAAAAACACAACATTAATCATTTTCATCAATTAGCTCTGTATAAAAAACAAGTTCTCAGTTTCCTCATAAGACCGACTAAGTAGGTAGTTTTGCAACTTCTTCTCGCATAATGTTTTGTTAAGGGTTAAGGGGATATATCTCTGCGTCCTTATTTTTTTTATCATACAAAAAAAGAGCAATAAAAGTATAAAATCTTCTAATGTTAAGTTGCCATTGAAACCTGACATTCATGAAAAGTTGGGATCATCTGAAGAAATGGCTACAGTACCTAATAAGCGGTCCGCTTGTGCTCCCTCGCACTTTTGTATTTGTAACCATTGGTCCATAATAAATGAATTACAAATATGGTATTTTGAGTATACTTTAACTAACTCCATAACTTTACATAAATAAAAGATTATTTGGGCAATTTCACATTTAGAGGTCCCAAGCTAATTTGACCTGTCCCATGATTTTAAAGATGAATTTTGGAGAGATGCAATAATTTTAAGTAGATATACCTGTTGATTCAAAATCCCGTCATATTTCATGGTAAAAAGACAGTTAAATTTATTTAAAATATTTATTATAAATATATGATAATAAATAAAATAGCTCCAAAAGACCCCAATTTTGACCTGTCCCATAGTAACGCAGCAACATTCAGCAAAGATTTTCTTGGATATATATTAGTTTCCTAGTTTATGTTTTAGCACTAAAATGATTATTATAGAACCCTTTTTATAACGAGCAAGAATTTAATAACAGTTTAGTAATAAAAAGTAATTAAAATACACTTTTTTTCTTGTCCCTCAATTCTGGCCTTATGTGGAATTCCTATTTTGTAACCATGATTTCTGCTCGTAAAAAGAAAGAATCTACCAATGTAGGCATTTTATTAGTTTACTGGCCACGTTTGGACCATTTACAGTAGTCATGACAGTGGATTTAACATTTGTTTAACCGACAGAATAGTGTTTAAGTACAGCCGAGTGAGGTAACACTTTCAAAGCTCAATTTTGTAACCGTGGAAATTAAGGTAAGTTTCAAAATTTTTTATGTAATTTATTGTTAATTTTGTGCTCTAGTCCTTAACGTATTTATTGAATGTTTTTGTTTTCCGGCCAAAGCAGAATATAAAAGAGTTTGAAAACATTTTATCTAGAATGACATGCTAATGTTACTTCCATTTTGTTTAGTTACGTACATGTGGAACGTTGTGGTTACGATGTGGAAATGTTAGGCTGAGTGCATATTATGCATGCATATAAATTAAGTTTATTATGAGATACTGTGAATAAATATTATTTTCATGCTTTATTTACTTTTAGACTCAGATATGGCGCTCATCAATGCCGAAATACAACGGCGTTTCAGGGAGAATTTAAAAAACAATCAAACTGAACTGAAAAACGAAGTTAAATATCCGATATGAATGAGGAACAAAAAGCAAAAAAACTTAAAATTTGGAGACTGCAAAAACAAAGACAGAAAAAATAATACTATTACCTGATTTATAGTCTCTTAAAATGTGATATTGTGTTAAAAGTTAATTAAGTAGGTACATGCAACTTTCTAGAGCTGTGTGAACTAGTCTTAATAATTTCCATTTGCGTAACTACTCGTTCAGTTTTGTAACTGTCCCAATAATATTATTTACTAATTATTGAATTATATAAATATCTTTGAATTTTTGCCGAATATTTTTCTGGGAGAAAGTGAGTTTTGTTTCTAGTTTTTTTTATTTAAAGACATCTTAAGTCTTATCCGCGTAAAATCTTCGTAATTAAGAAAAACAAATTAAGTTTGGATCCAAAAGTAACAAAATGGAGATGTTTTTTACAAAAAATATGATTTTTTTAAATTGTAGAAGATTTTTTTTACTTTGATCTCATTCATTAGCATATAAGTTAACACAATAAACAGTTATTTAGTAAATAACAGTGGTATTTTGTTACCAAATTTGAAATCAAAATGGTTACAAAATGGAATGAAAATATCTCTAAGGTATTTTATTTTTAACAACAATGCCATGCTTTTTTAAAGTAAAATATATATTTATTCTGAGAGATAAGATATAAATCTAGTTTTAAATAATAACATTGAATTTAACTATAACTACTTTGAATTAATGGAATCCATTTTGTAACCGGGTCCTCTCCAAATGAAAATGCCCATTTAAGCTCAAGAAGAGTATATCCATGGAGATTCTTGCCGGCTCTTCTCCATAGGACCAAATTTTTGGAACCGTGCAACTAGATTCATAATTAACGTTTTGAAAGTGCATGTAAATGCTTATTCGAAATATTTTGACTTTGACTTTGAACAACAGTCGAAATGAACGATGCTACATAGACATATGCGATGCTAGTTCAATTAAATCACGGAGTACGATAAGTACAGTCGGCTACCCTTCTGTGGTAGCAATTAGACCTTGACAGCGTCTTTATTTGATATTGCTCAACTACTACACTATATATTTATTATTTATTTATTTATTATTCCTCCTTACATCTATCATTACAGGTCTTTAACCTAATGCGATAGTGTGGCTATCAACTATAATAATTAATTATCCTAGAATTATTATAAAAAGTAAGTAAGTAAGTAAGTAGTTATTTGTATTTATTAGTATATTATATATATATTATTATTATTTTTTTCCCGGGTCGGGTAAAGTGTTATTGGGTTTTTTCATTAGGAAATTCTCAGTAGCAGCCCAGATTCTGGATTTGTGCCCGGTCATTGGCAATAGGCTCGCCCCCTATTACATGGGACTATAACATAACTGGCGAAATGTGGGTGTACTATTACACCTCTGCCTACCCCTTCGGGGAAATACAGGCGTGATGTTATGTTATGTTGTTGTTTGTTGTTAGTATATTATATGATATATATTTCTTATTGTTATTTAAGTAAATGCCATGTACTTTATAATATTATACTTATTTATTTATTTAATTCTTTATGCACATCAGGGTAAGTACAAAGGCGGTCTTAACGCCATAGGCGTTCTCCAGCAGACAACCTTAGCGTAATGCCGAGACAAAGAATAAGGTAGATGCACCAGTAAACTAGTAAAATATGTTTCGTACTACGGACTTATAGTTACATATAATAAAAATATATAAATACCTATGTACACATTTAAGTATATTATGTACGAAACGTACCTACTTTTACACCGTAACTACCCACGACCGGTTCTCATTCACCTAGTCCATCCAAAGGTTGTGTGGAAGAGATTGCCTTGTGCGTTAAGACCGCCAATCTTTTTTTTTTTTTTTCCTTGGGGAATCCTCGTTGAAGCACTCTGCCCGGGGTAGGCGGCGCCAGTGTCGGACTCTTACTGACTAAAACCACCACGGTGTTCCTTCAACTACCTTAGCCGGGGGCGTGGGAACCCGTGAGTATTCACACAACCACCCCCGACAGGTACCGGCCCGCCACAAGCAGGCGAGCCCCTTCTACCCGCACGGCCTAACGTCGGCCACACCCTCCTCAGTGGCGCACACGGAACACTGTACGCCACCTCACCTCATGGGCCTTTACCAGCTGCGCCAACTACACCGGCTGTGTCAGCTACGCCAGCTGCTGGTCGGGCATCAGACTGCCCTGAGTCTGCTGCTCGCAGGCCCTACCACCCGTAATTTTTTATAGAGGTTTTCTTCCTCGCGGTCCAGGCGGTGAAGCCAAGACCCTCGGTCCCAAGAGGCGCGAGAACACTACTCAGCGGGCACTCCTGGGGTTACGAGATCGACGGGGGCAGGGAAGGACAGTCCCCCCTCTGCCTGCCCAGTGGCAGAGTGAGTGCAAACCGGGCCCGCTCCTGCTCCTCCACTATGCCCTCCGTTGGCAACAGAGGGACACGTGGAGCAACTCCCCACTGGCCCAGAACGGGCCCCTCCCGCGCCAGAATATTCGCCACAGGCAATAAAATCCTCCGAAGGTAAATCCTGGATTTTATTGCCTGTGCCCAGGATGCACCGGCCAAACAACTGCCGCTCCCTCCAGACGTGTCCAGAAGGACAAGCAGCCGTCAGGCACACGTGAAGGTTTTCTGGCCAGCACCCCAAGACTGCCCATTGTACTTACATCTATCTGTAAACTGCTGTCTTTGTTTTCGTTTAGTGTATGTACAGTCGACTGCATGACAGTGGTAACACGTCAATTCAAAAACCGCCCTTACTACTTACGAAATAAAGATGCTGCTAATGTCAAAGTGTTACCACCGACGTGCGGTCGACCGTACAATAAAGAATATAATAAATAAATAAATTATTAATTATTTCGTGAGCGTTAAAGGTGGTGTATGTAATATAAGTGCTATCAGTGACGTGCGGTCAACTGCACTTAGCGCGATAATTTTTTTTGATTTATCGCCACCCGAGTGATAGCTCGAACGCAGTCTGAAGTTTCGCTACAATAGCCGATAATAGTTGTTTACATTACACCTGCGTGTACGGTGCCATTGCAATAGTGGCACTGCCATGCCATTTAATGAAACTTCATGATGATAGACGCAGGTGCGGCCCCAGCATTATGGGTGTTATAGTAGATGTATCTAACTACAATCTGGTGAAGGTCGCGGGAAACCGCTGGATGTGGGAAGCGCAGGACCAGTCGTTGTGGCGATGTTTGGGGGAGGCTTATGTCCAGCAATGAATGTCTTTCGGCTGAAATGATGATGTCACACTCAGTGCGTCGTCCGACGTCGTCGGGCGATATTACTGAACGCAGTCAATGAGGTAAATTTTTCTTCATGGAATGAAACGTAAAATAGGATTTACTGACGTTTCCAGTGTTGTCAGTTTATCGGGAAAAATCAATAGTGCAGTGCAGTGGCAAAAGAACCGACATGGCGTCATGCTACTCGTGCAGGATCGACAGATCATAGGATATAATGAAAACTCCGGGACTATTACTCTAGTGTCTCTCTGGATTTGCTCGATTTGGTTCAGGGGTACGTTCAGTATTATCGTCGGACGACGGCGGACGACGCCCGGAGCGTTGTTTGGTCGTTCAGTTACTCGGAGTGATCGTCCGGGCGTTCACACCAAACCGTTCAGTATTGTGGGCGGGCGTCGTCGAGCTTACGCACCGGTCACCCCGTGAAATAGTAGAGTAAAAGACGCTCTGCTGTCATGTTGACAGATAAAAGTATGAAATGACAGATAATTTGAGGTATGGATTGTCATAATTGTCAGTGCTTCATTGTTCTAGTGTCAGTTTCATAAGGTCGCCCGAAGTCGTTCAGTAACTCTGAGAAAATCGTCAATGATCGAGCGATAATCGCACCGGGTGACTTTCACACTGAGTGCGTAGTAAGTGAACGTAGCCCAGAGCTCGAACCAGTACGGCCCCTGGTACTGTTAGATACATAGTTAAGGTTTGCAATAAATGGTTATTGATATTGTAAGCTGAGCTGCTGCTTAAATAATTTAGCCAACACATTTTTTAAGGAAATAAAGTTTTCTTGTAGCTATTTCATTATATGAAATATTTACAATATTCTCAGATTCTCAGATGAACAATCTATTTTGTCACTAAAACATACGAAGCTAATGATGGCCACTGATTTCAGAGTCCCTCCCAAGAAGAAGAAATAAATGTTATGTTATAAAGTTTTATGTAGGTAATAAAATACTTTTTCGGTAGTTTTGGATTTTTAGTATAGCAACACAGAGCAACCGCCTTGGCCTAATCAAAAAGTTGACGTAGTGATTATTTTCTCTGTGAAAAGTTGTTTTGTTGAATTTGTTGTTGATGTTTTGAATTTGAAGAAACTTGGTTTGATTTGGTTGTTTGAAATATAATAGATCTATAGAATAATTTTATTTGATAATTAAAAATGTCAAGTGCTTCTGTGAAATCATCTAAACGTGAGGTAAAATGTGCTTCTTGATTAAAATCTGATAAGAACTGTTGAGTTGAAATTGCATTTTTATTTTATATCTTGCATGCTTTAATTTGTATGTAAACGCATGTTTGACAATTAAATGATCTTTATCTTTATATTGCTTATTTTAATCTCAATAGTCTTCAGACTCCAAGATTAATAAGTTAAAAACGTATGTCAAGATTGTGTTTGTACAACAGCAGTGTACATTATGTATTCTGCCTGCTATGTAAGCTATAAGAAGCAAAATTAGTACATAAGTAATAATAAATAGATATGTGTTCTGTGATGTTAGGTAGCATTTATTTAGCATGTGATTAATTTTAAATATAGGCTAACTAGCTCCGGTAAATGATTGGATATGTAATATATTATTCCCAGTAAAGATATGTATCCATTTAGCATATCCCTACAAACAGCAAACATCCCTATAATCAAATAAATGTTGTGTACCTACATATACAAAACACACTTCTTATAACTGGTCGCTCGATAGGGAAGATCGTCGAAAAAATATATAAATATGCTCTAAGGTTACAAACCAATCAACAAAAATGATCCATATGCAGCTGCAGCAGACATAAACAAACTAGTAAGAAGTAAGTTAGTTAATTATGTACCTTTCGTGTCAATTATGGTACACTTTCTGTACACAGTGGTATTTTTTATTTAGTTATATTTGAAATAGGGTGTTCGAGTTTGTATGAAATATCTTTTCTCCAGGATCGATTCACTCAAAACTTGGGAAAAATAATCTTTAAAGTATGTATAAAACATCTATCTTTCCCTTTTCCAACATTATTCCTAAAAGACAGTGCAATATGGTTATAACATTTGTATGGGAGAATATTATTGCGTGGCTGGATTGAGTCAAAACTCAGTATGAATAATCTTTAAAGTGATGAATTTTTGACATTTGACATTTTGTCATTTTTTTACAAAGCACCATCTAGTCCCAAACTAAGCAGAGCTAGTAATTACGTGTTTTTGAATTATTCGAAAATTAAATAAATAAATTTCTTTGGGACATTTTTACACAGCACCATCTAGTCCCAAACTAAGCAGAGCTTGTGCTATGGGTACTTATACTCAATGGGGGTAAAAAAGGGTGTTAAATTTTCTATACAAAATCTTCCAGGGGTCACGCTTGACACAAATACTCTTCAAATTAAATAATAATAAAGAAATGCGTATTTTTCTTTTCCAAAACTACGACGGGGAATATTGTATGGGGAAAGCTCAGCACTCGGCACTGCTAGTATATACAATATAATTAATCTGTGATTTATTAAATTGTTTTTTTGTTTTCAGCAAGCAACCACAGAGCTGTCACAAGAAATAGACTCAGTGAGAGCAATGAACAACAGTCTTAGAGCCTATTTGGAACACCTGCGGACCTTCAAGAAGAACCTACTTGCTATAAATAAAAACTGTACAGAATTAAATAAAGTTAATGAGCAATGGTTTGAAACTTTGAGTAGTTTAAAACGATAGCTTTTAAAAATTAAGTAATAAATAATTTAAGCATTATTGTTGTATTTTTAGGAACAAAGTTCCTTGCAGTAGGTGTGAGTCGGGAGAAAATGTAGAGTCAAGTCACGCTAAGATTTGGGTTATACCCATAGAGTACACAGCTGATCTCACCTTTAAGCGCCATCTAGTGGGTAACGTCAAAGTAACAGCTATCTATTAAAAAACAATAAAAAATACATGTTTTACTGGTCATTGAAACTGGGCCCTGTAGTATCTCAAACCGAAGCATGAAGTTTCCTGCCATCTATATTTGTCAATGATTTTACATAAGTAATATCATTGATACTTGTATTATAGTTGTTGTTTCATTATAATGAATCACAGAGAATATAATCACAATGTTTAATGAATCAGTCAAAACTGTGAATTTTAAGGATAACTTCGTCCCTGGACTGCACAGGTTTTTAGGTCTTGGTTATGTAAAACGGCTTCAACTCGAACACAAACAATAAATCTTTATTTGTGTAGATACAGGTTGTCTTTTTTTACAATTATTTTTAAATAAGTAGACCTGGCTGTGGCATTTACCAACTGAATTTTTTAGTGTGCGTCATCCCAGCGAAAAAGTGTCGAATTTCTTAATTCGAGATAAGTAAATCGTTAGTGTATGACGTCATGTAATTGTGTATGAACATTTCAGATTTGTGTGTCCAACCGTTTTTGGGATATTCATCAAAAACGTTTTCCGCTGGAATGACGTCTTCCCAGCGAGACTTTTTTTTTCCAAAGGACGTAAGTAAAATAAAATAGTTACATGGATTAGAGTATAACGAAAGGTAAATGTGTATGCATAAATGAGATTTGTGTGTCTAAAGACTCCGAAGATATTCAAGTTTCCGCTGCGATGACGTTTGGCTGATTGCTGGATATCATAAACGGTTAGGCGAATAGTTGTGACTTTTTTTACACATGTTGCGATTCTTTTGTGTGTAATGTTTGTGAAAACAGACTTCGAAAAAAAATTACCGCTAGGAAGCTATAAATTTTAAAATGAAATCAGGTTATTAGGTCCTAGTACTGCGAATATGAGCTCCGAAGCCTAAATGTTAAAGTTTATTTGTACCTTATAAATGCTCACAATGTCATGTTAAGTCTCATCGATGTACTGTAAGTAAATAATGAATTATGAACAAAATTGCTAGGTCTGGGCCACGATGTTGTTCGCCATTCGATTGGTCGAGTTTACTATGGGTTGGCAAATTAAAAGGTATCCCATTCGTTAGTGTATTAGTTCAATTATCCATCTGTAAAATTGTAGCCCAATACACTTAATAATTAAAGAAATATAATCAAAAAACCAATGAGAAGCGCAATACAGAGATAAACCAACCAAGTTTGAATGTGTACTAAAAAGCGGCCGCGCGATACATGGTGCTTACCTTCCAAAATTGTTAGTATAGTACCGTTTTTATTTTGGTACATGTGCGTACACAATTCTTTAGTTTTTATTTTCTCAGTTTACTTTACACAGTCATCAGTACAATTATTTCAAAATAAGTAGGTACTATTCAGTTATTGACATGGGGTCACTAAGAACAAATTATAATATTGTAAAGAGACCACGACTGTGGTGCTAAAGTTTTACGTATTATGTGAGATTTCCATGCAGGTAATTAACATTCTTGATTTAGAAGTTACAAAGTTCTGACAGACAAATGGATTTGAATTTCTTTTTTTACAGGTTCCGTCCGTGTGTCCATCCATTTAACTTGAAGATGTAAAAACAAAAAAATCATACAATTAGTGATTTGTATGATTATTTTGTTTTTGTTTTGTAACGGACACTCAAGCATAGTGAATTTTTGTGTTTTATTGCGAAAAAAATTATTAAAAACTTAAGTTTAATTTTTTTCTTACTTCCTTTGTTCTTCATATCGGATTCAACATAAAACTACCTCGTGTTGTGTTTCCTAGCGTTTTTATTTATGCTATCTGTGTCGATCTAGTATAAACGTATGTTTGGCAACATACATCCAAAGTCGATGGGACCCCGTACGTTGACAGTGGGCTAAAATAAAGAGGTAAAAAATGAACAAGGGTTCACTGTAGCTGCTAATGTTCTCGTCTATTCACATTTACAATTAATTTCACTGCACTTGTGGCATAGTCGTTAAGGTGGTCACCTCTCTATTGACACAACGCCAAATGTTGTCGGTTCGATCCCCACATGCAGTTAATTTATTATCTACGTAGAGCTGGTTACGAATAATATACATAATCTTTAATTTTTATAAACATAACAACCTACATTAATGTAGATACCTACTAAGCTTATGAATGAGTCAATTATTGTAACTGATCTGTGATTTTAAAATCACAATGTTAAAACAATGTCACAATGTCAATTTTTAAACATTAAGTAATTTAATTAAAATAATAGCTATACTTATTTTTTGTATAAATACCTTTTCTATATCTTTTATGTTGATTTTAGTATGTAGATTTTTATTATTTTGTTGTAGTTGATTTTTTTGTACGAGTTTTTAAGTACCTATACATACACATATCTACAATTAATAATCATTAGTAAATTGATACTTTTGAATATAAAACTAATTAAACTGCAGTTGTTTTTCATTTTTACTAATTATTGTGTATGCACCTGTACCAAAGTACCACACCAATAACAATAAGTATGCTAACAATTTTGGAAGGTAAGCACCATGTATCGCGCGGCCGCTTTTTAGTACACATTCAAACTTGGTTGGTTTATCTCTGTATTGCGCTTCTCATTGGTTTTTTGATTATATTTCTTTAATTATTAAGTGTATTGGGCTACAATTTTACAGATGGATAATTGAACTAATACACTAACGAATGGGATACCTTTTAATTTGCCAACCCATAGTAAACTCGTCCAATCGAATGGCGAACAACATCGTGGCCCAGACCTAGCAATTTTGTTCATAATTCATTATTTACTTACAGTACATCGATGAGACTTAACATGACATTGTGAGCATTTATAAGGTACAAATAAACTTTAACATTTAGGCTTCGGAGCTCATATTCGCAGTACTAGGACCTAATAACCTGATTTCATTTTAAAATTTATAGCTTCCTAGCGGTAATTTTTTTTCGAAGTCTGTTTTCACAAACATTACACACAAAAGAATCGCAACATGTGTAAAAAAAGTCACAACTATTCGCCTAACCGTTTATGATATCCAGCAATCAGCCAAACGTCACCGCAGCGGAAACTTGAATATCTTCGGAGTCTTTAGACACACAAATCTCATTTATGCATACACATTTACCTTTCGTTATACTCTAATCCATGTAACTATTTTATTTTACTTACGTCCTTTGGAAAAAAAAAGTCTCGCTGGGAAGACGTCGTTCCAGCGGAAAAAGTTTTTGATGAATATCCCAAAAACGGTTGGACACACAAATCTGAAATGTTCATACACAATTACACGACGTCATACACTAACGATTTACTTATCTCGAATTAAGAAATTCGACACTTTTTCGCTGGGATGACGCACACAATTTTTTATGGCATTGGATGGACGAGTCAGACTAAAGGGCCACCTGATGTTAAGCGGTTACCTTTGCCCATAACAACTGCAATACCATGTAGGCTGTTGCCTAATGGCCAAAATTAATATCCAATTTGCCCTACTGGATATAGAAATTTGACATAGGTAAGCTTCCTACAAAATGTCAAATCTCTAGTAGGGCAAATCGTGGATAGATTGGATATTAATTTTGGCCGTAACTGTTATTGCAAATCGCGTTCCCCAAACAGTCCGACTGCTCTAGCCCTACAAAAAGAGGATGAATAATAAAACTCTGTTTCTATTTTAATGTGATAGATACATAATATAATTTTATTATAGGTAGGTCTATAAATTAATCATTCAAGTAGACTCATATCCATCGGTAGCTGTCGCCTCAGTGATCACTGGCAGAGGTTTTGAAGATTTTTCTGTAAATAAACAAACAGTTTTCATTTATTGAAACAAAAGGCCAATTCTGGTAATTTAAAACATTCAAAATATAGTTCCAAACTAAACGCAATGCCTTAAACTCAGATTAAAGAATAAAAGGGTATAATAATAATTAAGGTTAATGTAAGTGTAGTAGTGTATGTGTAAGTCCCCTCTCCTAACTGCACAGAGTGTGGTAAAGTGGAGGACGTTTACCACATCATAGCGGAGTGTGTCCGGAACGAAGATCTGAGAGCTGAACTATTAATACACAAGGGTATTGACATCAAACAAGTTGGAAGTTGCAACAGCATTTTGGCGTATCCTCTTTCTGAGACAGCAAGAGCATTATACAAGTTGGTGTTGGTCGGTATGCATAGACGATAGTTGGATAGTATATAAGTAAATTACTAAACTATGTTTTTTTTTATATAACTTAGTATGATATTATAATACAAAGATGATGTATGTTTTATAAGATAGCCTAACGGAGCGACATAGTCTTGTAGACCAAGCTCCTTAAATAAAGATAAAAAAAAAGGTTAATGTACTTTTTAACCGACGAAAAAAAGGAGGAGGTTCTCAATTTGACGCGTATTATTTTTTTTTTTTCTTTTTCTTATGTATGACCACGTATAACTTTTTACAGAGTGGTCCAATTTTGATGATTCTTTTTTTAATGGATAGGGTATATCTCGAAGTTGGTTCCATTTAAATTTCAAAATCAAAATCCACCCCTAAGGTTAGTAAAACAGGGGATGAGTGTTTGTTCACCCACTGAATTCTTACCTGTTAACCGATTCTGTTGAAACTTGACACACATAAATATAGTTCTAGACACTACGACATAATGGAGAACTGGAGTTAGATTTTAACCAAAAAAAAATGAAAAATAAAACTTTTTAACAAAAAATTGAACCGACGAAAACAGAAACTGAAAAGCGAAAAATAACTAATTATGAGTCGGCGCCAACCAACCAATCAACGAAGATCATTAAATTACTTTAAATAAATAATAAAACCAACTTCACATCAAATACAACGCGAAATTTTCAACGATAAACAATAACTTTCCAAAAATGCGTTCTCCATTCGGCCACTTGCAACTTACACGCACTTTGCTTGTTATAAGTTCGTTTGGCGCCGACTCATAATTAGTTATTTTTCGCTTTTCAGTTTCTGTTTCCGTCGGTTCAATTTTTTGTTAATTTTTTTTAACGTAACATCACGCCTGTTTGCCCCGAAGGGGTAGGCAGAGGTGTATAGTACACCCACATTTCGCCAGTTATCACAGAGTACATTGTAATATACCCAGTTATGTTATAAGTCCCATGTAATGTACTTTTATTCTTTAAAAAGACAAGGACAAAGACATTTATTGCTCAAACTGTGTACGGTCGACCGCACGTCGGTGGTAACACTGACATTAGCAGCATCTTTATTTCGTAAGCAGTAAGGGCGGTTTTCGAATTGAAGTGTTACCACTGTCATACTGTCGACTGTACATATTTATTATTATGTATTATGTACATTTGTAGGTAATCTGAGGCTTTAAATCCAATCTCCTGACAGTAGATGTTTCTGATTGCCGTTTATTGGTGACATTTAATGACCAAGGGTGCGTTCAGTTACTCAGAGCGATCTACAAAAAAAATAACTCCCAAGGAACGCTCCGAGCGTGCGTCGCCGCGTCGTCGTCCGACGACGTCGCGCGTCGGGCGATATAACTGCAGTGTTACCAGGTCCGATTTTCAAAATCCGGGAGGCTTAGTATGAAAAAAGCGGGAGATGTATTGAGTAAATATGGAAAAAATCGGAAGACTATGTTTTTCAACAAAAATCAAAGTTTTTGAAGTAATCCCTGTATCATATTTTTCTACCATTCCAGCTGTAATATTAAAATCAAAGCTGTTTGACATTTTACTGCACTGTGTTACAAGTGACACAAATATTCAGGGCAGCAACTTATCCGTCTGTTTCATTTTATGCAGTTTTTTTTGCCAGGTTTGATCTTATTCCTATTATTATGCTTTATACAGGGATTGTAAAAATCGGGAGTTATTTTGTCAAAAATCGGGAGATTTTTAGGAAAATCTGTGAATCTCCCGGAAAATCGGGAGACCTGTATACGTATACCTTTGACTATGGAACTATACGTATACCGCGGCCCTAAGTGTCACAAATAAACGGCAAACGGGAATATTTACTGTCAGGAGCAATATAGTAATCTATGGTCAGGAGATTGAGATAGCACTAAGATTAGTTTGGAACTAAATTTTGAACGTTTGAATTACGAGAATTGGCCTTCAGGCCCACCATCATAAATTATTAAAATACTCACGAGGAGTGCTTACCTATCATACACACGGAATACTGAGCGGTATCACACGGCAATCCATACACCAGGCCAATCAGATGATCCTGCCTATCCAAATTGAGGCAGGAGTTGTCCATGGTGAACTCTTCGTCTAACCACGGCGGCATCTAGTGGAGAGTAGAAGGACTAAATTACATGACGCCATCTAGTAGTCAATAATGGAACTAGTGAATCAGAGACATCTAGTGGTAAATAGTAAAACTAATCAAATACCGAAATCAAGCGGTAAATTTATGTTACTGTCATCTAGCGGTAAATAGAGAAACTATTCAAAATACCGACATCTAACGGTACATAGAGCAACTATTCTAATCACTGATATCTCGCGGCGAGTAGTTCAACTATACGAGCTACGATATCCAATCGTGAATTGCGCTTAGTAGGTATAGGTATTATATTATTTAACGGACATCTAACGGAAGATAGCAGAACTAAACAAAAAGTGGTGATATAATCTGAAACAAAAAGTGCTGATATAATCAGCAGTCCTAGTTTTAGTTTTTTGGTATTTGCTGTTATTTACTACCAAAACCAGTCTATGGTAAAATTATCATAAAATAATAATAAATATGTTGGGACATTTTTACACAGCACCATCTAGTCCCAAACTAAGCACAGCTTGTACAATACAAATCCTCTTTATTGCACAACAACATACTACTAAGAATACGGGTACTATGGGTATTAGACAATGGATATAATACTTAAATACTTTTTTTTTTGTAAATACATACTTATAATACATAAACAACACCCAGACCAACACAAACACTGGTCTGTGTGTTCAACACACAAATATTTGTGTCCTGTGGGAATCGAACCCACGACCTCGTGATCAGTAGTCCAACACTCGAACCACTAGACCACAGACGTTGTCAAAATAATCATTCATCATGATTTCAGCCGAAAGACGTCCACTGCTGGACATAGGCCTCCCCCAAGCATCGCCACAACGACCGGTCCTGCGCCTTCCGCATCCAGCGGATTCCCGCGACCTTCACCAGGTCGTCGGTCCACCTTGTGGGGGGCCTACCCACGCTGCGCCTTCCAGTACGCGGTCGCCACTCCAGAACTTTTCATTCCGTGTGGTGCCGGACATAAAGAATTGTACCACCCTTATCTCTTCTCATGGGTGTCGTAAAGGATTTACCAGAGGATGGGCAGCAGCGTTCTATGAGTATTTAACTAACCAACTGCGATCGCCAACCCGCCTGCCAAAAAATATTTCATCATCGCAGCCTATCGCAGTCCACTGCTGGACATAGGCCTCTCCCAAGTTGCGCCATAAGCCACAACACTCGGTCCTCTGCCTTCCGCATCAAAAATATTTACTTACATATAATCCAAGCGTAGAATCTCCAACAGCCTTAGGGTCTGGGATGCGCTTCCCACCGTTGGGATTGTACCAGGCGTAGCTGACGCTGTCAGTCGCTATATCCTTGGTCATGTTCAGACGCCCAGAGACCCAGACGTGCTCGATAGCTGAGAATTATAACATACATAACATAATCAGCCTATTACTGTCCCACTGCTGGGCACAGGCCTCTTCTCAGTACGAGAAGGCTAAGGCCTTAGTCTACCACGCTGGCCTAGTGCGGGTTGGGGGACTACACACACCATCGAGAACTGTATGGAGCACTCTCAGGTGTGCAGGTTTCCTCACGATGTTTTCCTTCACTGTTAAAGCAAGTGATAATCGAATATAAATCCGCACATGGATTCGAAAAGTCAGAGATGCGGGCCGGGATCGAACTCACAACCTTCTTCATGGAAGGCAAGCGTTCAACCACTTGGCTATCACTGCTGAAAATTATAATGATTCTATGAAAAAGTTCAGTTTTTAGGGTTCCGTACCCAAAGGGTGCCAAACGGGAACCTATTACTCTCGCTACGCTGTCCGTCCGTCCGTCCGTCTGTCTGTCACATGGCTGTATCTTTGTAACGGTAATAGATAACTAGTTGAAATTTTCACAGAATATCTTCCACAATCATAGACCTTTGTAAAAAATCTCTTTTAAAATTATTTTGAGTATAATGTGATTATAAATTTTTGAGTTATAGAGAGAAAACTGAAAAATACTTAAAACATCCTAGTTCAAAGGTCCTTAAGGACCTTATAGAAAAATGATCACAGCAAATAATGCTCCATTAGCTACTTTCAATTTAAAAAAATCACAAAAGTAACTTTGTGTTATGTTGACATGACACACTTCTTAAATTTGGCGCTTTCAGCGCCATCTAGCGGCTACTAACAACACTTTCCGAGTCGCCAATGCTGCCGTCTATTGCAAAAAATAAAATAGCCATGATTAATATTCGATCTGCTCAGCATGCTCTTGGACGGATTTTTTCTATCTACAACTACAGCGAACCATATTTTACAGAGTTAATAGTTTCTGATTAAACTACAGTTTGGTAAAACCGAACTTTCGATAAATGAGGTAGGTAGGATGGAGTTTCTTCTTCTATCGTGTCGACATGAGCTACGTAATTATAATAGCTCATGCTGCCGTGGGGAAAAGATTAGCCAGTCAGCAGGTTGGTTGGAGTTTCTTGCCGGTTCTTCTCCATAGGAGCCACAATTTGGAACCGTGCAACTAGAGCCTGACCTTTCAAAAGTGCCTGTAATTAGGTTTATTTGAAAAAAAACAACATTTGAATTTTGAATTTTACCCACCCAGCGAGTAATTATTTTTGCTAGCAATTTCCAACACAACCAGAAATTTCTGGTCAGTTTTTAGGGTTCCGTACCCGAAGGGTGCCGAACGGGACCCTATTACTCTCGCTACGTTGTCCGTCCGTCCGTCCATCCGTCCGTCCGTCCGTCTGTCTGTCACAGGGCTGTATCTTTTGAACGGTAATAGGTAACCGGTTGAAATTTTCTCAGAATATGTGTTGCTATGAGGTGTATCATGACAAATACTAAAAACATAAAAAAGTCTAAAAACAAAGGGGGTCCCCATACAAGAAACCTCGAAAAACATGCATTTTTTTCAACGTTTTTGTTCCTGCTCTATCTTCAAAACGGTAATATATACCAGCGTCAAACTTAGTCAGATTATAGTGCATATTATGTAGTTTAGCAACAAATACTAAAAATAAGACAAAAATAGACATATGTGGTGGTACCTGCGTAAGAAAGACATGCAAAAATTCATATTTCGCGCAATGTGCGTTGATGTCTTTTCTATGCTGGCGAGGTTTTTTCAGTACACACATACATAAATTAGGTGTTTTTAGGTATAATTATTTTTAAACGCATTTTTTTTTCCAAAGTTTGAATAATTGAATATGGAACAAGAAACGCGCGCGGGCATTTTGGCGCGAATGAAAATTAGATCCTACTGTTGAATATAATTTATGCATTGTTTCGTCGCAAATGAGAGAAAAGTACTATACGAGCACAGAATACCTAATAGTACTATCGTAATACAAGTCTCGGCTGAAATAGCAATTAACGGCCTCCTTTAGTTAAAAAGGTTTTAAAATCACTTCGGAAGTACTCGGCTTTTCCTCGTCCTTCCAATATTACTCGGCCGTCAATTGCTTTATTTCAGGCTTTGATAGTAATGTACTATTGTATTGATGGGGGCGCCGCTTGGCTGCTAGTAGCGCCTTTTATGTTTACTCGTGATGCTATCTAAATATGCTTAGTACAATTTAACTCACGTTCCTCCTTATTTTCTCCCATGACCAGTAGCAGCTGTATCAGAATATCATTGTTCTCCAAGCTGGCGAGAGTGCCATTCATCTTCAAGCAGTTCTCATACGCGTGCTGCCAGTAGTACAGCTGTCGAATTAACACGTAGTAGTAGAGATCGTCGCTAGGTGTCGCTAGTGTCGCCCTCTGTAATTGGATGCCTGAAATATTTAAATTTTCAGTTTAAAACCTACTTTAAACATACCTAGAGTGTGATAATGTTGAAATTTTTTTTTTTTTTTTTAGATTAAAAACTTTTTTTTGGTTTTTTTTTATTATACTTTAGGTTAGCGAAACGAAATAAAGGCATTAAAGGCCCACCTGATGTTAAGCGGTTACCTTTGCCCATAACAACTGCAATACGTATACCACCAAGGTGGTACTGCAAGTCGGTTCGCCAAACCGAGACATGAAGATGGAAAGTCTCATGTGATTGTAATTTCACCGGCACTTAATCCTAATAGATTTTTTTGCATTAATCTCGCAGGAACAGTAAGCAACATAAACATATACATACCAGGCCCCTCAGAAAGTATTGCGAAAAAAAGTTTTTATATATGGGAGACTGGCCAGTTATAATGTTTTTCGAAAATATGATTATTTATAAGTAAAAATAAGTAAGTTCCAATTTCAAAATTTCCCTCCACATTTTTTGCGAGTTAATTCAAAGTATTGTGTCTCACTGAAATATGGATCTGCGCCGGGAACATTTTAGAGCTATGATTTTATACGATTTCAAGTGTCGCCTGAAACCGGATGAATCGTACGATAGACTTCAAATGGCATTCATGGATGAAGGCCCTTCCAAGGCAACCGTGTATCGTTGGTATAACGAATTCAAGCGCGGTCGACCAACTTTGGGGGATGACGAAAGAAGCGGTCGCCCTTTGACGGCTGTTACCGAAGAAAACGTGCTAGCAGTGAAAAATTTAATCCAAGACAATAGGCGAATTACATATCAGGAGATTCAACACATATTGAAGATTGGATCGGGAAGCGTTCACGAGATTCTACACAGCCATCTTCGCGTGAGGAGGATAGTATCACGCTGGGTGCCGCACAACCTCACCGATGCTCAGAAGCAGGCCCGGGTGGAATGGTGCCGTGATATGCTTAACAAATTTGAAGCAGGCTCGTCTCGGCGTGTTTACGACATCGTTACAGGTGATGAGTCCTGGATTTATCAATACAACCCAGAAACCAAGCGCCAGTCGACTGTTTGGGTGTTTTAAAATGAGCCAACGCCTACCAAAGTGAAGCGATCTAGAAGCGGGGGTAAGATTTTGATCGCTAGCTTTTTTAATTTGACTGGCCACTTGGTATCAATTCCCTTACGGGATCAAAGAAGCATTAATGCCGAATGGTATACTACCAAATGTTTGCCAGAAGTTTTCTCTGTTATAAGCAACAAGCGACCAAACACAGGGCTCCGCGGGCTACTGCTCCACCACGACAATGCACCTGCGCACACCGCACTCAAAACGAGGGACTTCCTGGACAGCACGCCAGTCAAACTCCTGGGTCACCCTCCTTACAGCCCTGATCTAGCACCGTGTGACTTCTTTTTATTCCCAAAAATAAAAAATCAGCTCAAAGGGATACAATTGTCGTCGCCGGAAGATGCGCTGGCTGCGTTCGAGCAGGCTGTAAACGAGGTGTCTGCGGCGGACTGGAAAAAGTGTTTTGAAAACTGGTTTAGGCGCATGAATCTTTGTATAGAGGCTGGTGGAAAGTACTTTGAAAAGATTTGATAAAAATATATGTACGTATAGAACATTTTTTTTAGTTTCGCAAAACTTTCTGAGTGTCCCACGTATATTGTAGATAGGTAGTTAGTTGAATTTCGTATAATCAAATGTTTTTTTTTGAAGTAGCAAATAATACAAATATTAAAATTAGTCAATTTTGCTTAATTTGTACATATTTTTGTCGCTGTCTGTTTAAATATCCAGATATTCCAGGTTTCAAGACAAATATCATATTGCCTGATAATTTCCGGTAGTCCCATCCCCAATATATGAGGTTAAATCAAATAAATATCTAAGTTGGCAAAACTTCACAGAAATGAAGGGTCTGAGGTTTAAGACATTTATTCTCACAAAGAACTTACAGAGTTCACTTAGCATGAGAAACTTAAAAATTGAAAATACAAAAAGTAGGTTAGTCGATGATCTTAAGAGCTAGTGTTAGTTTAGCCTTAATAGTATTATATAATTTGGATATAAAAAAAGAAGTAATTTAAATAAGTAGGAGTACTGATGACCGAACCGACATCCGACATCGCACACCTTAAAGTAAATCTAGGGTATCTATAGTATCTACATTCTATATATGAATTCTACGGGTTCATAATAATTTTTGTACAGGTGTTAAGCATGACTTAGGAGATATTCTTTTAATTTCTTCTTAAACATATTAATCGAAGTAATATCTATAATATTTCTGGGTATTTTATTAAATATTTGGGCCCCCTCAAACATTAAATTTCTTTTACCATAATCCGTCCTTGGAAAAGGGAGATTTAGCATATATTTATTTCTTGTATGGTATCTGTGATTCTTTTTAGTAAATTGTATATTCGAATGAATTTTATTTGTTGTAATTTTTTTGATGAGAATGCATGTTTTATATTTGTATATTTGATTTATGTTGAAAAATTTAGTTTTGCTATAAAGTTCAATTGTAGGTGTAAGGTAATCATATTTGAATAGTGTTTTAATTGCTTTATTTTGTGCGATTTGTAATTTAATTAAATTGGTTTTTGCGGCACACCCCCAGACCTCGATATCTAATTATAATAATAAAACAAGAAAACCTATGATCTTCTAAACTCATCATTTTATTCAAGTCAGCTGATCACGGGATCAACAGTCACAGCACACGTGACCTTGTAGGCTTACATACTATTTTAAGCAATATCATATACCACCATAACACAACACCACGTAAAAAATACTGTTAGCGCGTCGCGCGGCCATAGACCCTGTGATCAGCTGGCTGTAGTTGAAATTACGAGTTCAGATAATCATTCAAGTCAGCTGATCACGAGATCAACAGTCACACACACACTATCACAGACGCGTGTCCTTGTAGGTTTACATAGTATGTTTAAAAAAATATTAGAAAACATCATCATCATCATTTCAGCCAAAAGACGTCCACTGCTGGACATAGGCCTCCTCCAAGCATCGCCACAACGACCGGTCCTGCGCCTTCCGTATCCAGTGGATTCCCGCGACATTCAGCAGGTCCTCGATCTACCTTGTGGGGGGCCTACCCATGCTGCGCCTTGCAGTACGCGGTCACCACTCCAGAACTTTACTGCCCCATCAGCCATCCGTTCTGCGTGCAATGTGCCCCGGCCACTGCCACTTAAGTTTGGCAATTCTTCGAGCTATGTCGGTTACTTTCGTTCTCCTGCGAATCTCCTCATTTCTGATTCGATCACGCAGGGACACTCCGAGCATAGCCATGTAGCACATAGCACATAGCACATATTAGAAACCATAGTAACATAAAAATTCTTTTAGCACGTCGCGCGGCCATTGACCCGTGATCAGCTGGGCTGTAGTTGATGAGTTCAGAAAATCATATTTTTTCTTGTTTTATTATTATTACCGATCATGTAGGTATGTATGTGAAGCTATGATGTGAAGTTTTGCCAACTTATTTGATTTAACGTTGTAGGATTGGATCTCTAAATACTAACCCGATCTACGCCCCCATGATGAGTCTACGGCGCCGGCGCCGCGTTCGACTGAAACCGGGCAACCAACATTTAATGTGCGAGTGGGGCGCACTCTATCATCATCATCATCATTATTTTAACCGAAAAACGTCCACTGCTGGACATAGGCCTCCACAATAGGGGGTATGTCATAATTCTGCGGAGCGTACGTGAACGCGTCGGTGAATGCGCGCACACATCGCCGCGCTATGTGTGAGTGTACCACAACATAACAACATAACATAACATCACACCTGTATTTTCCCAGAAGGGGTAGGCAGAGGTGTATAGTAACACCCACATTTCGCCAGTTATGTTATAGTCCCATGTAATAGGGGGCGAGCCTATTGCCATTAACCGGGCACAAATCCATACTCCGGGCTGCTACTGAGAATGAGTGAGTGAGTGAGTGTACCACAGCGGCTAGAAACGCTTCTGTATGGATTTTTATTCATGTGCTACTGTGCTACTTATACCCGTAGGTATTATAAGTATACATGCTGAAATGTTAATGGCTTCTTTCCCGAAAAGGGGTCATTGTACTCATCATTATGAACAACATTTACTATGGGAACCCTGAAATCGCGAAAAAAAACAGGTGGTCCCTACATTTTATCGATTTAAGTGAACACAAATGTAGGGACCTATTGATTTTTTTGCGCGATTTCAGGGTTGATTCCATAGTAAAATTTGTTCATAATGATGAGTACAATGACCCCTTTACGTATACGGGCCCATTATAAGAACCCGTACACTTACTTTCATAGCAAATGAACTGCATTCTCCTCTCGCATCTCGCTTCAAGGAAGACTGGTGGATGGGATTCGTGTCTGTCTAGTTGGAGACAGCCGTTCTGCTTCACATTATTTCTATCCCTGGAATAAGTTTGAAAATGCCTAACTTCAGACTTACATAAAATAGTTGAGTAGTAATTATTTTATGGGATTTTCAGAGGATGGGCAGCAGCGTTCTCTGAGTATTTAAACAACCAACTGCGATCGCCAACCCGCCTGCCAAGCGTGGCGATTATGGCATATCCCCCCATTTGCGGGAGGCCTTTGTCCAGCAGTGGACGTTTTTCGGCTGAAATGATGAATTATTTTATTATTAATAACTTCTTAGGTTTTCGCGATCACTACACATTATAATAAAACAAAGTTTAACCGGATTAAATCGCGTATATTATTTAAATTGGTTTCCCTGACGTTTCGAAAGCTTTGCAGCATTTCGTGGTCGCAGGTAGACTAAGATGACAATGATGATTATTTTATTATTTTTAACGCATTTACGCGAAGCGAAATTTAACGATTTAAATTGTGGAAAGAAAATATCGCTCACGAGCAGGATTCGAACTTGCGACTGGCGAATTCCACTCTTTGGCGGTACGCATGATAAAGCTATTAGCAAAACGTTTAGTAAGCAAATCTTGGCATGTCTTTTGAATGCAATTTTTCAATAATAATTATTATTAAAAGACATTATGTTAACATTAACACACACTAAATAACATTTTTTAACATGTGCAGAACTAGTAATTATATTTTATCAGTATAAAGAGACATGCCAAGATTATTTTACTAAATAATACAAGAGAGAAAAAACGGACTTTATGTACAGTCTAACAAAGCAATTGGTAAAATATAAAAGAAAGTTTTCTCAGAAGATTATGGATGTTTTCGAGTGAAATATCATCTAAATAACGGACAAAGTTAAACTGAATTCATACAAAACCCTAATCAATCATTCTATAATAACTTCCTGAGTAATCTTCATCTATACCTGCCGACCCTGTATACTAATTGCTTTGTTAGACTGTACCTACTTGCCGAATCATCATCATTTCAATCAAAAGACGTCCACTACTGAACATAGGCATTATATAAATATTCTGTGACATAGGCCTCCCCCAAGAATCGCTACAACGACCGAATAGCTAAATCTATGTACTAGGGAAGGCACTGGTGACGATTGTCTTGATCACGAACACGTACAGTCGACAGCATGACAGTGGTAACACTTCAATTCAAAAATCGCCCTTACTGCTTTCGAAATAAAGATGCTGCTAATGTCAAAGTGTTACCACCGACGTGCGGTTGACCGTACTAAACTAATTTTAAACTATCGCTCTCTTTTAGAGATACTAGATACAATGCCTCGTTGGTCTAGTGGTTGCAAGCGCGACTGCTGAGCGTGGGGTCCTGGGTTCGATTCCCGGGTCGGGTAAAGTGTTATTGTGTTTTTTCATTAGGAAATTCTCATTAGCAGCCCGGAGTCTGGATTTGTGCTCGGTCAATGGCAATAGGCTCGCCCCCTATTACATGGGACTATAACATAACTGGCGAAATGTGGGTGTACTATTACACCTCTGCCTACAAAAAATAAAAAAAATAAAAAATACAGGTGAAAAAAATAAAATAAAGGGAAATACAGGCGTGGTGTTATGTTATGTTATTTTATTATTTTTAACGAATTTACGCATGTGAAGCGAAATCTAACGATTTAAATTGTGGAAAGAAAAAATCGCTCACGAGCAGAATTTGAACCTGCGACTCCTGGCTCAGTACAAGGAAGGCAAGGAAGGAGGGTGGCAAGGAATTCTACTCTTTGGCGGTACACATGATAAAGCTATTAGCAAAACGGTTAGTAAACAATCATGGCATGTCTTTTTAATAAAAATTGCCAATTGCCATGCCGAGATTGTTTACTAAATAAGACAAGAGAGTAAAAATGACTTTATGTACCTACTTACCGAATCATCATCATCATTTCAGCCAAAAAACGTCCACTACTGGACATAGGTACCTACTATTAGATATCCTGTGACATAGGCCTCCCGTAAGAGTCGCTACAACTACCGAATAATAAATAAATAGATAAATAAATCATTCATTTATTTCTCCACCACATAAAGTTTTTACTTTTTATTTTACAATGTAAACCATTAAAACAAATATTTGCACTGCAGGATATCATCCACATTTGGTGGAAATCCCTACTATCAGGACCAAGCGCTTTGAGAACTCTTTCATAATGCGCACAGCCAAGTTGTGGAATTCACTGCCGGCATCTGTATTTCCGGGCACTTATAACCCTAACGCCTTTAAAGCTGGAGTGAATCGGCACCTAATAGGTTTGCTCGCTCCATCGTCGACCACATCCTGACAAAGCTGTCTAGATTGTGGTCAAGAGCAGATCTATAAATCATAAAAAAAAAAAAAAAAAACTAAAAAATTTGCTTAACATTATGTTGTGGAGACTGGAGCCTGTACTAGGTGAACCTGTGTTACAGGTCTCCAGGACTCCCAACTACCCGGACATAGTAAACAAAATCAATATATTATTTTAACATTTCAGCATTATTCATAAAAATCTTGGTGTCACGGATGTGTACATAATTTATAGTTAAGGTAATAATAACAATGAAAGTGAAAGTGTAGTGTAAGGATACCTATATAACAAAATGTGTTGTGTAATAAAGGGGAGTGTAGGGGTTGTGTGTGTGTGTGTGTGGGGGGGGTTTTGTCTGGGTGGGGGTTGTGTGTACATAGCTAAATCTATGTACTAGGGAAGGCACTGGTAGGTGTCGATTCTCTTTATCACGAACACGAACTAAACTAATTTTAAACTATCGCTCTCTTTTACTAATAGTAGATACAAGAAAGGGATGTCAACAATTTTAGAACTGTCATATTAGTTTACGTGTTACATTTCATTGTATTTTAGTGGACACGTTCCGAGAACACGACTAAACTTGTATGGAAATCTAACATAATGTTACGAGCTGGGAGTTCGTATATGGATAGAAAGCCGATTAAATGCGTAGAGAACACTTTATTACAGCACAATTACACTGAACTACTAATTAACACACAAAGTTACTAGTTAAATCGCTCCGAGTATCGCTTCGATGTTATCGCTTGTATCGCTTGTTCCCAACTGAACTCCAACTGAACTCCACTGGCGCTCAGCTGCGCCGTTTATATAGGCCGCGAGTCGTGGTACTGGAAAGTCCTCGAACGTCATCTATCCTTGTCATAAGATAACTCTTTCTCACTTGCACATTCTCGAAATAGAAAGTTCTCGAACCTCGTCGAACCTCATCTATCCTCTATCTCACTCACTCACTTCTAGAATGGAATGTTCTCGAAGCTTGTCGAATCTCGTCTATCCTTGTCTTATATAAGCTCTATCCTGCTCACTCTCTTCCAGAGGGTTCTTTGTCTATCCTTGTCTGATATTTAGCTCTATCTCGCTCACTCCTCAACAATTTTACATGTAGGTGTCAAATGGCCATAAGGGGTCCTGAAAACGCCTGAAAATGGGTTTTCAGGAAATGTCGGCATCGGATTTGTTGGTTCCTGAAACGGCCTGAAAACATGTTTCAGGCGCCTGAAAACAACGGCAACTTACTCAAAATTTCGATTCTTTGGTATGTGATAGAGCCTCCTCTGTTACGGACTGAAAATGCATTTCAGCCTGCTGAAAACGTCTCTAAGTCCAGGAAAATCGAGGTTGAAGTATTTCAGTCCACTCTGCTTAACCCTCCGTCGTAACACTACCCCCTCCTAAGACATGCTCGTCCCGAGCATCATTGTCTCCATAGTACCGGGCCAGTCGATCAATGTGTACAATCTTCGGTTGATTACGTCCTTCCTTTCAAATTCGATAAGCGACGTCGTTGATCTTCGTGACGGCCCATCCCAATTAGGTTTGCGCCCTCCAGGGTCATACGTCTTGATCTCTCCGTCAGTGGGCGGCCGCTTGATCTTCTCGTCGAAGGGCGTGTTGGACTTCTCGGCGCTGCCTTCTTCCTTGAGCTTCACGCTGCCCTCGCCGTACTTCTCGTCTGAGGAAGCCTTCTTGTTCTTCTTCGCTGGTGGCTCCGTCGCTTTGGCAGCGGGTGCCTTCTTCTCTGCAGACGGTGTGGGTGCTTTCCGCTTGACGGGTGTGGCCTTAGTGTTGACTTTCTTAGCCTGGGCACCCTTGCGGCCTTTCGCCACGAGTGCCGGTGCTGCTGCCGCTGTCCGCCCACGCTTCGACTTGAGCTCCTGCTCAGACTCCTCTGTCTCGCTTCCGGACTCATTCTCACTCTCATTCTCCGACTTTTTACTTTCTTCTTCGCTGTCTGACTCTGATTTTCGACCGTGACTCAGGTTACTTGGCCATCCCTTGTTACCCTTGACCTTGCGGCCGCGCTTGGCGGGCTCGCCAGCGGAGCGGCAGCGGCTCAACGACTTGCGGCGCTGTGTGGCGCCCACCACTCCCTCGCCCACCTCTGGGTCGAAGTTGCTATCGTCCTCCTCCGACCCGCTCGGGTTGAACGTGCCATCTGTATCTTCTGAGTCATCTTCAGTTTCTTGACACATGTTAACTTCGTCTTCACCATCATTTGCTTCATATTCGTCATCGTCCGATTCCTGGCTCTTATTGGCATCATCTTGTTCGGATATGTCTGCTTCACTAACGACAACTTGATCAACCTTAATCTCTACCTCATCTTGTTTATTTTTAAAAGAAAGATAGAGTTCCTCCAATATTGCTCCTCGCTCAAGTATCTTCTCCATTCTACGGAACCGCTCTTCCCGCCTTGCAGCTAGTTCTCGTGCATGCTCTTCCTGCCTTGCGGCTTGCTCGCGTGCATGCTCTTCCTGCCTTGCGGCTTGTTCGCGTGCTTCGCGCACTTGTTCGCGGGCTTGCTCTTCCTGCCTTCTGGCTAGTTCGTGTATTTGCTCTTCCTGCTTTCTTGCCATTTGCTGCATCAAATTGAATAAGCTGGCAATGTCGTTATTCCCACCTTGAGGCTGAGGTCCCTGTTGGACGACCTCCTCCTGACTCATAGTTCTTGATGCGTCCTGAGCTGTCTGTCTCGCCGTTAACTGTCTCGTCTGCATCCGACTCGGCGTTTCGTTACCAGCTGGTTCCTCCTCTCTTGGCGTAATCGGCATTTTCTATCCCACTTCTGACACCAAATGTTACGAGCTGGGAGTTCGTATATGGATAGAAAGCCGATTAAATGCGTAGAGAACACTTTATTACAGCACAATTACACTGAACTACTAATTAACACACAAAGTTACTAGTTAAATCGCTCCGAGTATCGCTTCGATGTTATCGCTTGTATCGCTTGTTCCCAACTGAACTCCAACTGAACTCCACTGGCGCTCAGCTGCGCCGTTTATATAGGCCGCGAGTCGTGGTACTGGAAAGTCCTCGAACGTCATCTATCCTTGTCATAAGATAACTCTTTCTCACTTGCACATTCTCGAAATAGAAAGTTCTCGAACCTCGTCGAACCTCATCTATCCTCTATCTCACTCACTCACTTCTAGAATGGAATGTTCTCGAAGCTTGTCGAATCTCGTCTATCCTTGTCTTATATAAGCTCTATCCTGCTCACTCTCTTCCAGAGGGTTCTTTGTCTATCCTTGTCTGATATCTCTATCTCGCTCACTCCTCAACAATTTTACATGTAGGTGTCAAATGGCCATAAGGGGTCCTGAAAACGCCTGAAAATGGGTTTTCAGGAAATGTCGGCATCGGATTTGTTGGTTCCTGAAACGGCCTGAAAACATGTTTCAGGCGCCTGAAAACAACGGCAACTTACTCAAAATTTCGATTCTTTGGTATGTGATAGAGCCTCCTCTGTTACGGACTGAAAATGCATTTCAGCCTGCTGAAAACGTCTCTAAGTCCAGGAAAATCGAGGTTGAAGTATTTCAGTCCACTCTGCTTAACCCTCCGTCGTAACAATAACATAAAATCACGCCTGTATTTCTCCGATGGGGTAGGCAGAGGTGTAATGGTACACCCACATTTCGCCAGTTATGTTATAGTCCCATGTAATATAGGGCGAGCCTATTGCCATTGACCGGGCACAAATCCAGACTACATGCTGCTACTGAGAATATCCTAATGAAAAACCCAATGACACGAGAAAATCGACACCAATGTCTTACAGGTTATATCCTAGTCCAGGAGACATTTGTTTTGTAACACTCACACATCATCATCATCATTTTTTTTGTTTGGTCGCTAGTAAAAATCTCATTATAAGTCACTGAGGTAATAAGTACTACGTACTAGAGTAAACATTACGAACAAAAAATATCGCGCAACTTGCTGGCCGCGGAGCACGCGCTGCGCGAGCGTGGCTAAGCGAGTGAGAGTGCAGGAGCTCTAAAACGTGCTACAAACAGTTTGTTCGAGGTGTCTTCTCTAAGTTTTATAAGTCTTATTATTATTAATGGGACAATATTTACCTCATAGGAGGCCAGGTATCAGCCGTAGCGTCGGTTAAAGCGGGCGCCTGGAAAACGCTGAATCCGGTGTCGATCCACGTCCATTTGCCCAGCACGCCCTTAGCGCCTACCCAGGCATTCTCGATACCTGTGAGAATTTGTGAATGTTTAAAAAATTACATGGTGAAAAAAACTGTATAACATAACAACATAACATTATATCACGCCGGTATTTCCCCGAAGGGATAGGCAGAGGTGTAATAGTAGGTACACCCAAATTTCGCCATTTCTATTATAGTCCCATGTAATAGGGGGCGAGCCTATTGCCATTGACTGGGCACAAATCCAGACTTTGGGCTGCTATTGAGAATTTCCTAATGAAAACACCAAAATAAACTTTGCCCGACCCGGGAATCGAACCCAGGACCCCAACAGACTGACTGACGGACTGTATAACAATGATATAAAACGGAACAGCTGATTTTGTTTTCGCGATATCAAGTTTGGTCCCATAGTAAAAGTTGTTCATACTGATGAGAACAATGATCCCTTAAGAGGTTTTCAGTTATTTCAATAATAACATACAAAAATTACAATTTGACAGCACTAACATTGTTGCCATCCCTTTCTTGTATCCTTCTATCTCCACTATTAGTAAAAGCATAGATAATATAATGTAAAAGAGAACGATGGTTTAAAAAAAAACAAGAGAATGACACCATTGACTGTGTACCATATTTTTGAAGCTGAATGAACAGACAAATTCAGAGTATAAATAGATGCTATCATCATCATCATCATTTCAGCCGAAAGACGTCCACTGCTGGACATAGGCCTCCCCCAAGCATCGCCACAACGACCGGTCCTGCACTTCCCGCGACCTTCCCCAGGTCGTCGGTCCACCTTGTGGGGGGCCTACCCACGCTGCGCCTTCAAGTACGCGGTCGCCACTCCACAACTTTACTGCCCCATCGGCCATCCGTTCTGCGAGCAATGTGCCTAGATCCTACACAAGTCCTCAACTCTCCATCTGTTTGTCTTCTATAAGTCTGGTTAACTTACTTGGTCGATTTTTCAACATAGTCATTCCTAGTTTCTTCAAACATTTTAAAGTTGCAATGTTGGCTAACCTGTGAACAATAATTGCCATAATTTTTAGCCAACTAATTTTATAAGATAAGATAAGATAAGATTTATTCAGTTACAAATACAAGTGCAATATTTACATAACTCAGTATTACATAGGTTCACTTATGTACTAAATTATACAGGTTCACTGGGCCCCACACTAGGATACCCTGTGTCGTGAGGTCCAGTCTCTTCCAAGGTCAAACAAGTTAGGTAGGTAGCACTCAGTACAAAATACAAGTAAGCTTTTAAATAGGACAATTATAACTATTAGCTAGAGGTTGCATTAATTATTATAACTGAAGTAATTAGGATTTTAAAATTAAAATAAAAGATTATAAAAAAAGCGTTTGTTAGTGTGTGTATGATGGGTGTATGTGGGTGTGTATGTGATAGGCACAGAACATTATACTCAAGAGAAGAACAACAACTTCATACAACTATATTGCTTACATGAGAGCACACTAGCGCGCCCGTTTATGCCATCGGAAACTTTCGTGGAGCGCGGGAATGGCGGGAATTTTGAACAGTTGTTAGTTTATTTTTAATTTCTTAAACCTACAACAAATTTTCATTTTGCAGTTTTTAAACAATGTATGCATTATAAAATGTTTATAATACATACTCGTGCAAGAACAGCAAAATGAAAATTTGTTGTAGGTTTAAGAAATTAAAAATAAACTAACATCTGCATTAAAAATTCGCCGTAATAGAATGTCAAAGAAAACAAAGTTTTAGACATTTTTAATACATTTATTTTTCCTTTCATTGCTTTTAAATGCTAAATAAATTTGCGGCGTTCTCTACTACCGTTTCACAGATATTGTACTGGACGTAGACTGCTTCTTTCATCATAGTATTCCTTAAAATGATGTAAGTATAAGAATGATATAATATTTCAGTGTTTGGATCCGCAAGCATAATATTTTTACAATTAAAGCAACCATATTTTTATTATAAAATTGCAAACTTATGTTTACTTATGTGCTTATGCACATGCTAGCATTTCACCAGAACACTGAGTTATGTATTTCAATCTCTTCATCACCCTCGACATTCAATATAACTAGATAAGATGTAGAGAAGGGTTTACAATTATTTTGTATCACTTATTTTTAATAAATACAAAAAAGTTACCACAATTTTCGATATTCACATGAGTATATACTTAGATTTATCAAGATACTGGTTTAAGCGCTGCAATAAATTGAACTGATGTGGGGTTTGGATTATATCTACAGTTAATTTCTACTAATGTATCCAAATATAAAAGTTATTAAATTGCATTCCTAGATTTGACAATTATTATCCTAAAAATTCTTATATGCCCATAACGGGCTGATTGATGTACCAGGCCCCTCAGAAAGTATTGCGAAAAAAAGTTTTTATATATGGGAGACTGGCCAGTTATGTTTTTCGAAAATATGATTATTTATAAGTAAAAATAAGTTAGTTCCAATTTCAAAATTTCCCTCCACATTTTTTGCGAGTTAATTCAAAGTATTGTGTCTCACTGAAATATGGATCTGCGCCGGGAACATTTTAGAGCTATGATTTTATACGATTTCAAGTGTCGCCTGAAACCGGATGAATCGTACGATAGACTTCAAATGGCATTCATGGATGAAGGCCCTTCCAAGGCAACCGTGTATCGTTGGTATAACGAATTCAAGCGCGGTCGACCAACTTTGGGGGATGACGAAAGAAGCGGTCGCCCTTTGACGGCTGTTACCGAAGAAAACGTGCTAGCAGTGAAAAATTTAATCCAAGACAATAGGCGAATTACATATCAGGAGATTCAACACATATTGAAGATTGGATCGGGAAGCGTTCACGAGATTCTACACAGCCATCTTCGCGTGAGGAGGATAGTATCACGCTGGGTGCCGCACAACCTCACCGATGCTCAGAAGCAGGCCCGGGTGGAATGGTGCCGTGATATGCTTAACAAATTTGAAGCAGGCTCGTCTCGGCGTGTTTACGACATCGTTACAGGTGATGAGTCCTGGATTTATCAATACGACCCAGAAACCAAGCGCCAGTCGACTGTTTGGGTGTTTCAAAATGAGCCAACGCCTACCAAAGTGAAGCGATCTAGAAGCGGGGGTAAGATTTTGATCGCTAGCTTTTTTAATTTGACTGGCCACTTGGTATCAATTCCCTTACGGGATCAAAGAAGCATTAATGCCGAATGGTATACTACCAAATGTTTGCCAGAAGTTTTCTCTGTTATAAGCAACAAGCGACCAAACACAGGGCTCCGCGGGCTACTGCTCCACCACGACAATGCACCTGCGCACACCGCACTCAAAACGAGGGACTTCCTGGACAGCACGCCAGTCAAACTCCTGGGTCACCCTCCTTACAGCCCTGATCTAGCACCGTGTGACTTCTTTTTATTCCCAAAAATAAAAAATCAGCTCAAAGGGATACAATTTTCGTCGCCGGAAGATGCGCTGGCTGCGTTCGAGCAGGCTGTAAACGAGGTGTCTGCGGCGGACTGGAAAAAGTGTTTTGAAAACTGGTTTAGGCGCATGAATCTTTGTATAGAGGCTGGTGGAAAGTACTTTGAAAAGATTTGATAAAAATATATGTACGTATAGAACAATTTTTTTTAGTTTCGCAAAACTTTCTGAGTGTCCTACGTATGCAACACTATCATGTAACAACTGTAACTACTAAATCAAATAGAGCTTACTTTACTTAACAAAACAGTTGTGGTAGCAGATCTTGTTTAAACCTCTTTACAGTGTTCGTATATTAGGGCATTTTCGTTCAATGTGTACTGTGTGTACCCAATATTTTAGGATAAATATATGAGTATTTTTTCAGTTTTGTTACATAAATACTCATACCACAACATGCTCATAAATGTAAATAAACAGTTGTTCTAATAACTAAGATTGATAAATTATTCTTAATAAATCATTCTGATATGCAAATCAACAAGATATAGTCCATTTTTCAATAAGATATGATTTTTTGGGACAAGAAAGCGAGTCATGTGTCGCTTTTGTGACATTTTGCAGTTAAGTAATAATAACAAAGTTATTCCTTGTGTCTTACAATTTATGTAAATGATGGCTTCATTCACTTTACCATCGTTCAACTTTTTATAAATCTTTCATCATCATCATCATCATTTCAGCCGAAAGACGTCCACTGCTGGACATAGGCCTCCCCCAAGCATCGCCACAACGACCGGTCCTGTGCCTTCCGCATCCAGCGGATTCCCGCGACCTTCACCAGGTCGTCGGTCCACCTTGTGGGGTGTATAAATCTTTGTTTCGAATTAAATAAATAAATAAATTGTTTTAGTAAATATGAAATACTTAAAAAATTAGGGAGTTCAGTACTTAGTTTCATCTTATTTTACAATTATTACAGTAAAATCACTAAAATAAACTAGTTTAGACCAAGATTACATTATACATTTTTTAAATAAACAGAAAACTATAATAGATGACCTTTGGTTTCTTAATAATTTATACGACAGCGCAAAATGCAAAGGGCACTCTTTATTGTAAATGCCCATTATATTTATTACTAGACTTTGACCGCGGCTTTGCTCTGGTATAATTTGGCTTATCACAGAAAGACTTATCATCACGCATCCCTCGGGAACTGTTTATTTTTAACCGACGAAAAAAAGGAGGAGGTTCTCAATTCGACGCGTATATATATATATATTTTTTTATTTTATTTTTATTTATGACCACGCATAACTTTTTACAGAAAGGTCCGATTTTGATGATTATTTTTTTAATGGATAGGGTACATCTTGAAGTTGGTCCCATTTAAATTTCAAAATAAAAATCCACCCCTAAGGGTAGTAAAACAGGGGATGAGTGTTTGTTCACCCACTGAATTCTTACCTGTTAACTGATTGTTGAAACTTTACACACATAAATATAGTTCTAGACACTACGACATAATGGAGACATGGAGTTAGATTTTAACCACAAAACAATGAAAAATAAAACTTTTTAACAAAAAATTGAACCGACGAAAACAGAAACTGAAAAGCGAAAAATAACTAATTATGAGTCGGCGCCAAACAACCAATCAACGAAGATCATTAAATTACTTTAAATAAATAATAAAAACAACGTCACATCAAATACAACGTGAAATTTTCAACGATAAACAATTACTTTCCAAAAATGCGTTCTCCGCTCGGCCACTTGCAACTTGCACGCACTTTGCTTGTTAAAAGTTCGTTTGGCGCCGACTCATAATTAGTTATTTTTCGCTTTTCAGTTTCTGTTTTCGTCGGTTCAATTTTTTATTAAAAAGTTTTATCTTGGGATAAATCCGGGTTATTATCTACCGTGTGCTAAATTTCATCCAAATACATTAACGGCCAAAATTAATATCCAATCTATCCACGACTTGCCCTACTAGAGATAGGAATTTGACATAAGCTCCATACAAAATATGTCAAATTTCTATCTCAGGTAGGGTAAATCGTGGATAGATTGGATATTAATTTTGGCCATTAGCTATTTCAGTGTGAATAAGTAACAAACATCAAAATCTCTTCAACAAATCTTGACAAACTTTCACATTTATGTTTTTATGATTTAAATTGTTAAAAAAATATTTCTATAGCATTTAGCGTCCTTAACCAACTCTTAGAACTTCATGGCATTAAAATATAATTTAATTGATTGAAATAAATTATATTAGGCCTGGTTGAGGTCATGTTTGTGAGGAATTCCTTCCCTCTGTTTTGATTTGGAGTATGTCTGTTCGCGGAGTCAAACAACTGCTCAATATTTGAAATGACTGTAGCTGTAGCAATGGCGTCTTGCAGTGATTCATCTGAAAGTAAAAATATATATTTAAAAACAATTATTTGATCATAGAAATCAATTATTAATACTGTAAATATCATTGCCATAATCACCAAGCTTGTCTGACGGATCTGTGATAATAATTTACTGCCAAAATTAATATCCAATCTATCCATGATTTGCCCTACTAGAGATATAAATTTGACATATTTTGTATGGAGCTTATGTCAAATTCCTATATCTAGTAGGGCAAATCGTGGATAGATTGGATATTAATTTTGGACGTTAGAGTTATTCACTGTCAGTCAAAGTAAGCGCTGGCAATACTCTTGACAGGATTCCTTTTGCGCCTTTTTACGACATCCACAGGTGGTAAGGAGGTGGTCTATTCTTTTTTTCCCGTGGGCAAAATCCTCATGGACGCACTCCGCCCGGGTAAGGCGGAGCCAGTGTCACTGCCACTGATCTGATTTATGAGAGTTAACCAAGATGCAGTGCGTTGATGTGTTTCAAGATACTACACATGACCGTGATTGCCGTATGTTGTTGAACTATATAGTACGCACTACAATAACACATTCTGATGCTTTTATGTATAGCCATGTTAAGATAGAGCAGGAACTTGAAAAAATGCATTTTTTTCAAGGATTCTAGTATGGGGGACACACTTTGAGCTTAGACTTTTTAATTTTAAATATTATTTGCCATGGTAGAGGCCATAGTAACACGTCATCTATGAAAATTTCAATTGACTACCTTAAAAAGATACAGCCCCGTGACAGACAGACGGACGGACAGCGTAGGCAGAGTAATAGGGTCCCATCAGCACCCTTTGGGTATGGAATCCTAAAAAGGTTTAGACTTACCTCCTTAATGAGTAAAGCTAATTATTTGCTGTGACATGATCCCCCGATCATTAAAAGGCTATTGGTTGTTTGAAATGTCTCCAAAGCCATAAAATTAAAAGCATGGCTAGCTATTTCTGATGTTCGATCTTGATGAGCATGATCTCGGTAGCCATCTAACAGCAGATTTGTAACATCTCTTATAAAGCTTCTGTTTGGGTGTGAGTTCCACTCCTTTTTTGCATCAAGGATCAACAAGATACTTTTCCTCCTCCGTGACTCCTGGAAATGTGCAATTAATAATATCAAAGGACTGTTATTCACACATTTCTGGCTTTCACCAGTAGGTTCTACCATCGAAAAGTCAGAGATGAGAGGCAATGCGCCACCCTTACACGGTTGATATTCCACCATAAGGGTACATATACAAGGGTACAAAGCGTTTTTCTAACACTTTTATTATGCACACCGCTAAGTAGTAGAATGCCTTGCCTTGCTTATCTGTGTTTTCCTATAGGTATAATCTGGTAGTCTTCAAGGCACGAATGGTACACCATCGTCGACTGCACGATCACTTAACAACAGCAATCAAATGCAAGCCCATTTTTTAGTAAAATAATTATATTAAATACAAATTTCATCCAAATCGGTCCAGTCGTTTAGGAGGAGTTAGGTGACAGACAAACGTACAGAAGAATTATATGTATTAAGATTTAAATTGATAAAAATATAAAGATTTTAATTATTTTAAAATAAATATTAAAATTATATATTAAAAATATTAATATTGACTTTTTCCAATTACCTTTTTCAAGCTTGGGCTGTCAAGATGATTATACATATAAATGATGCTGAATATTTAACTCTTCTTTGGATTTGGAATACCGGGATGTACTTCCATTTGCACTTCAACGGTTGACTTTGGTTGCTGAAACATACAAATTCACTACCTTAATTTATTGTATACTATGATACGTTTGAATATTTAGGTGTTTTTATTTCAATTTTGTTTTTGAGAAAATCATTAATACTGCATATCTCCAGTAGGTATAAAGAAAAAAAAAGAAGTAAAAATGATTTATTGCCACAACTAGCCATGCAGTAGTCTGTTTTCTCTCTCTTGTCTTATTTAGTAAACAATCTTGGCATGCCTCTTTATTCAAATAACTATTGATAAAATGTACCTAATTACTAAATCTACACATGTAATTAGATCTAAAAAAAAATATTATTATTATCTCCTTTATTTAGTTATTACCTTATAAATTACATTTTTAAATATTTTTTTATAAAAAGAAAAAAAAACACCTAAATATTCAAACGTATCATAGTATTTTTTTATTTTTTTTTATAGTATAAACAAAAAATATAGGTTCGCCAAACTGAGACATGAAGATGGAATGTCTCATGTGATTGTAATTTCATTAACATAAGTGCAAAATCATTAACATAATGTCTTTTTATAATAGTTATTGACGAATTGTATTAAAAAGACATGCCAAGATTGTTTACTAAATAAGACAAGACAAAGAAAGAAAAAACAGGGTGTAGCTAAGTACAAATAAAAATAACTAAAAAGTATCTTAATTTTAAGAAATCTTATAATAGTGTCAACAATTATAAGAAAAGTAATGCTGCATGTTGTAGCTGCGGCAAAGAGGTTGACAATCAGCATAAAGCAAGTCAATAAAATACTACTCACTTCCGATTGTTGTTCTTCTCTAGATGGATTACACTATTCATTTCAAAATCGGGCTAATATATTTTGAGCTCCGGTAGGAATAGCAAACTTACTTAAGTAATCTTTTTCTGTCACTGCTGGTAAATTGCGAATCATCAAAACATCACACCACCACATAGCATCTTATGCTGTTTGTACTTCTCCAATAATTTATCCAGGCCCAATCATCGAAGAGGTCCAATCATCATCATCGGGATGACAAAATGTTGCTTGCAAACTTTAGTCCTGAAAAATGTATTTGTATGAAGTGTTAAATTCCAACTATTATACCTAGCCTTATTAATTAATGGCACTTTAGTCATCTACTTACATAAGAGACCCATTCATGGACGGGAGAGGAAACCTGTGAAAGAATCTTCCTTTGAGGTTATCCCGTATTTTGCGCACTTTACACTTTTTTTTCCAGCCATGGTGGAAAAACAATCCAAAAGCGTCAGTATCGAACAAATACATATAATGAAATCAATCAGATAAACTACACAAAAGCTTGAATTTCACACTGGAGTCTCTATCTCATAAATTGTTGTAACATAAGGAAAAAGTGTAAATTTCACACTAATGAGTTTCTATCTTTCAGCAAAATTCACAACATTGAACTTTAGGAAACAATCCGGCAGAAAAACAAGATTAATCAGGCATAAATTCGAAATAAAAATTAGGAAAATCCGTATTTTATTTTTTGACAAGTGTAGTAAGTGTTGCCATTTCATAAAAGTGAATCCTATCATAATTTAGGTAATCTTCAAACACTGAAATATACTAAAATGGTAGATATGTATTCAATCGCGCTTGTTTCTACTATCTCATTCTTTCGTAGAGCGCTGTTCCGTTTTTGCAAATCCTTCCAGTGCTGGCATTCGTCGCTTAGGAAGTTGACACCCCCTGGTGATAGGGGTGTACGTGCTTGCAGCATAATTGAGTGTGTTCCATGTGGGTCGGGTGTTAGTGAGTGTAGTTTGCGAGTGCGGGGGGGTTTTTGTGTGTGAGTGTCGGAGCATGCCAATTTTGTGTATGACTCGTGGTCGTGGACCCACCAATTTGCAAATATTATTTTTTATGCCTTGATTGGTATAGGTACCTACGCCTATATTGGTTGGCACATAATTATTTATTGATATTTTTTGTCAAGCCACATCCGCTCGTCACTTGGGGTTGATACTAAAAATCAGCGCTGTGATGTGGCTCACGTTACAACACAGCATCATGTTGAGTGTCAAAGTGTCAACCTCTTTGCCGCAAGTACGACATGCTAAAAAAGTTACTTTTCTTATCGCAGTCCACTCGCTGGACATAGGCCTCTCCCAAGTTGCGCCACAACACTCGGTCTTCTGCCTTCCGCATCCAGTCCCCCCAGCCACGTTCTGCAGGTCGTCGGTCTACCTGGCAGGGGGGCGCCCTACGCTGCGTTTGCCTATTCGCGTAAAAACACCCCATATACTCACGCCATCCCCCTCAGCACGCAGTATGCCGCCGATTGGTGCCAGTCCATCTTGCCGTCATACAGGTGATACAGACCGCTCCGGCACCGAACTGTTTGCACCTCCGTCACGTGGGTGAATTCTCGCGCCTCTGTTCAGAAATGATCAATAAAAAACCTGGCCAAGTGCGAGTCGGACTCGCGTACCGAGGGTTCCGTACCTTCGTTGAATGTATAAAAATGTATCTGGGGGCACGGGAGTGCCCCCGCCATGACGAGCAAACGGGCACGGCCGTACCATTCTTTTCTCGTAGCAACTCACGACTTTAAGCCCTCTGTATCTTCGTTTTGGGTAAAGCTAGAAGTCTGGAATTTCGGTTACCAAGAGTACTTGAGTAGTAAATCTAGGTCAGACAAAGAGCCAATTCCAAGTGATTAAAAGAAACTATGAGTACGTAAGTATATACGTATCATCAGTGAAGTCTGAACACAGACCAGTAAGCCTCTAGACGCCAATTAGCCGGATACCCCCAGTCACAAAGCATATGCAGTAGCACTGCATATCTTACGCCCAGCCACCAATCGGGACATCACTCCGTCAGCGAGCGGCACCAATCATATCACCGAACATTTGAGCCGACCAATCATAACGCGCCGTCCGCCCCCCGGTCCCCGCCAACATTTTACGACTGTGTTCACATGCAAAACTTTGTTTATGTGGCGTCTTGAGGCTTACTGGTCTGTGCGTCTGAATCTTGAGCTTTTAGAGAAGATTTATGAAATGGACCCATTCCAGTTGCATCACTAGGCTTCCAGTCGTGCCACATAGGCTTGCCCACAAGAGAATACAGAGGGTACTCTTACAAAATGTTTAACGGCCAAGTCACTCGTTTTCTTTTATTCACTTAGACTTGGCTCTTTATTTGATGTCACTACTTTTTATGGCCAAGTAATCTCAGTCGAGGCTTGGCACGTTCTTACAGAATGTTTTTGTTTGGATTTAGTTATTCATCTTCCACCTCAAAAATCAAACTTGTTTGTTTGTGAAGGAAGGAAGGAAGCTTCAGTAATAAGGCCCCTCCCCCCGGGTTTAATATTTTCAATTTAATATTATAAAAAACTATGTTGACTTTTTAGTCGTTATTACGTGATGTATTATTACATCAGAGCCGTGATAGCCTAGCGGTTTAGCGCTTGCCTTCCATGCAGGAGAGTCTGAGTTCGAACCCAGCCTGCACCACTGACTTTTAGAATTCAAGTGCAGATCAGAATTTGATTATCACTTGCTTTAACGGTGAAGGAAAACATCGTGAGGAAACCTGCACACCTGAGAGTGCTCCATACAGTTCTCGATGGTGTGTGTAGTCCACCAACCTGCACTAGGCCAGCGTGGTGGACTAATTAATCTTCTCATTCTGAGAAGAGACCCGTGCCTAAACAGTGGGACAGTAATGGGCAGATTTTTTTAGTTATGTCAATGACTATTATATCATACTCAATCATTTATTGCATTTTTTCATGGCTTCTTCTATCGTGTCAACATGCTTTACATCTTTTTTTATAGTATAGGATGGCGAAACGAGCTAAAGGCCCACCTGATGTTAAGCGGTTACCTTTGCCCATAATAACTGCAAAACCACCTAGGCTGTTGCCTAAATGGTACCGCAAGTTGGTTCGCCAAACTGAGACATGAAGATGGAAAGTCTCATGTGATTGTAATTTCACCGGCACCCGTACCCTTCAGCCCGAAACACAGCAATGCAAGCATCACTATTTGGCGGAGAAGTAGATTATGTAATAGCTCATGCTGTGAGGAAAAGATTAGCCAGTCAGCAGGTTGATAGCGGGGCTGACTGCCCAGGGTTCGCCGGACGATCAATTAAATATCGTCACTCGTGGAGGCTCTTTTAATGCCTTGCATTTTTTCATGGCGAGATAGAATGAAGTTCTTACCTCTCTCACAAGCAAAAGCTCTTTCCAAATGGCAGGGCAGGTCCAGGAACACGGGATTGTCGTGGTTAACTCTCTCCAACGCCACGCAGTCGGCGCCTGTCTCCGGAACTGGCACATGAGTCCTGTTTAACCACTGTATGGAGAAGAAATTGATTAATTGATATTACTAAAACAGACAACAACAAAAAATACAGCCAAGTACGAGTCAGACCCACGCATTAAGGATCCCGTTCCACTTATCGACCTGATAGTCCTGATTACCCGCTGAAACTGATATTTGTTTACCAAAGTTGCAGCAAGACATCAACGCGCACCTTTGGTGAACTATGTATATTTGCATCTAAAGAAAGAATGAAAGAAAAATAGTTTATTGTCATAGTTAACGACGCGCAACATTTAAAACACAGTGATAAACACAAGCAGGCAACTTATAGGTGGGGTGGTGGCATCTCTTTCTTCTTTTTACACATGTCCAATTGCCTTATTGTTATGCACTGCAATCATACCTCGTTTGTTGTTCGTATGTCAACCTCCGAGCCTTTTCCCAATTATATTGGGGTCGGCTTCCAGTCTAGCCAGATGCGGCTGAACATCAGTATTTTACACGGAGCGACTGCCATCAGACCCCCGCAACACAGTTACTGGGTAATACTGACATTCGGAGGTTAGACCAGTTGTCAGACTTTCAGGCTTCTGACTACCCGTAACGACTGCCATAGATATTCGTATGACAACCGGGACCGACAGCTTAACGTGCTCTCCGAGGCACGGAGGGGTCTCGATGTGTATCGAAACGGTCACCCATCCACAGACTGACCGCGGCAAGTGCAGCTTAACCTTGCAGATCGTACAATCCGCGCAGTCGTTGCATCGCTACGAGCCCCTCGTTTGTTGTTTGTATGTATTACCGAATTTAAATTTGGTCAAGATCTGATAAAGATCTATCACCTGCGATGGCAGAATCGCTTGTCTATCTATTGTTTACGCCACTCAAAATAGAAAAATAAAATAAACAAAAGAATGAGAAAATCGACTTCACTTCACTTCACCGTTAAAGCAAGTGATAATTAAATTCTGATCCACACATGGATTCGAAAAGTCTGTGGTGCGGGCCGGGTTCGAACTCAGACCCTCCTGCATGGAAGGCTATCGCTCAACCGCTACGCTATCACACTATAGTCTATGTCAATCCAAGTAAATAGAAAAGTAAACAAACCCAATATCGGTAAAATTATTACACAATCACTCAATAAATTGAATTAGTAACATTCATTCTATTTTGAAGGTTTCAACTTGATAGCTTACCACTTTTCCCAACAATATTGGTTTGATTATCATTTTTAAATTGTTTTTGGAAATTAGCAGCGTTTAGCCTGTTACAATAAAAACAACTTATAAAGTTTAAAGAGTTCCCAAAAAAAAGCACATCCCTAACGGCCAAAATTAATATCCAATCTATCCACGATTTGTCCTACTAGAGATAGGAATTTGAGATAAGCTCCATACAAAATATGTCAAATTTCTATCTCTACTAGGGTAAATCGTGGATAGATTGGATATTAATTTTGGCCGTAAATATTTCAATGAATCAAATCGAATCATTCAATTATTTATTGATTTGTAATTGGCACTACAAGTGGACATCACTAAACTCTCTATGGTCGGGATGGTGACCTGTTTGTTTACCTTTCCATTTAATTGGATTGACATAGACTTACTAGGTACTACTAGTTTCAATACTTACAACAGGATAATGTCTACCAATGTTTTCGTCTCGCTCGCTACCCAGCACGTCAAGGGCAGTTCGTCTGAGCTCCATCCCTGGCCCCCATCGGTAGCCGGCAGCATCTTCCGCGGAATTGCGACGAGCACCCACCCACAAAGATGTGAGGGCTGGAAGAAAATTCTACTGTTAGGAGTTAGGACTCATTGACTCATTTGTTAGGATTTCATTCAGTCATTCTGGAATATCTTCAAATATCAAAAATAAACTAGGCATTAGAAGAGGTAATAGGAATACTCTCAGTTTTTTTTAAGAATAATAGACAACCTAATTTAAGTACACACGGCAAAATAGTTAAGTGTGTAGACAACCAATGTCATCTATCCAGGGTGGAATTTAAAGACGGTCACTGGCGGGAGAATATTTTAAATATTGATGATAGCGAATTTTACTCAAAGGAAACATTCCCTTATATTTTAAAATAAGTATAACTGGTATATCTGACAATTTTTTTTCATGTAGGTATCTAATGAGTTTGCGGTTGCCCGCCACCTCACCTGATGTTAAGCGATGGTGCGGTCGACGATGGTTCACGCTTACCCAGCAAAAGATACTTCACCACCAGATTATACTTATCGGGAAACATAGACACCGGCAAAGAATTCCACTCTTTAGCGGTAACCATGATAAAGCTATTAGCAAATCGGTTCGTGCGTTTGGGTGGAATGTCTACCAAATAACGGTGGCGCACCACTGGTTCTGGTTTTCCGATGATGGAAAGGGCTTGGGGAATTAGATCGTACAATTCCAACGCACACTCGCCGAAATGCATCCGAAAGACCGACAGACTTGCAACTCTGCGCCAATGCTTAAGACTTGTAGTTTGGCATAAATTACTAACTGTAAAGGAGACTTATTTTTAATTCGTCGTTGGTTTTTTAATTAAGAAACCGTTGGAAACAACAAAGTACTTACTAAATTGTGACTCTGCTAATGCTTCCGCCAAGAATTCAGCTTTATCTCTTGTATCTATTATAGCTAAAGATCCGTTGTAATAGCCCCTGCAATTAAAATCAATCATTATTAAATTATAATGTAAGTACTAGCGGGCCATCTCGGCTTCGCACGGGTGGACATGAAAATATAGCCTATGTATATACTCAGGGTGAATGTAGCTTTCTAATGGTGATTTTTTTTTTAAATAGGCACATTCGTTTTTGAGTTTATTCATTACAAACATACACACAAAAATACAAATCTTTCCTCTTTATAATATTAGTGTAGATATTGTAATGTATAATTGGTGGTGTTTCCGTGTGATGCCGGACATAAAGAATTGCACCACCCTTTCTCTTCTCATGGGTGTCGTAAAAAGCGACTACGGGATTCACCAGAGGATGGGCAGCAGTTCTCTGAGTATTTAACCAACCAACTGCGATCGCCAACCCGCCTGCCAAGCGTAGCGATTATGGCAATTCCCTCCCCTTTGTGGGAGTTCTATATCCAGCAGTGGACGTCTTTAGACTGAAATGATGACGATGATGTTTATGATGATACAAACCTGCACAGTATCTTAGCATTCTCCCAGTTGACGGGAAGTATTTGCACAACATATTCCCTGTTGTTGAATATGTACGATTCCCATTTCGGCGCACTCAATTGGGGTACTGTAACAAAATTAATCATAAAAGAAAGTGGCTCAAATATTAACAAATAATTTACCTAGGATGCCTCATTTGTTCCGAATTTCAAAGAACGTGTCAGGAAATCAGAGAATCAATTCTTGTTATTAAAACGTTCAAAACATAGTTCCAGTCTCAATTCTCAATATTTTAAATCTCAATCTCCTGACAGAAGATATTATGTTCTTATTTGCCGTTTATTTGTGACACTTAGGTCATGAATGTCACCAATAAACCTGGCCACTATGTTACCGAGGCTCTTGATGACCAAATGAACATTGAAAGGGAGCGCAGGGCATTGGCGGTCAAAAGTAATATGCTGGCACGCAGGTTCGCTCGTTGCAGTGAACAAGTAAAAATTACACTTTTGCTTGCATACTGCCAAACGTTTTATACGAGCAGCCTGTGGGTCAGCTATACCCGGAGATCGCTCAATGCCTTGCCCGTCCAGTATAATAATGGATTCAGGATGTTGTTAGGGTTGCCCCGCTGCTGTAGTGCATCTAACATGTTTGCGGAGGCGCGGGATGATGGCTTTCATGCTATTATGCGCAAACGAACCGCCTCCCTGCTAAGCAGAGTGCGGGGCAGTAGGTACTAATAGCATCCTGTAAGTTATTGCTGGTAAAGTGGACTCCGAAATAATGAAGACTTTCATTCGGGTTATGATCAGATAGTATTAAATTAGCTGTCTGACCGGGGCTCGAATGAAATGTCTTATTTAAATAATGTTCATTTAAGCATTATACAACGTGTATCAGAAATGCGTGGTCATATTTGAAGAGCTTATTCAGGGGATGCTATCAAACAACTTTTACTATGGGACCAAATCTGAAATCGCGAAAAAAAAATCAGCTGATCCTTACATTTTGTCGAGCGTCATCGATGATTTAGTAGGGAACAGCTGATATTTTTTTCGCGATTTCTAGGTTGGTCCCATATTAAAAGTTGTTCTATGCTATGCCCTGAATGAGCTCTTAAAATATGACCACGCATTTCTGATACACGTTGTATAATACTACCTACTAACATGGTTTTTAAGAAAAAAATTACTAACATAAATGGAGATACAAGCAATTGTGGTTGCAAGCGCGACTGCTGAGCGTGGGGTCCTGGGTTCAATTCCCGGGTCAGGCAAAGTGTTATTGGGTTTTTTCATTAGGAAATTCTCAGTACTTAGCAGCCCGGAGTCTGGATTTGTGCCCGGTTAATGGCAATAGGTTCGCCCCCTATTACATGGGACTATAACATAACTGGCGAAATGTGGGTGTGCTATACACCTCTGCCTACCCCTTCGGGGAAATACAGGCGTGGTGTTATGTTTATGTGTTATGTTTTGTTACAATATTTATAGAAACAAGTCATAAGGCGTGCTGAGAAAGGCTTTGAAATATCCTGCACTATGATGCATGGTGCTGCCACGCGCGCCCTGCCCACAAGGCCATTCTATTATTTCTATCTATTTCTGTGGTCAGGAGATTGGGATTGAGATTAGTTTCGATCTATACTTTGAACGTTTTTTACGAGAATTAGCCTTCAGGATATTGATTACTCCAACTCAGGCGGCTTAAATGGTGATTGAACAAGGGCCCCAAAATCATAACTATACGCACTGAAGATATATTAAGACACAGCCCCCCTAGCCAAGTTGACAATCTACACAATCTACAATCGTCAACGCTAATAGAAAATGATTAAAATGTATGGGGATGACATATCTCAACGAAAAAGTCATTTGTTCAGATATGTCATTCCCATACATTTTGATTGTTTTCTGTTAGCTCTGACGACTGTAGATTGTGTAGATTGTCAACTTGGCTAGGGGGGCAGGTCTCTACACGACGATACTAGAAATGGTGAGTAGGTAGGTACTCAATGTTTGGAAAATTAAATGTATACAACGTGTTATTGAATTAACTCAAAACCTGAAACTAGTTTGTTCAGAATCGAGAGTAGAATCCATTACACTACTTTTTAACATAGGGTAATTTTTACCAAAAAAATATTTTCATACCACGCCGAGTCTTAAAGTTTCATACGACGACGCGACGCTGAGCGCAAAGGCGAGCGAGACCCAGGAAAAGTGTGATGGAAACTTTTGGATAACATTTGTTTCCTAAAACTATTAAAAATTAACTTAATTTTAAGAGGTTATTTACCTCCCGACCCAGTAGCGTTAAGAGCGTCGCACGTTCATGATTGAATTTAGCGCCATGAATCAGTTAGAGTAACCATGATACCAACAATTACAAATATCTTCTACAATAATAAATGAAAATTAATAATTACTTTCCAAATCAATTTATTATAATAAAAACTAGTTGGGGTATCTGAGATTTTGAGTTATTTCAGTAACACTTTGTAGATTCCTCACGACCGTCGTTGAGATTCGAAAACTTTTACAAGTGACTCGAGAGTAAAACGAAGGTGCGCCGGAAGACCAAAACGAGTGATATAACTTTCAAAACAAAAGAGATTAGAAATGCAGAGAAATGAAATAACTGCGCTGGAAGACTAGAGAAACGACTATTGGCAGAGGCGGATTGAGTATCGCACTACTTTCTATAAAAACCGCCCTACCTTCGGACACATTTACTGAAGGCACAAACGGTTTCAAAGGCCAACGTGGTCGTGCACCGCGTGGTCTGCAAGAAATTGTTGAGCCGCTAAACTGACAATAGACTACACGAAGGTGTGCAGACGGCGTGGTTTGACTGCTTCGAGACTCCGAATGCGCGCGGGACCCACATTGAGGGTGTGGTCGTATGCCACTTCGACGTGAGGTACCAGATATTAGTCGGCTTGGCTTCTCTTCTTTTCTCCCACCAACGTGTTGATTCAAATCTGAAGCAGTGGAGTAAAGTTTGCTTTACAGACTAGCCCAGAGCAGATATAAGTAAGGATGGAAGCGAGAAATTTTGATAAGGGAGTTTTTATTCAGAGAGGGATTAGTACCATTGCACGCACTGAGCTGGTTATAATCAATGGTAGCTTAACAGAATACGTCCAGGAAACTCTAAAGCAAAAGAAACGGCATGCCATGCCGTGCCTTTCATGGATTTCATCGCCCAAGAAATAATGGTAATTTTACGAAAACTTATTCGTAATTCTAGTTATGCACTTTCTCAGAGTTATGACTCTCCGAACGTGAATTTTTCGCTAGCATGCGTAAAAAGTCAGCCTCACTCATACACCGAATTCGAGGCAGCGGAGACGGAATCCTAAGGATGATCGCTGAGAGACCAGAGTCGGCAGTTGTGGTGAGACTTATCAGGCTGCATGTGACCTTTAGGTATGATTGCTATAGGAGACCAGAGTATGCAGTTGTGGGGAGACTTATCAGGCTGCATGTGACCTGATGACTGTAATGTGGATTATTTTATACTTTTTGCGACTAACATAGTTGTAAGATAATAATTGTTACTAACAAAATTATGAACAACAATTAGTCTGATATAAATGTTTTTTATTTATTTTATTTTTATATCTGGGATGAAGATTCCAGCGAGATCTAAAGCCTAATAAAACATTAATTTTATACTAAAGCTGCAAAGGGGACAAATTTTACTTTAGGCGTTAGTACTATTAGATATTCTGTGCTTTAGGACCAACCCTGAAATCGCTGTCCCATACATTTTGTCGATTTATGTGAAAACTAATGCGATTTCAGGGTTGGTCCGTAATAAAAGTTGTTTATAATGATGAGTATAGTGACCCATTTTCAGGTTTAGTATAAACAAAACTGATTTTGTATATTATGACGTCGGAGTCTGATTAATAAAAAGAGCTTGCTCAAAAAGACAATGTACAACGCAACGCTATTACGCCTTCTTGTATAACATAGCGCAGTATTTATTGTGTTTATAAGAACTTTATATTATTAAAGTGAAAAGTTCTTTTGCCGCGTTTTTATTGCTTTTTTTTCGCAAAATTAATTGCTTCTTTTTATAAACATTGTTCTTAAAATTCAAATTCACTTATGGATCTTTTGTGAGAATTTTTTACATTGATTTGTAAAATACTTTGATTGAACGTTACACTTTGGTTACACTGGTAATCAAATTCATTGGTTCACTGTAAAAAAGAAAACTGCTTGCTACTGATAAAAAAAGAGGAAATATAAACAATACCAACCTCTATATTGCTCGTGGTAACTGGCCGAACACGGAATAAAAATTAAAAATAGAATAAAACATTTTAAAATGGTGTCCATCGCCCTGCACTGCTTTCCACTAAGGTATACTGGTATACTAAGCACTGGAGGTTAAAGTTATTTAATAAAAATCTAAGATGGCGGTAATAGTTATTTATTATTAAAATAACTAGGTGTTAGTTGAATGGATTATTGAATTATCCTGCGGCAATATTATGAAAATAATGAGTTACACATCTGCTTTGGTGCCGTAATAATTACGATAGGTAATAATGAATCATGCATTTCCGTATAATACCGGCAGACGTATTGTCTTTTTTCAATAATAATTGTTTGTCTGTTGAATTAACTTTGAATTGAAATAAGGCGTAAGCCCTTCTCGTTATGAAAAGAGCCTCAGGACAGTTATGGGCTAAAGAAGTGGAATAAAAAAAATGTAGGAAACAGCCGATTTTTTTTCTTGATTTCAGTGTTGGTTCCATAGATATGATAAATTCATAAATTATTTGAGCACTGTAAAATTATACCAATACACGAAAAAATTTAACTGACATTATTAACCGAAGAATTTTATAATGAACATCTTAAGAAAACTAAAATATTACAAAAAAATGAAACGAAAACTCGTAGTGTCACTAATGCCAAATTATTACTTACAAAATATTTTAATTTACATGGTAGGAGAACGTTAAAATATATTATACCCTACCTAACAATGATATACTTATGTAAAATCATTGCTACCTAATTAATCAACTACCAACATCTCTAAGGGATAAAATAACAACAAAAAACATAAAATTAAAATTAAAACAACATTTCTTGCAAGTTACAAATACACAATAATAAAAATAACTAGTCAATACAATTAATAACATTATTAATGTAAGTATAATAAATTCTCAAAAGTTTGCTGCATTTGTAGGAACAACCTGTATCAACACAAATACTACCAAGAATGAGCTGCATGAGCGACTGGACATATTTACATGTAATTTGAGTGAACTCGCAAAAGTTCAGTTATATATTTTATCTACACTCGTATCGTAAAATTCGAATTATGAACTCGAAAGTAATGTCATAATGACATACTTTACGCACATGCACCTGTAATAAATTTAAAAAGTTTCATTACGATACAGTTTGCTGAACAAAACAATGCAGTAATTTAATTTTTTTTCCATAACCGCACACTTCAGCCTAACTAAGGAGTTTTTAATGCCACTTCGACCTAACCAAGGAGTTTTCAAACCTTTTTTTTAGCAGTTGTACAGTTTGGCACCAATGAGTACACAAAATTCAGGGTGGCGCCACTTGTCATACATTGAAAATTTTTATCGTTTAAAATCGCGTTTTTGGCAGAACTTTTGATTTTCATATTGCTTCTAATTATATTTAAGTGTTTACAGGCATATTTTTTGTATGATAAAACAGAGATTGACGGAATCCTGACAAGGATAGAAAATTAGTTCCGATTATAATGTTTTCGCCAGACTATATTTTATTATCTGTGTAGGGGCGCGCCAGCGCGCGTGCGCGGCCGCGCGCCACTGCTTACTGGATTTGGTCATCGTTACTTGTAAATTTATTGTTATTGTTTACGTTATTATTATGGTTTTGTATGTCGAAAGTTTTATTCTGGGCAAAATATCTGACTACAGCAGTGATACTGAACTGAGGAGAATATGACCCCGCCTGAATTTCTGGATGCAGCAACGTAAATGACGAACAATCTTTTACCAGAGAAATCAAGAAAAACAACGACAATGTTACCAAGATTTTGACTTTGGTATTTTATTTAAAATTGTATGAGTGTAGATAAAATAGTGTATGAAACTGACATAATTAGGTATTAAAACACTCGTGTGATACTATTAAAAACCTCGCCTACGGCTCGGTTTTTAAACTCACACTCGTGTTTTAATAACCCCTATTATGCAACAGTTTCATAAACTACTATTAAGTTACATGTAAATTTTTCATAGATACTTTGTATAGTCTATAGTTTGTGTATAGTGTTAGGGTTTGATTGTTAGGTGTAAGTAATTGTTAGTATTTTCGTTTCCTAATTTTGTATTTTGTGTTTGCCTTCACTATCGCATTGGGCTAGACTGTAATGATAGATGTAAGTTGTGATAAATAAATAAATAAATATTTTTTGTTTACCTGTTTGCATAGTCGATGATACTGATGTACGGTAAAACTCTAATGAGTTTATGTTTACATCTTTAGAATGTTTTTGTCATGTATACCACTGAACAAATAAATAAATAAATAAAATAAAATATATGTATATCAAAATAATAAGGAAATAGAAATGTTATCTACTGTCTTACTACGGGAACGCACGTCGCCGGTTTTTCGCTACCAACGCATAAATACGCAAATCACGCCCACCATGTTTCTACATGCTGAAATTTTAATCGCTTAATTCCCGAAAAGGGGTCATTGTACTTATCATTATGAACAACTTTTACTATAGGACCAGCCCTGAAATTGCGGAAAAAAAATCAGGTGGTCCCTACATTTGTGTTCACAATGTAGGGACCAACTCATTTTTTTTTCCGCGATTTCAGGGTTGGACTCATAGTAAAAGTTGTTCATAATTATGAGTACATTGATCCCTTAAGAGGTTTTCAGTTATTTCAATAATACGTTGTATATTAGCAGAGCATAATAAGCAGGTACACCAAGTTGATTTTGTTGATTTAAGTGAACACAAACGAAGGCAACAGCTGTTTTTTTTTTCCTGATTTCAGGGTTGGTCCCTTAGTAAAAGTTATTCATACTGATGAGTACAATTAAGAGGTTTTCAGTTATTTCAATAACACGTTGTTTATGAAAGTTTTATAATAATTATTGATAGCAAAAATAAAATAAGAAAGGCTTTAAACAATTATAAAAAATATCTATAATCGATGACGCTTGTGAGAGTTGTGAGCATAGGCACGCGTAAGCTTTACTGAACGTAGTCTTTTATTAAGGCTAACTTGAATTTGCTTCACTTCCCGTGCGCCTTCTGCGGTTCTAAGCCTAATTATTCTAAGATCATAAAGATTAAAATAGCTTAGATTGTTAACAACGGCATCAAAAATCGCGCATAAAACGATCCAGTGCTATTCACTAACTAACAATTTCGTGGATGTACGTCGAGACGGGCTCGACGTCGAGACAGCCTTGCGAACGACCGCGAGCGCAAAACGGTATTCACTAACTCGTTTATTCTCGTCGACGAACTGAAGGCTGTGTCGACTCGTCGCTGTTGCGTAGACGAGTTAGGGCTTGACACAAATATCTTTATAACATAATCGATTAATGTCGACTGAGAGTTTAGTGAGTTTAAAAGTTATAATAAAGGTCTATTTTTAAGTATTTTAAGAAATGTAGTAAAATTTTAAATAGTATATACCTAATTATTCTAAGAGCTTATAATATTCTTACTGGCCGAGTTTTAAGGCTGAATGACGATTCCTTTGCGAGACCCATGATACTTTAAATTAAATGTTAAAAAAAAAACCGGCCAAGTGCGAGTCGGACTCGCGCAGTAAGGGTTCCGTACCACCCTTCGACCTGATACCCCATAGAAACTGATTTAATTTACGAGAGTTCATCAAAAGACATCAAAGCACCGTGAGCGAATTTTTTTTTTGCATCTCTTTCTTACGCAGGTACCACCACATATAAAATTACTAAACTACATAGTATGCACTATAATTAGACCAAGTTTGACGCTGGTATGTATTACCGTTTTGATGATAGAGCAGAAACAAAAACGTTGAAAAAAATGCATGTTTTTCGAGGTTTCTTGTATGGGGACCCCCTTTGGTTTTAGACTACTTTTTATTTTTAGTATTTGTCGTGATATGCACCATATTAACACATATTTTGTAAAAATTTCAACTGGTTATCTATGACCGTTACAAAGATAAAGCCCTGTCACAGACAGACGGACGGACAGACAGACTGACGCACGGACGGACGGGCAGCGTAGCGAGAGTAATAGGGTACCGTTTGGCAGCCTTTGGGTAAGGAACCCTAAAAACAAACCATGTTTGACCTTTGACTTTTTCCAGTGTTGCCAGAAGGTTACTTTCGTAACCTTTAGGTAATTTTTATCTCGGTCAAGTTCCAGGTTAGACGACTTAAAAGGTAACTTTTAGGCAGCTTTTAGGTATCTTTTCGAAATCGAATTAGATATTTTATTGTAATGTTGGAATGGAATTTTATTGATATTATATAAAATAAATAATCAAAAAAAATGTTTTATTTATCTCCACAAATTACATTTTTTATGTTAAAATAGTTATGGTCGTTGTGGCGATGCTTGGGCCTATGTCCAGCAGTGGACGTCTTTCGGCTGAAATGATGATAATGATGAAGATGATGTGATAATTAAAAACAGTAATATATTATTAATTATTGTTACTTATTATGAATTTATGCACAAAGTAATCTCTTCTCGCACTAATTAAAGCCGTATTACAAATAACAAGCAATCTACTTTTTAAGCTATTTTTTGTCGTCGTGGATCGTAGTAATAGATGTGTTAATTTCAAATATATTATTACCATGTAGATAACTAACTCGTATTCACAACAATGCGTGTGCACAGAATTAAATAGTTGGTACACACGGCTACACATCAAGCTGTACTTTTCCAGTTTATGCTGACCTCGCATTGCATAGGCTTTCCGTACAATGCGAGATCAGCTTATACTGGAAATGTACAGCTTGATGTGTAGCCGTGCGTACTACTTGGTACTGAGAAAACGCGTAGCGCGGCGTGTTACAACGAGCGCTTGATACTGTTCTGTTTACAGATGTAAAATATTTTGAGATGTAGACGTTACGATGTCTAGTCCAATCGAGATCCAGTCATTTCGCGATCTAGTCTTACGGGCAACCTGGACATATCGAGATCGAGACCAAAAGATACCGACCCAATTATACTTCTGTTCTTACACTAAAACTTCATCATCATCATCATTTCAGCCGAAAAACGCCAAAGGCCACCCCCCAAAGGGTCATAATTGCCACGCTTGGCAGGCGGGTTGGCGATTTTTTTTTTTTTCGATTGGACTCTCGCAGAATTGGTACCCAGAATGGATACCCTAACTGCAAAATCGCATAAGGGCGTCCCCCAAGGGAGGGCTCGAACCTCGGCTTACTGGGGCATTGCGGGGGGACCCGCCGCTATGTCCCCCTGGCAGCCATTGCTGCATCGGGAATAGTTTTCTCGAAAGTGGCGGACTTTCGGTATATCGGATGGGAGACGCGTTTCGCGAATCGCCGTTAAGCGGCAAGCCTCGCCGGCGAGGCGAAGACCTACCTAATCCTAACACAGTGGCGGTTAAGCCTACTCCTAGGAACTACTCTAGAGCATAGGGCCGGTCACGCGTGACGAGATTATCTCCGGTGGCGGGTTGGCGCTCGCAGTTGGTTGTTTAAATACTCAGAGAACGCTGCTGCCCATCCTCTGGTGAATCCCTTAGTCGCTTTTTACGACACCCATGAGAAGAGAGAGGGTGGTGCAATTCGTTCATGCAATACGTCCGGCACCACACGGTACCTTAGCAATAATAAACTACGCATCAAGCTATAATCGAGGAACCAACAACAATTTATTATTATTTACTACACGAACGTGCCTACAGTACTTTGCGTGATTCCTTTGATGGACTACAGGTACCTCCAGCTGATTTAATGGGAAATTGTAGTGTTCTACAAGAACTTTTTTATCTATTTAATTAAAAACTTCATCTGAATGCGAGTACACATATGCTAGTATACAACGTGTACCAGAAATGTGTGGTCATATTTGAAGAGCTTATCCAGGGAATGCTATCGAACAACTTTTACTATGGGACTAACCTTGAAATCGCGAAAAAAATATCAGCTGATCATTACATTTTGTCGAGCGACATCGATGATTTAGTAGGGAACAGCTGATATTTTTTTCGTGATTTCAGGTTTGGTCCCATAGTAAAAGTTGTTCTATGCTATGCCCTGAATGAGCTCTTAACATATGACCACGCATTTCTGATACACGTTGTATAAGTAGTTGAAAACGATAGAAAACTGAAAATATCTAAAAGTAAAGTGTTACGTAAATATCTGGCAGTGCTACAATTGTAAATGTTTAATAAAACTAGCTTTTGCACGTGACTTCGTCTGCGTAGACTATATTGAATCTTAAGTTAATCGAAAATTACTTTTCATATTAATGGTTAATTTTGGATAACTCTTCTCAGGTATCTTTTGACAAAAGTACACTGGCAGCACTGCATTTTTCAAAAATAATGTAATTATTCACCATGAATGACCAAGAAGTTTGAGTAAAATAATCACTGACACGTAGCGATTATATTATCTTTGATCACTGACTGACATTTTGTTTGTAACGTAGTGATTATTTTCTCTGTGATTTTGTTTTGGAGAGTTGTATTTGTAGTAGGTAATGCTTCTTTCTATTCGTGTTTCGATAAATTATTGTATTAGCGATTGTACTAAACTGAACTGTATTGTTTTAAAAATAGTTTTTTGAAAAAGAAGCTGAAGTGTAGATATGTAGTAAATATTATTATGCCTAACCAAATTTTGTTACATTTGTTATGGTTGTCGTCCACGGGATGGTAAATTAATAACATGGGTTATTAATTTAATGGGTTTACAACGAACAAAAACGAGCCACGATAGAAAATCAATTGTTCTCGGGCTCCGGGCAGTCAAAGGATGTCATTGTATTAACAACTGTGTGCATGTCAAGAAACGGGGTCCCATCCCAAGCGCAATTGGAGAAGCTTTTAGACGACGGCTTGGAAGATTTTAGCCTTTATTCATTTCACAACCTTGATTTTTTGTTTTAAGCACCTCGTAGGCATAGTTATTTTAACAATGATACGACGACGTCTGCTTCAACACTCACCACCTTCACAAAGGCAGTCACAAATGGCGAGCCTAACTGAAAGATTTGTCACCATTGAAGAAAAGTGTTAGTATAATGAGAGGATATTTGCAGAAAGACGGTTGGAAAATAGAAAACTCCTTTTTGACAACCAGAAAAGGATGTTGATATTTTTTATAGAGATTAGTAGGTCATGATCAAGGCAGACCCAAACACTGCAGGATTTGTGTGCATCCCCCAGTGCCTTGGTGGAAAATATGAATAATTTAATAGGAATTAGTAATTTTGTTAAACAAATAAGAATAAAATTATTTCTTTTAATGTAAATAAAAAATGGATAATGAAAATACATATTTCTAATTTCTCATTGCCTTGTAGTACATTCGACCGCATGTCAGTGGTAACAGTTTGACCTTGACAGTTTATTTTGTAAGCAGTAAGAACGGTTTTTGTAATTCAAATGTTACCACCGACATGCTGTCTACTAAAAATTAGTCAAAGCTGTCAAAACTATGAATATGTATGATAATAAATTATTTATTTCGACAAACAATAGGACTCGTAGGGTAAGTAACATTATTTAATTAAATAACTGTTTGTAAAACTATAATACAGTCAATCAATTTATAAAACAAAACTATCACTGCTGCAGAGTTCCAGATAAACTTACAGACACGAACAATTAAATGAATAGTAATGTAGGTAGGTACTCAACTTATCAATCTTGTCAATCTTTCTTTACTTAAATGTGGTATAACAATAAGAATAACAAAGAATTATGTCTAAGCTGATAATACTTATATGTATTATAACATTTATCTTTCCTTGAGAACTTGCTGTCCATCATGATTTTGAAGAAATCTGATATATTTGTTGATAATGTTAATATTATTTCTATCATCAACAACCTGGTGGATGGCTCTAGAAGCAGAAGCCTGGGACACATATGTGTCTACATTTTTTGGTAACTTCCATTAGCCAAAAATGATAAAGAGTGCATAATACCTGAAACATTACGAATGTAATACAATCTTTTGATGGTATCTTTATTAATCATAATTTATTAAGAAACCAAGCTATAAACAAACCTTCAGCCTACTAGTTAAACCACCGGCACGAATTTGCAGAGGCATATGTAGGTATATGGATTAAAATCACTCTCCAATACCTACATAAATGAAATCCTCAGAAAGTCTGTAAATAAGGATAAACTCTACATCCTGGGAAATATTTTTGAACTTTCTTATTGTTTTGCCTTTCAATCTTTCTATAAATCGTCACTTATTTTAGCTTCTTCCAATAAATAGAGCCTTGTAATCATCAGAGCACTTTCAATTAGAGTAAAATAACAGCTATGCTATTCTCTAAAGCGCAAATCACACACAAGGCAGGTGCGGGTCGGGCGCGAGTCGGGTCGTGTTGCTCGCGTGAGCCGCACTGTTTGTTGTGTTCACAGTGAGAACTTCACACACAACTGACACAGCGCGGGTCGGCGGCGTGTGCAACGACGCCATAGAAGCTTCTCTTCAAAAGGCAAAAAAAAGGAAGTAAGTAAGTAAAGTGTAAGTAGGCAATGTTTACGAACACTATCATTTAGATAAATGACGAGAAAGAGTTTTTTTTTGTAAATAATTACAACAGCTTGTTGACAAACACTTGATACGCGCTGCTGATGACCCACGCAAGCTCTCTATGTAAGTACATATCGGTGAATACGTACAAAAAGTTACTCTATGAATAGGTACGTATATTCGACGACCGACCCGACCCGCGCGGCCCGCGCTCTGTCTGTAGTGGCAGGAGAAACGCGTGGCTCCCGCGCTCCACCCGGCTCTGGCCCAACCCGCGCCCACGTTTCGTGTGATGTCATCCATATAAAAACAGGGCAATATACCCGCCGTACTCCCGACCCGACCCGCGCCCGACCCGCACCCGCTCTCGGTGTGGTTTGCGCTTTACAATTTCGTGGCTGTATGTCATGACAGGCTTGACATTTAGACAGCTTTACGAACGTCCGAGAGCGCAACGCTGATTCAAACGGTATTCACTAACGCATTTATGCTCGTCGACGAACTGAAGGCTGTATCGACTCGTCGCTGTTGCGTAGACGAGTTAGGGCTTGACACAAATATCTGTACAATATAATCGATAATTCTCGACTGAGAGTTTAATGGGTTTATAAGGTCAATGTTTTAGGTTTTTTAAGAAACGTATTAAAATTACAAATAATAGGTTATTATTCTAAGAGCTTGTAACATTTTTATGGGCCGCGTTTTAAGGCTGTATGAAGATTCCTTTGCCGAAACGCATGAACCTTCTACTGTAAATAAAAAACTAAACTACTTGCAGTGTTGTGTGTTGACAGCTTGAGGGTTTTACCCCTAAATGTAGGGGGTAGAAGTATTAAAAGGAATATTTTTAGGGCCAGGAATTTCTTGGGGTTTTATGGGCTTCAAACAAAACCAGCATTAATCTCAACAACAGCAAATATGGAATGATAGCTGGACAGAGAAAACATTTTGCTGTGAATGTGAGAAAGATGGCATTATAAAAACTCCACATCGAGTTAATTCTTGAACGCGGCATGTAAGTAGAATTAATTGTAAACAATTTAATTACAATTTAACTCGCATAACTTGCGCAGTTATTAATTGGCTTTGAAAATGACGTAATTTCTAATGCTAGTAGGGAATACCTACTCGCACCACACCAGTGTCCGCCATTTTCAATCCCATTCTTCTTTCATTTTCTGAGCTGGGGGCTTACTCTTGAAAATTTGATTCTAACTCTATTTCGATTTGGTTCCTATCCGGAGCTTTACTCCCGACTGGTTCGAGTTCTGTATCAAAATTTCAACGTCTAAATTGCCTAATGTACACAAGCGCACGATCGTGTGGTGGCACGACTTAAAACTAACTACGAAAGAAACATTCATTGTGAACGAGAAATTCGTACTCCCCACTGGATCGCACAATCGTGGTTCGATTCGTAGGATTGAAAAGAAATGTCAAAATACACGATAGCAAAAAACGTACTTTATTGGGATCGTATGACATTTTTAAGTGTAATTTATTGCGATATTTCTTCAAATCTCTCATTATGATGGTTTGCACAACATTAAATTGACTGATGAGTGATGATATACGTACATTTAAAAAGAAGCTCAAAGATTTTCTTGTTCTGAAAGCTTACTATTCAGTAACTGATTTTCTGACAGATACAACAAACTTTAGGTAAATACACAAGAGTCCGATTTCTTTGTTAAATTATTCATTAATATATATTAATAAAAACTCTTATTATTATTATTAAACAATTAATTTCCACAAATCTATAATAAGTATTATCTATAAGTTATCAAATTTGTACGCCTAATATCAAGGCAAAACATAGTGATACTGGATTATTTATAAATTAACACCATATCTTATACATCATACCTATGTTTGACAAATAATAAATTTAGAATTTAGAATTTTTACCTTGCGATGTTTTACAATGTTCTTAAAAAAACTGTATGAACATAATATATTATGTAAGAAGAAACATGTCAAGGAATAATTAATTAATTATTATTGTCTCATCCGGGGTGTGCAAATAATATAATTATATAAATGGGACTATCCTAAATTCTGCCAGAAAAGCGATTTAAAAAAGTCTTTTATTCCTGCATTCGATTATTGTTTTTTACGCCGAACTTTTTTTTAATAGATAAATTAGGTGTTTTACTCATCAAATTTTATAGCTGTTATTATGTGGCCTAAATATTTGATGGTGTTGACTTATAGGTACAATATCTACAAAGTAAAAAATAAAATGATACAATATTTACAAAGTACAAAACAAAACGATACAAAAAAGCGCGCCTAGGCGGCAAAATATTCCTGCACACCGCTGTCATCTGGCATCGTGCCCAGAAGACTGGCAGCGTTGCCACGTTGAATGGCAACGCTTATTCTTTGACCAAAGAACAAGCCAGCCCTCTGGTCACGCGAAGTGTCGACCAGCCTCTTAGAGATTTCCTTAAAAAAGGAGCGCGCACTCGAACACCATGGCCCGAGCGTTTCGACCCCAAACGGCTCAAAGTCAACTACTTATGTCTCTAAGGTATAATATTAATTTGATCAATATGAGTACTTATTACCAAAAATAATCATTAAAAAATCATTTCTTAAAGTTTTAGCTTGCTATGTGTGAATGATTCATTGGCAATAGGAAAAGTTAGGGGTGTTTAGGGGGATGTCAACATTTTCTTTAAGAAAGTTTTTGGTAAGGGTTGGCAACACTGCACCAAAGAGTATATAATCACTTGCACTGCACTTTTCATATATATAAAAGTACTCTGTGATTGCACCAAAGAATTTTTACCCAAGATAGAATGCGTACGGAGAAATTTAAGAACTACAAAAATTAATAATATCCCGTTCATATAAAGTCCAAAATCTTCAATCAAAATCAGGGAGAAAATACCGGTCGAGGCCGGTCTTCTGAGATAGTATTACCGAGAGCCCACTGTCCCTTTCCTGCATGTATGGACACCCTATAGAAAGAGACAAAAGGCTCCCCAATCATCGGACCGAATTTTAGTCAGCCGTCCGCTTTCCAGCTTGATATATAAGTTCCTTGGACTGCACTTGACATTTTCTCACAGATTACCTAATGATATTTAAGTACGAAATTTTTGAGACTTGTAAATTTTTTAGAAGTTGATTTCTATTCGTATTTAGTTAAGTTATTGTATTAGCGATAATATCACATTTAATTGTATTGTTTTAAACATAGTTTTGTGACTTGAAAAAGAAGCTTAAGTGTATGTAAGTATTGTTATAGGTAACCTTAAGGTATCTAACCTTTTATTTCCTATTGTTTAAGTTTTGGTCCACGGGATACTAACCCATCAACAAAGTAAAAACGAGACACTAATCAATTTGGACGCCGACAGTCAAAGGACGTTATTGTTTTAAAACACTTTTAAAATCTACTGTGTATCTTAGCTTGTCAAGACGCTAGTAATATATAAGTCTATGGCGTAATCCCATCCCAAGCGCATGTGAAGCTTTTAGACGGCTTGGCTTGCCTTTATTAAATTTACAACCAATTGCTTAAAGTTATTTTTCTTTTTAGCACCTCGTAGGCGTCGTTTGTTAACAACGGCACAACGACGTCTGCTCCAGCGCTCACCACCTTCACAAAGGCAGTCACAAATGGCGAGCCGGACTGAAAGATTTATCGCCATTGAAGAAAAGCGTTTGAAAAATGAATGGTTTTTTGAAGAGTCTCTGTTGTTGGTTGGAAAATCAAAGACTCCTTATTGATAACCAGAAAAGGATTCTGAGATTTTTATGGTGATCAGTGGGTTATAATCAAGGCAGACCCAAGCACTGCAGGATTTGTGTGCATTTTGGTGGAAAATATGATAATGTATTATATTACTTATTTCTTTCAATGTAAATAAAAAATGGATAAGGAAAATACACATGTTTAATTTATCATTGCCTTTTAGTATGTACATACATAAACACACAAAAAATTAAAAACAAGACAGCCCTACTAACTAGACTTAGTCTGGATTTGTGCCCGGTTAATGGCAATAGGCCCCCTATTACATGGGACTTATAACATAACTGGTGAAATATGGGTGTACCTACTATGTATAGTAGAGGTGTACCTCTGCCTACCTCTTCGGGGAAATACAGGCGTGATGTTATGTAGACTTAGCCTGCAGCTTCGCCCGCATATAATTTCGTTTATCACAGAAAGACTTATCTCGCATCCCTCGGGAGCTTTTTATTTTTATGGGATAAAAAGTAGCCTATATGTTAATTTGGGTTATAGTCTACCTGCGTGCCAAATTTCATCCAAATCTGTTTCGCCGTTTCAGTGTGATTGAGTGTAACGAATATCTTCACAAACTCATATTTATATATCAAAAGTATGAATTGTATACCTAATAATAAATTCTTTATAAGTAACAATAGTACTCATAAGTTCAGAAACATTCTATACTTAAAAAAACTGTTAGTAAAATTAGAATACAGTCAATGATGTTATATATGGAGGCATATATGGAGTAAAATCACTTTCTAATACATTAATTAAATCCTTAAAAAGCCTGTAAATATGGATAAACTCTACATCCTGGGAAAAGTGTTGAACTGTCTTGTTTTGCCTTCGTTTCGTGCCTTCTTGAAATCTTCACTTTTTTAGCTTTTTCCAATAAATAGAGACTTGTAATCATCTGTGATCTGCTTCCATTTCTTTTATTGCATTTCTTTGCACCTTCAATTACGAGTAATAATGATTTTTGTTACTAAACTATATAGGACTCAGCGCAATATTTGTAGCTTTTAGATTTGACAGATAGAATCGTGGTTAAGGGCGAGGCTGTGACAGGCTGTGAGCGACCTCGACGCTGTTTTTTGCTTAGAGAATACCAAAATGTTCAAGAAGTGTCAAATTGTCCGCTGTAGAGTAGTTCCAACTCTTGGCCGTCACAGCCTTGAGCGCTAGTGTAGCTTTTTAGCTTTTAGATTAGACAGATAGAAGCGTGGCTGTGGCAGCGTTGCCAGACGTGCGATAATTATCGTACATCTACGATGATTGCAAGTCCTTTGCGGTAAAAAATAATAGCAGGGTATCGAACGATAGTTTTGTAAATTCATACGATAATTTTAATAACGCTGTGATATTTTTGAGGCTTAGTAATTTTTTAGACAACAACCAGCATTAACAACAAGCATTTGAGCATACATTCTCGTCACTCTCACTCATTATGTGTGCAGTGTGATGCACACGACATAATGAATAAAATGCACGCATAAGACCATAAAAAAACGATGCTTCCCTTCCAACCGCATACTGCGTCCTTTTCCACTTATTCATTTTGTTCGGTCTTAGTTCGTGGGTCGGTTTGCGTCAGTTACCAGTTCAGTCAGGACAGTCAGACCTAGAGTCAGACTATCAGACTGAGTGCCATTGGATTAGTTAGGTATCTGTTTTTTTTTTTTGCTTTGAATTGTTACGTTTTTTTTAACTGTTGCACGCTGCTAACTGGGACAATAAGAAATTTTTCTTTTCTTTTTCTAATAATTTTCTGATTTTATTTATCTACAAATAAAAATATATTTTTCTTTTTTGTCCCGTATGCGTTCCTATACCATTCATCCTATTGCGATAAAACTTAGGCGAATTGTTTTTAACATTGCGAGTGCGGGGCACGCGATGGATTTTGTGAAAAAAAAAATGTTGATAGGAACGTATGGTCGGGCATAGCTAGTGTTAAATAAAACACACTAATTAATAGAAACTTGAGACCTCTAAATATCAATATAATTACAATTTTGTGGAGAAGAGTCATTCTTCACGTATGCGATAAACATAAGATATTTTTTTTCTAGATTTGTGATAATTTCAAACTTGCCATCTGGTAACACTGGGCTGTGCGTGAGGCTGTGAGCGATCTCGACGCTGGTTTTTGTTTACGGAATACCAAAATGTATGAAGAAGTGTCAATTTCTCTGTCGTCGAGTAGTTCCAACTCACGGCCGTCACAGCCTTGAGCGCTAGTGTAGCTTTTCGTACTTTAGTGAATACCAAATCAAGGTTTCGACGCTGCGGCAGCGTTGCACGCAAGGCTGTATCCTTAGAGAATAGCATAGCTGAACAAGCTCAAAAACGCGGCTATTTAAAACATGCTTATTACCCAAACCTAACCATGAACAAATTGCTATATTATCACGCCGAAGCGATCAAGGGGCTTCGAAACAAAGGAAAATAAAGCGAGCAACGGATATTGAAATAAATAGCTGGAAAAATTATTTTCCTGTGAGCTGTGGGACGGTGTTATGCAAGAAATCGAAGTTAGAGATCAAGAAAGTTATAGTTTGATTTTATTTTTGTCAGTTTTTTAAGGTGCAATATGGTGGCTGACCTGGGGGCCTACTCCCGTTCGACGATATTCGATAAATCGTACATCGCACAATTTGCTACTCCGGTCAACCATCGTTCCCTTATCGCATGCGATGATCGTGTTTTGAAGTTTGTTTTTCTCATCTCCGGTAAATTGTATACGACTATGAACCGAACATTTTTGATTATTGTTTTTGTTTTGATTTGACTAACTGTAAATCACAGACAATAATGTAGAACAAAAATCCGATCATTACCGTTATAACCACAGATCATGTATTGTTTATGTCCAGTGTTGTCAGTTGTCAATTTAACTGTAACTATACTAATTTGTCATGAAATTGTAAAGTATTATGTATTTATTATTAAGTATTATGTATAAGTTTTGTAGTGAGTGCGTCAAATGGAGCGCAAGAATAAAATCTTTTTCTTTCTTTTTTTTTCTTTCTAACCGTAGTCTATCTTAATTGTGCCTTTTTTATGTGTCTATCTGTATTATGTAAGTATCAGTCGGAACGAAAGTTCGTACTTCGTTTGTCGTTCGTAAAACGCGAGTAGACCTACTGCTATTAGTTTTTTTTTGTTTATAAAATAAATGTTGCCTGTTGTTATAGGGTAGACCGAGGTCAATTGAAACACGTCATGATTGAAACAACTCAAATATCTCGAAAACCAAATGACGCGAATGTACGCGAGTGACACGACACTCAATCGAACCTGCCATCATCACCGCTCCAGCCAGAGAGCGACAGTCGCACCTAGGACGATTTTAAGAATGTTGCCCCCAAAACACGCATTTATGATCTCCTAATTTTCGTTTTCAGATTTGTAATTCCACTGTCTCATTTATCTATCTGTTAGTGTTTTATGTCACAGCTGATTATCGTTAAAGGTGATTTTAAACATGATATTGAACCTTGAACTAGAAAATGGCGTTTGGGGTCGTTTGAAACACTATACTTGTGGACGGTTGAAAAGTTTTATCGTGTCAGTGTTTCAACCGTCCCCACAGTAAACCGACTTCATGAAAAGGAGGTTCTTAATTCGCCTGGTATGTATGCAAGTTTGTTCGCAAATATCTTGACCATCATTCTTATTTAATTGTTCTTGCCATCATTTTTATATGGTTTTCACTATAGAATGAGTTACTTTTAATTTGCAATGTTTCAATGTCAGACTGATTTTATAGAAATTTTAAACCATTTATTTAGCCACTTGTGGGAGCAGCAGCAGTGGACGTCTTTCGGCTGAAATGATGATGATGATGATGACACACACAAAAATATACATATTTACATTTTATTTTGACGACCTCTGTGGTCTAGTGGTTCGAGTGTCGGACTGCTGATAACGAGGTCGTGGGTTCGATTCCCACAGGACACAAATATTTGTGTGATGAACATAAGTGTTTGTGTTGGTCTGGGTGTTGCTTATGTATTATAAGTATGTATTTACAAAAAAAATGTATATAAGTATTATATCCATTGTCTAGTACCCACAGCATAAGCTCTGCTTAGTTTGGGACTAGACGGTGCTGTGTAAAAAAAATGTCCCAAAGATATTTAGATATTTTATATTTATTTATTTATGTAAATGTACACACAACACATTTTGTCATAATCTGGTCAATCAATCAAGTTTTTTTTAATGATAATAATGCTTGGTTCCGTGTGGTGCCGGACGTAAAGAATTGCACCACACTATATCTTCTCATGGGTGTCGTAAAAGGCGACTAAGGAATTCACCAGAGGATGGGCAGCAGAGTTCTCTGAGTATTTAACCAACCAACTGCAATCGCCAACCCGCCTGCCAAGCGTGGCGATTATGGCATATCCCCCCAACATAAGCTTGGGGAGGCCTATGTCTAGCAGTTGACGTGTTTCGGCTGAAATGATGATGATGTATGCTTGGTTCCTTACAGTATTAAATTATCTAGTTTCGTCTGACAGTGTATTTGCATTAATTTTGAAAAATGGAATCATATTGCCACAAAGTTTGTGAATGTTTCGACGAAGTCTATTTTAGAAACAATTCATTAATTTTAATAAAAAAAAATAAAAATGCGCTGCTGGCCAATAATTTAATGTTAAACAGACACAGTCACAATTAAATTAAATTAAATTAAAAATTCCTTATTTCGGGCATCTACAGATAAACCTCAAATACATAGAATAAAATTAAAAATTAAAATTTACACATCAAAAATAATTCATACAATGAATTAGGTAATACAATCATCACTTTCATACGTACGGTCAACCGCACGTCGGTGGTAACACTTTGACATTAGCAGCATCTTTATTTCGTAAGCAGTAAGGGCGATTTTTGAATTGAAGTGTTACCACTGTCATGCTGTCGACTGTACATACAAAAACATCAACATTCCAGAAGTGGCTGAACATCAGTATTTTACGCGGAGCGACTACCAGTTACTGATGGGCAATACTTACCGATGATAGCCCTAGATTAGACTCTTCAAAATTTGACCTTAAATTCAAAATATATGTAAAAAGAAGTAAAAAATAAATCGTTTATTTCTCCTCACTATTGTACACATAAATATTGCATTTTTAGGGTTCCGAAGTTCTACAAGGAACCCTTATAGTTTCGTCATGTCCGTCCGTCTGTCCGTCTGTCCTAATCCTTTACAGCTTAATAACTTCTACAGTTATAAACATAAGTAAGTGAAATTTTGTTAAAAAATAGTCTACATATAGATCTCAATTTTAAAAGAATAAAAGAATCGTTTTTCCGTATTTTAGGGGTGGCGTCCATACATGTGAAATGGAGAAAAAAATTTTTTTTTCGCTGCACCCCCTCGTGTGGGATATCATTGAATAGGTCTACTAAAATGAAGGTAATGTTTCATACACCACTTTTTTATCAGGTGTACCATCTGCGAAATATAGCCCGCCAAAGTGGCTTGCAATGTGTCCTCCCCCCTGCCATTTCTAAACTATGCAATGTAGAAACTTATAATCTTCCACATTGATAGACCTTTGTGAAAACTCTCTTTTAAAATTATTTCGAGTATAATGTGATTATAATTTTTTGAGTTATAGAGAGAAAACTGAAAAATACTTAAAACGTCCTAGTTCAAAGGTCATTGACCTTAGAGAAAAATTATCATAGCAAATAATGCTCCTTTAGCTACTTTCTATTTGAAAAAATCACAAAAAGTAACTTTGAAATGACAAACGTCTTAAATTTGGCTTCTTGAATTTAACCCTAGATGGCGCTACTAACAACACGCTCTGGGTCGCGAATGCTGCCGATTATTGCAAAAACTAAAATAGCCAATGATTTTACATTGTAATATCATTGAAAATAGCCATGATTAATATTCGATTTGATTCGTTTGTAATTACACCTACTTAAGGAACCCTATAATACTGAGCATGGCCCGACATGCTCTTGGCCGGTTTTTCAAACATAGATTATGTGAGGAGCTGGTGTCTAAGATAGGTATAGCCCTGTACTACAGATCACCTCACCCCACGGTAAGTAACTATAGGTTAACAAATAGCCTTCTCCTTTTTGAAGTCGGTTAAAAATAGGAATACATTTCGATTCAGGCTGTAAAGTGAAGCTTATATAGGGAGAAATAGCGTGTGTTGGGGTGTGTGCGTGAGTGTTTGTGTGTGTTGTGCATGTTTGTAAGTATATTAGGTATGTCAGTATATGTTTTTTCTTATTAGCTTAGTAGATTTTCTGTAGTTATATAATCCTGTTCTTGTAACCATTCCTTGCACTTTTCTTTCGAAAGTGAATAGATGGACAAAACTCTGTTTATTTTGTTATATAGATGACTTCCTTGAAAGCAGTAGAAGCGATGAGAAAAACTAGTATTTAAGAGGCGCATTGGACAAACTCTATCCTTTCTGCACAACAGATAAAAAATAAACATAATTAAGTACCAAAGAGTAAGAGTAGAGTAGTTTTGGGGGTCAAACTTACTGATCGTGTAAGAAACTCGATACTGCGTTCCCAAACTAAAATTGCAGACGTATGTCATACGGCTGCCAAGTTAAAACGGAAATGGGCTGGCCACATCTGCCGCATGCCGGAGGGGCTATGGGCGAAACTCAAAACAGAGTGGATCCCAGAAAGCCGGAAACGAAAACGCGATAGGCCCAGAAAGAGATGGCGGGATGAGCTGGACTCCTACTTAAAGGATTGGCCACAAATTGCCATAGACCGCGAAAAGTGGAAGAAAGGAAGGGAGGCCTTTGCCCTACAAACCAACTAACAACTACAACTACAACTGCAACTAGAACCTGACCTTTCAAAAGTGCCTGTAATTAAGTTTATTTGAAATTAAAAACATTTAAATTGAAACTGGGACAACGCAGGCTCGTAAAAAAAAAAAGTACCAAAGTAATCTTATTCCGTTACGATTTATTTTCATAAAAACTATTTGGATGACGTCTTTGTATTTTAAACAAATCACAGAATACCTTATTTTTCATCTATTAGTTATAATGAAGTCTCTATTATAATTTTATAACATTCGTTTTATTTAAATTCTTGATTTTCATTTCGTACAAAGATAAATTGATGCTTTACCCTTTAAAACCTTAAATGGAAAGTTTTTTTAAAATCTATGCTTCGTAGTCGTTTTAGTTTTCATTAAAAATATAAACATAAATAATCTTGGTTTATTCGTCCGAGAAAAGAATAATCTGAATTCATTAAATAGTTTAACTTATAAAAAGTGCAAGTAAGCAAGAGTCATTTAAATAAGCAATATTTTAAAATGAATAAGTAGAAGTAACTTACATATCTACCACGCCTGATTTCCCTGAAGGTTTATTCCTTGAAGAAGTACTGCTGTTAATATAGGAACCTATTTAGGTACCCACAGTGGGACAATGTTAATTATTAAGTTTTGATGAAATAGAAGGCAAGGTTAGGCCCCATACAAAACGGGGTGCTGGGCCAGAAAACCTCCTCGTTTGCCTGACGGCTGCTGGTCTTTCTCGATACGTCTGGAGGGATCAGCAGTTGGGCCAGTATACCTGGGCACGGGCAATAACTCTTCTTTGGACCGGGGGATATTATTGGCCGTGGCGAATATTCTGGCACGTGAGGGGCTCGATCTGGACCAATGGGGCGTGACTCCGCGTAGTTGTACACGAAGGAGCACAGTTTTTTTTGGCTTCACTATAATTGTTCGCATAACTTCGTCTATATTTTTAAGATAATTTTATTATCACTGATCCCAAGGTCGGAAGCCGAGCTACCAAACCCACCCACCATTTTCATTCAGATACATAACATCACGTCTGTATTCCCCGAAGGGGTAGGCAGCGATGTATAGTAGGTACACCCATATTTTGCCAGTTATGTTATAAGTCCCATGTAATAGGAGGCGAGACTATTGCCATTCTTTCCGGATTTTTATTTTATGATAACAACTTTATGTAACTCATTTCTAGCATTTTCTTATTCTTATTCTTATTAATTTCAGTCGGAAGACGTCCACTGCTGGACATAGACATCCCCCAAAGGGGGGGATATGCCATAATCGCCACGCTTAATGCGATTGCGATGCTTACAAATCCAGACTCCGGGTTGTTACTGAGAATTTCCTACTGAAAAAACCCAATAAGACTGCCTGACGCGGTAATCGAACTCAGGACCCTCAGCAGTCGCGCTATAAAATAAAATAAAACTTGGGATATGTTACACAGCACCTAGTCCCAAACTAAGCAGATCTTGTACTATGGGTACTAGACAATGGATATAATAATTAAAAATATAATACTTGTTTTTTTTTTTGTAAATACATACTTATAGTACATAAGCACACCGCAACAGGAAGCACAAGCTTTTTGCTGTGCCTTCATGTCGCACTGTAGCGCGAGCTAAATCGCCAGTACCTCGTACTCTCACTGCACTCAACGAACTCTTGGATTGTAATCCGAATTATGATCTGTTTGCGGATGATTGGAAGAAGATTCTGTTAGTATGCCTGAAGCATTGCGAGAGAGATTTATGAAAGATGTGTAATTCACTATATATTTTATGTGTCATTCCATCTTTAATTACTGTAATTGGTTCAAGACCGTTGTAATTAAAGTAAAATAAATAAATAAGAAACGCCCAGACCAACACAAACACTTAAATGTTCATCACATAAATATTTGTGTCCTGTTGGAACTTGGAATCTAACCCACGACCTCGTGAACAGCAGTGCGACACACGAAACAATAGGCCACAGACATCGTCAAATCAAATCGTGATATGAACTCTTTATTCACGTGAGGCTATTTTGAAAATTGAACAACGTGAAACGAATCCATGCGTGAAACGGACGATTCAAGGTGTAATGTCCAAAGTCGCTTTGTTAAGGTATGTTCAGACATAAGCGGTAGGTACGTCGTATAATAAACAACGTGTTATTGTAATAACTCAAAACCTCAGACACCCCATCTAGTTTTTATTATAATAAATTGATTACTTATATTTTCATGGTGTATACATGTAAATTACCTAAATAAAAACGATTTTATGAACTTACTTCAAAAAAAGGAGGAGGTTCTGTTCGACTGTATGTATTTTTTAGGGTTCCGTACCTCAAAAGGAAAAAATGGAACCCTTATAGGATCACTTTGTTGTCCGTCTGTCTGTCCGTCTGTCAAGAATTTTTATATCAGCGACGGGTAGAGGTATGAAGTTGAAATTAATACCAAATACTAAATTTAAAGGTCCTTTGTAGCCAAGAAAACATCCGAAAATCATGAATTTGTGGTTACATCACAGGAAAAAAATATTTTTTACAATTACAAACTAACATTTGCAGTTGGAGAATCGACCGATGTATGAGAGAAAAAAAAATCATCTCGTTGAGAGTTACGGAACCCTTACTGCGTGAGTCCGACTCGCACTTGGCCGGTTTTTTTCTTTACCACCCTGAATATTGTACATCTTAAGGATATGTTACAGTGAAACTGTTTTATCTGTTTTAACATCTGTATTTTCAATTACCTGTGACAAACAATTAAAATCTATTCTATTATATCTATTCTAAATATGAAAGACATCAACGCGCAGATCTGCACCTTTGGTGAATTCCATAAATCAAATCAGTTTCTATACGGGGTATCAGGTCGATGGGTTGAACGTGGGTTGAACGGAACCCTTAGTGCGCGTATGTACACCGATTTCTCCGTCAATTGTGGACTGATTATTCTTTATTTTTTTGCTTAAAAGGGTATGCTCTCGAGGTGGTCCCATTTCAATTTGGTTAAGATTTGATGATGATCTTCGGAGATAAGAAAGGGAACTCTTCAATGGATGACAGCAAATCACCCGCTATTGCAAAAATCGCTTGGCTAATTGTATTGTTTCATCATTCATCATTTCAGCCGAAAGATATCCACTGCTGGACATAGGCCTCCCCCAAGCATATGTATGTTGGGGGGATATGCCATAATCGCCACGCTTGGCAGGCGGGTTGGCGATCGCAGTTGGTTGGTTAAATACTCAGAGAAAGCTGCTGCCCATCCTCTGGTGAATTGTATTGTTTATGTCACTCAAAACAGAAAAACAAAATAAACTTGAAAAAACCAGCCAAGAGCATGTCGGGCCATGCTCAGTATTATAGGGTTCCTTAAGTAGATGTAATTACAAACGAATCAAATCGAATATTAATCATGGCTATTTTAGTTTTTGCAATAATCGGCAGCATTCGCGACTCAGAGCATGTTGTTAGTAGCGCCATCTAGCGATAAATTCAAGAAGCCAAATTTAAGAAGTTTCTCATGTCAAAGTAACTTTTTTGTGATTTTTTCAAATAGAAAGTAGCTAAAGGAGCATTATTTGCTATGATCATTTTTCTCTAAGATCAATGACCTATGAACTAGGACGTTTTAAGTATTTTTCAGTTTTCTCTCTATAACTCAAAAAATTATAATCACATTATACTCGAAATAATTTTAAAAGAGAGTTTTCACAAAGGTCTATCAATGTGGATGATTATAACTTTCTACGTTGCATAGTTTAGAAATGGCAGGGGGGGGACACATTGCAAGCCACTTTGGCGGGCTATATTTCGCAGATGATATTTGATGATAAAATTTTTACATCCTGATTTCACATGTATGGACGCCACCCCTAAAATACGTAAAAACGATTTTTTTATTCATTTAAAATTGAGATCTATATGTAGACTATTTTTTAACAAAATTTCATTTACTTATGTTTATAACTGTAGAAGTTATTAAGCTGTAAAGGATTAGGACAGACGGACAGACGGACGGACATGACGAAACTATAAGGGTTCCTTGTAGGACTTCGGAACCCTAAAAAAAGAAAAACCGACTTCAAAACGAATGAAATAATTTGTGTGAAACAGTCTAGGAAGTCGGTGCCAATTTTTTCACAATCCAAACCAAATCAAAGGTGACTTCTAAACTGTTACACAAAAATTATTTCATTCTCTTTGAAGTCGGTTTATTTATTTATTACTAGCCTAAGCCCGCGGCTTCGCCCGTGAGGATATCGTTGATCGCACATCCCTCGGGAACTATTCTTCTTCCTGGGATAAAAAGTAGCCTATATGTTGATCCAGGTTATGTTCTATCTGTATGCCAAATTTAATTAAAATCCATACAGTAGTTTTTGTGTGAAAGAGTAACAAACATCCATACATCCTCAAAAACTTTCACGTTTTTAGGGTTCCGAAGTCCTACAAGGAACCCTTATAGTTTCGTCATGTCCGTCCGTCTGTCCGTCTGTCCATCTGTCCGTCTGTCCGTCTGTCCTAATCCTTTACAGCTTAATAACTTCTACAGTTATAAACATAAGTAAATGAAATTTTGTTAAAAAATAGTCTACATATAGATCTCAATTTTAAAAGAAAAAAAAAAGCGTTTTTACGCATTTTAGGGGGGGCGTCCATACATGTGAAATGGGGATGTAAAAAAATTTTTCGCTGCACCCCCTCGTGTGGGGTATCATTGAATCGGTCTACTAAAATGAAGGTAATGTTTGATACACCACTTTTTTATCAGGTGTACCATCTGCGAAATATAGCTCGCCAAAGTGGCTTGGAATGTGTCCCCCCCCTGCCATTTCTAAACTATGCAACGTAGAAAGTTATAATCTTCCACATTGATAGACCTTTGTGAAAACTCTCTTTTAAAATTATTTCGAGTATAATGTGATTATAATTTTTTGAGTTATAGAGAGAAAACTGAAAAATACTTAAAACGTCCTAGTTCAAAGGTCATTCATTGATCTTAGAGAAAAATGATCATAGCAAATAATGCTCCTTTAGCTACTTTCTATTTGAAAAAATCACAAAAAAGTAACTTTGACATGAGAAACTTCTTAAATTTGGCTTCTTGAATTTATCGCTAGATGGCGCTACTAACAACACGCTCTGAGTCGCGAATGCTGCCGATTATTGCAAAAACTAAAATAGCCATGATTAATATTCGATTTGATACGTTTGTAATTACACCTACTTAAGGAACCCTATAATACTGAGCATGGCCCGACATGCTCTTGGCCGGTTTTAATATTATAGTAGGATTATAATACTAGTAGGATTATAATATTAGTAGGACTAGCGGCCCGTCCCGGCTTCGCACGGGTTGAGATGAAAATATAGCCGATGTTATAGTTGCCGGCACGAGTCGTGAGCACAGATTCCACTGCGTAAGTGGTCGAATCTCTGTTCACAGTACAACAAATCATAAACAGGCACTTGCATTAGCTTAATTACATGATAATGCATAATTGCATAAAAATAACAGATGGCGCTGTTTTCAAATTCATAGAGGCAAGGGAAACAAGTTTCATTGACAGAATTCCTTTTTCAAGTTACTTGTTTGAGTGAGTTCCAAAAACATACGAATACAAATATGGAGGCACAAATGAAACAATTCTTTGAAAAAATGCAAGAACAGCTGGAAAAACAAACAATAATCATATCAGAAACAGTTATAAGAAGTGTGTCAGAAAAACTTGATGAAAAATTAAAGTTTGTACTAGAAGAAAATAAAATTATGAAAAATGAAATAAATCAACTTCAAGGAAAAATTAAATTCATGGAATTGGAACGAAAAAGAAACAATATAATACTTTTTGGAATAAGTGAAAATCCAGATGAAACGACAACTCAAATTATACAATTAATTCAGAACCTATTTGAATCAAGAATGGGAATTAAAATACGCCCGGAAGAAATAAATAAAGCCTATAGACTGGGGAATAAAAACAATGATATGCGCCCTATATTATTAAGTCTGACTACCAATTGGAAAAAGAGTGAAATACTAAAACAGAAGAAAAAACTACCTAAAGACATAAACATCAAGGAGGACCTCCCAAAAGAAGTCTTGGAAAAAAGAAAGTGCCTACTTCCGAAACTGAAGGAGGAAAGAGAAAAAGGTAATATAGCCTATTTCAAGAATGACCAACTTATAGTGAAAGAAAACATTGGTACATTCCGCGACAAGAGAAAAAGGGAAGAATCTGGTTCTCCAACAGGGTCAAATGACCTCACCAACAAGAATCAAGACTCAAGAAACCTTCCACAAACGGCTACAAAGAAACCTAACACAAGAAACATGTTTGATTATGTAACAAGAGAATTACCACAACCACAGTCAGATATTTGAAAATTAGCGACCCCTCTTTGCCTCCCAAGCCGGCCGGTCACCGTGGGAGATCTAGACCAAAACCCTCTAGCTATAAACAAACAAAAACAACAAAACGAATCATTAAATAATACACAAAAGATATATATATGTACCTATAATGCGAGATCTTTACTATCCGAAGAAAAAATGATTGAATTTAAGTACGCTCTTACAAAGATCAATTACGACATAATAGGGTTGTCAGAAATAAGAAGAAAAGGAGACGTCATAGAAGAAGACAGTAACCACATATTTTGCTACTATGGAGAGTCACAAGGAAGATATGGAGTAGGGTTCCTATTAAAAAACAAATATAAAACAAACATACAAAGCTTCATAGGCCTTTCAGAACGAGTAGCTATATTAAACTTAAAATTTGACCAACAACAAATATCTTTAATACAAGTATATGCACCTACAACAGATGCAAGTGACGAGGAAATAGAAACATTCTACTCAACCCTAGAAAGAGCAAAAACTACAACAGGAAAGAACCAAATAATCCTCGGAGATTTCAATGCTAAAGTAGGAAAAACAAAACAAGAAGAAAGTCTTATAACAGGGAAATATGGCTTCGGCAACAGAAATTCAAGAGGTCAGAGACTTATACAATTTGCTTTAGAAAACAAGCTTCATATCATAAATACCTATTTTAAAAAGAAAGAAACACGAAGATGGACGTGGATCTCGCCAGACAAAAATACTAAAAATGAAATAGACTACATACTGACCTATAACTTGAAACAATTTACCAACATTGAAACCCTGGATCTAAACTTTTCTTCTGACCACCGTCTTGTGCGGGGTTCATGGGCGACTTCAAAACCAAAAAAAAGTAGAGCTCTGTACGGTAAAAATATACCACAATTACTTGCACCAGATGAACAAAAAGCATATTTAACAAAAATCAAGACCAACTTAAATAACCTCCTGTCTACCACAACCGATGACGACGATGCTCAGTCATATTATAATAAAATAGAAAGATGCCTAACACACAACAAACCAGTGATAAAAAAGAAAATTTATAAGAAAAATATAATATCGGAAAAAACGCAAAAACTTATACAAAGAAGACAAGAACTAAAGACCAAAACACATCGCACCCGAAAAGAAAAAAAGGAACTTAGTACTCTCTATAGAACACTGAACAAGATGATAAAGGAAGACAATCATAAATACAAAATAAATATTATGGCAAACCACCTCACAGCCACAGGAAGCACAAAAAGAGCATTCAAAGAGATTGAACCGAGAAAAAACTGGATCACAAAATTAAAAACAAACAGCTCTACAAAAACAGAAAACCGGAAAGAGATACTGGAAATAGCGACAAACTTTTATCGAGATTTATACAGCAAAAAGGAAAAAGACAAAAGCCAAGTACAGGCAAACGAACAATACGAAATCGAAGAACAAATAGAAGAAATGACGTTCACAGAACCTGACATATATCAACTCATAAAAAAGTTAAAACCAAGAAAGAGTCCTGGGGCAGACAGAATAACTAATGACTTGATAATTTCTCTGACACCCTACCTTCTTACTCCTTTAACCAACCTCTTCAACAAAGTTATAAACCATAAATCTATACCAAACCAGTGGACAGAGTCTGAAATTGTGATACTGTATAAAAAAGGAGATGCGACAGATATTGGAAATTATAGACCTATCAGTTTAATGTCCAGTATATACAAATTGTTCTCTGCAGGCATTCAACAAAAAATTACACCAGCTATAGAGTCGTTCCAGCACGTAGAGCAGGCGGGATTTAGAAAAGGGTTCAGCACTACAGACCATATTCAAGTTGTTGAACAAGTAGTGGAAAAATTTGTAGAGTTCAGAAAACCACTCTACATGGCTTTCGTAGACTATACAAAAGCTTTCGACTCTATTGAACATGCAGCTATTTGGAAAGCCCTATTTGAAGCAGGAGTCCAGAAGAGATTTATAGAAATAATAAAAAATATATATATTAACTGCAAAAGTAAAGTCAGACTAGAAGAAACTGGAGAAGAAATAAAAATAGAGAGGGGAGTCAGACAGGGAGACCCTCTATCACCAACTCTGTTCATAACAGTATTGCAGTGGGTATTAAGAGATATGGACTGGAAAAAGAAAGGAATAAAAATTGATGAAAAACAGCTGACTCATTTATGCTTTGCAGACGATATCGTGCTCTTTGGAGAAAACCCAGATAATCTACAAGAAATGTTGGACTCATTACAAAAAGCAAGCCAACAAATAGGTCTGGAAATGAATCTATCAAAAACTAAAGTAATGACAAACAACGTAAGGAAAGATATTTATGTAGGAAACTATAAATTGGAATATGTAGACGACTACATATATCTTGGAAAATTAATATCTTTCAAACCAACGAACAATCTAGACGAAATACAGAGACGAATTAACATTAGCTGGAAGAAATATTGGAGCATGAAAGAGTTTTTAAAAGGAGAACTACCCATGAAACTTAAAAAGATAATTATGGACTCATGTATTCTCCCAAGTCTGACATATGGTAGTCAAACCTGGAACTTTACCAGAAACACAAAAGATAAGATAGCCATATGTCAGCGAGGGATGGAGAGAAGTATTTTAAAAATAAGACGGTCTGATAAGATTAGGAATGACGATGTGAGGAGCAGAACCAAATTAATAGACGCCCTAGAGCAGGCACTTAGACTGAAATGGAGATGGGCCGGACATATTGCGAGGATGCAAGAAGAAAAATGGACCAAAACAGTTACGCTCTGGCGGGGCCCATCGGGAACCAGGAGGCCCGGCAGGCCTAAAACAAGGTGGAGCGACGACATTGAAAAAGTAGAAAAAAATTGGACAACAGAAGCAAAAGACCGAGAAAAATGGAAAAAGCTAGAGGAGGCCTTTACCCTAGAGGGGTCCAAACCATTATAACATAACATAAAAATAATAACATTTTATAACACTTGAACTGCACGTTGAATTTGACATTCGAAAAAACTTAGATTTTAATACTTTATAATAATTTATTTTGCCATGACATTTAAACTAATATTAATAGGATAAAATAATATGTAATTTGACGAATTAAATGAATCAATCAGTATAAACTTAATTGCATGAAATTAAAAAATGTTATATATAGTAAAATCCAAAAATTGTAAAAATTGAGTGGTGTTTGGAAAATAAAAGGCTTTTTTATTTTTATTTTTATTATTTTTATTTATTATTTATAATGCATAATTGAATATATTTAGAAAACGGAATACTAGAATACAGTGACAACAGAGACTACTACGCTGGTACAATTTGTGCTCACGTCTCGTGCCGGGTACTATACTCAGTGTGAATGTAGCTTTCTAATGGTAATTTTTTTTCATTACAAAAATACACACAAAAATACAAAGCTTTCCTCTTTATAATATTAGTATAGATTCCATACCTAAGCAAATCTGTTTGTATATGAACAAGCCCTAACACACGTTGCGTTTGCATTAAAATTTTCAGTCGCACGACACGACTGGTTCTACGAAAGTGTCCATGCGTAAAAATGTGCAAAAGATATTCAAGACCCTCCTGAAAATACAATATGTAACAAAAACCCTGTTGTTCCTGCGAGCTACGTTATGAGAATCAATATTCATGCGTAAGGACACAACTTATTTGGAAAAACTCTTCAGCTAAAATAATTAAATTAAATATTAAATCAGTATTAATTGTAAATTGAAAGTGATTATTATCACTCAAAACTCACTCACTCAGTGTTTATATCAATAAAAATTATCTAATTAAACATTAAATCATTATTAATTGTAAATTAAATGTGATATAATCACTTTTAATAATGATTTAATATTTAATTTGATTATTTTTATGGAAGAGTTTTTCCAAATAAGTTGTGTCCTTACGTATGAATATTGATTCTGATAACGTAGCTCACAGGAACAACAGGGTTTTTGTTAAGTACTGTATAATTCATGATATCTTGGTAGAGGTTCTTGTGAAAGAGGTGGTATGGAGAAGTAAGGAGAAGTCCGGGCATGAATCAAGATCGACGGCCCCATCAACTCAGCCTATCATATGGACATAGGCCTCTCCAAAATTGCACCACAACACTCGGTCCTCTGCCTTCCGCATCCAGTCCCCAGCTACTTTCATCAGGTCGTCGGACCACCAGGCTGGGAGCGCCTTACGCTGCGTTTGCCGATTTGCGGTCTCGACTCAAGGACTCGTCTGCTCCAACAGCCATCGGTGCTTCGACAGATATGGCCAGCCCACTGCCAATTAAACTTACTGATCCTGAATAAAAATAAACCGGCCAAGAGCATGTCGGGCCATGCTCAGTATTATAGGGTTCCTTAAGTAGGTGTAATTACAAACGAATCAAATCGAATATTAATCATGGCTATTTTAGTTTTTGCAATAATCGGCAGCATTCGTGACTCAGAGCGTGTTGTTAGTAGCGCCATCTAGCCAAAAAATCAAGAAGCCAAATTTAAGAAGTGTTTCATTTCAAAGTTTCTTTTTGTGATTTTTTCAAATAGAAAGTAGCTAAAAGAGCATTATTTGCTAAGACCATTTTTCTCTAAGGTCAATGACCTTTGAACTAGGACGTTTTAAGTATTTTTCAGTTTTGTCTCTATAACTCAAAAAATTATAATCACATTATACTCGAAATAATTTTAAAAGAGAGTTTTTACAAAGGTCTATCAATGTGAAAGATTATAAGTTTCTACGTTGCATAGTTTAGAAATGGCAGGGGGGGGGACACATTGCAAGCCAATTTGGTGGGCTATATTTCGCAGATGGTACACCTGATAAAAAAGTGATGTATGAAACATTACCTTCATTTTAGTAGACCTATTCAATGATACCCCACACGAGGGGGTGCAGCGAAAAAAAATTTTGCATCCCCATTTCACATGTATAGACGCCACCCCTAAAATACGTAAAAACGATTTTTTTATTCTTTTAAAATTGAGATCTATATGTAGACTATTTTTAACAAAATTTCATTTACTTATGTTTATAATTGTAGAAGTTATTAAGCTGTAAAGGATTAGGACAGACGGACAGACGGACAGACGGACGGACATTATGAAACTATAAGGGTTCCTTGTAGGACTTCGGAACCCTAAAAATTGTGATGTAGAATTAAAAATAATTACAATAATAGTACATTACTGTCGGACGAGGCGAAGCCGAGTATTTCCGAAGTAATTTAAAAAAACGTTTTTCTTTTAAATAAAAACCGGCCAAGAGCATTTCGGGCCATGCTCAGTATTATAGGGTTCCTTAAGTAGGTGTTACAAACAAATCAAATCGGATATTAATCATGGCTATTTTAGTTTTTGCAATAGACGGCAGCATTGGCGACTCAGATAGTGTTGTTAGTAGCCGCCGCTAGATGGCGCTATAAAGTGCCAAATGCAATAGACGGCAGCATTGGCGACTCAGAGAGTATTACTACTAGCCGCTAGATGGCGCTGTACAGCGCCAAATTTAAGAAGTATGTCATTTCAATGTAACACAAAGTTACTTTTTGTAATTTTTTTAAATAGAAGGAAGCTAAAGGAGCATTATTTGCTAAGATCATTTTTTTCTATGGTCAATGACCTTTGAACTAGGACGTTTTAAGTATTTTTCAGTTTTCTCTCTATAACTCAAAAATTTATTATCAAATTATACTCGAAATAATTTTAAAAGAGAGTTTTTATAAACGTCTATCAATGTGGAAGACTATAAGTTACTACGTTGCATAGTTTAGAAATGGCAGGGGGGGACACATTGCAACCCACTTTGGCGAACTGTATTTCACAGATGGTATACCTGATAAAAATGTTATGTATAAAAAATAAATAAAATAAAATTAATATCTTTGGGACATTTTTACACAGCACCATCTAGTCCCAAACTAAGCAGAGCTTGTGGTATGGGTACTAGACAATGGATATAATACGTATATACTTTTTTTTTTTGTAAATACATACTTATAATACATAAGCAACACACCCAGACCAACACAAACACTTATGTTCATCACACAAATATTTGTGTCCTGTGGGAATCGAACCCACGACCTCGTTATCAGCAGTCCGACACTCGAACCACTAGACCACAGAGGTCGTCAAACATTACCTTCATTTTAGTAGACCCATTCAATGATACCCCACAAGAGGGGGTGCAGCGAAAATGCATGCATTTCACATGTATGGGCGCCACCCCTAAAATACGTTATCAAGATTTTTTTACTCTTTTAAAATTGAGATCTATATCTAAACCATTTTTTAACAAAATTTCATTCACTTATGTTTATAACTGTAGAAGTTATTAAGCTGTAAAGGATTAGGACTAGGGCATGGATACCGGTTTTCGGTATTACCGAAAAACCGGAATACCGGTGATTTTTAGGCATTTCATAAAACCGGTATTGTAATCGCTAATACCGGTTTTTCGGTATTTTGCTTTAATTCAAAATTTATTAATTTATTGTTAATGGTCTCAAAAAGAGACTTGGCTACTATTGAGCTGAAATAAAGAGCCTTAGCCTCATCATTTTAACTATACCTACTTGATAGATATTATTTGACGACGTTTGTTGTCTAGCGGTTCGAGGTTCGGACTGCTGATCACGAGGTCGTGGGTTCGATTCCCACAGGACACAAATATTTGTGTGATGAACATAAGTGTTTGTGTTGGTCTGGGTGTTTCTTATGTATTATAAGTATGTATTTACAAAAATAAATAAATATATAAGTATAATATCCATTGTCTAGTACCCATAGCACAAGCTCTGCTTAGTTTGGGACTAGATAGTGCTGTGTAACAATGTCCCAAAAATATTTATTTATTTATTAGATTTCAAGTTGAACACATGACAGCTTTAGAGTTTTTCAGTACTGTGATTTTCTTTGATTGTTTTATAACATACTTACTATCTCGTCTTTTTCCCATTGGGGTACGCAAAGACTATGGTTTTATACCCACTACGAGCCTGATTCACAATTTCACTTCATCTACATTCATTAATCTCATCATGCCACATGCATGCACGACAGTTAAAAGTGCTCTTAACCCAGCCTTTTTGAACGGCCACTGTTCGGTTAAAGTACCTTGACCGAGTTCAGCCCTTTTTTTCCTTGTGGAATTCCTCATGGACACACTCCATATGAGAAAGGCGGAGCCAGTGTCGGACTCTTACTAAAATCACTACGGTGTTCCTCTAACGACCCTTGGCCAGGGGCGAGGGAAAATATGAATTCGCCCAACCTTCCCTGACAGGTTCCGGCTCGCCACTAGCAGGAGAGCCCCTTCTCCGAGTGTCTCAACATCTGTCGCACCCTTCTCCTGACTGGCGCGTACAGAACATAATGCACTACCATCACGGGCCTTGAGTTATCGGGCGGTGGGCTACCCCAAGACCACCGCCCGCAGCACTCCTAGGGTGGCTGGAGGACGGCGTACACCCTCCTGCAGTGCCCATTGCTTCATTACCTATAGTACCCTCTCCACCGCCTCCTTCGTGAGCATCACCTCCTCTCAGTAGGAGACGGTACACACGGCTACACATCAAGCTATACAAAACCAGTAAAGGCTGACCTCGCGTTGGAAGGAAAACCTGTACAATGCGAGGTCAGCTTATACTGGAAATGTACAGCTTGATGTGTAGCCGTGTGTACCTTCCCAAGCGCTCTCGCTCCCGACCATGGACAGAACCAAAGCCGGAAGCGGGAGATCGTTGACACCTACTGCATTGATGAGGTCACAGCGGCAGTGCTACTGACTGGCCCGAGCTGGGCACTCCGCCAGTGTGTGCTGCGCCGTGTCCTCAAGACAGCTCCCGGCCTATGCAACACAGATACTTCCCGAAGCAACCATGCCCCGAGGGTATCTGCGTCAGCCGGTGGTGAGGGCACCATGGTTGCGTGCCCTTCCGAGGTTGGCTCCCTCCAACTCTTCCATCCACTCTCATCTCGTATGCTTGTTTCGTCAATCTCCACTCGTCCATCCTATTCTACATACTCAAACCATCTTAAAATTCCTTTCTAAACCTTTGATATTACATTTTCTTTCACTCCACAATATTCCCTCATCACGTTTTTACTCACTCTATCACACTAAATTGAACTTTATTTTTATTTTGTTGTTACACTAGCAAAACGAGAAAAATCACGATTATGTATAGTTTTCTGAAAATATAGAATTTTCTTATAAAAATACCAAAAAAAACGAAAAAACCGGAATTCCGGTATTTAAAATTTCAATACCGAATGAAAACCGGTATTACGAGAATCTCCAATACCGCTATGCCCTAATTAGGACAGACGGACGGACATGACGAAACTATAAGGGTTCCTTGTAGGACTACGGAACCCTAAAAACCAGCAATTTCTATTATTATCTTATTGGAAATTGCTGGTGTGTTTTTTTTGTTTTTGACGACCTCTGTGGTCTAGTGGTTCGAGTGTCGGACTGCTGATCACGAGGTCGTGGGTTCGATTCCCACAGGACTCAAATATTTGTGTGATGAACATAAGTGTTTGTGTTGGTCTGGGTGTTGCTTATGTATTATAAGTACGTATATATACAAAAAAAATAGTATATACGTTACGTATTATATCCATTGTCTAGTACCCATAGCACAAGCTCTGCTTAGTTTAGGACTAGATGGTGCTGTGTAAAAAATGTCCCAAAGATATTTATTTATTTATTCATTGCCTACGGAAACGAGTAAATTGATGCATTCTTTTTAGAGTTCCGTACCCAAGGGGTGCCAAACGGGACCCTATTACTCTTGCTACGCTGTCCGTCCGTCCGTCTGTCTGTCTGTCACAGGGCTGCATCTTTTGAACGGTAATAGGTAACTGGTTGAAATTTTCTGAGAATATGTGTTGCTATGACTACTATTACGACAAATACTAAAAATAAAATAAAGTCTAAAACAAAAAAATACATACAAAAAACCTCGAAAAACATGCATTTTATTCAACGTTTTTGTTCCTGCTCTATCTTCAAAACGGTAACATATACCAGGCTCAAACTTGGTTTGTTTATAGTGCATACTACGTAGTTTAGCAACAAATAATAAAAATAGGACAAACATAAATATATGTGGTGGTACCTGCGTAAGAAAGAGTTACAAAAGTTCATATTTCACTCACGATGCGTTGATGTCTTTTGATGGACTCTCGTAAATTAAATCAATTTATATGGGGTATCAGGTCGATAGGTGATACGGAACCCTTACTGCGTGAGTCCGACTCACACTTAATATTCCCTTATTTTTTTTAAATTATGAAGCAATTTTCGAGCAAGTGGGAGAAAACATAATGTCAGTACAAAAAGACTATTAATAAGCGCTAGTTTTTCAATAGTCTGATAATTTTTAACTGTGGAATACATGTGTCGTTTTGATAGATTTTCTATAATACAACTGTCAAAACGTCACATTTATTCCTCAGTTAAAAGCAGAGACATGACATTTACCGCTGGTAGTACTTAAAAGTTATCAGACACAGATTAAAAACTACCTTAATCTGTGTTATCAGACTATTGAAAAACTAGCCCTAAATCAGAATTATTGGAACTACACGGTCTAAATTACTGAAATTTTTTTCAATATGTAAAAGATGTCACAAGCCATGGTATAATAAGATGTTTCACCAGGTATTCTCTTCCCGCAATGACAGCGCGATGCCTCCAAGCTACGTCACGATCAGTGCTGCCAAAACTTAAGGAGATTTTTGTTCATAATGAATATAAAATAAATTCCTAACTAGCCTAACTATTTGTTATCTCGTGTTATTCATCTAATTAGTTAATAAAGGAAACTATATTAAATTACTAGTTAAAAAGTGATTCTTTATAGAAGAAAGTAAATGAAAAAATGCATTTTGCTCGGGTAATTTATTTTCACAAAGTGGCAGCACATCAAACTGACAAGTGTCAGGCTAACAGCCCGCTATTGGCTCCACGGCCGATGACGTAGTACGGAGGCAATCACGTGACCTAGCTGTCACGGGAAGATACTACCTGGTGTTATTATACCATGTCACAAGCTATTTTTATCCATGATAGTCTTTTATCAAAAGGCTGTATTTAATCCTTACTAAGTTCTAGATGATCCGGTAGTACTTTTCAACGAAACGTAAAGTACTTATTTCGCGAAAAGGAGTAATTACAACATAGTCAGTGTACCTACGGCTACGGTGCGTTTGTGATTCGCGGACAGAGAAGGAGTGGAGTCGAGTTGTTGACATAAAAATTGTGGATTTAAACATAACATAATATCGCGCCTGTATTTCCCCGAAAGGGTAGGCAGAGGTGTAATAGTACACCCACATTTCGCCAGTTATGTTATAGTCCCATGTAATAGGGGGCGAACCTATTGCCATTAACCGGGCACAAATCCAGACTCCGGACTGCTACTGAGAATTTCCTAATGAAAAACCCAATAACACTTTGCCCGACCCGAGAATCGAACCCAGGACCCCACGCTAGGCAGTCTCGCTTGCAACCACTAGACCAGCGAGGCTGTGGATTTGATTATATTGATATAATCAATATAATCAAATAAATAATAATATAATATATTATATATTATATTTATTTAATATAATATATATTTTATTATATTTATATATTATTTTGATTTTATTATTATTATTTTTTATTATTTTATTATTTTGTAGGTTACAAGAAAAGCTGGTTAAAAAGAGGTTTTTTCTAGTCTCTTGTTTGAGCCAACTTGCTGCTGTTCTCTCAGATATTACTTGATCTTAACATCCATTCGGACCGTTCGTAATCGCAAAAGACCTCGTTAGTCTTTATACTGGTAGGCAACCACCACTTGTGGTGGTGGTGGTGGTGATGGTAGTGATAGCCAGGACTACCAGCCACCTAATCCTGATCAGGTGACGAGACAGTTGCAATATTAGTGCCTCCATCTCTAAGCAGGAACTCCTGTCTTCCGATCCCACTTATTGGTTTTTTATGGACTACATGATCTCTAATCTCTAATCGAACAAAACATGCCGCAGAGTTCATACAACCTTAATTAAACAACAGTATAACCAAACTCGCCTCGAACAAGACACAAATTTAGAAAATGACTTCAAGCAAAGTGCTCCCAATTCTGCTATTACTGCTTTTATTTTCAAGCCTTTGCGAAACTTGATCACATCTGTACCTTTTTGGAAAGCTGAATATGAGGATTTTATTTCTGTAATTTGTAAGTCAAATGTCATACATTTATTTCGAGTAATTCTCTGCAATGTAAAGGGTACTTGGATGATTCTGTTTTATAACTTGTGATTTATGACCATTTATTTCCGTGGTTATGAAAATGTTGGACATGAATTTTATATGATAGTAATTGTTAATTTATCAGTTCTCAGGAAAATTTCAATTGAGTGCCCAGAGTAGGATGGATTTTTCAATTAGCGTTTTTCCATCGAAGGCGGAATTATCAAAAAAATATTGAAACTGGTATAACTTGAAAATAAATGACTGGCGCCCCTTGGTTCACGGAATCATTTTTTTTTTTAATTACCTCTAGGCTCTAGTATTGCTCTATCACTCAAAGGTTTGCTGGTAGAAAACTCAATTATGAGTTAAGCTCGCCTTTGTATATTTTTTGACTCCTGACACACAGGACATCCTAGTTCGGGAGTCGGGGCACCACATGAATGTACTGTACTGAATATGCTAAATAAATGATTATTGATTATTATTGATGTAATTTCAAAACTATTATGTATTCTAACGATTTAAATTGTGGAAATAAAAAATCGCTCACGAGCAGGATTCGAACCTACGACTCCTGGCTCAGTACGCCAGTGCTTTAGCCACTAAGCTACAGTGAACACTGCTCGTGGTAACGAAATTCTCATCCACTTGGTACATCTTTGGGTGACGTCAGCGATATCTTATTAAGAAACAGTGTTTCTTAATAAGATAAAGAAAAGAAAAGAAAAGAAAAGAATACATAGGACACTAGGCTCCACACAACGTGTTGTTGTACCAACGTGTTGTTGTAACACAATACAAAAACAAAACAAAGTAAGTGTAACATAATACCGCTTGTAAGGGACATTCTTCCGCAAACTGAAACCTGGGATTCAGTACATGATTCCGAGTACCCCATGGATAGAAATTTTCCATCGGTCTTTAAAAAAAACTTTTGTTTTATTCATTTTGTCGAGTTGAACATAAAAAGTTGAAATAAAAACTCCAACGCTGGGTAACTCAGAATCATGTAGGTACTGAATCCCTGGTTTCATTTTGCGATAGCATGTCCGTTACATGCGGTATATATTAACTCGACCACAGATCTACATCCAAAGGTGAATGGTCACATGATGAGTAATAAAAAGAAATATTCAAACAAATATGTATAAATGAATAAGAAAATCATACTTAGTTTGAACTTAGAAGTAGGTATGAATACCTACTGCAAACTAAGTCCACCTTATTACAAAATCTGGTTTAATACCGGGTTTTGCTTAAGCCATGCTTAAACATCTTTATATGTATTTTAAACAAGGGTCTAAAGTCTAAACCTGGTTTAAGTTAAGGGGGAATAAGTTTTATTAATTTTCTTTTATCAAAAGATAGATAGAATGGAATAATTATACTTTATTGTATATCATAACATTATTATAAAAAAAAACATTTTTCAAAAACCCCAACCATTAAGTTTTTTAGGCTCAACACCGACTCCACTCCATTATACGCCCACAGCCCCGCCCACCTGTAGCTGTACATATTAAACCTGGCACGGCCCGCTCCAGACCATTGACAACCTGCACACCACGCTGACAGCAGACCAAGTAACCTGGCTACTGGCTACAGACACGACAGGTTAGTGAGATTTTTTGAAAGAATTTATCAATGTACTTAGGCACCTATTCGGTTTTTGGTTAAGAAATTGATGAATAATTCGTTGCAGGTTTATCTTATTATTTTGAAGTTATAAATGTGAGGCAATGTGTTTTTGCTTGAAAACAGACACTTAGGCAGTGATTAAGAATAATAAAAACTTCATAAAATAATAACTAGGTACAAAAAGTTACGTATAACATTATTTTATAATTCAAATAATGTTACATGCTAATACTAATTTAATTATAGAATAACTGTTACAAAATAAAACGACTGTCTATAAAAAAAAAAAAAAACTAAAACATAAAGGAGTATATTACATTATTTTTATTGTGGTCTTAAATTCACTATAAGCAAGTCTTGTACTTAATGATATAAAGTATAATAATAAAATAAAATTAAGATACGAAACAAATACGACGCGTCATTACCACACTTTAAAAAAAATGCGTTTTGACAGGCATAAATTAGTACTAATAAAAATCCAAAATAATAATATCTAGTAAATAATCTCCAACTTCGACTTCTTAACTATGCACTATCATCTGACATTTTTAATCTTAATTCAATCTTATTTTTTAGATTTTTTAATGGCTATGATGATGACCACTGACTTACATATACCTATACTTACTATTGAATGTACTTACTATGTTTTAAATATTTACTTCAATGGCAAATTGCATGCACAATTAATACCTAATTAAATAATTTGTACGCCTATCAAAAGGCATAAAATAGCGCTCTAGTTATCGTTTAAGATCTGTGTTTCATATAAAGAAAAAAGAAAGAAATAAAAATTGTTTATTGTCTCAGTTAATGGCGTGCAACATTTAAATAACTAAACTGTGGGTACATTCCTATGTTAAACAAATAAATAAATTATTTGATTAGATTTGGAAATTATATGTGTTCTTTTGTTTGACAAGAATTTTGCGACCTATTATCACATTTCTAGTCACGAACAAAAAAAAACAAAATAACAAATATAATTTTTAAATCAATGTATGATAACTGATAACCCACAATCATAATTAATCTTGTAGACCCATGCATCTTGTAAGGGAATGTGACACTTCACCGGTCTAAAGAGTTGGGTGATCTTTCTTTGTGGCTTGAAATAGGTTTTGATAGATGCATATCATATCAAGCATACCTATATATAAGCGGGATTCTATCAAAATCTATTTCAAGCCACAAAGAAAGATCAGCCAACTCCTCAGACTGGTGAAGTTTCACATTCCCTTACAGGATGCAGGGGTCTACAAGATTGATTGTGATTGTGGGTTATCATACATAGGGCAAACAAAGCGTAGCATAGCCACTAAAATTAAAGAACAATATAGCTGACGTCAAGAACAGACGCTCCGCAAAGTCTGCTGTGTGTGAACATGCCCTAGACAAACAACCATTTTCTATGATTTGATAAACCACAAGTCCTGGCGAAGGCAAACCGATATGTACCTAGAATGCCCGTGAGGCTATAGAAATTAAAAAACCGGCCAAGAGCATGTCGGGCCATGCTCAGTATTATAGGGTTCCTTAAGTAGGTGTAATTACAAACGAATCAAATCGAATATTAATCATGGCTATTTTAGTTTTTGCAATAATCGGCAGCATTCGCGACTCAGAGCGTGTTGTTAGTAGCGCCATCTAGCGATAAATTCAAGAAGCCAAATTTAAGAAGTGTGTCATTTCAAAGTAACTTTTTGTGATTTTTTCAAATAGAAAGTAGCTAAAGGAGCATTATTTGCTATGATAATTTTTCTCTAAAATCAATGACCTTTGAACTAGGACGTTTTAAGTAATTTTCAGTTTTCTCTCTATAACTCAAAAAATTATAATCACATTATACTCGAAATAATTTTAAAAGAAAGTTTTCACAAAGTTCCATCAATGTGGAAGATTATAACTTTCTACGTTGCATAGTTTCGAAATGGCAGGGGGGGGGGACACATTGCAAGCCACTTTGGCGGGCTATATTTCGCAGATGGTACACCTGATAAAAAAGTGGTGTATGAAACATTACCTTCATTTTAGTAGACCTATTCAATGATACCACACACGAGGGGGTGCTGCGAAATTTTTTTCATCCCCATTTCACATGTATGGACACCACCCCTAAAATACGTAAAAACGATTTTTTTATTCTTTTAAAATTGAGATCTATATGTAGACTATTTTTAAACAAAATTTCATTTACTTATGTTTATAACTGTAGAAGTTATTACGCTGTAAAGGATTAGGACAGACGGACAGACGGACAGACGGACGGACATGACGAAACTATAAGGGTTCCTTGTAGGACTTCGGAACCCTAAAAATTGTACAATACGCTTGTCATCTTAGTCTTCCTGCGACCAAGAACGCTGCAAAGCATTCGAAACTTCAGGAAAACCAATTTAAATAATATACGCGATGTAATACGGTTAAACTTGTTTTATTATAATTCGTAGCGATCTCGAAAACCTGAGAAATTATTACTAACAACTGAAATTAAATGAACACTTCTGAAAAATACAAATTATATAAAGTAACGCTTTTTGATTATAAACATCCGGCCAGAATTAATATCCAATCTATCCACGATTTACCCTACTTTAGATAGAAGTTTGACATAAAATTTATGGAGCTAATGTCAAATTTCTATCTCTAGTAGAGCAAATCGTGGATAGATTGGATATTAATTTTGGCCGATCGTGAGGAAACCTGCACAACTGAGAGTGATCCAGATATGCTAAGCGATCGTGCGGTCGACGATGATGCACTGTGCACGCTAGAACAGTAAAAACCTATTCACACGTGCCTTGGGTTCCCTCCTATCATGGTCGAACCTAAACTAAAATCATTATTAATCATTAAGAGGCTGACAACACCTAAAAAATCAGACCTCTGCGGTCACTGTCGTTTCGTACAGAACTGAAAGAGAGGCAATGAGCCAAAGGACATCGGATACGCCGCTCAACTTGAATGAAAATTAACAATTTTTTTTTTTAATAAAAAACTAAAAGCTTATTTGAAAAACAGAAACAACAAATGTTTAGATTATTGTCTTTCTCAAATGTTTTTTTCAAAGGGTTAAAATCAGGAGGATGGGCAGCAGCGTCCTCCTGTGCACTAACATCGTGCAACATCACCCACTGCGGTCACCAACCCGCCTGCCCAGCGTGGTGACTATGGGCATACATCTCAATGCACGCACAACAAAAAAAACGGCCCCCAGTTCCCGGTGGTCCCTCTATTCCCGACTACGGTAGCGGTCGTGGTAACGGTGGGACGGGGGGTGCGAAGAATCCCCGGGTTACGGCAGGCTACCAAAACCGACGACTCTATCTGGCAGCGTATAATGGACAAACGTTGAGACTGGACCATCACCTCGCCGAGCTTGAAGTAGAGTTAAGTCATATAAAATGGCATATACTGGGGTTATCCGAAGTCCGTAGAGAGGGAGAGGACACGATAACCCTGGAGTCAGGACACTTACTCTACTTCCGCGAAGGTGATCAGCTCTCCCAAGGTGGTGTTGGTTTTCTTGTCAATAAGGCCCTCGTGAACAACGTTGTGGAAATCGGTAGTGTGTCGACACGGGTAGCGTACCTTGTAGTAAAGCTAAATGATAGGTACAAGCTGAAAATAGTGCAGGTATATGCGCCGACCTCGACACACTCTGACGATATAGCCGAAGCGATGTACGAAGACATAGCTAAGGCTATGAATAGTACCGCTAAGGCTCACTACAACGTTGTTATGGGGGACTTCAACGCTAAAGTGGGAGTACAAGAACGCGGCGAATCGAAAATCGGACCTTACGGTTTGGGGCGCAGAAACCACAGGGGCCAAATGTTGGTCAACTTCTTGGAGTCCCAGGGGCTCTTCTTAATGAACTCTTTCTTTAAGAAGAAGCCCCAAAGAAGATGGACCTGGAAAAGCCCCGATAAGGTGACAAGGAACGAGATAGACTTTATCATGACGGATAAGAAGCACATATTTAGAGATGTCTCTGTGATCAATAGGTTCAACACCGGAAGCGATCACCGACTTATCCGAGGCACTCTAAATATCAATTTTAGAGCTGAAAGAACGCGCATGATTAAGTCTACTCTCCGACCTTCGCCGCTCCAAACCAGTTTGGGCTCCGAAAGGTTCCAAGCGGAACTTCAAAATCGATTCGACTCGCTGGAAACCACTGGCAATATTGAGGAGAAAACCAACACCATAGTCAAAACATTGCAGGAACTGTCTCGAAAATTCTTTCCGCCGCAGCGTGGAAGCAAGATGCCCAAGCTTTCGACTGAGACTCTCGATCTGATGAGGAAAAGACGGGAAATGTCAGCCGCGCATTCGTTTTCATCAGATAATAGGTCCTTAAACCTACAGATTAGGAAGCTGATGCGACGTGACCTCCGCCGCTCCAACACCCGCGCCGTTGAGGCTGCGATCGAGCAAAATAGGGGGTCGAAAGTTTTCGCTCAGCAGCTAGGGAGGACCCATCTGATGAAACTGAAAGCCGCGGATGGCAAAATTGTCACCTCTAAGATCGAGATGCTTGATGAGGTCGAAAACTTCTATGGGCATTTGTATTCCACGAAAACGGCGAGACCAGCGGTTCCTAGCAATGACGACAAAAGAGCCCAGCTCACGCGCCATTACACCGAGGATCTTCCGGACGTTGACCAGGGCGAGATTAGGGCGGCCCTCGAGCAGCTTAAGAACAACAAAGCTCCGGGCGATGACGGCATTACTACTGAACTACTAAAAGCAGGCGGGGCTCCGGTCCTGAAGGAGCTACAGAGTCTGTTTAATTCCGTCATCCAACAAGGCTCTACACCGGAGGCATGGAGCGGGAGTGCGGTGGTACTGTTCTTCAAAAAAGGGGATAAAACCCTTCTGAAGAACTACAGACCCATCTCACTCCTGAGTCATGTGTACAAGCTGTTCTCGAGGGTCATCACGAATCGTCTCGCCGGAAGACTCGACGAATTCCAGCCACCAGAGCAAGCTGGGTTTCGAAAAGGCTATAGCACCGTAGACCACATCCATACTGTTCGGCAGATCATACAGAAGTCTGAAGAGTACAATCAGCCGCTGTGTATGGCATTCGTGGACTACGAGAAGGCCTTCGACTCTATCGAAACTTGGGCAGTTCTGGATGCTCTTCAGCGATGTCACATTGATGAGCGGTATATAGAGATGCTGAGATGCCTGTACAACGCTGCTACCATGACTGTTCAGCTTCAGGACCAAAAGACGAAGCCAATCCAACTGCGCAGAGGGGTGAGACAAGGGGATGTAATATCCCCGAAATTGTTCACTAACGCGTTGGAGGACGTCTTCAAGACGCTGGACTGGACTGGACAGGGTATCAACGTTAACGGCGAGAACATCTCACATCTCCGTTTTGCCGATGACATCGTTGTAATGGCTGAGTCGCTGGAACAACTGGGCGAAATGCTGCACAGCTTAAACGGAGCCTCTCGACGTGTCGGTCTCGGCATGAATCTGGACAAGACTAAAGTCATGTTCAATATGCATGGCATGCCGAGGCCAATATTCGTCGAAGGGTTGGCACTCGAAGTTGTAACGGAATACGTCTACCTAGGGCAGGCAATTCAGCTTGGTAGACACAACTTCGAGAAAGAAGCCAACAGAAGGATCCGTCTGGGCTGGGCAGCATTTGGCAAACTTCGCCGAGTCTTCTCGTCGCCTATACCGCAAAGTTTGAAGACAAAGGTCTTCAACCAGTGCGTCCTGCCAGTCATGACTTACGGTGCCGAGACGTGGACACTGACAGTTGGGCTAGTCCACAAATTTAAAGTCGCTCAGCGAGCTATGGAGCGAGCTATGCTTGGAGTTTCTTTGAAGGATAAAATCCGTAACGAGATTATCCGGAGAAGAACCGGAGTGACCGACATAGCTTGTAGGATCAGTAAGCTGAAGTGGCAGTGGGCTGGCCATGTCTGTCGAAGGACCGATGGCCGTTGGAGCAGACGAGTCCTTGAGTGGAGACCGCGTATCGGCAAACGCAGCGTAGGGCGCCCCCCTGCCAGGTGGACCGACGACCTAAAGAACGTGGCTGGGGGGGACTGGATGCGGAAGGCAGAGGACCGAGCGTTGTGGCGCAATTTGGGAGAGGCCTATGTCCAGCAGTGGACTGCGATAGGCTGAGTTGATTGAATGTTTTTTTAATTTTATTTATATTATTTAGTAAATAATAGAGATTGTTTGCTTTAAAGCATGTTTTAAGAGGTTAGTTTACAATTTTTTCTATAGAGAAAACCTCATGAAAACGTGTTTTGGGCACAATACAGTTTCAGAAAATACGATCAACATCAACATTTTTTTTTCACTGCCACAAACTGAATAGATACAGCTAAAAATTATTTTAAAAGAAGCCTATTTGGGGTATTTGGCTGTTGTCAGCGTCTTAATTAGTTTACTTCCGTGAATTTTTACCTACATTGCTCTCACACAATTCTTTCCAAATCATATAAGAAACCATTGCACCATTTATTATTTGAAAAGAGTATATCCATGGAGTTTCTTGCCGGCTCTTCTCCATAGGACCAACTTTTTGGAACCGTGCAACTAGATTCCTAATTAACGTTTTAAAAGTGCATGTAATTGCTTATTTGAAATGAAAATTTTGGCTTTGACCTTGATGTTATCCTCTTCTGATCAAAAAACACCAGCGTCAGCATCCAGCATCATCAACAGCGTCATTGGCTCGTTAACATTTCCTGCTATACTTGTATTTCTAACAAGATTGTTACAAGAAACGATTTTAGGGAATATGAATACCTCGCTCAAATCTTCCCGTGGCAAAGACATCTTGAATCGTGAGGAAGCCTGCACTCCTATAAGGGCTTCTAATTCCTATCCTATAAAGGCGCTACCTTGCTGACCAAGTGACCTTTTTTCGCGTAATGCTCGTGTAAAAGTGCCGTCTGTCGGGACTCGGGACCTGGCCAGGGGGGCTACTCGTGTTTGACGAGCGACAAACGAAGTACGTACTTTCGTTCCGACAAATACCTGCACAATAAAGACAGGTACATAAAAAAGGCACATTAAACATAGATTACGGTTCATAAACCGTATCCGTTTTTTCATTAGAAAATTCTCAGTAGCAGCCCGGAGTCTGTATTTGTGCTCGGTTAATGGCAATAGGCTCGCCCCCTATTACATGGGACTTATAACATAACTGGCGAAATGTGGGTGTTACTATACACCTCTGTCTACCCCTTCGGGGAAATACAAGCGTGATGTTATGTTATGAAATTTACCGCAGATAAGAGAAACAAACGGCAACACACGATCATCGCATGCGATAAGGGAACGAATGGTTACCGGAGTAGCAAATGGTGCGATAAATGGAACTATCAATCGAATATCGTCAAACGCGAGTAGACCCCCAGCTCAATTTTTAACATTTACTTTTTAAAAGCACGTTTTCATTGCTAATCTTGTTTTTTTTTCCTCACTTTAACCTACATTTATCATCATCATCATCATTTCAGCCGAAAGACGTCCACTGCTGTACATATGCCTCCCCCAATTAAGGGGGGATATGCCATAATCGCCAAGCTTGGCAGGCGGGTTGGTGATCGCAGTAGGTTGGTTAAATACTCAGAGAACGCTGCTTCCCATCCTCTGTTGAATCCCTTAGTCGCCTTTTACGACACCCATGAGAAGAGATAAGGTGATGCAATTCTTTATGTCTGGCACTACATGGAACAACCTACATTATTCTCATAATTATTTCATTTATTGGTTTGATCAAAAGAGTATATCCATGGAGATTTTTGTCGGTTCTTCTTCTAGAACCAACCATTTAGAACGGTGCAACTAGAATCGACTATTCATAAGCGCCTATAAATAGGTCGGATCTATTTGAATAAAAATCAATTTTAATTTTAATTTTTCACAGCGGCACTAGAGAACTCGGAAGAATAATATTTCGACCACCATTTTGAAATCGCGACCCTTTCTTCTAGTTAGAGACCTCACGGCGGAATATTAAATTATTTCAGTCATTAAACAATATTTATGACTAGAGCTGATTGCCCTTACTTTGCATTAGACCATTTTTTTGTTTGTTTCTGTAAATCATTTACCTTTTGCGCATAATTTTAAATTATTAAGAACGTTGCTTAATATTTATGGTTTAGTAAATAGTTCTATTTATACCCGACGAAAAAAAGGAGAAGGTTGAGAACCTTACGACGCGTATCTTTTTTTTTTAATGTATCTTTCAACTCAGCCTATCGCAGTCCACTGCTGGCTGCTTCTCCCAAGTTGCGCCCCAACGCTCGGTCCCCTGCCTTCCGCATCCAGTCCCCCCCAGCCACGTTCTTTAGGTCATCGGTCCACCTGGCAGGGGGCGCCCTACGCTGCGTTTGCCGATTCGCGGTCTCCACTCAAGGACTCGTCTGCTCCAACGGCCATCGGTCCTTCGACAGACATGGCCAGCCCACTTCAGCTTACTGATCCTACAAGCTATGTCGGTCACTTCGGTTCTTCTCCGGATAATCTCGTTACGGATTTTATCCTTCAGAGAAACTCCAAGCATAGCTCGCTCCATAGCTCGCTGAGCGACTTTGAATTTGTGGACTAGCCCATCTGTCAGTGTCCACGTCTCGGCACCGTAAGTAATTTTTATGTATGCCACGCATAACTTTTTACAGTATTGTCCGATTTTGATGATTCTTTTTTTAATGGATATCTCGAAGTTGGTCCCATTTAAATTTCAAAATCAAAATCCACCCCTAAGGGTCCTACCCTAAAACATGGACGATGTGGGCTTGTTCACCCACTGAATTCTTACCTGTTAACCGATTCTATTGAAACTTGGAACACATAAATGTAGTTCTAGACACTACAACTACCATAGTATTAAATTATCTGTGCTACACCATAATGGAGACCTGGAGTTAGATTTTAGCCACAAAAAAATTCAAAATAAATCTTTTTAACAAAAAATTGACAGACGAAAACAGAAACTGAAAAGCGAAAAATAAAATGAAGCTTTTAGTCTTTTTCTAACTAAACTAATGTAAATAACTAATTATGAGTCGGCGCCAAACAAACAATCAACGATCATTAAATTACTTTAAATAAATAATAAAAACAATATAACATCAAATACAACGTAAAAATTTTAACGATAAACAATAACTTTCCAAAAATGCGTTCTCTGACCACTTGCAACTCGTACGCACTTTGCACTTTGTTTGTTTGGCGCCGACTCATAATTAGTTATTTACATTAGTTTAGTTAGGAAAAGACTAAAAAAGCTTCATTTTATTTTTCGTATTTCAATTTCTGTTTTCGTCGGTTCAATTTTTTGTTAAAAAGTTTTATCACCCACTTGCTCGGAAATTGGTTCATTATTTTTAAAAAAAGATTACACCAATCGGCTCGTTTCCCATAACACGACAGCAATATCCAACTCGACGATAATAAAAATGACTGGACAGTTTTTATTTTTGAAATTATGCTATACCGAAGTTTTTAAATACACACTTACATAAATTAGGTGTTTTTAGGTACAAAATATTTATCATTATAAAGGCTGAATGCGCAATTTTTTTTAACTTCGAAAAATTTAAAATAGAACAAGAACCGCACGCGGGTGAACTACCATGTTTTCACACTTTTTGTATTGTCAATAGTGATTGAATTATTTTCATACCCTGTTCTATACAACGGCATATTGTTTTATCGTTAATTCGTATCGGGAAGCCAATCAGATTAATTCAGGTCCCGTTCAATATGGCTTGAAAAAGACAATTATAAATAAACCTTTCATATTTTAGAATTAATTGCAAATAATATCACGCCCGTATTTCCCCTAAGGGGTAGGCATTGGTGTATACAGTATGTAACAAAAACCCTATTGTCCCTGTCAGGCCTGTCAGCTAAGTTATCAGAATCGATATTCATGCGTAAGGACTTAAGAACACAACTCATTTGAAAAATCTCTACAGTAAAAATAATCAAATTAAAAATTAAATCATTGTTAATTGTAAATTGAAGAGTCATTGGTCAAGTCGGCTAACAAAATCTCGGCCAGGTGGCCGAGTTGAGACGATTTAATTTTTGTATTGGACAACCCGGCCGACAGAAAAACTTTCAAGTACTTCTGTACAGTCAGGTACAAAAATAAAATGAAAATATTCTTATACAAATAAAGACTTAGAAAAAAATGTATTCAATAAAATAGATTTAGGTATTTCAAAAATCTAAATTTTCTATAACGCAAAATTAGCACGCTTGCTTTCATAATCTAAATTCATTTTAATTAAAGTAAAATAAAAGTAAAAACAAGATGTACCTACCACAACTATATTACGTTTTAGGAGATATTTATATTATCTCCATTCTCCCGAGGGTTCTCGAAATAGAAAACATACCCCTTACTTTGTTATGCAGTCCTGGTACATATTCTGTATCTATCTACCGAGAGTTCTAAAAATAGAAAACATATCGGTGATATGTCGGCCGGGTTGACCAATACAAAAATTAAATCGTCTCAACTCGGCCACTTGGCCGAGATTCTGTTGGCCGAGTTGTCCAATAACTCAAATTGAAAGTGAGTAGGTATATCACTCAAAACTAACTCACTCAGTGATTATATCAATAAAAATAATCAAATTAAGACTAATTGAGTGGCGACCGCGTACTGGAAGGCGCAGCGTGGGTAGGCCCCCCACAAGGTGGACCGATGACCTGGTGAAGGTCGCTCCGAAGGCGAATCCGCTGGGTGCGGGAAGCGTAGGACTGGTTGTTGTGGCGATGCTTTGAGGAGGCCTATATCCAGCAGTGTCCACTGTCTTTCGGCTGAAATGATGATGATGATGATATTACAAAAAATCTGTCGAGCTCCTAGACGCTGACGCAGCAAAAACGTGTAACTCCATTACAGAACTACGTAAAACCACTACAGACAAGTTAATAAACCGTTCAGTCACTACTCAAAACTCCCACAGGGTCGTAAGCCTATTTTTAGCAGAATACAAAAATAATTTTCAACGACTCCTACAAATTATTTTTAGACGCCAAAAATAATAACAATACTTTAACCTACTATTATTATAACGAAAAAAATTGCCCATAAAAGTCGCGGACGACAACTTGAGGGTTTACCCTAGACCCTTACTACTTAGAGTAAATGTCATTTAAATTAAAAGGGAACCTATTGTATGGAATATTCTTAGATTGATTATGAAAGATTTTATTATTTGATTGTGTTCATACAATACTTTCGGTCGAGTCAAGAGGTAGGCGATCTCTTTACTTATTTGTCGACTATAGGGAAATTGGGGGAGGATAAATGATTTCGCGGTTGCCTCTAATTCGGATAATTTTGCGGTTTTTTTTTGTTAGTACTGTGTCACTTAGTGTTTTATCATGGAAAAATATGCATATAAATATATCAGTTAAATTTAAACGATGAGGACTGACCGGAATTAGTGTATGACTAGAGGCGCCTTGTATACTCTTTTATGCCAAACTAATCTGATTTTAATTAATATTGTCATATAAAAATAAGTCGGGTTTTCCTTCCTGACGCTATAACTCCAGAACGCACGAACCGATTTCCACGGTTTTGCATTCGTTGGAAAGGTCTCGGGCTCCGTGAGGTTTATATCAAAGAAAGATTTGAGAAAGAAAGAAAGAAAAAAAGAAAAAAATTCATTCGTGGGTTGCGTACTCACCCGACAGATCGAAGCTTCTATGCATTTGCACGAGCGGATAGTAATGTACGATGGAGTGGAGTGGAGTGGGCAGGGGATGGGACTGGGGACGGGACAGGGGACGGGACTGGGGACGGGTCAGGGGACGGGACAGGGGACGGGACAGGGGACGGAACATGGGACGGGAAATGGGACGGGACATGAGACGGCACATGGGACATGACAGTGGGACGGCACATGGGACGAGACATAGGACTGGACATAGGATGGGATATGGGACAGGACATGGGACATGGGACATGGGACGGGACGATAGTGATATAGTGAGATAGAGAGACAGTGGGACAGTGGGGCGGTGGGGCAGTGGGGAAGTGGGGTAGTGGGACAGTGGGGCAGTGGGACGTTGGGGCAGTGGGACGGTGAGACAGTGGGGCAGATGGACAGTGGGGCAGTGGGGCAGTTGGACAGTGGGGCAGTGGGGCAGTTGGGGCAATGGGACAGTTGGGGCAGTGGGGCCGTGAGGCAGTGGGGCAGTGGGGATGTGGGACAGCGGGGCTGTGGGACAGTGGGACAGTGGGACAGTGTGGAAGTGGGGCAGTAGGGCAGCGGTGCAGTGGGACAGTGGGGCAGAGGGACAGTGGGACAGTGGGGCAGTGGGACAGTGGGGCAGTGGGACAGTGGGGCAGTGGACTGGACTGGACTGGACTGACGTGGGTTAGCAGAATTTAACGCGAGCGGAGCCGCGGATAAAAGCTAGTATTGTCATAATTTTTTTGCGTGCCACTTATGGTAAAATATGTGGAAACTAACTGTGAGTCTTTATCCATCTGTCTGGACCTGTATTTTTTGCGAAATAAATTATTCTTATTCTTATAAAATATTAAGGGGCTTCCCACAGCTAAGTGGCGCCCCCATCAGTAAAAAAAATATTACTCGCTGAATAAATCATTTATCGAAAACGGCCACTTTTGGTACTTTTTCTATCTACAACTACAGCGAACTATAATTTACAGAGTTATTAGTTTCTGATTAAATTACAGTACCTGTACTTCAATTGTTAAAAACTAATTTTCGATAAATGATGTATTCAGCGAGTTATTTTTATTTACTGATGGGGGCGCCACTTGACTGCTTCGTTCCCCTTAAGTAATCTGTGCTTCTAGATTAAAATATTATACCCTATTACATTTTATGAGTATACAAAAATATAACTAAAATATTGGATTATGTCTGATGTCACTTCTAAAGGTGCAATCTTGGACGAATAAAACAGGCGGACGGAATCTCGCTAAATAATAAGTGAAGCATCCATAGTAAGACGGCTCGCTTAAAAGTAAGGACCGACCGAAGGTTCGGTTTCGGTTTCGGCTAGTTTCGGCCAAAAAATCTAGTTTCGGCCACAGTTTCGGTTTCGGCCAATAATTGGCCGAACCTTCGGCCCCGCCGAAACTAGTTATTCGTGAATTGTCGCGCATCATTCGGCTAACATCGAGTGAGTGAACGTGGTTGCCAGCTGAGTTTGCTAGCCATAGGTTGTAAGTTGTAATAGAATATAATTCAATAGATATTATATATTTTTATTTTTATTTTTTTATAGTTATTTATTTGTTAAACTTGGACTAGATTACATGGAAGGATTTTAGCACAGGCTTACAATTTAAGTACTTATTTAATCTAGTTAAAGGGTAGAATACTGTTCTCCTAGATAGGCAACAAAGTAACCTGTGTTTAGGAGAGACAGTTCCGATCCCCTATCGATATGGAAGGATTATAGCACATGTTATACATTCCGAGTTTATAAATAATAATAAAAAGTAAAAAAAGTAAAAACATATTTGGTTCTGTTGAGTTATTCCCTAGAACTTATACAATATGAATTTATGTAGAAATTAATGTAACACTTAGAAGATGTGTGAAGATACCTGTGATGTTTGATTCAAACATTACTATATTTGTTTGTAATTTTATTGTTGTTGGATTAAATTTTGTACCCGTATTCGAACTGCCCCGTATATCCGATACTCAACTACCTCCGGTGATTTAACTGTTACCGTGAATGACCTTCAGTACTATTAGTCATGTTGCATTTTTTCCCTTTAGTACGCGAGGTGCTTAGTCAATTCGGACGCGTAGTACAGTAGTACGGGAAAGTTTTCTAGTTAAATTTCATTATTTACTACTACTATGACTACTATCACGACAAATACTAAAAATAAAAATGGTCTAAAACCCAAGGGGGTCCCCATACAAGAAACCTCGAGAAACATGGATTTTTTCAACGTTTTTGTTCCTGCTCTATCTTCAAAACTGTAATACATACCAGCGTCAAACTTGGTCTGATAATAGTGCATACTATGTAGTTTAGCAACAAATACTAAAAACAGGGCAAAAATAGACATATGTGGTGGTACCGACGTAAGAAAGAGATGCAAAAATTTCGCTTACGCTCGTTGATGTCTTTTGATAAACTCTCGTAAATTAAATCAGTTTCTATGGGGTATCAGGTCGATATGGATATCAGGTGGTACGGAACCTACTGCGTGAGTCCGACTCACACTTGATTGATTTTTTTACATACTTTAATTGTTGTATTTTATTTTTTACACGTGTTAACTGTCTATATATGCGTAAAAATGCAATAGATTTAACATACTATAAAAATTCAAATAAGTTTCGGTTTCGGCCGAAACTGGAACCAAGACCGAAGGTTCGGTTACGGTTTCGGTTTCGGCTGAAAATCCTGTTTCGGTCGGACACTACTTAAAAGTACGAACTGGCATGCACACATTACACATTCACACTCATAGTAAGACAAAAAACCGGCCAAGAGCATGTCGGGCCATGCTCAGTATTATAGGGTTCCTTAAGTAGGTGTACAAACGAATCAAATCGAATATTAATCATGGCTATTTTAGTTTTTGCAATAATCGGCAGCATTCGCGACTCAGAGCGTGTTGTTAGTAGCGCCATTTAGCGATAAATTTAAGAAGTCTGTCATGTCAAAGTTACTTTTTGTGTTTTTTTCAAATAGAAAGTAGCTAAAGGAGCATTACTTGCCATGATAATTTTTCTCTAAGGTCAATGACCTTTGAACTAGGACGTTTTAAGTATTTTTCTGTTTTCTGTCTATAACTCAAAAAATTATAATCACATTATACTCTAAATAATTTTAAAAGAGAGTTTTCACAAAGGTCTATCAATGTGAAAGATTATAAGTTTCTACGTTGCATAGTTTAGAAATGGCAGGGGGGGGGACACATTGCAAGCCACTTTGGCGGGCTATATTTCGCAGATGGTACACCTGATAAAAAAGTGATGTATGAAACATTACCTTCATTTTAGTAGACCTATTCAAAGATACCCCACACGAGGGGGTGCAGCGAAAAATTGTTTTTTTTCCCCATTTCACATGTATGGGCGCCACCCCTAAAGAACTTTAAAACTATTTTTTTATTCTTTTAAAATTGAGATCTATATCTAAACCATTTTTAACAAAATTTCATTTACTTATGTTTATAACTGTAGAAGTTATTAAGCTGTAAAGGATTAGGACAGACGAACAGACGGACGGACATGACGAAACTATAAGGGTTCCTTGTAGGACTTCGGAACCCTAAAAAGCCGCGATTACACAACAAATCGCGTGTGACGGTAGTCGTTGTCGTAGTGTCACAAATAAAATAACAATATACCTATATCTGGTGTGTTAAAATGCTGGTGAAATTATAGTGGGTTTAGGAAAAAAAATTGTGCTTCAATATTTTCTTAGCAAGATTTCGTCCGCCTTTTTTATTCGTCCGAGGGTGCAATACATATCTACGCATCAAATAAATAAATAAATTAACTGCCGTTAAAAATACCAAAAGACAAATAAAACGACTTATTTAGTCCCCAATCAAATCGTCCCCAACTCGTTTTCGAACTAAATTAAATGGAATCAAACAATTAATTCTAAATTAAGACACTCGCGAGTAATGAAGAGGCTGTAAAGATTTTACTGACACACTCTAGCACCTTAATGTGTGGAATGTGTTTTAAACTGTTGTGTTGTTTAAAGAAGTGTACACACTGAGACTGTTCCGTGTGGTGCCGGACGTAAAGAATCGCACCACCCTTTTTCTTCGCATGGGTGTCGTAAAAGGTGACTTACGGCCAAAATTAATATCCAATCTATCCACGATTTGCCCTACTAGAGATAAGAATTTGACATAAGCTCCATACAAAATATGTCAAATTTCTATCTCCAGTAGGGTAAATGGTGGATAGATTGGATATTAATTTTGGCCGTAAGGGATTTGGGGGAGACCTTTGTCACAGAATATCTAATAGTACTAACGTACAGAACAGCCACTCACCGCCCCCCGCCTATTTAAGATTCCTCGCCCTCGCTCCGCACGCACCCGCGGTTTGACGGCAATTGGACTGCAAGATTGCAATGGATGTCAATCGCCAGTCGCTATACAAGCACGCCATCTTTGAAAACTACTGAGAAGCGAGTCGGCATTACGAGCGCTGGTGCAGACGAATCCTTGAGTGGAGATCGCGAATCGGCAAACGCAGCGTAGGGCACCCCCCAGACCGACGACCTGAAGAAGGTGGCTAGAGGGGACTGATTGCGGTAAGCAGAGTGTCGTGGCGCAACTTGGGAGAGGCCTATGTCCAGCAGTGGACTGCGGTAGGCTGAGTTATTGATGACACACTGAGAAACATACCTATCTTTACCCTTAAACATACACATCTTTTTTAACCGACGAAAAAAAGGAGGAGGTTCTCAATTCGACGCGTATATTTGTTTTTTTTTTATTTTATTTTTTATGTATGACCACGCATAACTTTTTACAGAGTGGCCCGATTTTGATGATTCTTTTTTTAATGGATAGGGTATATCTCGAAGTTGGTCCCATTTAAATTTCAAAATCAAAATCCACCCCTAAGGGTGGGAAAACAGGGGATGAGTGCTTGTTCACCCACTGAATTCTTACCTGTTAACCGATTCTGTTGAAACTTGGCACACATAAATATAGTTCTAGACACTACGACATAATGGAGACCTGAAGTTAGATTTTGACCACAAAAAAAGTTAAAATAAAACTTTTTAACAAAAAATTGAACCGACGAAAACAGAAACTGAAAAGCGAAAAATAACAAATTATGAGTCGGCGCCAAACAAACAATCAACGAAGATCATTAAATTACTTTAAATAAATAATAAAAACAACGTAACATCAAATACAACGTGAAATTTTCAACAATAAACAATAACTTTCCAAAAATTCGTTCGTCGCTCAGCCACTTGCAACTTGCACGCACTTTGCTTGTTAAAAGTTTGTTTGGCGCCGACTCATAATTTGTTATTTTTCGCTTTTCAGTTTCTGTTTTCGTTGGTTCAATTTTTTGTTAAAAAGTTTTATTAAGGTACACGATAGCGGAATGATTTAAAGGCCCACCTGATGTTAAGCGGTTACCTTTGCCCATAACAACTGCAATATCGGCAACTGCAAATGCAAATTTGCAACCCTGAAACCCAGTTACGGAGTAATAATCCTAAGGGTTAGACAAGTTGCCAGACTTTCAAGCTTCTGACTACCCGTACAACGACTGAAGTAGATATCCATATGGCAACTGGTGCTCTCCGAGGTACGGAGGGGTCAGAAACGGTCACCCATCCCACGACTGACAGCGGCTAGCGCAGCTATACCCTTGTTTTTCGAAGAGGAAACCTTCAAAAGGCTACCGGCTTCGTTTGGAGGCTGGGGTGTGTAGGATTTTTACCGCACTAAAACCTCCCCGGTGACCATCTTCAGCAAAACAGAGGGGGGACTCCGGGAATGGGTATGCTACCGGTGCCCCCCCCTGTGCTGCACCTGTAATGTCTCAAGGGATAATTTGGTCTCCCTGAACACCTTCCCAATGCGAAAGCATAAGACCACACGAGGACCACGGCGTGCCATCGTCATCCCTGAGGTCACCCAGTTATATTCTGTGCCTAAAGTCCCAACTCTGGACGCCCGTGACCTCAAAGGCCCCCAGCGCAGCTTTACCTAGCACATTTCGCGGGCTACGTGGTTATATAGCCACAAGCCCCTCCAAGATGGAAATACTCTCGTACCTATTTATAAATTTTCTACGCCTTCTAAATTCTTCTGATTAAACCGCGAAGTAGTACCCAGGAGACTTTCAAGCTTCATTCCTCGGAGTTGTAAGTAGCTATCTTGAGATAACCGCGTCTATAACCAAGAATATACTCCTCACATCAGCTCCCTTAGGTAATGTAGGACAGTTATCAAACTTGGGTTTGGTGACTAAGCACATTTTTAACCGACGAAAAAGTAAGGAGAAGGTTCTCAAGTCGACGCGTATATTTTTCTTTTATGTATGGTCACGCATAACTTTTTTATTGGGTAGGGTATACCTCGAAATTGGTCCCATTTCAATTTGAAAAACAAAATCCACCACTAAGGGTAGGAAAATAGGGGATGGTTGATAGTTCACACACTGAATTCTTACCTGCTAACCGATTCGATTGAAAATTGGCACAAATATGTAGTTCTGATGACACTACAACATAATGGAGACCTGAAGTTAATCTGATGATAGAGATGAAAGACAGTCGAGGGAACTCCTCAATATTGTAATTAGTAGATTACAGACTATTACAGCCAAAAAAAATTAAAAATTCTTTATCAAAAAATGTAACTGACGAAAAAAGAAACTGAAAAACGATAAAAAATACCTTTTTTTGATTTTCTTGATTTTAATTTTTTAATTTTGTCTTTAACGATTGAAGTACAGTTGTAGATAGAAAAAATGCGAAAAACGGCCACTTTTGGTATTTTTTCTATCTATAACTACAGCGAACTATATTTTACAGAGTTAATAGTTTTTGATTAAACTACAGTACCTGTACTTCAATTGTTAAAAACGAATATTCGATAAATGATGTAACTAATATATATATTAGTAGTATAATATTGGGCACGCTGGACCACCTGTCGCGTACCGCTCCGGTGTTCCAGTGCGCCCAATAATAAGTATACGGATTCGGATAAATATGCAGATTAATTAAATCAGTTCGATGTTGTAGAACGCCCAACGGTATCCGAATGGAACTCGTTGACGTTGAACGTTCATGAGATGTTCGTTTGGACGTTTGGCGATCGACACATAACATGATGGCATGATGCACACAATGTGGTAAAACGCTTAATGGTAACCGACGGTGTACCAGAATATATCTAATACTGAACGTTCTACTTGATCGATCAAAAATGTATTAATTTAATTTAGCAACAGCGTTGAGTGTTTGAGGAAAAAAGTGTTATGTTTGTTGTGTATGTGTCTATAGGTTACTTACTGTTATCATTATAATTTATGGATTAACCGATTCCTAAGGAAGATTTTGGACGCTTACCTCATTTTATTAAATAAAACAAAACAATGATCTTATAATGATTTTATTTTATTTACCAGTGTACATTCTTGGTGGTTCTTCAAACAATTTGTCTGCCGAACGCACGAAATCCTGTAATCGGCTCCACTGCGATGTATCCGTATTGGTTTGGAATTTTACACGGACAAGCGCTTTCTTCCACAACGCCATGGACTCCGTCTCACGCGCATCGGACGTCTTGTAAACTTTGCAGTCTATATAATATTCTCCGTCGGTGTTCGCATCTCGCCGCTCGTTACCATTAGCCACACGGTTGACAAAAAAGGATGATAAAACTGTTTGGTTGCTAGATGAGCCTTCGTTGAGTTCCGTGTCAGTTTCATTGCGACTGATACCGAATACATCGATATTATCATTCTGTATTTTTTTACTGAAACAACAAAGAAATAAAGATTTGGTTAATCATATACTTTCTTATTCGAATCGTTGCTTGGAAAATTATTTTAATTCAATTCTAAAATGAATTTAATACTCGTCTTCGTTATCTATCCGGATATCAAAGTGAAGTATTTTACTCAACTTTGCTTTAAAAAAAAATTTTGATTACCTTGGACGAGACGATCCTGACTTGCGCTTCCCGTTGTTGTTGTTGGTAGGGAGCTTGCGCGTGGATTTAGCTTTCTGTCCGATGACCGCAGTTGGCTGATAGAACTCGCACTCTGATTCTGACCTGAAATAATAACGTTAAAACAATTAATAAAAAATAATGATACAAATAGATCAGTGATTTGAATATACTCTTAAAATGTTTCGTGCAATACAAAATATATGTGGTGTTATAAATTTGTTTGAACGCAGCTGATGAATGAACGGGAAGTATGTGTGTGACGGATGGAATGAATGGCTGGGAGCGCTGAGGTACTTGTATCAACTGCTGCGCAGCCAGATTAAAAGACAGTTAAAACCAAAGATAATATAATCATGATTAAAACGTAGTGATAGTGATTACATTATCTTTGACAGTATAAGACGATCAATGTACCTAACTACTACGACGTATTATTTAAATAAAAACGTGCATTAAAAGTATAGTAATTCTTATCTTCAAAATAACTCCCACATATATTCTGTATTGTATACAAAAAATGTAACTGTCCCGGAAAGCCGGAAGCCATTATACAGATGTGAAACAATATATACGTGCCACGTATCGAGTCAGTCTTGCCTCCTAGACACACCATTAGGTGTTTCACCCCAAAAATACGCAACATACATAAAAGATATAAGGCAATAGGCGGTGTTATCGCGGTCTAGACAATTTTTTTCAGACAACCTTAGAATGGACAATATATAGATAAGTAAAGAGAGGGATAATACCACAGACATAGTAAAAAATATAGACGAAGTGTTGCGAACAATCACAGTGAAGCCAAAAAAAAGCCTTTGCTTCTTCGTGTACAACCAGCGCTCACGCTCACACTTGAAGGATTTTTGTACACGAAGGAGCATAGTTTTTTTGGCTTCACTAGATTGTTCGCAGAACTTCGTCTATATTTTTTACTATGTCTGTGGATAATACACAACAACTTATTATACTTACATTACTTATTAAACTTACATGTTTTTACCAGTAGCTTGATGAGTTGGTGACGACACTCGGAGCGGTGGATAGCAGCAGGTCAGCAATCAACACGGAAAGTATCGAAAATTCGTATGAATAAATGAGCGTTCGCAGCGTAGGTACTTCTTGCCCTTCTTGGAGATTGTATCCGCACTTGAATACTTAATTTCGTCTGTGTCTTGGTCTTCGAAAACATGTTGTTTATAAGTCGAAATCATATGATAATTCACTTTATTAGAAATGATTGCAAACATCCTAAGTAACAACGATTAAATCAACTCTTTTTTTTGTACGTATTATATCAACGTAAAAATGAAGAGTAAGGAATTAGAGCACACAATTTGTATGGTTTGTCGATACAGCAAAAAGACTTAGGGCTGACAAATTATCCTATATTACTAATTAACAAAAGACGATATTTACGTGAATAAAGTAAATGTGTATGCGTGCCATCCTTACCTAAAATAGCGGTTTATGCGAATGTTACAGCTGAATAGATAAATTATTTAGGTTGATCAAAGTGCAATAAAACTAACAACTGTGTTGAAATATGAAATGCTTTACTGGTAAAAGATCTTATGATTATCGTTAATATCGGGTTCATATGATTATATTTATTTTAATAATGAATAAATTGTACTTTGTTTAAAAAGCCGAACATTTTAAAACATAATAATAATTAACTTTAAGCAACAATGGTTGACTGACGAATTAATTGGTTATCTTGTTTAATTGTCAAGTTTTTAGAACATTATTTTTTGAAGCAAAATAATAAGTACACGATCCTAGCATCTTCTGATATCCAAGTGATCTGCAGCAGCTGAAGTTAGATATTTTGGATCAGAGAAATACGCATCTGAACTGAATATCTGACAGTAAAAAATTATAATTATTAGTACCTATAATACATTTCCCAGGTAATTATATGATTATTATAAATATTTTTTGTTTGAAGTTTTTTAACTTTTATGACTAAAGATATGTACGTGTATATATTACTAATATAATATTATTTTCACCTTATTTTCAGAAATATTTTGATGAACACCACGATAAAGTTCTTGAAGGGATTATCGAATAAGAGCCTACAACAAATCTGCTGTGTTCGGATGTAAACAATGGTACTATACTCCTATTTACTTCATCAACTTACTATACATAGTTTTGGAGCTGAAACTCGTTAACAAAGGTATTTGTGAGATTGTGAATATTGTAAAGGTTTAATTATGATTTTCGTATCTAAACTCTGAAATAACTATTACGTTTAATACAATGAAGTAGATGTGTTAAGGCAAAATTATTACTTATTAGATATAATATTATTAAAGATGCCTCACTGTTCGGTTTGTAATTTATCTGTAGATAGTCGTAGGTGGTCTGGTCATTTACGCAGCAATGCACATAAAAACAATAGTGCAACCCTTTTGTACGACAACGTTGAAATAATTAATTCTTCGTTTAAAGGACGTATCGTGAGTTATAGAATCAATGCGACAAACGATCAAGTAAATAATTTTCCAGAATCATTTCTCAATAATGTTTGCGAACATGTTAAGAATCTGACAGATCAGTCGCTACAAAAACATACATCTATCAAAATTCATTTAGAAATTTTTGCTGTTTTTCTTATGTTTAAAAATGATCAACAAGAAATTAAATCATTTGCGACAAAAAACTACATAATTCATTTTAATTACGATTTTGATGCAGTTTATAAATCAATAGTTGTATTGTTGCTAAAGAAAATTGAAGAATTTCAGGAGCGAGATAGTGGTTGGACATTTTTAACCAATTCACATTTAGAAATAAACATTAATAAATATCAACCTCTCGGTGGGTCTAAATTTATAGCTTTACCAAAGTTTATAAAAAACAAAAAATCTTGTTTGAATATTCAAAACAGAGACAATTTTTGTTTTTTATGGTGTATTGTGGCGGCTTTGTATCCTGCAACTAATCATTCTAACAGAGTAACGTCTTATCCTCACTTCCAGGATGTTTTAAATGTTAATGATTTGAAATTTCCGATCACATTTTTGGATATAGCTGTTTTCGAAAAAAACAATCCGTTTCTGAATATTTTCGTGTATGGGCTGAAAAATAATAAGACTATAATCGGACCCTTGTATAAATCAATTAATAATAAATCGAAGAGTATCCATCTATTATTTTTAGAAAACAATACAAGTTCCCACTACTGTCTTATTAAAGATTTATCTCGTCTAATCCGAAATCAGATTACTAAACATCACGGTAAATTGTACTTTTGCGAAACCTGTTTATTGTTTTTTCCTAGTCCTAGTCAAATTGAAGCACATCTATGTGGAGGGGTTGTCACAGTTTTACCAGAAAAAGGAACATTTTTAAAGTTTCAAAATTATGAAAGAAAACAAGACATTCCTTTCGTCATATACGCTGATTTCGAAACATTGCTTGAACCAATATCCGGCGACGATTTCAACACCGCTAATACGTCATACTTAAAACACCATGTGCCTGCTGCGTTCGCTTATAATATAGTATCTTCGTTCGACAATAATTTTGAAGGATATAGAAGTTATCGAGGTAACGATTGTGTTTCAAAATTTGTCAATTTTCTTACTGAGGATGTAAAAAAAATACACAAAATACTAACTAAAAGCAAACCTATGATTTTTACAGAAAAAGACGTCTATGATTTTAAACATGCTGTCACGTCGTGGCCGGTGTGGGTGGCTCGGGCAGGAGACTCGCAGGGTCGAGGGTTCGGTGGCTTGGCACACGGTGACACACGGAAGTAGGAGGATAACAGGAAGTACAGGAACAGAACTCAGGAACAACAGGAACTAGTGGTACAGGAACTGCAGGAACTAGTGGTATGGAGGTATGGAACTCCTCTGAGGTATGAGGGCACAGAGGGCCAGTAGTATGGAGGGCCGGAGGAGTGGTAAATCAACTCCGACTGTAAGATGACTGAGCTGCTGCTATGTCCATGCAGCGAGCTCGGGCTGGATTCAGGAAATCAGGTAGGTAGGTAGGTAGGTTGGTAGGTCGGCACAAACAATAAAAACACAACAGGAACGATTTTGGTATACTGTATCTCACTAACTGTTAAATTGATACATTTACTATTTGTTAATAAAATAATATAATTATTATAAGACACAGTCACAGACACATGAGTGTCTTTCAGCGTACAATATAGAAACTGGATAAGTAAAATAATATAAAAAAAACTGTAATGGTCGGACACGTCCATGCCCGGCCAAGGCTACGATATAAGTCTGTTGTTTTAAGTAAAAAATAGAAAATTATGGAAGAATTTTAAATTTTGAATTTGGATAGGTAAAGTTTTATAAAGTGGCCAGGAAATCCAAATAAGGTGGTGAGCAGCGTAACGAGTTTAGCCTCGTTACACTACCCGGGTGGGCCGGTGTAAAAAAATCTTTAGAAGATTTTTTTTACAAAGTTAATAAATACGTAAGTTTTATAAGAAAAATATAAATAAAATAATATCAAAATAAATAATAATGGATGAGGTGAGTGAGTTATATATATATACATAAAAATACCCCTAAATCCCTGAACAATAATATTATTAATACCTATAAATTTTGAGGTTGTGAAGGAAGACTTGGTACAGATTCATGCATCATCACTCAAAATTATTCATACATCATCACTCAAAATTCTTGCATACGGAGAGAGATATGGTACACATTTATAGGTGACACATACTCGTCAAGAAATCCTTCTGTTAAAAATGACTTAAGGCTTATTTATTTAAATTAGGTGTCGTCGCCCGCACCTTTAGAAAACCCGATTGTATTTTTTTTACGAGTTCCTACACCTCGACATATAAGGCTTATTTTTATCGAGTTATGCACCGCTCGAACACATAAGGCTTATTTTATGTCGAGTTGTGCACCGCTCGAAACCTACAATAGAGACTATGAGTCTAGAACCATCTAAGGTAAAGTAGAAAAATAATAATAATAATATAATATAATAGTAGTAGAGAAGAAGTATAGATAGACGAAGAATAGAAGAAAGAAGGATAGAATAGAAGAATAATATAGAAGGATAGAATAGAAGGATAGTTAGTAGAATAGAAATATATACTTATTATTACTTATTATAATATAATTGTATAATATGATTGCCAAAATAAATACCAAGGTTAATGAGATGAGTGATAATAAATATATATTTATAAAAAGAGTATATAGTTTGAATTTAAAAATAAATTGACTTATATCGCATTTGAAGTATTGGAACCTTTTTGGTTAAAGAAGAATAAAAAATGTAATTTTCGGAATATGAAAATTTTATTGACACTAGTTAAATGTGTCAATAAAAATTTTCAAAATAAATGTCACAGATAAATGATATATTTACTAGTATGGTTGAAGAATTGAATAATATGGTGTGAATAGTGATTGTAATGTGTGCTCCGCAACAGTACACCAGAGTCGGTCTCGAAGACCTATGGATATACCGTTGGGAGTATGTAGCAGTACCAAGTGGAAGGATATTCTCCTTCGACGAGGATGTGTTATCTTCCAGCGACTTTTGGTAATCCAACCCAAGTTTTCTCAAGTTGGATTTAAACCTCAAGTGCCTTCAGTGGGTGTAGCTGCTGTTGAGCAACCGGTGCGGTATTATTGTATGTAAATGTAGTATGTTTATTGCTTTGTATACTGTATAGTTTTGTATGGAGTTATGTTTGTATATTTGTATTAAATGTCTGATTAAAATGTGTGTAATTTTTTTGTAATGATGAATTTATAACAAACTGGTATAAAAAAGAAATCAAGAAATTTATGGGTTATAAAACAGGTGAAAATGATAAGTTAAATGATGGCCAAAGAAGAATAATACAAACGATTATGTTGTCGCCCGGTGACTTTTAGAATTTTGAAAAAATAAATAAATGGTGGGTGATTATAAAAAAACAAAGAAAATAAATATATCACAATAAAATAATCAAAATACAGTTGGGCGCCAGTGTCACGTCGTGGCCGGTGTGGGTGGCTCGGGCAGGAGACTCGCAGGGTCGAGGGTTCGGTGGCTTGGCACACGGTGACACACGGAAGTAGGAGGATAACAGGAAGTACAGGAACAGAACTCAGGAACAACAGGAACTAGTGGTACAGGAACTGCAGGAACTAGTGGTATGGAGGTATGGAACTCCTCTGAGGTATGAGGGCACAGAGGGCCAGTAGTATGGAGGGCCGGAGGAGTGGTAAATCAACTCCGACTGTAAGATGACTGAGCTGCTGCTATGTCCATGCAGCGAGCTCGGGCTGGATTCAGGAAATCAGGTAGGTAGGTAGGTAGGTTGGTAGGTCGGCACAAACAATAAAAACACAACAGGAACGATTTTGGTATACTGTATCTCACTAACTGTTAAATTGATACATTTACTATTTGTTAATAAAATAATATAATTATTATAAGACACAGTCACAGACACATGAGTGTCTTTCAGCGTACAATATAGAAACTGGATAAGTAAAATAATATAAAAAAAACTGTAATGGTCGGACACGTCCATGCCCGGCCAAGGCTACGATATAAGTCTGTTGTTTTAAGTAAAAAATAGAAAATTATGGAAGAATTTTAAATTTTGAATTTGGATAGGTAAAGTTTTATAAAGTGGCCAGGAAATCCAAATAAGGTGGTGAGCAGCGTAACGAGTTTAGCCTCGTTACAATGCTATTAAATGTCACATATGTGAAAACTTATTGTGGGTCGAAAGAGTCAGGGATCACTGTCATATCACAGGTCGATATCGAGGCGCGGCACATCGAATTTGTAATCTAAAATATAAAGTACCAAAATTAATTCCAATAATTTTTCATAATCTATCAGGTTATGACTGCCATTTATTTATAAAAAAGTTAGGTGAAATACCCGGACAAATAAAAATAATACCCAAGACCAAAGAAAAATACATTTCATTTTCAAAGTTTATTCCGATGGCTGATAACGAATATATACAATTAAGGTTTTTAGATTCCTTCAACTTTTTAGCAACAAGTTTGGACAAACTCGCTAAAACAATGCAGATAGAAGATTTTGTTACTCTTCGATCTCATTTTTCTGATGAGAAGCAGTTTGATTTGCTGACACGGAAAGGTATATATCCGTATGATTATATGACAGATTGGAAATGTTATGAACAAAAAATGTTACCGTTGAAATGTTATTTTCATAATTCTTTAACCAACGAAGACATTAGCGATGAAGATTATAATCATGCTAAAACAATTTGGGATGAATTTAGTATAAATAATTTAGGTGAATATACTGATCTGTATTTAAAAACAGACGTACTTTTATTATCAGACATATTTCAAAATTTTAGGAAAACGTGTAAACAACATTATAAACTTGATCCTGCATTTTACATAACGACGCCTAGTTTGTCCTTTGATGCAATGTTGCTTAAAACAGGTATTCAATTGGAACTCGTGTCGGACTTAGATATCGTTAGAATGATTCAAGATGGTATTAGAGGAGGTTTGTGTATGTGTTCCCATCGTTATGCAAAGGCCAATCATAAATACATGCGTGAGTATGATGCTTTAAAGCCTCAATGTTTCATAGTTTATCTAGATTGTAATAACCTTTATGGTTTTAGCATGTGTCAGTATTTACCTTATTCTAGTTTCAGATTTCTCAGTGAAAATGAATTGACTCATTTACATGTAGAAAGTATTGAGGATGATGTTGAGTGGGGTTATATATTAGAAGTAGATCTTTTGTATCCTAAACATTTACACAATCATCATAATGATTTACCTTTTTGTCCAGAGAAATGCATACCTCCTGGTGGTAAAACTAGTAAACTAGTTGCAAATTTGTATAATAAGTATAATTATGTTATACATTACGTTCATTTAAAGAAATGCTTAGAACACGGGTTGATATTAAGGAAAGTTCATAGAGTTATTACTTTTAGACAGAGTCCATATTTAAAGCAGTATATAGAATTGAATACTCAATTAAGACAAAAGGCGAAAAGTGCATTCGAACAAGACTTTTTTAAGTTATTAAACAACAGTGTTTTTGGCAAAACGTTAGAAAATACTGAAAAAAGAGTAACTGTACATTTAGTTAACCAATGGTGCGATAAAACTAATCGAACCAAAAAAAACATATCGGCTGAAAGACTTGTAGCTAACCCGTATTTTCATAGTGCTTCAATTTTAACCGAAAATTTAGTTGCAATACAAATGAAACCTGATCAAATTATTTTAGATAAGCCAATTTATATTGGATTCACTGTTTTAGAACTTTCAAAGTCGCACATGTATAATTTTCATTATAATATTGTAAAACCGTTTTATGAAAATCAAGTACAGCTATGTTATACAGATACCGATTCTTTTGTGTATGAAATATATACAAATAATTTTTACCATGACTTGAAATATCATTTTTTGCAATACTTTGACACAAGTAATTATGATGAACAAAATAATTTTAACATACCTTTACTTAACAAAAAAATTCCAGGTCTTTTCAAAGATGAAATGGGAGGAAACTTTATATCTGATTTTGTGGGTTTGAGATCGAAACTCTATTCTATAAAAACTCTTAACGAAGTCATAAAAAAAGCAAAAGGAGTTAAATCATGCGTGGTTCGGGATTTAAACATCATAGATTATAAAAATATTTTGTTTAATGGTGGAGTTATTCGCAGAAAAAATTATATGTTTAAATCAATAAAGCATGAAATATTTACACAAAGTGTTAATAAAATTGCCTTATCTGGTAACGACGATAAACGAGTGATATCTAAAGGTAAAATAGCAACGCGAGCCTGGGGCTATTCATATACTTTTAATAACGAAAATTAGGTCCGTTTTTAGAGTAAACAGAGTTTATATACGAGAACCGTGATTATTTTTTAAACTATATGTAATACATCGAAACATAATAATGTTATTAAATGTTAGATATAAACATTACATTGTACCGATAAAGATAATATTGTAATATTAAATATACTGCTGTCTGTTTGTATATACCTACTGTAGTTTTGTATTAAATATAAATAAAATGTGAGTGATTATAACTATCTATCTGTTTTATTTATCAGATATTAAGTAGCTTATTATTACATAATGCCTACCTACACTAAAAGCAACCTAAGATTCAACTTACTTACGTAGAGTTACGCGTAAATTGTATAGGTATGATTATAATACCTACAATTAACTGATTCCACGACTTTGTTCGCTCGTCTAAGTTTTTTATCCATTTAGCTTCTTAAAATCGAATTTCTAAAATCTTTTCTTAGCAAATGCTAACATCCTGTAAATAATCTACATATCAAATTTCAAGTTTTTAGGTTTCGTAGTTCCGGAGATTTCGTGATATACGTGATAAGTCAGTGCTTAAGTAGCATTTTGCTTTTATTATTATGGAGATAAGATTTATTTTCAAGTGATCAATGTTTGTACATTACTATGATACCTATAATATTGCAACACAATCATAATGTGCTTTGTCAATATAATTAAAAACATCTAAAAGTTCAATGCTCACACAAATGCTAAGTTATCATTTTTAGAGTTAACTTAAAAACTTAGTGCCCATTCACACAGACCAGCGAATGAATCAGATCAGATAATGTTTGAATAAAAATCTTAAATTAATGTACGATCACGGAAACAGATTGCTTAGCAAATTGACTGTCTACTTTAATTGTTCATATGATTAGTAAACTTGCAGTTGTTAACAGATGTATGAAAGAAGAATATAACTCAGCAAATTTATGTTTTATATCAATTCGCTAAACAGTTTGCTTCCCTATCCGTACTAAACTTTTATCAAATGCGAACAAAATTGACTCAGCAATTAGTCTATGTGAACGGGCACTAACTTATAATGTCGTAATGTTTAATTACCTAATGTGCAAACGTGTTATGTATGTTACTTATAAAATATTACTCGCTTCGAGTACTTGTTAATTATTATTGATATCTGATATATTAGTGTGCGTCACAATCATGTCATCGGTAAGTAAAATATTTTAAATCTATTTTATTATTATAACATAGATAACGATTGTTTTCATCGAATATAAAATAAAATTTTATAAAAGTAAAAACCGACTACAAAAATAATAAAATAATTTATGTGAAACAGTTTAGAAAGTAGATGTCTTTGATTTGGTTTGATTTAACAAAAAAATCCACTGACTTCCTAAACAGTTTTACACAAATTATTTCATTATTTTTTAAGGTTTTTACTTTTATAAAGTTTAGGTATTTTATTTTTCTATTTTGAGTAAAATATACAATACATAGCCAAACGATTTCTCTAATTGCGGGTGAGTGACTGTTATTCACTAAAGAGTCCTCTTCGTTATCTCTGAAGATCATCATCAGTCTTAACCGAATTTAAATAGGACCACCTCGAGAGTGACACTACAAAAACATACAGTCGAATTGAGAACCTCCTCCTTTTTTGATTTGATGTCTGTTAAAAATACTAACAATTATTTTTATAATTTTGTTTCAGATTTCCGATTCAGAAATTGTGTTTAGCCAGTACGCTCAGGATCCTTACGAAGGACTTTCCGAGATGCTTCGCAACGAGCCCCAGCACTGCAGTCAAATTACAAAAGAAAAGAAATCCAGACGACGACGTCAGGAAAAGCCATCTCAAATGAAGAAACAACCTACAAAATCTTTCGTAATGAGCAAACTGCACCGACGCGGGTTGAAGTTAATAAAAATATCAGTTATAGACCTCTGCAATAACAATACCAGTGACAGTGATAGTGATAGTGATAATGTGATAATAAATGCACAATACATTGTAAAAGACGCAATTGATAATGTAATGGATGATACTGAATCATTAGTTAAAAAAATATCGAAATCTTTGATAGACAATGACTTTTAATTATTATTTTTCATTTTTTTAACAGAAATATTTATCTAAATGATGTATTTTTGATAGATAACAATACTTATTAAAGTTAGTTGTGTTATATTTAGTAAATTTCATGCATTTTATTCGAAATCTTTGATAGACAATGATTTTTAATTTTTAAATGGAATTTTTTATCTAAATGCTGTGTTTTATGTTAGATTACAATACTTCTTAGGTTAGTTGTGTCATACTTTTTAAATTTAATACATTTTTATTATTATGGAAAGGGTAACTGTAGAGTATTAGGTAGGCAAACTTTTGAAATAAACACATTTTTACGATTTAATGATTTTTTATTTATTAAAACCTTAAATACACAATTCATTAGAAATTCAAATATTTTTTAATACATAACACATTTTTTAAGGCACAGTACTTTACATGTTTAGTACAATTAAAATTTTGTTTTCCATCACAGTACATGTTATACAACACAGAGAAATTAGGACAGTTTTTTTCACCGAGGTCAAAGACACTACAATTCTCACAAAGTTCCTTAACCCATTTCACCTTTTCGAAACCTTTTACAATGATTTCCTTATTTTCTAGATATGGGACGATTATTCGTCTAAATTCCCGATAGTCGATATAACCTTCGTTCCAATAAATTCCTCTATTTCTTTCCAACAACATAACTTGTTTCTTTTCTGAACTTGATAAATATTTAAACAAATATGGTGGTTTAATTAAAAACGATTGTGTAAACTCTTGAGTAGCAAAAGCCAATTCCTTGACTATGAATTGGTTTTGAGAATCTTTAAATCCTTGTATGTCTAAAATAACTACATTAGAACTCATAATTAAGATATTTTTCTTACAATATTAGTTAATGGTTTATATTCAATTATGCAATCGTTCAATATCAAACAGTAGGCTGAAGTTTGATCAGGTATTTCAACATCACTTTCCAGCTCTACTCGTACGTCGACTACTGGACCTGATATGAGGTTATCAACTTGTCTAGAACAGTCTATGACAAATAAAGGAGCGACTTCCTTAAACTCCTTGGCGTTTAACAACGGCTCTGATCGACGTCCATAGTATGACTGTTGAAAACGAACATATTGCTCATAAAGTAATGCACAATTGTTATTAGTGAAATTGCTGTTTAGATTCTCATATGGATAATAAGTTGAATTGAGATATACTCTTACACCACGCAAAGTACAGTGATCAAATCTAGACATATCAGCAACTGCATTATGTTTTTTATTAGTCTGTAGACCTATAATTACATATCTCGGTTTTTCAATTTGGGATGAAGTTTTAATAGACCACGTATGTTTTGTGGTTTTAGGCAACAACGGATATTCGTATAAATCCCAATTCCTAAATACTAATTGCAGCGCTCGATCTTTTTCCAAAATCTTTAAAAGATGAATTTTTTCTTTGTCCGACACTTTTACATGTGGTACTCTCCATACAATTTTATTAATTTCAACATCGTGTATGACTTCTCCGGCATCAAGCTTCACAGCATTTGAGTTTGTATTACTCCGCAATAATATTAATTCATGTTTGCAATTCATGATCACTTTTTTGTAATCTTCAGCGAATCCAAGAATGTTACTAAGTGGTATAGATACAGAAAAAGAACCATTGGGACTTTTAAAGCCATGGATGTCCCAACCCCAAGCACGACATGATTTTGATTCACTTTCATTCATTGATAATAATGACTTCATAGTAGTTGTTATGCCAGCGTTTTTTATTTTATCGATCTCGACACCATTTAGTTCATATCGAATGTCTTGAAAGAGATACAGCATGGGATTATTCGTAAATGATACACTACTTCTTTCTTGGGAATCTTTTTTAGTAACTTTTACTGATCCTTCTAAATACAATGTACTAGCGGATGGTAAAACATATAAGTCTTTTTCATTAATAGGTATGCGAATTTCATCGTTTCTATTGAAACTTGTTATGTATGGCTTATATGAATGGTATTCGATACCAACTATAGTATTATCGTGCAGTGGAGAAGATAAAACGTCTAACATACTCATTTTAAAAGTCCTATAGCTTTGAGAAATTGTCGATTTTCTTGATTAAGTTGCAGTTTTTTTTTTGGGTTAGATGTTGTCTTGTGGATAACTCGAGAAGCACTGTTTTTTTTTGTTGGGGTACAAGGGTATTTATTTATTTTACTGTAATCAATCATTTTCTTCTGAGGTGTAAATATAACTGCACTTCCTCCCCACGTAGATTAAGCAAATTATTATTTATATCTAAAAGTCTCACGTTCACACTGTTAATGTTGTTTTGATTTACTGGAAAGTAAATGACGTTTTTAGGAACTTCTATAATTCTGTAACCAGGAGGCACATTTGGAGCAAATTCATGAATGATATGACTCGGTTGGCCATTAATATATGATCCAGTCACTATGTCACATTCGACCCTCACCACGGTTGTTGATAAAATGTTCGCTGGATACGGTGATTCATGTAATATATTTGCTTCAAGTTTTTTCTTACCAAAACCTAACAATCTACCAATAGAATCTTCTTTTATAAAATCAATTTTTTTTGTGCAGAATATATTAGTTTTTAAAGTATTGTTATTGCATTGTAATTTAAAACTTGCGCCTTGTAATTTTAAATTTATATAATCGTTGATGTCTTGCAGTTCATATGCGCCTTCAGGTATTTCAATAACATCACGATCATAATAAAATTTACAATTTGTTTTATCAATATTTGGTATAGAATTAAATGTAGATAAATATAATAATGCACATTCATACTGTCCCTCAAATTGTAGAGTAGGTGAATAATAAGTAGATAATGCTGATGAGTTACCCGTTATAGATAGTGAGAGAGACATCATGCAAATGATACAAATAAAAAAGTTATTCAATTTATATATTTATTCCAGAAAGTATACAAAAATGACAAACATAAATGTCCACAATTTACAGAGTTATTTTTTTGAAATCGCGTATAGTTATAAAAAACATTACAATTTTTAAAGTAATTTAGTAATTCTAAAGGTGGTTTCAAATTACCATAGCTATCAAAATATTCACAATAATTCTTTATTTTTATGTAGGCTACCCAATGTGTTCCTTCACTGTTAGAATTATCCAAATTAACAACACCACTTTCAATAAGTTTCGGTTTGTTAGGTAATTGATCTTTCATATATACACCTCTAAAATAAGGTACGTTATACGCGTGATTCTGGATATCTATATTACTAAGAGCACTATTAGGTAACCTCTTAATTAGTTTTTTGAACATTTAACAAACAAGCCATTTCCTTTCTTGTACGGTTTGATATACAATCCTTTACCCAACGCAATCGATTCAATGACTTTATTATGACGTTGTGATTCTTGTAAATTTTGTTTAGCACTTTTGTAATCGTTAACCGTCTTTGCAATACCCGCTGCACCGCCAGCTAATGTACCTAATGCAGACAGCCCAGCAAAAATTGGAATCAGCGGTAGAAACCCTCCTGTTTTAGGTAGCGATATGACTCTGGGTATAGGGATCCTGGAATTATTTGAGTACAACTTTTTTGCAGCAAGGTATGCATGTTTAATTGCATCTTCTTTGTTTTTAGGTTTTAACTTTTTGAGGTGTGAGCGAATTTTCGTTACTAAAGATCCAAATGTTTTTAAACCAGATCCCATTTTAAGTTTTGTCTTCATTGCTTTGCTAACTAACCAAGAAGCGATTTTTTCTCTTTTTCCAACATCTGCTGCTTTTAACCGTTTTTTTGCCATATTAAGTAACTGAGAGTCAGCTTGATGTCTATTATTCAAGTCTGAATAATTTGTATAAGCTATATCATGTACTTTACAAGCTTCATCCAATTGATTTATGCCTTTGTCTCCTCGTAATAAACGTTTTTTTAATTTAGTACCGGGTCCACAGTAATTGTAACCTGGTAAATGGAGTTCGAACGGTAAATTATTTATTATATTATTAAGAAGTCCACTTCCTTGCATTGTTCGTGTCACAATGTTATGATAAATAATAGGTTGAATTATAAATACCCTTGTATCAATTTACAATAGTTTTCTTATCGATCCAACTATTTTCACTATCATTCAAACCTAACCATTTGACAAATAGTTTACTACCTTTTCTCCTTAAAACTTTTTCTATGAGGTAAACATCAGGATAAAATGTTTTTTGAATTTCTTGATCATAAAAAGTACCCAATATAGGTTGGTTACGAAGATCTTCAATGTTATATGTCACTGGGATTGTCTCATTAATGTTTATGACTTTAAAGATTTCTGTTGACCAATTTGGGGTATAGCCTTTTTGAAAACAATTTTTATACTTACTTATTCGAACGTAATCGCCAACTTTAAATTTAATTTTCTTAGTCAACGTTTTTCTATGTGATTTTAAAATATTTTTTCGTATAAGATTCTCATTTTCATTAATAACATCAACCGGCTTACAATTAATAGTACGGTGTTTAGAATTATTGTAAGCATGTACAGTATTTTCTAAAGGTTTTCCTATCCATTTGTAATTTCCATTTAAATTAAAAGTTTTGAATAATGTATTTTTTAAAGTTTTATTTAATCTTTCCACAATCGAAGCTTTCTTAATCGAAAATGATGAGTAGTGATTAATGTTATAATTTTTCATTAATTTTGAGAATGTATCGTTGTAAAATTCTGTTCCCAAATCTGTTTGTAAATGATTAGGTGAACGATTACTTGTCTTTATCACTTCTTGAAATGCGTTTGACACTTCTACTTTTGATTTAGACTTCAAAGGCATAGTCCATGCATATTTTGAAAAGCAGTCAATCACCACTAATATATAACTGAAACCCTTATTATTATTATTTTTTATGTTTCTTAAATCAATAAGATCGGCTTGCCACAGGTCATCGATTCCTTTTAAAATAACATGACGACGAACAAAGTTTCTTCTGGCTGATTTGTGTAATTCATTCACGATTTGTTGCTTTATCATTATGAGATGGATTGTTCGTCTTACTCGTAGCAGTGTTCGTTATTTTATGATCAATATATGATACCATACTTGATTTTAAATGATCTAATGAGACTTGAATATCTTTTAAAATCTCTTTTTTTGTTTTGTCCAATAATGTTTGAACATCGCTTTTAGCGCACAGGTAATTAATTTTTTCATCTACATATTCCTTGTTAGCAACGTCATCTGCTTCAACAGGATTAATAACACCTCGTAGTCTGTTCATTTGCAAATTAAACTCACCACTTGTAGTTTTTAAAATAGTTTTATCTGAGATATCAAATATATCTGATAATCGCATTCTTTTATGAATATGATGACCGAATTTGTCTATATTCATTATGTATGTTCTTCTAGAAAGATCAAAGGAAAATGAAAAGAATACTATTTTATCTAGATATTTATTTACTTATAAATTTACCCTCTCGTAGTTCTTCTATGATGGATAATATTTCGTTATCTAGTCCTGTATTTCCAGCTTCCCGAGAGGCCATGAGTAATTTTAATCTTTCTACTAATTCGTTAGGGTCATCCCAATATACATATTCAATATCTTTATTCATTTTTTTCAGTATTAACAACCCTTTTCCTTTGGGCAAAGTCATTTGAGCATCGTTATAGTCGTTACGTAATTTAAAAAGTGGTTTTATAAGACACATATATTTTTTTCCTTTATTGCTTTTTATAGGTTTATTTGGATCATAGTCACGTCTATGAGCATTTGTAGCTAACAGCATTAATTTGTAACTGTGTTTATCTTTTTCAGTCACCAAACTAAGATCCGGATCTTTTTGAAATAAAAGTTCCTTTAGCCCTTGACTGGATGGATATATATGATTGTCTATAGTAATATGTTTATCATTGACGATTACTTTGGCTGAACCAAGCATAAGTTTTCCTTTTTCAACCCTAACTCCAAAAGGAATATCATCAATTACCTCAGACGATTGAGACCATGATGAAACGTTTTCTTTCATAGTATTATTGAAGTCAACAGATTTGAATGAGTCATCACTTTTTTCTAAACAATTATCAGAATCATCATCCACGGAATTTCGACGACTATCACTATGTCCTTGATCCATAGTAGACGCTTTAGGTTTATCAGTATTTTCCGAATCGTTCTCAATATTAGCATACACATCGTTAGTAGGTAATTTTTCGTCGTGGTAATGGTTGTTCTCATATTTACTAAACTTAAATTCCTCATTATTTATACTTTTTCTAGAAGTATTTTTGTTGTTAGATACAATTTGATTAAGTGGATTAATCAAAGGCTTAAATACAGTTTGCAAAGCTTTTTCATTATCCTCTTCAATATTTCGCATTTTTCGTACTTTTCTTCTTACCGCTTCAGCAGCATTAACGACTTGTCTTTTTATAGATGTTTCCATTATAATAATATTTAGATGTTTCTTCTATTACTGTTTAATTAAGATTAATATTTTCTTTGCAGTGATATATATTTATACAATGTAACATCAATCAAAAACTACAAAGCTATCAAATTTTTTGCGATAGCAACCTTCATTTTTACGGCATTCCTTATTTATAACTAAATAATTATAAGGATGAGTCCATATTTTAGAGCATAATTCACGGAACTCATTCCATTTCATATCTGTGTTAACATGTTCATCATATACATGTCTCATATTAATATCGTCTTGCTTGAAAAGAATTATAACATTTGCATTGTCTCTGACAAGTTGTTTGGGTACCTTACTGTATGTTTGATTTAAATAAAAGCAGTCTATATTTCTATGCCTACCCATTGCAAAATAATCTCGCATGTTATTTTGGTTCTCACACGCTACATCATCAAATATCATTACCGATTCGCATCTAGCTTCTTGTGGACTAATTACTTCCTCATTGTCTTTAAATTTTGAAAACGAAACATCTGGTACACACGCTAGCACTTTTTCTAAAAACATGTACTTTGGTTGTTGTAGAGTTTTTGAGTAAAGGTATACATTGCGAAACTTCAAACCATTTTTATGCAAAAGCAAACCAATTACAAGATTGGTTTTACCACAGTTAGATGGACCGCAGATAATACATCTTATAGTATTGGGTAAAAGTTTCCCGTGTCGAAAAGTACGACTTTGGGCTTCAACACAAACTGCATCAACAACAAGCGAATGTGGTTGTTTGACAAACTTCATTTTTTGGAGGCGTCTAATACTTTACACGATTTAAATAAGAATAATCAGTAACACTGATAAATTTTATTAATATAATGTTCAACTTTAATCAATTTCAGAAACGCCTTAGGTAATTAAATGAGCAGTATGAAGTTAGTAGGCAACGTTTGCTGTAGGTACTGAACAAATATAATTGATTACAACATTTGATTAATGAACGATCAAAAATATTGAGTGGGTACCTATCACTTTATAGGTATCGTATCGATGATGAGATGGTATTACTAATAATTGTGATGAAATACTTTTGTGATGTTAGTTTACTACTATTATCACAGTTGTAACCAGACCAGAGTCACCTTTGAAAATTATGTTTTCTCAGTCATTTGCTCTGGTGGGAATCGAACCCACAACCTTCAGCACGGCAGTCTGTTAGAGATACCACCATACTAAACCCGGTTGTCGTATTGCAAACGAAACAACAGTTGACTACCAATCGATCAATGAAATCAAAACCAAAACGACTAATCTAATTAAATGAGTTGTATTGTTTGTTTTGTTTTCAAAAGTTCTTTATTATTATAATTTTTTTTTTTTTTTACATAAGTTGATACAAAAACCAGACACAGTCCAGTAAGTATACATAATGGTTTGTGATGTTTTCTTAAGCTACAACACTTGTATAAAACTTTAAAATATTGTTGATTTAGGCTAGGTAAACAATAACTATCACACGATCAGTTGCAGAGAAAAAATGCTCAACATACCCACCTGAGTCAAACGCTTCGAGTTAGTAAATGTAAGATAATGTTTTCCCTTCAACTGACAGTGAGTGTAAACAAAGTAATCAAAACATAATATGTGCACCATTCGACTATAGAACACTTTTAGATTAAAAGTTAGGCAATTTAAAAAAATAAAATACAGTAAATAGATAAACTAATAAAATTACCTCGTGGGTAAGTGGCAAAATAAACATGATTGTATTTTTGGTACCACGCGAAACGATAGAAACACCTTAAAAACAGGTCTAGCGTCGGCGATGCACCAATTACATTGCGGATCGCTACGGTCGTTAGTACGCGAAGCTTGCTACTCAGTCGGCATTGTATAACTGTGACGAACGATACGATCGCAACAAAATCCATATCGTGAGTTTCATGGTAGGATGGAGGAGTCATGACTAAGGACGTAATGATATGGCAATCGATAAGATTTGCAGTTGTCGATGTGAGTTGAATTATGGTATTTGAACCTACCAATACCCGAGACCAGACTATTCTTATGCTTAGGGTTGGTTTTGAGGTAAAATTTAACAGACAGATTGTGTATAAATTTTTTAACTGTAGGATAATTAATACTATCATGAAGGTTCCGCAGGTTGGTATAAAATGGGGTGTTAAATGCTATTTTAAGCGCCTTATTCTGGACAACCTGAAGCTTTTCATAATTAGTGTTGCAGGTGCTGCTCCATACTGGTGCGGCGTATGTTATGCATGGTCTTATCAGGGTCGTATATATTCTCAATTTAGTAAATGAGCTAAGGTTGGACTTTCTATTTAGAACAGGACTGAGGGCATTTAATTGCCTTATACCTTTTACGCGGAGCGTGTTTACATGGAAAGTCCAGTTAACTTTGGAATCGAAGAAGACACCGAGGTATTTAACAGAATTGTGAAATGGGACATTGTGCCCGTTAATGTGCAACTTTCTCAATGGTTGTTTTCGGCTGCGAGTAAATAGTATAGCTTCAGTCTTGGTTTCATTAAGCTTCAGCTTCCAGGTCTTAAAGAATTCGCTTAGGAGATCAATAGAAAGCTGGAGACGACTTATTACAAGGTCGGTGTCAGGTGCTGATGTGAACGTTGCAGTGTCATCTGCGAAGCAAGCAAGATGCGTTCGAGGCTGCTTAGGAATATCATTTAGGTATATTAAAAACAAATACGGTCCCATCACTGAACCTTGAGGCACACCTGCAGGGACCGAATATTCATCTGACATGATATTTTCTACGTGAACACGGAAGGTTCGCCCCTGCAAGTAAGACTGGATCAATTTAACAAAACTTAATGGAACGTCATACACGATAAGTTTGTGTAAGAGGCCATTGTGCCACACAGTGTCAAAGGCCTTTTCTATATCTAGTAGGCACATTCCAGTGCAACTATTGTTGCCAAGTTCATGAGCAACATGCTCTGTTACACGCGCCAACTGTTGTGCAGTGGAATGGCACTTACGGAAACCAAACTGCTCCTCAATAAGCCGGTTATCAATAAATTTGTTGAGTCTGTTGAGTATAAGACGCTCAAATACTTTACTTAGTGAAGGTAGGAGGCTGATCGGTCTGTAACTTACAGGGATAGAATCATCCTTACCCGGCTTTTTGATAGCTATAACTTTTGCTGCTTTCCATTTAGTTGGAAAATAGGATAAGCGCAAGCAGTCGTTAATGATTTTTGTAAGATAAACAATTGATTTCTGTGGTAGATGTTTTAGGAGTACATTGTGAACGTTGTCAGAGCCTGGGGACTTACGACATTTCAGGTTTCTCAACTCTTTCCACGTTTCATTAGGATTAATATGGCCATTACGGTTTTCAGGACAGCTCTCAGATAGAAGTTGAATTGAGTTCATCACTACGTTTTCAACCTTAGGGCTAGTCCAAGCTGAAGTCGTGAGCATGTTGCTATGGAAGCTGCAAGCTAGGGTGTTACAGAGCTCGAGGGTGGAAGTAGTGAGAGTGGCATCGGTCTTTTGTAGAGGTGGTATAACCGAATGCTGACAAGATCCAGGCAGAGTTTTAATAAGCCTCCAAATGTCACTACTAGGATTATCAACAGAATCTAGCTTTTTATTCCAAATGATCTCATTATGATTTTTAATTGAAGAGTTTATTTTAATTACGAGATTGTTAATAGAGACTCTTAGGATTTTCCGCACATCAATATTCAGTTCGTTTTGTAGAAGCTTAAGTAGGCGATTTTTATCTTTTATGTACTTTTGTATAAATTTAGGTAGGCGTATACAATTTTTGTGGACTATTTTAAGTGGGACGTACTTATCACGAGCATCAGTAACCAAATTTGTAATTTAGTGGATGGATTCATCGATTTCAGAAGTTGTATGAGACACTGAAGCCGTCAATAAAACGTTCTGATTAAGGTAGTGACGAAAACCTTTCCAGTCAGCTTTGGAATAATCAAAGCGAGTAATGCGGGCAGAGTTGACGTTTCCGTACAAACTAAAAGTTACAGGTAGATGATTAGAACTTAAGGCAGGTGCAGTCTGTAGTTCTGAAATGTTGTAAATATTTTTGGAGAGACATAAATCAGGAGTGGTTTGCCTATTATTTGATGTGTAATGTATAAGAGTTGGACTTGTAGTTGCATGGAGAACAACATCATTAATGAGAAGATAGTCAACTAGTTTCTTGCCGTGTTTATTGGTAAATGGGCAGTGCCAAATTGTGTGATTAGAGTTCAGATCACCTAGCACTAGAATCTTAGATCCCAGGTTAAATAGTATATCGAGATCATTTGTAATAAGATCACGGTTTGGAGACTGATAGGCAGAAATAATAATGACTTTGTGGCTTGATATGGACAATTGAACACCGACAGCTTCCAGGGCCTGGGTCAACGGGATAGTAACAAGAGAATGAACTAAGTCCTGCTTGACAAGAATAGCTACCCCTTGTCCTTTGCCGCTGACATGGTTGTCTTGACGATGGCACACGTAACCAGGAATTTTGATAGATGCATGCTTAGATAATCTGGTCTCGTTCACTGCAATGATATCGATGGACAAATCAAGAAGTAAATCGTGCAGTTCGTCAATTTTTGAACGTATGCCATGTGATGAGTTGTATTAAGGAATGTGTTAGTATGCAATGATTGTACGAAACGAAACAACGACACCGAGTTCCGTTCTGTTACCGTTGGCGTTGTGCGTTCTACAACATCGAACTGATTTAATTAATCTGCAAATTATCCGAATCAGTATACTTATTATTGGGCGCACTGGAACACCGGAGCGGTACGCGACAGGTGGTCCAGCGTGCCCAATATTATACTACTTATATTTAACTAATTTCGAGTCGGCGCCAAACAAACAAACGACGACGACGACGACGTGTTAAAGAGCATTATAGTTCCCGGCACGAAACGTGAGCACAAATTGTACCTGCATTTTAGTCTCTGCCATCACCGTATTCTAGTATTCCGTTTTCTACATATATTTAATTATGCATTATCATATCATTAAGTTAAAGTTAAGTTTGAAGACAAAGGTCTTCAACCAGTGCGTCCTGCCAGTCATGACTTACTGTGCCGAGACGTGGACACTGACAGTTGGGCTGCTAGTCCACAAATTTAAAGTCGCTCAGCGAGCTATGGAGGGAGCTATGCTTGGAGTTTCTTTGAAGGATAAAATCCGCAACGAGATTATCCGGAGAACAACCAGAGTGACCGACATAGCTTGTAGGATCAGTAAGCTGAAGTGGCAGTGGGCTGGCTATGTCTGTCGAAGGACCGATGGCCGTTGGAGCAGACGAGTCCTTGAGTGGAGACCGCGTATCGGCAAACGCAGCGTAGGGCGCCCCCCCGCCAGGTGGACCGACGACCTAAAGAACGTGGCTGGGGGGGACTGGATGCGGAAGGCAGAGGACCGAGCGTTGTGGCGCAACTTGGGAGAGGCCTATGTCCAGCAGTGGACTGCGATAGGCTGAGTTGATTGATTTCATTAAGCCAATGCAAGTGCCCGTTTCTAGTCTGTTGTACTGTGAACAGAGATTCGACCACTAACGCAGTGGAATCTGTGCTCACGACTCGTGCCGGTAACTATACCTTTCCTCATAATTTGTTATTGCATACTATTTATATCATATTTACCTATACCTATATAATTTATATGTATTTATTTAAGGTGAATGCTACAGGGTAGCCCGCGAAATTCAAATTTTTTGGCGTTTTTTGCTAATTGTAGGTTTATTTCGCGTTGTATATCGGTAAAAATATGATTGGCGGAAATAGTAACAATACATCTAAATAATAATACTCATAAAAAATATTAACCTAGCTCTATAAGCTCTACAAGCTCGAAAATCGATAATTTGATCATAAATTAATATTATTGAGCTAGTACAGCGAATAGAGCTAGGTTAATATTTTTTATGAGTATTATTCAGTAGATATATTGTTATTATTTCCGCCAATCATATTTTTACCGATATACAACGCGAAATAAACCTACAATTTGCAAAAAACGCCAAAAAATTTGAATTTCGCGGGCTACCCTGTAGCATTCACCTTAACCATCTATTGCTTTATTAGAACTAAATTTAAGTTTCCTATCTTTTTACACACTGTAGTCTGCATTTCTTAGTTATTTCTCCTCTCGCAGGTCTGCTGGTAGAAATTTCTTTGAAATAAGCAGTACCTTTGTACTAAATAATTTTAATGCTGTCTCCTTTCATATGTTATTGTGTGTACATAAATTATAAATAAATAAATAAACAAGCAAAGTGCGGCGAGGTGCAAGTGGTCCTGCTCCTGCGGAGAGCGCACTTTGGGAATGTTATTGTTAATTATTTATGCTATTCTAATTACGTATTTGATGTTCTTGTTAGTATTAATTTAAAAGAAAAAACGTTTTTTATTTTTCGCTTTACAGTTTTTAACAGCCGATAGCAAAACGAGGAATATTCTACTTATGTTACTGCATAAGAGATGCAAAAATTCATATTTCGCTCACGGTGCGTTGATGTCTTTTGATAAACTCAATTTCAATTTCAATTTATTTTATATTGTGGTACATAGGTAAAATAATGATATTAAATATACATTTTGTTGTGCTGCTATGACCTGCCGTAACTGGCATACAATAAATTTACAACAGGACAAATTCTTACAGTAAATATTAGGTTAATAAAAAATAAAAAATATCAAATTTAAATTATGAATACTACAACAAACCAAAATCATTTAAATACATTTTAAAATGTTTGTGTGTACCCATTAATATAAATTAAAATAGATAAAATGGATATTTATATTATGTCAAACAATGAAATAAAATCAAAATGTCAATATCAAAATTTCAAAAAGTCAAAAATCAAAACTTTGTCACAAAAATTTACATTATGCTCATACCATTAATTTAATTATAAATTTGTATCATTTAAAAAATCCTCTGTAGAATAATATGTCTTCTAGTAGAGAAGACATATTATTCTACAGAGGTTTTTTTAAATGAATAGTTTATTTTTAAATTGTATTGTATTGTTTATTTTTGTATTGTTTTTTTTTTTCTCTCTGCATTTCTTAAATATTTTGGCAGTTTATTATATATTTTAGGGGCCATTGCGAATATACTTTTCTGAAGTAGAGTAGTTTTACATTTTACTAAATGTAACATATCACATCGTCGTTGACTCGTTACTTGTGAAAATCTAGACAAATTTGTTTTGACAAACATAGCTGTTTCGTATATATATAGAGATGGCATAGTGAGGATTTTCAAGTTTTTAAAATGTGGTTGGCAACTATCAGTAGTCTTCAAATTACAAATTGCTCTTATACATCGTTTTTGCGATTTGAATACTGAAATTATATCTGTTGCATTTCCCCAAAACATTATACCGTATCTCAATGTTGAGGCAACTAGACCATGGTATGCAGTAAGTACCGTTGAACGATTAGCCGTTTTGTTTAACATATGTAACGCATAGGAATACTGGTTTAATTTACTGCATATTTTTTCAATTTGTTTACGCCATTTCAATGTGTTTTCTATATGTAGTCCAAGAAATTTTGTGTCATTGGCTTCATGAATAATTGTATCATTGTAATTTATGTTTAGGGTCAAGTTCTGATTTCTTCTTTGCTGAAAGTTCATTATAACTGTCTTATCTAAGTTAATTATTAAGTTATTATTTTCTAGCCAATTCACGACGGATTTAATGTTTAGATTTACATCATGCTCTAGGGTAATTAATTCATTGCTATTGAAAACTAAAGTGCTATCGTCAGCAAACATTATCATAGGATAGATCGATGCAGTTGGAAAGTCATTAATATAAATAATGAACAACAAAGGCCCAAGTACGCTGCTTTGTGGCACTCCAAATTTTATGAATCTTTCACTAGATTTATACTCTCGTAAATTAAATCAGTTTCTATGGGGTATCAGGTCGATGGGTGGTATGGAACCCTTACTGTGTGAGTCCGACTCGCACTTGGTCGGTTGTGTCCCTTATCTACGCCAATCCGTCGACGAATTACGTTGTGGCGGTTTTTGGGTGTTGCCGGTTGCAATACGAATATCTATGACATTCGTTACAAGTAGTCAGAAGCCCGATAGTATGACAACTGGTCTAACCTTAAGATGTTGGTATTACCCAGTAACTGGGTTGCGGGGGTCTGATGGCAGTCGCTCCGTGTAAAATACTGATGTTCAGCCGCATCTGGTTAGTGTGGTATGCCACTCGTCAAACTTCTTTGTCCAATGTGACTTTGATCAAAGAAATTGGATGATTGTTTGATTTTCATCAAATGATGTATGTATTTTAACACTGATTATCAAAGAAATTTGATGGGACATGGAAATTTGATCCCTGAAAGCCTACCCCAACATGATTGGGTAAAACGCTCGGAGAAAGAGGTTTTTGGGAGTGCCCAAAAGCCGCGCATATTTAACAACTGATAACTAGGTAATATAGGATCCCAATGTTCCCAAGGCAGAGATGACCTTAACCATGACCTTAACCGTCAAAGAAATTTACTTTATTTATAACCACAGAGAAATACATGAAATATTCAACGCCATATCAAAAGTAATTAACACTTTACTTCTAAAACTAGAACTTGTAAACTGTTTCGCTAAAATTGGCGCGAATTCATACCACGCGCAGCCATCTTGTGCGTTCCGTTTCTAGTTACGATGTTGCCAAGCGTGAAAATAATATCCGTCGTGGTGTGAATACAGTCTTTGAGGCTAGCAGCACTGTTCACTGTTTATTATTCAAATATTTTTGTTCGTGCGTAAATTTTGAAGAAATATAGACGTGAAAATGGTTATGATGCGAGATTTTAGATTTATTAATGTAAAGGTGAATTTAATACGAAGACTGTGTTAGATAATCTGTGATTAAGTTATGCTAAAACCGTACAATATTAATATCATGCAGAGACTGCGTATTTTGATGACAGTTATTACCTCTCCTTAAAAAAGATTTGGTGTTATTTCTATCATTTTATTACCTACTTATTATTAACACTTGCTTGAACGGTGAAGGAAAACATCGTAAGCCAACCTGCAGAAGGCCAGCGTGGTATGAAAAGTCCCATGCCCAGCAGTGGTACTGTAATGGGCTGATTATAGATAACAATAAATAAATATTATTGAAATTAAAGATATAGATAGGAACAGCTTCTTTATATATTTTTCTAATGCAATGGAAAGCATTAAAATTAAAATTAAACACGAATAAGTATCCTATCTATTAACATAAATTGAGTTTTATGAAGTATACTTTTCAAGGACATATTTTACTAATATTTTGTTTAAATTCACGTCATAAGTATGAAATGAAGTAGGTAATATAACTAAATTATTGATTGGAATTCACTTCTTCAGTTATTACTACGGATTTGCATCGCCAGTCAACGTACTTCTAAGCAAAGACAAATATTATCTTCTCCCATATAGCTAGTAAAAAAGAACAAAACAACGTAGAAAATTGGCATCTGCCCGCATCCTCCGTAACTACGCATCATGGAAGTTGTGGAACCCCTCTATTGTTCTACAGGCGGCAAATCAACTGCATAGTGCTGTGAAAACTAGAACTAGAAAACTATCGATGTCAATGAAAATGTCTTGCATGGGGAGTTAAAGCAAAATTATTTTTATGCTAACCAAAAAGCTTTTATGATTCGGCATCTTACGCTAAATTCAACCTATGCTCCCTAAGTATGTGAGTTGTAGTCGAAAAAATACAGTCCACTTTTTTTAACAGCGTTCATACACGGTTTCGTTTCAGTATTTACCAATAACAGGAAAAATTTAAACCTAATCAAAAGAGCTGGACTGGTCTGGATTTGGTCTTCATGCTATCAATGAGGTGCTCGACTCTATAATATGTTTACAGATAAAACCTTAAAAAACTACTGTTCCTGCAAATAAACCAATTTGAACTTATTTTAACATCCATAATTATCTAATATAATAAATTGCATCTGTGTACACAATAACAATAAAAACTAATTCAAACACCACAAACAACAAGTAAAAGTTATTAACATAATAAATAAAACCTCTGCATGTTCACTCAACTGCCATGTGAAGATGTCCTCTTTGATAAGATGTATTTTTCAAAGAGGACATCAAGAATAAATATGGAAACGATCAGGTGATTTCATGGACGCATTATGGACTAAATATTAATAATAAAACAATCAAAGCATTGCTATCCATTTATCACTTTTTCCACAACTTTACCTCCTTCTTCCTCCAGGGAGCTCAAACACTCCCGGCTTCTTCCTCCAAGGAGCTCAAACACTCCCGGCCTTTTCCTCCAGGGAGTTCACACTCCCGGCTAATTCCTCCAGGGAGTTCAAACACTCCCGGCTTTTTCCTCCAGAGAGTTCACACTCCCGGCTTTTTCCTCCAGGGAGTTCAAACACGCTGGATGCGGAAGGCACAGGACCGGTCGTTGTGGCGATGCTTGGGGGAGGCCTATGTCCAGCAGTGGACGTCTTTCGGCTGAAATGATGATGATGATGATTTTTCAAAGAAGGCAATAATATTAGTCAAGGTGATCGGTGGTCTTCATCGATATCGATACTTTTATTCAAGCGTGTCCCATCCCTCAACCACTTGTTGTGTTGCGGGCCCGTAATTTTCCCGCGCGACTCCATTGAAAGGCGCCGTAAACGTTACTCAAGTTTACCGCATAAACACTGACATTTTGTTTTGCTTATTTTTTTCTAAAATTGCCATTAAATTGTGCGGGATATAAAAGGTTATCCAGATTTTGAGTCAATTTTAGAGTACCTATACATTTTTATTACAGTAGGAAAGTTTATGGCCCAGAGCACCGTTTATAGTACATACATCGGCGAGCTTAACTCAGAAATGAGATAAGCTCATCATTGAGACTAGTTTGAAACTAACTAGGTATATTTTGAACATTTTGTAATACAACTGCCTCGTTGGTCTAGTGGTCGCAAGCGCGACTGCTGAGCGTGGGGTCCTGGGTTCGATTCCCGGGTCGGGCAAAGTGTTATTGGGTTTTTTCATTAGGAAATTCTCAGTAGCAGCCCGGAGTATGGATTTGTGCCCGGTTAGTGGCAATAGGCTCGCCCCCTATTACATGGGACTATAATATAAATAAAATAAAAGTGGGTGTATTATACACCTCTGCCTACCCCTTCGGTGAAATACAGGCGTGATGTTATGTTATGTTGTTATGTTATGTGTTTTAATACAAGAATTGGTCTGCTAAAATATTTTTGGAGACCTAGCTTTCACCACGAAACTTCCTAATTTTAAAGGAATTTTATCCATAGATAGGTACTTGATAATAAAATTGCAAAAGCGAAAGTCAGCTAAACTGAACTTAAACCGCTTAACCGATTTTGAGAAAATTTCCTATTGATAATGCTTAAATTCAAGGGAAGGACTTACACGCGTACCTATATAATACTTTTAACTCTTGAATTCCCACAGACGCGAAATTATATGAAATACAATAGAATTTTTATTATGTCTGAAATTCAAATTCTTCATTTGCAATAAACACACATAGGTAGCGAGTGACATGATAAAAACCCATTTAGCCATACAGATACAAACTTTGCTTAAAACTAGGAACTTTTATATTTTTACAGTCTATAAAAATTAATATAAGGTTAAATCAAATTAGATGGCGAAACATCACAGATATGATGGGTATCGATATCTAAAGATGATTAATTATTCAAGAAAAGATAGATTTTCTGAACGTATGATTCTAACTACAGCCAGCTGATCACGGGGTCAACTCAACAGCCGCACGATGTGTTAAAAGTATTTTTTACGTATTAAAAAACAATCGTAGTGTTGTTTGGATATCTGAAATTTCTTAAAACACTCGTGATCAACTGACTTGAATGAAATGATGTGTTTTAGATTTTTTGTTTGTTTTGTTTTTATTAGATATCGATACTCATCACGTCTGTGAAGTTTTGTCAGCTAATTTGATTAAACCTTATATAATTCTTTCTTCTTACAATAATTCAAAAACTCTTTGATTTAAAAGAACGTATTCTGCAATAAACAATAACAGTAATTGACTTAACATGCGAGTGAAGCCGTGGACATCAGTGAGCGTAATTTAAAAGTTGTTTACCTACTCCAAGAACAAAAAGCAAGATCAGATAATTCAAATGCACTTCTTCGTACGGTTTATTCTCCTCTAGGGGACAGATAAAACTCTTTGCACGCCGAACACCTACAAACTCTTTTAAGTAACCTGCTTACGTCGCAAGAAACCAAGATGGTCGCTCGAAAACATCTTTGAAGTTTATAATTAGTTTTGAAATGACATTTAAAACGTTTATCTTTACGAAATGGCTCGTTTTCTGATTATTTTATAAAATATTTTAGCCGTTGAATTATTATCAAATGCATTTTATAGTTTTTTTGGAGTGGAATGATGTTATTTTAAAATCTGTTTTTGGGTTAAAAGTAAAATGAAATATTGTAAAAAGTTTTGACTATTCGTCCGTCGAATAAAATACAAATCGAATCTTTTTGAGTTGAAATCGTGAATTTTTTGGTGTATGACTCGTGGACCCACCAATTTGACCCACCAATGGTACAACCCCATCTGAATTTCTATTTTAACGTGAATTCGTTTACTACAACGACGTCAATATATAGACACGCGATCTCATATAAGCAGCATGTTCCAAATTCAGTTGACGCAACCGTTCATAAAATGTACGTGTGTTCGCGAGACAGCTGTCAAGTGAACTAATGACAGATGAGAGTGTGGTTCCGGAACCACAACTTTGTGTAACCATGTTGTTCTTTTGAACAGCACATCTGGTACGTAGTACATATATATCGATGGTTTACTAACACTTTTCCATACACGCCGAAAATATCTGTAGGCCATACAAATATTATTTTGCTCCATGTGGATTGTGGGAATCGAAACCTTACACATTACACAGCAGCTAAATCTTCAGCCAAAACGCCAACCATGTCATCTATGTAAACAATAAGTGTAGTTTGAAATGTGACAGCGATGTTCTACCCAGCCTTTTTCAAACTATATTGGGCTCGGCTTCAAGTCTCACTTGATGCGACTGCATATCAGTATTTTACACGGAGTGACTGCCATCAATTAATGGGCAATAGTCGATATCCTTAAGCTAGATCGATTGCCGCACTTTCGGGTTTCTGACTTCCCGTAATGAGGGTCATACATATTCGTAATATTCGTATAACAACCAGGACCGACAGATTATTATGCTTTTCGAGGCACGGAGGGTTATCGATGTGTAACGAACGGTCACCCATTCACAGGTTGACCGCAAAAACCGCAGCTTAACCTTGCAGTTCGGAAGTTCGCGGTTTTAAATAATCTCCTCTCTTTTTCCCATAACTCTCGGCTCTTTTTTTAACATTGGCACTCGAAAACCTCTCATACTGTTAGCAAAAGCGGTACTCACGCTCATACAACAAATTGATATCAAAGCCCACACTAGAATTAAAAGATTACACATTAAAATCTAATTAAGATAATCTCATTAAGCTGGCATCGATAACTAACTTAATATTGTTATTTATCGATAAAACGAGTGCTGATAGGTAACGCTTTGATCTGGCTTATCGATGAGGACAACACTAGTTTACAACTTTACAACAATGGCAAATATTTTGTGAATAGAAAAATATTTTGTGCTTCGTGTGAGCTTTGTGAACACATGACATAAGATCTTGTGCAGATACCATGTAGTTTTTGCGGTAATTTTATTTTCTATCTGTTCTGGATAAGGAGCCGCATCCTCTTAATCAACCCATTTCTCTGCTACTGTTTAGCACGGGCCTCTTCTCAGAACGAGAAGGGCTTAGACATAAGTTCACCACGCTACACACACCATCGATAACTTTTTGGAGCTCTCTGAGCAGTGTAGGTTTCCTCACAAATGTTACACAAATTTTTAATTTTTTATATAGGTATTATACTAGCAGTGCTCCTGCGGCTTTGCCCGCGTAAAAAGTTTTAAAATGCCCTGTATAATTTTTCCCGTCTTAGTTGTGGGAAAGATATATACGTATTTTTTTATAATTATGTAAGTAATTTGAAAAGTATTTGTGTTAAGTGTGACCTTAGGAAGCTTTCTCATAGAAACTGTAACACCCCTTTTTTACCACGTTGAGTAAAATTTTCACCAAACTTCTCTCTGTGTCAATTATGAACAATTATGAAACGCTTGTAACTTGGGAATTTTTTAAAATAGTTCATAAGTGTATTCATTATTAAGAAATAAAGAAAAACTATTTATTGGCTTCAAAAGTGACGCACAAAATTACCAAAAAATGCAAGAACACAGAACAAATACAGGTACAGAGCCAAGAAGTGTGGTAAGATATGCGTCACATCCGCGCAAAACGGCCACCGCTCAGCATATTGCTGTGCTTCATGCACGGAGCAAAGACACAGCGCTGGTTTTCAGCGACAGCCAGCGTCGACACAATAACGTAGAATTACCTATTACATTATTCATTTCCTTAATAACTAAACCTATTATTATAATATTTTAGGTCCAACACTATAGTAAAGCGGTAATGAAATTACTAAAATGGCCATAAATGTGACAAGAGTATCGCACACAATGCCGCCATGTTTGCTATGCTCTTGATCGGTCCAAACGCTAGTGTAAAATTATCTAGACATGCACTTTATGCACTATATGTGGGCATGTGGGTGTATTATGAAAGTGCATGGTGCGTAGGATACCAAGTGCAATTGAAAACAATTCACTACAATCACATATAGTTATTATTATTTATTTATTTCCACAAAAAATATACAGGGTGTCAGGGAAACGCTTCCGAAAACGAAAATAGGTGATAGTGCTGGTGATTACTGATACGAAACCACGAAAAAAATGAGTTTTTTTTTTTTTGCATTTTTCATTATGTATGAGTTTTATTTAACTGCCCAAACCTGGTGGTTATGTATGAAACATGCAAAAAAATATGTATGAAAAAATCTAAAAAATTAAGCGCATATTTTTTTCGTGGTTTCGTATCAGTAATCACCAGCACCTATCTTTGTTTTCGGAAGCGTTCCCCTTACACCCAGTATACATAAAGGCAAATAAAGTGTTGGACGTATACCAATTTAGGTTTTTCTTTACACCGCAAAACCGTCGACATTCATTACAAGATGTGGGTGAGCATGACGGATCTCGCTCTCACCATGCAAAAATGTCCGTTTACCCTAAGAAAAATCGTCTCCTTTCAATAGCAAATTCCTTACAAAAGTACAGCATGTTTATTTTTATCTCTTAACGACATAAAAATACGTTAAATGGGAGAACTCGGCTACTGAACTTATAAATTATTAGACTGTACAGACACAGATAACCTCTGAGAGATCTTAGTGTCTGGAAAAGATGATCTAAGGGCTCTAACAGACGAACGACACTTTGACGACGACAGAGGTAGCTGCAGTCGTCGCCGGCGTCGGCGGCTGCCGTCGACACGGCCACAACTACTGCTGAAGCGTTCGCGTCTGCCGCCGCCAATGGCGGCTCTTGAAGTTCCACGCTGGCATGTCAACAACAACCATTGGCGTATTGACGACAACCATTGGCGTGTCGGAGCGTTTACGGCAGTCATTGGCTTATTTACGGCAGCCACCGGCAGCCGCTGACGCGCGATGACTGCAGCAGTTACCCCAGTTGTAGACAAAATGCCGCTCGTCTGTAAGAGCACTAAAAAGGAAAGCTAATTCTCATTTACTCGGTGCATTTACTGGACTTAAAGTCTGAGCTGCTTCCGAGTTCTTTCTAACAACAAAAAGATTAAATTTATCAATCACTTTGACCAACTAAATCAAACCATTCCTCCCTCGCCAGCCGCGGTTCTATCGGCTAAGCTACTAAAGCAGTTGATTATAAATAAGTTTTTTCTTGAAAGACGAGCTTTTATAAGAAGCGGATTTGGTGCTGTAACCCAAATTGGTGTGTCAACGGTAACTACAGCAGAGATCCTGTGAACATCTTCTTTGCTCCATCATCAAATCATCTCTTAAACACCGTAATATTGCATTTTAATCGGGTTTACCTATGTACCTATTCAATTTTGATAAATTAATGTGAACTGGTTTAAATTTGGCTAGCAAGATTTGACCTAAACCTACTATTATTTCTTCTATGGCTAAACTAACTACACTGGCCGTCAAAACTTAGTACCACACTTTTAAAATTGCAATTACTTTTAAAATACACAAGACATGTTTTCGAAATAAAAAGGATTACAAAAATAATTTAATTTTTTTATATAAAAAAATATATAATCGATAACCTTCTTTTAATTCAATGGCAATTCAGCTTGGTAGACACTACTTCGAGAAAGAAGCCAACAGAAGGATCCGTCTGGGCTGGGCAGCATTTGGCAAACTTCGCCGAGTCTTCTCGTCGCCTATACCGCAAGTTTGAAGACAAAGGTCTTCAACCAGTGCGTCCTGCCAGTCATGACTTACGGTGCCGAGACGTGGACACTGACAGTTGGGCTAGTCCACAAATTTAAAGTCGCTCAGCGAGCTATGGAGCGAGCTATGCTTGGAGTTTCTTTGAACGATAAAATCCGCAACGAGATTATCCGGAGAAGAACCGGAGTGACCGACATAGCTTGTAGGAGCAGTAAGCTGAAGTGGCAGTGGGCTGGCCATGTCTGTCGAAAGACCGATGGCCGTTGGAGCAGACGAGTCCTTGAGTGGAGACCGCGTATCGGCAAACGCAGCGTAGGGCACCCCCCTGCCAGGTGGACCGACGACCTAAAGAACGTGGCTTGGGGGGACTGGATGCGGAAGGCAGTGGACCGAGCGTTGTGGCGCAACTTGGGAGAGGCCTATGTCCAGCAGTGGACTGCGATAGGCTGAGTTGATATTGATATTGAACCTTCTTTTTAGGAATTTAATGAAAAACTTTGTAAACAAAAACACTCCTTTTCAAATTGCTGTCTTACTTTTGACTTTATTGTTTCTGTTTTTGTTTTCAATTTATTTCTTGATCGATGAATTTGGATTCAAAAGCCAAGGTGCCTACAGCACGTAATCTTTACGTAACATGCCTCTTTCACCTGTAGAATGTGCAAGAATCATGTCTTTTCTGAAACTAGGCATCAGTATGCGTCGTACTGCAAGAATGGTGGGTGTAACTTTAAGAACGGTCCGGCAGGTGAAGCGAATGTACGAAAAAACTGAAAACCATCTGAGGAGACCTTGTAATGGCAGACCCAGGTGCACTAGTATCCGAGAAGACTGCTATATTGTCTCCATTGTGTTGAGAAATCACCACCTCAATGCAGTAGAAGTCCAGCAACAGCTTCTTCAGACCCGAAGAGACTATATTAGTGACACTACAGTGAGAAGAAGACTTGCTGAAGGAAACCTGAAGCCTCAAAGGCCAGCAAGTGGCCCCAAACTCGAGACAGGGCATCGAGTAGCAAGACTACGCTACGCCCGTGAACACATACAGTGGGATGAAGGAGAATGGGCAAGTGTTTTGTTCACTGATGAGTTGATTCTCACTATTTACTTCCTATGGAAGGCGGAGAGTGTACAGGCGACCTGGTGAGTGATAAATTCAAGCCTGCTTCACAGAAAGAGTCCAATACGGTGGAGGCTCTGTACACGTATGGGCTGGCATCTCTTTAGAGGGTCGCACAGAGCTAGTGGCCATAGAAAATGGCACCCTAACTGGGGAAAAAAAAAAAAAAAGAATTATAGTTCGCTGTAGTTGTAGATATAAAAAGTGCCAAAAGTGGCCGTTTTTCGCACTTTTTCTACAGCGAACTACAATTTACAGAGTCATTAATAGTTTCTGATTTAACTACAGTACCTGTACCTACTTCAATTGTTAAAAACGAATTTTCTATAAATGATGTATATCTTTATAAAAGCTTGTACAAAAAAATTAACCCACTATAAAAACTGAAGCAGCATTATAAAATTAATTTCAGCTAAAGCTGTAAAAATCCGTTGCGATTTTAACCTTAAAATTTACAGTCGGAACACATGAAAACGTGATTGTCGGCTTCAGTAATGGCACCCAACTGTGACTCTTGATACTGAGGGATTATGTCGTAACTTTGACGTGATAATGTAGTTAGTTATTGCGATAAAGGATATGCATCGCCAGGCATATGTGTTGTGGATGATTTTATGTGTGTTTTTACTATAAATCGTTTTTACTAGGACTTATACACTTGTTACTCAGACGAATAAAAAAAGGCGGACGGAATCTCGCTAAACAATAAGTGGATCACCCATAGCAGGCTCGCTTCAAAATACGGGCTGGCACGCACGCATTCACACCCATAGTAGGACAAAAAACCGCGATTACGCAACAAATCTCATGTGGCGAGTCATTGTCGTAGTGTCACAAATAAAATAACAATATAAATCTGGTGTGTTAAAATGCTGTCGAAATTATAGTGGGCTTAGGAAAAAATGAAGTAGGTAGTTCAATCTTTTCTTAGCGAAATTCCGTCTGCCTTTTTTATTCGTCTGAGACTTGTTATGGAACAGAACAAAATTTAAGAATGGGGTTCATTCTGTTTTGTTAAGATACAAGAGATAGTCATACTAGGCTAGAATTTGGGAATGCTGCCGTTTGAACCTCACCTCTTAAGGGGAATGTAGGAGCCAAGTGCCGCCCCTATCATTGAAAAAAATATTACTCTCTGAATACAACTACAGCGAACTTTATTTTACAGAGTTACATACATACATACATATTATCACGCCTGTTTCCCATTGGGGTAGGCAGAGACTATGGATTTCCACCTGCTACGATCCTGACACACCTCTTTCGCTTCATCTACGTCCATTAACCTCGTCATGCATGCTCGTCGGTTTAGAGAACTCTTAACCTGGCATTTTTTGAGAACATCCGCGATTTGATCGCGATACGTTCGCCGAGGTCGTCCTCGTCGTCGTTTCGTCGTCGTTTTTACAGAGTTAATAACATAATATAACATCACGCCTGTATTTCCCCGAAGGGGTAGGCAGAGGTGTATAGTAACACCCACATTTCGCCAGTTATGTTATAGTCCCATGTAATAGGGGGCGAGCCTATTGCCATTAACCGGGCACAAATCCATACTCCGGGCTGCTACTGAGAATTTCCTAATGAAAAAACCCAATAACATTTTGCCCGACCCGGGAATCTAGCCCAGGACCCCACGCTCAGCAGTCGCGCTTGCGATCACTAGATCAACGAGGCAGTCTAATAGAGTTAATAGTTTCTGATTAAACTACAGTACCTGTACTTCAATTGTTAAAAACATAGATAAATGGTGTATTCAGCGAGTTATATTTTTTTTACTGATGTGGGCGCCACTGGTCTGCTACATTCTTTTTAAAATGAAATAGCCTATTAGCTACCAGTCAGTAATTATCATAGAGCCGGGCCAGTCACTCTATAGTGTGTGTGAGATAACATGGCAATAGCGGACATTGACCCAATTTTTATCCTGAAGTTGCAATTAATAAACGATATCAATACCATACCACTCTTTTTATTTTTTTTCTTCCGTGGGGAAATCCTCATGGACGCACTCCGCCCGGGGTAGGCGGAGCCAGTGTCGGACTCTTACCGACTAAAACCGCCACGGTGTTCCTTCAACTACCTTAGCCGGGGGCGTGGGAACCCATTAGTATTCACACAACCACCCCCGACAGGTACCGGCCCGCCACGAGCAGGCGAGCCCCTTCTCCCCGTGCGGCCTGACGGCCGCACCCTCCTTGGTGGCGCTTACGGAACACTGCACTCCACCTCACTTTATGGGCCTTTACCAGCTGCGCCAACTACGCCAGCTGCTGGTCGGGCAGCAGACTACCCCGAGTCTGCTGCTCGCAGGCCCTACCTCCCGTAATTTTTTATAGTGGTTTTCTTCCTCGCGGTCCGGGCGGTGAAGCCAAGACCCTCGGTCCCAAGAGGCGCGAGAACACTACTCAGTGGGCACTCCTGGGGTTACGAGATCGACGGGGGCAGGGAAAGACAGTCCCCCCGCTGCCTGCCCAGTGACAGGGTAAGTGCACACCAGGCCCGCCCCTGCTCCTCCACTGTGCCCTCTGTTGACAACAGAGGGACACGTGGAGCAACTCCACACTGGCCCAGAACGGGCCACTCCCGCGCCTGAATATTCGCCACAGGCAATAAAATCCCCCGAAGGTTAATCCCTCGAAAGGATTTTATTGCCCGTACCCGGGATGCACCGGCCAAACAACTGCCGTTCCCTCCAGACGTGTCCAGAAGGACAAGCAGCCGTCAGACACACGTGGAGGTTTTCTGGCCAGCACCCCATACCATACAACTCTGTCGTTAGAGTCATCTAGCTAGCGCATCATAATATACAGGTTGTCAATACGTAGTGATCATAGTTTCACACGTTTCAAGGAATAGTTGTATGGGTAGCTATCATGACGATGAGTTGACATGACAGAATGACAGATTTCATTAGTAACGCCCAACGGTCAACGCCCTCTATTGCATTGTTAAACCGCACGAACTATAGCTAGATGCTAGATGAATCGGCGCTAGCAGGATGATTGTTATTCGCAAAATGGAAATAGGAGGACGCTACTGCTCACCTTCTAGCCACAAAGTGAATTTTGACGACTACTTCAACTTTACTTGAATCGTGGCAACAGTGGTCAAAGCAAGTGTCCAATCAGAGTGAACTTAGATCATGCTCAACTTGCCAAAGTCAATTGTCAAATTAGATGTCAGTTTCTACATTTCATCTTGACAAATAAGCAAACTGGTCGTGAACAGCTTTGATACCGTGTCAACCGATAACGAAGAACACTTATCAAAGCTACTTTGTCAAGACTAGTTTTTCAAAGCGAACTCTGATCGTATCAACGTGGCTTTAGGCTGGTTTTCCACCAGAGATGTGCGAGGTGGCCAGGTGATGCGAGGATGTGTAGCGGCGCTGTGAAACGGGTTGATGCTCCCACGAAAGCTGTGTGCGGAGATTTCGCGGTGCGAGGATGCGTAGCAAAGCTGTGAAACGATGTCTAGCTGAGTGGAGTGAAGATTCGTAGCGGACTTTTGGATGGTAGTCCGCTCGTCCCTCTCACACATTCCTCGCACAAATCGCTGGCTATTTTCTATTTACAAATACCTAGAACCGCTAGCCCTTTCCCACCAGAACTGCGTTACGCAAGGCTAGGGAAATGAAGATTCAAAGATTTATTTTGCCAACTAACGGCCAAAATTAACATCCAATCTATCCACGATTTGCCCTACTAGAGATAGAAATTTGACATATTTTGTATGGAGCTTATGTCAAATTCCTATCTTAAGGCAAATCGTTGATAGATTGTATATTAATTTTGGCCGTAAGTGTACATATCGGTGGTAGGTTATAAATATAGTTCTAACAAACTTAGTCGCCTTTTTCAGGCATTGCAAAATTTTTGGACTTAATTAATTACAATTTAATATATTAATATTAGATAAGTATTGAGCTTATGCATCTAAAATAAAATTAATCGTATTGGTGATTTTATGCTACCTCGCACATCTCTGGTGGATAAGCAACCTTACAGCCTTTTGCCATCACCTATGTGACATTGGGTCGTTCGTTCCACGACTGAAAATAAAATTGAATGTATATTACCACCCGTGTAGAAATATTCATAACTAGTTTCTTTACACTTCTTTTCAAATATTCAACTTCAATTTATTTCAGCAAAATGCGTTTCCTGTTACCCGCCATCTTGCTGCTGTCCGCCATATTGTCGTGCACGGCGCAGGCGCAGTACCCGCGTCCCCGCCGTCCAGAGCGCTTCGATACCGCTGAACAGATCTCCAACTATCTGAAAGAGCTGCAGGAATATTATTCTGTGCATGGGAGAGGAAGGTGAGACTATATTTGTTAAGAAATAATTTGAAAAACGTGGCTACATCCCAATAAAAACTATCGTCGGTTAAAAACACAAATCTGACATGATCAAATACCTATGCAGACAAGTATCTGAATTTCATAAAAAAATTTATTCCATGTGTAAATATAAATTAAAACTGCATAATTATAGAGTCGTTAAAAAATCTAGTCCCACGTTGGGTGCCATTATTACTGAAAGTTTGTATTGTATGTTTTATATGCTCAAAACATTTATGAAAGATCTTTTACTATCTCAAGAAACAACAAGAGTGTTATACTGTACTTAGAAGAGGAATTTCAGAAAATTTTGACTTCTTTTAAAAGTCCTATGTTGGGTGCCATTATTTCTGTTTTTTTATTGAATGTATTGTTTGTAAAAAAGGTTGAGCAATATTTTTTTTAGAATTTCTTTATGTTCTGTATTTCTCATATTCATATTATTTATCTACATTCCACAATATACATTTTACGTGGTAAAGATATAGCTATAAATCAACTATGGATCATGTCGGGTCGGGAACAACAAAAGTTTACTTTGAGCCGGGAATTTGGAAATTATTAAAAAATAATTAAATTTAATTGATAACTAGATAACCCTGTTTGTTCTGTCACGCAGTCGGGTTAAAAATGCCATACGTTGGGTGTCAATATTCATATTTTCTATTCATAATAATTACGTGTTCAAGAACTGTGATTATTTTATTTCTGCATTAATTTACACGAGACAAAATTAAATGTTTGAAAAAAGCACAAATACTTGAAAACACTGGTAATTGGTTTCGATTTGACAAAATAATATCGATTTTGATAAATAATGTGATAAACTATGTGAATATTCCTAGCTGAAGCTACGTACTAATAAAAAAAAACCTATATTTTATAATGTATTTGGTTCCCTATTATTCAGCACACATTTTCTTTACGAAACAGAGAGGAAATAAGAATTTTATTACTGATAACATGGCTTCTAAAGCGACTCAACTTTTCGGTGCGTCATGAACCTTTTGCAAGTTACAAGTTCCACTACTCGACGCTAGATGTCTATCTCACAACTTTACTGAAACATAAAAATTTAAACCCACGCCATCTGCAAACTTCATACAGAACTTTGGCTAGCACTGAAAGTTTCATCAAAGAACCATCTAAGTGGTTCTCTAGTTGACTAGCAGATGGCTTGGTAAAGAAATTTGCAGTCAAGGTACTATTATAAAGCATATTCTTCACGCCTGTATTACAGGGTAGGCAGAGCTGTACTAGTCCTTTATTTGTTTTGACTAATAGATGCTAATAGGTCCCATACAATGAGGGGCAAGCCAAGATTATTTTTGTTTCTAGATTATCATAATTCTCTTACACTTTTCCCAATCTATTTGTTGTTTGGTGCAGCATATTTTTCTTTTTACTTCTTTATCAGCCGTCATCTCGGTGTTAAATTTTATTTATTCCTAAACATTTTACGACGTCTGTGGTCTAGTGGTTCGAGGTTCGGACTTCTGATCACGAGGTCGTGGGTTCGATTCCCACAGGTCACAAATATTTGTGTGATGAACATAAGTGTTTGTGTTGGTCTGGGTGTTTCTTATGTATTATTTAATAAGTATGTATTTACAAAAAAATAAAAGTATATAACTATTATCCACTGTCTAGTACACAAGCTCTGCTTACTTTGGGACTAGATGGTGCTGTGTAAAAACGTCCCAAAAAGATTTATATTTATTTTATCTTTAACACAGTCCCTCCCTTTAATTTAAGTTGTCCACATTCATACATTTAAACTTTACTCTTAGGTGCGGTCATACTTCCTGGTGCGCGGTGGTAGATTTTGTCGACAAAATCCCATGAATGAAACCATTACACGTGGCTACGGCTGCCATCAAACATTTGAGTGCAAGAGATGTGGTACACCGGAAAGATTTCTGACTGTACCTAAGATGCTTTTCATTCCTTCACATTATGATCATAATATGACAACCAAAGATAACGGAATATAAGGAGATCGGGGAAGCTGCCTAGTTAGCATGGATTCCGAGTATCGCAAGCTCAATTTAAGCACACGACGCAATAAACGCATCAATAAATTACCACAAAAAGCTCGCACACTTTCACATTTTGGAAATAAAAGAAAGTTTTCTCTCAAACTAGCGCACATAATCACTCGGGTGATCGGGTGCAAGTGACGGTAAACTAGCGGTAGTGTATGCCCGCTGTACATACAACGGTCAGCCTTTACGCAGCGACTTGTCCTCTCTCTAGTATTCTGTTGCTCTGAGATGACAACCGATAAGGTCCTAGATTTATAATTTTAATTATTTTTTCACAGATATGGCAAGAGACAAATGCACATAGCCGATGCCTCAGTGATCTTCCGAGAGAGTCCATTCTTCGAACACAATCTTAACGATGAACCGGCCTTCAAGAACCTTGGCTATAAGTAACTAAATAAATAAATATTAATACAAAAACAGTAACACCGTGTAAATTGGAACCTTTTGGATTTTTTTTTCATTTCACTGCTATTTTAAATACATAATATATTACTGGTATTTTAGAAACTGTGATTTTTTAATGTGTTATTTTTAAGAGATGGGCCTGGAAAATCTGAAGGTAGAAAAAAAATTATGCTTTTTTTACTTTCTAAGAAATGTAGATGGGAAATTCCGATTTCTCATTAATTTTTGACGGTTGTTTTTTCAAACGAATGTGAAAAATTGCTTAATTACATTTAGTTAAAAATAGTTTTGATGTGTCTATTAAAATTATGTTTTACAAAACAATTTACAGTACATCTCTAAAAAAAATTAATAATAATTTAAAACTATTTACGAATCAAAGATGCCAAATGTAATCTAGTCAAATAAAAACTATAATAAATCATCCGTCTTATTATTCTAGTCAATTATTTAATTTATTTAAAAAAGAACTAAAAATAGTCTTCAAGCTGGGTGAATGACTATTTTTAGCGATTTTTTTATGACATCTCTATTTATTGTAATAGATAGTAAAAATATGTAATTAAATACAAGATGAAATAGTGTAATAAAATGTATGTAGTATTTATTCAAAATGCAAGTTTAATTCATGACCTATTTGTTTTATTTATAATACCTCCCTTTTTAGGGTTATTACTTATTACTCTGCCTTTTTTAAAATCCAGAATGAATTCAGGTTCTGGAAGCAGCAACGAATATGACAACCAATACCAGAAAAATCAAGAAAAACTTAACGACAATGTTACCAAGATTTAACTTTCGTCTTTTATTTGTGTTATGTATATTATTTATTATTATTTTCAGCCTATATTGTCCCACTGCAGGGCAAAGGCCTCCCTTTCCTTATTCCACTCTTTCCGGTCATGTGAAATTGTGAACCAGTCTCTTCTATACGAGTCCAGCTCGTCCCGCCATCTTCGCCTGGGTCTGCCGCGATGCCGTTGCACGTTTTTCGGGACCCACTCGGTACAAATTTTTGCCCAAAAATTGACTGACATTCGGCAAACGTGTCCGGCCCAGTCCCACTTAAGCTTGGCAGCTTTTTGAGTGACGTCAGCAATCTGTGTTTTGGAGCGCAGTATTGTGTTCCGGATTCGGTCTGTGAGTCTGACTCCCAGGAGACTGCGCTCCATTGCTCGCTGGCAAACCTCAAGCGTGGACCTCTGGTGAACTGTCAAAGACCAGGTTTGGGCACCGTATGTGAGGATGGGAAGAATGCACATGTCCATTAGTTTGCGTTTATGGCACATTGGAAGGTCGCCCTTCATGAGTTCCTTCAATTATGTATACTATGAAAAAAAAAACCGATATGTATCGACCATACAGCCCAATAGACGCTTAAAGTTGAATATAATGCGTACAATAAATTCTGCCACTAGTTGGGTACTGCAATCCGATTCGCCCTACCAAGGCGGCTATAGGCTCATGTAACTGGTTGAAACTGATTTTAAAATTTCAAGTGTCGATGGCGACCTACATTAGTAAAATTGCATAGATATGTTGCAGACATCGATGCCTATTATGAGGCATGTATGGTCGATGCACAAGCCAATCCAATGCGGGCAAGTTGCGGGAAAGTAATGGCGCCTAAAAATTTGAAATCATTCTAATTTAATAGATTCGTCTTTATCAATGACCAGGGAACACTTCATTGTAATGGATTGTCTCTTTGGTCTCTATTTACACAACGCCAATAATGGTTTAGGCTTAGGCTTTGTGTAAATGGTCCATAATTGGGAAATCATATCTATATATCCATATCTGCGAAATAATAAGGCCCGTTTTACAGAACGATAATCAAGCGTTGATCACTGTTTAAAACTAGTTTTGAGTTGAGCTTTGATTTTAGAACGTTCCTCAAGCAGAGATTTATTGATCAAAGTTCAGCTGAGTTTAGCTTTATTTTATACTGTCACCTGTTTCGATATTTGAGCAGAGATTTGATCTGTAATCACTCTAGTGTGGTCCAGACTACGCTTGAGAGATTTCAATTCTATACAGGTCAAATTCGTGTGTTATGTTGTTGAATTAAAGTTTATTATTAAGTATTGGAATAAGACCGATACTCAAGTAACGATTCTATCCTTAAGTAGTGATCAGGTGATTGAAATTTAAACTGTACTTGAGGAACCTTCTGTAATACGGGCCTAAGACGTAGGTAAAGTCCATGTCAACCCAAATTACAATTTATATGATTTCGGAATGGAAACCCTACTGAACAAGAGACTAATATTAGTTTCCTTTGCGACGTAAATATTTTGAAGACCTTTTTAACTGTTTTTGTCATTCTGAATTCAACTTCGTTTTCACGGACGTTACATCAATTATTTAATTGGATTGACACAGACTATACGTTGACGTGTCGTTTCGGGCTTATACTATAGTTTTAAAGCTCACTTTGCCACCTTGATCAGCCCATAAACTGCCCTAGTATAATCTCTGTCCCCTCCCCCTATTTTAAAACCTCCATCAATTAAGTTTTCCATTAGGGAAAGTGATCAAATCACATCACATACTTGTCTTTCGATTTTGAGTCTTATCACAACAGTGTAAAATTTCGACTGTGTTGCATGCTTTTAATGAAAATAGTTCAAGGTATTTATCTCTTTTGCGTATAAGAAAGGAGTTTGTTTGTCCGTTTGTAACTATTTAAAGATTTTTAAACAAGGGTTTCCATTTCACGCTTTTTAGTTTCTGTTTTCGTCGGTTCAATTTTTGACAAAAAGTTTAATTTCTCTCTTGTTTATTTTTTTATTAAGAAAACAATCTTGGCATGCCTCTTTATTCAAATAACTATTGATAAAATATAATTACTAGTTCTGCACATGTAATTAGGTAAAAAAATGTTATTTAGTGTGTGATATTGTTAACCTAATGTCTTTTGATAATTATTATTGACGAATTGCATTAAAAAGACATGCCAAGATTGTTTGTAAAAAACGAGAGTGCTTTAGAGCACACGGCTGAAGTAAAATTTCACTAACTTATATATCCTTCAATACTATTTCAAAGAGAACAAAGGAATGGCGTCGCGCGCGCCTCGTTCCCCGCGTCCCGCACTACACCCTCCGTTCGCCTCACTTTTCGTAACGCATTCACCAGCTTACTCCCCACGTCAAGCGTGCGTAAAGAAGTTTTACTTCAAAAACAAAGAGTACATAAAATCTTTTTTAGTACTTTTAAAAAGTGATCAAAAGTGACGTGTAGCCGACGTCATTGTTAACAAAAGTCATAACACCAATGACGTATTAAGCAAACGTGGATTATGCTCCATAATCCTAACGTTTACGGTTTATACGTCATGCATTACTATTTATAACTTTGACAGTTACCTACTGACGCATCGTAAGCGTAACTCAGCATAGTGTGAAGATAATCTTGAAGTACGTTGTGACGTTTGTCACAATTATTATCAACTTTGACATTTCTTTTTTTAGCTAGTCATCAACCTGTGTCGTCATCCTTTTTCCACGTATTTTTATCTGTGCAAGCGACCGAGACAGGTCCGATTAGCTGATTTGAGTTGCTGTAATAGAGTAGAACGTTTTAAGCCTTACCTAGAACTTATTGAAAGACAAAAACTTTGTTAATATAGACTGGTTTACTAGGGTCAAACTACAACTGCTGTACCTAGTTTATGACTCACGGCTGAGTTCTCAAACGCAACTTAATTTTAAATCGCCATTTTTTTTTTTTTTTTTTTTTTTTTTTTTTATGATTTATAGATCTGCTCTTGACCACAATCTAGACAGCTTTGTCAGGATGTGGTCGACGATGGAGCGAGCAAACCTATTAGGTGCCGATTCACTCCAGCTTTAAAGGCGTTAGGGTTATAAGTGCCCGGAAATACAGATGCCGGCAGTGAATTCCACAACTTGGCTGTGCGCATTATGAAAGAGTTCTCAAAGCGCTTGGTCCTGATAGTAGGGATTTCCACCAAATGTGGATGATATCCTGCAGTGCGGCGTGTAGTCCGATGAAAGAAAGGAGATGGCGGAATAAGCTCATGGAGCTCTTGCGCACACTCTCCAAAGTACAGCCTGTAGAACACCGACAAACAAGCAACTGTGCGTCTATGGGCTAAGCTTTGTAGCTTAGATTTTGCTAACAGTTCATCACCAATTAACCTCTCAGCTCTGCGTTGAATCGAGTCAAGAGCCGCAAGCTGGTATTTGGCGGAGCCATCCCACAAGTGACTGCAATATTCCATACACGATCGGACTTGAGCTTTATATAAAGTGAAAAGCTGTCCAGGAGTGAAGTATCGCTTCACCTTGTTAAGAATGCCCAACTTTTTGGCCGCAGTTTGAGCCTTTGCCTCGATTGTGGTGCCGAAGTTGAGGTTAGGTGACAACTCCATGCCAAGAAGGTCTAGGTGGTCGGCGATGCTAATAGGTGTACTTTGGAAAGTAGGAGCCAGGTGGAATGGACTCCGTTTTGCGGTGAAAAGACACGCCTGAGTTTAATTAATTTATGTTTCATTAAATCATTAAAGTTCCGTGTGGTGCCAGACATAAATAATTGCACCACCCTATCTGTTCACATGGGTGACGTAAAAGGCGACTAAGGGATTCACCAGAGGATGGGCAGCAGCGTTCTCTGAGTAAGTATTTAACCAATCAACTGCGATCGCACATCCTCCCGATTTAGGGGAGGCCTATGTCCAGCAGCGGACGTTATGTGAATTTGGTGATAATTCCATCATCCTGATAAATAAAACTATGGAATCTACTTCCGTCAGCGGTTTTCCAGAACAATCTCGACATGGGAGCCTTTAAGAGCATATTATTGTCTTCAAAAAGATTGGCAACGCATTGTTGACTCCCCTGGCATTGCATGTGAACGTCCACGGGCAAAGGTGATTACTTACCATCTGAAGACACGTTTGCTCGCTTGCCTCCTCTATTGTAAATAAAACTTTTTAACAAAAAATTGAACCGACGAAACAGAAACAGAAATTGAAATACGAAAAATAAAATAAAGCTTTTTGTCTTTTCCTAACTAAACTAATGTAAATAACTAAGTATGAGTCGGCGCTAAACAAACAAGCAAAGTGTGTGCAAGTTGCAAGTTGTCGACCGGAGAACGCATTTTTGGAAAGTTATTGTTTATCGTTGATAATTTCACGTTGTATTTGGTGTTATGTAGTTTTTATTATTTATTTAAAGTAATTTAATGATCTTCATTGATTGTTTGTTTGGCACCGACTCATAATTAGTTATTTACATTAGTTTAGTTAGGAAAAGACTAAAAAAGCTTCGTTTCATTTTTCGCTTTTCAGTTTCTGTTTCCGTCGGTTCAATTTTTTGTTAAAGTTTTATTTTAATTTTTTGTAGCTAAAACCTAACTCCAGGTCTCCATTATGTTGTAGTGTCTAGAACTACATTTATGTGTGCCACACACAGGTAAGAATTCAGTGGGTGAACAAGCACTCACCCCTGTTTTCCTACCCTTAGGGGTCGATTTTGAAATTTAAATGGGACCAACTTCGAGATATACCCTATCCATTAAAAAAGAATCGTCAAAATCGGTCTACTCTGTAAAAAGTTATGCGTGGTCAACGAAATATATGTACATAGAGATCGTTGTGCGTGGTCATACAAAAAAAAATGTTCGCGTCGAATTGATATCGTAAATATTATTATACGAATATTATTCGTCCGAGATAATAATAACATTACGATCAATGCTTCTGTCGTCTGATTTTTGCAAAACTTGAGCAAGGATGATTTCGTAATATGAATTGGTAAGTACATACTTATTCTATTTATTTATACTTAAATATATGATAACCTATCCACTACGCCGCTGACTGAATTCATGGCAAGTATAGGCCTATTTGTTGGTTTTCAATCAAACTATAAATTGTTAACTACACAGGATTAAAATAATAATATCATGAAAAAAAAACAACCAGAACTGCGTATTTTGCTAGTATCGATATCACATTTCAGCCAACCAACTTGAAACCTTCTAACAGAGCTATAAGACGTATATTGCAATAACAGCGTTTTAGAAAGAGATGGTATCAAATCGAAACTAAGTGGATTATAAACAGACTGCGCGCGCAACTGCGATGTTGTGGTAAAATGGCGGAGAGCTCTTTTTAGTTGATACGGCAGAACAAAGTTCGGAACAGTTATTTTGGAACTGTTATAAGAAACTGTTCTTTTGTAACCGCCTAAATATTGCTTTAAGTTAGATAGTTTTAATTTGAGTTTTATTTTCACAATGGAATAAATAACAACTTCGTTACATTTGTAAGTAAACCATTTATCAAAATACATGTGGCACCCAACGTGGTACTTTTATTTTAATGGCGCTCAACGTGGGACTGTAAAATTAAGGTATCCTACCTGTGATTATTATAAGTATAAAATACTAACATAAGTTCAAAATACTGAAATACAGCCGTATCTGTTAAAATTGGAAGCAGACCCTGAAATATTTGGGTAAAGGACAGGTGGAGAAAATGGCACCCAGTGGCGTGCATTGCATATAGGCAATTAGGCAATAACCAGTGCCTTCCTCATTCAAACTCAACAGTCGTGTAAGTTATTATTTTTTTTTTAAAGTACGATGATTCTTTATCTTTTAATAAACCTATTAATGCTGAATAAATCTTCCTACATACAAAAATCAATAACTTACACCAAAATTAAATTCAAGTGAAGTAGGCCACTGCACGCCACTGATGGCACCCAACATGTGGCTATAATGTTAGTGTCACCCAACGTGGGACAATCAGTGTACTTTCGATTCTGATCGATTAATTAATTAGCCTAACTCAGTCCTCATATGGACTTCTGTAAGTTTTCCAACTTTATGCCGTCACTGTTGGTTTGGTCAGTTAAAATCCCCTTAAAATAGAATAAATAAATGAATATTTTTGGGACATTTTTACACAGTACCATCTAGTCCCAAACTAAGCAGAGCTTGTACTATGGGTACCAGACAATGGATATAATACTTTTTTTTTTTTTGAATAGAAGAAAACAATACAATATCTTTTCAACATTAAATACATACACAATAATTAAAATTACTTATTTTGTATTCCATTCATATTTCTCTTCTTTTTAAATAGGCAAGTAACTATCACAAATTAAATTCAAAACTGTGATAATAACTGTTCTTTTTCACATAGCCTGGAAACTAAGAACTGTTATTTTTCACAGTTTGTATTTGAACGTAGAGGTGAAACGATAAAGAACCCAGTCGTCGCGTTTCAGGAAGCGAACGACACCGCTTGTTTTTTACTCAAGAAATCTATATTTTAAACTAAATATTTAGCAAAACTGACTATTTTTACAAGAATTTTCTAGTTGATAAATATTTTTGAGAACAGCTCCTATATATTAAACGAAATTTTGTACCGTTTGTTGTCTTACGAATCATATCAGTGTTTGTAATGTGTTTTTGAGTCTATAAAGTGTTTTTAGTTATATTCCTACTGATAAATAGGGATTTTGAAGGTAAATATGTTGACATGAAAGCAATAATATTCAGTTTTTAATAGTAGACAGTTCAAGAAATTTCCTTTGCTTTTTTTATGGTAAAGAAAAACAGTATACAGGTAACTATATTATCACATGTGTATAGCGCGGTAGTCGTAAAAAGTGAATTGGGGTAAGAATTTTATTGTTTTTATCCAAAGTTCCCTCGGGTAACCGTGGTTTCTGCTTTTATTTAGGTATTTGCAGTTCTATCATTACCAACAGTAAATAATTCACTTGTTTGACACATTTAATCATGAATTAAATCTAACTTTTTTTCATGGAAGTCGTAAAAAAATAATTTGATGAAAAGATTTTATTAAACCACGTTTTTAAAACGAAATCAAGTTAATATTGCATTTTCATTCAGTCCTGAGCTATGTTTAAAGTTTCAAGTCTTTTAGCTCATCAGGAAGTTAGTTTAAAATCGATTGCAAAATTTGTACAGAACAGACAGACAATACTGAAAGGGAGTTAATAAAAAAACCCGGCCAATTGCGAGTCGGACTCACCCAGTAAGGGTTCCGTACCACCCGTCGACCTGATACCCCATAGAAACTGATTTAATTTACGAGACTTCATCAAAAGACATCAACGCATAGTGCGCGAAATATGAATTATTGCATTTCTTTCTTATGCAGGTACCACCACATATGTGACGCTATAGAATAGTAAAAAAAAAGTTGAAAAAATGCATGCATTTCGAGGTTCCTTGTATGAGGACCACCTTATAAAAAGTAAAAATTAAAATTTATTTCAGGTTTAACCCATATCATAAAAACATCATGTGATAGAATAGAATAGAATAGAATAATTTTATTTCTCAGTATATGGTAGGTACATAATTAAACTAACAATTACGAGTAGGTATAAAATAAAAACAAAATTTAAATCATGTCAAAATAAAATTGGAATGAAAGGGCATTAATATAAGAGTACTAATTAACAATAAAATAAAATTACAACAATATAAAAAAAATGCTTAATAAATATTTATAAATCACAACAATATTCAAAATTCCAATCATGTCAGTCAGTTTAAAGCTACTTAAAGGCACACTTTGGTTTTAGACTTATTTTGAGTATTTGTCGTGATAGGGGTCATATCACAGCAACACATATTTTGTGAAAATTTCAACTGGCTATCTATCACCGCTCAAAAGATACAGCACTGTGACAGACAGACGGACGGACAGCTTAGCGAGAGTAATAGGGTCCCGTTTAGCACCCTGTGCGTACAGAACTCTAAAAACGTCGCAATATAAAACTTTTTAACAAAAAAAATTACTGACGAAAACAGAAACGGAAAAGCGAAAAATAAAATGAAGCTTTTAGTCTTTTCGTAACTAAACTAATGTAAATACCTAATTATGAGTCGGCGCCAAACAAACAAGCAAAGTGCGTGCAGGTTGCAAGTGGCCGAGCGGAGAACGCATTTTTGGAAAGTTATTGTTTATCGTTGAAAATTTCACGTTTTTTTTGATGTTATGTTGTTTTTATTATTTACTAGCTTTTACCCGCGGCTTCGCTCGCGTTAAATTCTGCTAACCCACGTGACAGATCCTGTTAATTCAGTCCAGTCCAGTGCCATCCATCCATCCTTTCATTCGGACCGTCCAGTCCAGTCACTATCCCACTATCCCGCTATCTCACTATCCCACTATCCCACTATCTCACTATCACACTATCCCACTATCTCACTATCCCACTATCTCACTATCTCGTCTCATGTCCAGTCCCGTCCCATGACCCGTCGCGTACCATGTCCCGTCCCGTCCCATGTCCCGTCCCGTCCCATGTCCAATGTCCCATCTCATGTCCCATGTCCCGTCCCCCATGTCACATGTCCCGTCCCGTCCCCCATGTCACATGTCCCGTCCCGTCCCCCAAGTCACATGTCCCGTCCCGTCCCATGTCCCGTCCCATGTTATCAATTGTTCAGCAAATCAGATTTAGTGACAACGTCATTCAAACCTTGCAGGGACCCGGACTCGAACGTACCTACACAAAAAATATCATTAAAATCTATCATCTATCAGTTTAGGAGATCAGTGACATACCGACAGCAGCGCCACCTACCGGGTCTAATTGTGTTTTTAAACCATCCAGGAACCCACTGAAACATACACACAAAATTTCATCCAAATCTTATTTAATACGATCTTTAAATTATTAAAGAATTGGATGAAATTTTGTGTGAGGGGAACGGTGACCCGAGTTTACCATACCGAACGGGACGAACATCAAATGTTTGAAAGGTAGGAACAGTTTGTATGGGAAAATAAAATTGTTGTTTTTACTATTTTCCGCGCAAATTTTCCAAATTTTCTCACCTTTTAAACCTTACTTCCAGACATATTTTAAAACCAAAATTAGCCAAATCGGTATAGCCGTTCTCGAGTTTTAGCGAGACTAACGAACAGCAATTGATTTTTATATCTTAATATATATAAATCTCGTGTCACAATGTTTGTCCTCAATGGACTCCTAAACCACTTAACCGATTATAATAAAATTCGCACACCATGTGGAGTTCGATCCAACTTGAGAGATAGGATAGTTTAAATCTCAAATTATAGTCGCAATTTTAATTTATTGCTAATTATTTGTCTGTTATTATTTGACAGTCACAATTATCTGTTAACTCCAAATGATTCTAACAGATGTCGATACCTTTCGACTGGGTTGAGATAGATGATAGATTCGAGTCCGGCACCCTGACTATCTAAGCTGAAACCACCTAGCGACCGGTGATAATTACGAAATAGTTACTGTCATAATCAAATTCGCACCACGGATCGAGTTACCGACTGTGCTGCCCCAAGCGAGTAACTGAGACACTAAAAACGAAACCAGAAACTGAACCGTAACTGAAAATCGCTACGAAAGCTCCAAAATTCGTACTACGTAAGCGCAGCGACCGCGACGCGACGGGGACTGTAGAGGAATTTGAACTGTCAAAGAGAAACCAGACAAATAGCAGTTTCTGAGTAGTTTCTATTCAGTTATTTGACCTTTATATCAAGTATAAGACTATTATTAGCCATACAATACTGTAATACACATATTCTGTAATTTATTATATGTATCGCTGTTGGTTTTCTAAATAAAAAATAAAGTAAAAGTAGTAGAAGTTCGTCAATATTATTTTAAAAGAATTTTATTATATAAAATCTAATGCTCGAAGACAAAAAGTGGTCATCATCATCATCATTTCAGCCGAAAGACGTCCACTGCTGGACATAAGCCTCCCCCAAGCATCGCCAGAACGACCGGTCCTGTGCCTTCCGCATCCAGCGGATTCCCGCGACCTTCACCAGATCAAAAAGTGGTGTTTTAGTTAAATTGTTTTGTAACAGTTTAGTGATAATATTTGTTTTCATTTATGTAGGCACCTACTTACGTTTATTGGATTATGGCTAGGGCATTTTTACTTTTGTAGGCGATGACTGAAAAGGAAGCGAGAGAAAATAGTTACAAGTACCTAGGTACTAAAACTAAATGATAGAAGCATCGTGGCTCCATTATCGTATTGTTATTAATTAGTTGAATATAAACAAAAAATTGAGAACACTGTGACCCCACATAACACTAATAGGCTCATGTGTGTATTCAAATAATCATCATTATTTATAAAAATAACTCTCACAAAGCACCTCTCACTTCACTGATACCAGCTGACTGAAACATGAAACTAAATAAACCTTGAACGGTTACTGCCGTCGCCGCGTCGGTCGCCAGTGGCGCTAGTTTCTATTAAGATTTCATTGTGAGCGACGAATTAGAAACCGGACCGCGACCGAGGCAGTTTCGCGTACGTAATACCAAATCTGTGACTCGATCGCGCGACGATTTCGCGACGGTTTAGGGACCGGTTACTGGTCACTCATCTTACGTAGTCAGCCCGCGGGTCCCTGCAGGGTTTGAATTAACAAATGGACCCGGTAGGTGGCGCTGCAGTCGTTGTGTCACCAAATTTGATTTGCTGAACAATTGATAACATGGGACGGGACATGGGACGGACGGGACAGGACATGTGACATGGGGGACGGGATATGGGACGGGACGGGACGGGACGGGACATGTGACATGAGGGACGGGACATGTGACATGGGGGACGGGACATGTGACATGGGGGACGGGACATGGGACGGGACGGGACATGGGAAGGGACATGGGCCGGGACGGGACATGGGACATGAGAAGGGACGGGACGGGACATGTGACATGGGGGACGGGACATGGGACGAGACGGGACTTGAGAAGGGACATGGGCCGGGACGGGACATGGTACATGAGACGGGACATTGGACATGGAACGGGATGGGACATTTAACATGGGACGGGACGGGACATGGGACGGGACTGGACATGGGGTGAGATAGTGGGATAGTGACTGGACTGGACTGGACTGGACGGTCCGAATAAAAGGATGGATGGATGGATGGATGGATGGATGGATGGAACTGGACTGGACTGGACTGAATTAACAGGATCCGTCACGTGGGTTAGCAGAATTTAACGCGAGTGAAGCCGCGAATATTTATTTCTTCTGTACATCTGATTGTCGCCTAACTCCTCCTAAACAGCTGAACCGATTTGGATGAATTTTTTTGTGAATATTTCAATGGTTTCCTGGATGGTGTGAAAACACAATTGGATCCGGTAGGTGGCCCTTCTGTCTGTATGTCACTGATCTTCTCCTAAATGGCAGGGACGATTTTAATTATATGTGGCGCTGCTTTTCCGGGCAGGACGACGTCTGCCGGGTCCGCTAGTAATTATATAGATTTAAAGTAATTTAATGATCTTCGTTGATAGTTTGTTTGGCGCCGACTCATAATTAGGTATTTACATTAGTTTAGTTACGAAAAGACTAAAAGCTTCATTTTATTTTTCGCTTTTCCGTTTCTGTTTTCGTCGGTTCAATTTTTTGTTAAAAAGTTTTATTTAAAATAAAATTGTGGCTAAAATCTAACTCCAGGTCTCTATTATGTTGAAGTGTCTAGAACTACATTTATGTGGGCCAAGTTTCGACAGAATCGGTTAACAGGTCAGAAAACAGTGGGTGAACAAGCACTCATACCCTGTTTTCCTACCCTTAGGGGTGGATTTTAATTTTGAAATTTAAATGGGACCAACTTCGAGATATAACCTATCCCTCTATCCAGTAAAAAAAGAATAATTAAAATCGAACGACTCTGTAAAAAGTTATGCGTGTCATAAGAACCGAAAAAAAAAAAAAATGGTACTCGTCGTATTCAGAACCTCCTCCTTTTTTTTCGTCGGTTAAAAATAGCTTAGTTTCTGTAAGGCTGATAAAATTTATATTCAAAAGTTTTTATTTATAATAAGCATTTAGTTACCTACATAACATCACATATAACATCACGCCTGTATTTCCCCGAAGGGTTAGGCAGAGGTGTATAGTACACACGGCTACACATCAAGCTGTACATTTCCAGTGTAAGCTGATCTCGCATTGTACGGAAAGCCTATATATACAATGCGAGGTCAGCTTATACAGCTTGATGTGTAGCGGAGTGTACACCCAAATTTCGCCAGTTATGTTGTGCCTACATGCATTTGCAAAATGTAACCAATCTAGTTGCACGGGTCTACAAAGTTGGTCCTATGGAAAAGAGTTGGCAAGAATCTCTATGGATACTCTTTCTCACTCTTGAAGTTATGAAATATATTTACGGACATATTTATTTACAGTCCACTATTCATCTTCCCGGGATAAAAAGTAGCCACTATGTTAATCCAGGTAATTTTCTATCTGTATGCCAAATTTCGGGTCGTTCCTCGTGGTCCCACTACTTTGCCCCACAAATCCGTTAAGCCATTACAGCGTGATTGAGTGACAAATATCCAAATATCCAAACATCTTGACAAACTTTCACATTTATAATATGAGTAGGATTCATCATCATCATTTCAGCCAAAAGACGTCCACTGCTGGACATAGGCCTCCTCCAAAAAGGGGGGATATGCCATAATCGCCACGCTTGGCAGGCGGGTTGGCGATCGCAGTTGGTTGGTTAAATACTCAGAGAACGCTGCTGCCCATTGTCTGGTGAATCCCAAGTCGCCTTTCACGACACCCACGTGAAGATATAGGGTGGTGCAATTCTTTACGTCCGGCACCACACAGAACAGAATTAGTAGGATTATACAAGTAGGCCGGTCCAGGCCAGCATAATGGACAAGCTTCATTCTACCTAATTCTCTCGTCTTATAATGTTATTTGCTTACAGATAATGGCACCAGTGAAGTTCGGGCTGTTCAAAGCTAGAAGCAGAGACTATCAGGAACAGCCTTCGATTGAAAACCTATTGCATACCAGCAACAGCAGTGAGCATGGTAAGTTTGTAATGTGTAACAATACGTCAGGAAGGGTTAAGCAGAAGTGTACGTTCCGATGAAATGCATTTGACGATATTTAGGCGCTGGGCAGACGGCAGACATCGGCGGAACGGACAATTTTGTCGCGATGAAACGCCCACGGAGATATAGGTAAATTGTGCAAAGAAAAAATGCCCACGTAGGACAAAACTATAGCACGGTGGGCACCGGCTGGCACCAGCGAGATCGTAGCACAGAGGACATTCGTAGTGCCGCCGACAACAACACTGCCCTCGTAAGCAAGAGGGCAGTGAATAGTGAATTTTACCGAATCGAGTTACTGCCACGGTCGCTACCAGTCGTTACCTACCTACCGACCACAGCACCCCCCCCACAGAAATAGATAGAATGGCCATGTGGGCAGGACGCGCGTGGCAGCACCATGCACCTTAGTGCAGGATATTTCAAAGCCTTTCTCAGCACGCCTTATGATTATGACTTGTTTCTATAAATACTGTAACAAAAACCCGCAATAATGCCTTATTGTGCTGTTTCTAACTGCAGAAACGAAAGCTGTAAAATACTTTCTTTTTTTTGTTTTTTAAATAATGACGTCAAAATGTAAGGCGTAAGTACTTTTCTTCCTGGCAAGGTTCTGTCACTCTTAAAACCGACAATGGAGAATATTATTACCCATGATCCATTACCGCAAAGTTTTGCTGATATTCCTAATACTGAATTGGTAACAGACGCTTCTGATGATAATATACTCGTATTATCATCAGAAGAAGTTTTGACAAACTCCGATGATGACTGCTAGGTTAGCGTCACGTATCGTTGTAGTCTTAGAGCATTGAGAACATTATAGTAATTGTTTTCAGACAACAGAAACCCAGAAAGAGACACAAAAAGACACGAGAAAGAGTTTACTCAAAGTTAGTTAAATACTTGGGAAATATCTGGCACTTTTATTTTATTTTTTTATTTATTCAGTTGCGACAACCCTATTTCCATAGAAATTTCAAAAATATTTAGAAACTCTCTATCTTCGTATTCCTGCTATTGACGCATGTCATATTTTAGTGTATTATTGACAATAACATTACGCATACATTTAAATGAAAATAAGATGCGACCGTGATAAGAAAACATGAAAAAAAATGTTTTGTGTTAATCGGTAAAAGTAAAAAATCTCCTAATATATCAAAGGTACGATGCCCCATTTTTTTATCTAAATATATTTTATGCTGTTACTTTATTTAAAGGACTAACTAAATATGTATTACAACAATTTTCGAAAATAAAAATTAATTTTGTTTTTCTCACTTTTCAATGAAACCTTAATAACTTTATAATTATACAAAGAAATACTATAGGTATTGCTGCCAAACCTTTATCGTTACTATAGCTATCGAATAAAAACATAAAATGGACATGGCCGCAACTAAGGCAAAATAACAGACTGTGGGTAGTTTGTTCGGAATGTTGCCAATTTGCCACGCATGAATCGCAAGTAAAATTGTGATTACAACCATTCTATCTATTTCTTTGAACCCGCGACTGGGCAGAAGTGGACTTTGTCAGGCGGACAAACAAAATGACCCGCGGACCTGCCGTCTGTGCAGCGCCTTATTCCTTGTAAAAAGGGGGGGGACAAGTCTATTGCAATCTCAGACGAAAAGAAAGGAATTTATAAAACACAGTTTGTTTTGGGCAGTTACTGAGAATCTCTTATTTAATTAGAAACACTACAACTGTTACTCATTGTCCTACCTTGGAACCACAGAAATAGATGGAGTAGAATGATTGTAATAACAATTTTACTTGCGATTCCTGCGTGGTGACTTTCGAACAAACTACGCGTTACATTTTACGTCATTATTTCTTAAAAAATAATTTTAATCAAATGTACTTTACAGCTTTTGTTTTTGCAGTTAGGAACAGCACAATAAGACATTTTTGCGGGTTTTTGTTACAGTATTTATAGAAACAAGTCATAAGGCTGAGAAAGGCTTTGAAATATCCTGTACGCACGGCTACACATCGAGCTGTACATTTCCAGTATAAGCTGATCTCGCATTGTACGGAAAGCCTATGCAATGCGAGGTCAGCATAAACTGGAAATGTACAGCTTGATGTGTAGCCGTGTGTACAATGGTGCATGGTGCTGCCACGCGCGCCCTGCCCACATGGCCATTCTATCTATTTCTGTGAGCACCACACACCACACACTGTCATTGCGGTTCCGCACCGCATCAATGTCCAATAATCAACGTACAATGCAATACATTACTTACTTACTTACTTACTACTTACTCCGCTGGCGCAGCGACCCAAATGGCCAATGTGTCTTGGCCTCCGAAACAAGAGAACGCCACTTGCCGCGATCTTTGGCAGTATTTCGCCAATCACTGGCTCTGATTTCCAGAAGATCGCCTTCCACCGCATCGCTTCAGCGATATCTAGGGCGACCGGACTTCGCCCTTTTGATCGAACCAGATCGGCTCTCCTCGCATCTCGATCTTCTCCAATTCTCTCCACGTGACCAAGCCGACATAACCCTAAGAATTGCCAAGCTTAAGTGGCAGTGGGCGGGGCACATTGCTCGCAGAAATGATGGCCGATGGGGCAGTAAAGTTCTGGAGTGGCGACCGCGTACTGGAAGGCGCTGCGTGGGTAGGCCCCCCACAAGGTGGACCGACGACCTGGTGAAGGTCGCGGGAATACGCTGGATGTGGAAGGCGCAGGACCGGTCGTTGTGGCGATACTTGGGGGAGGCCTATGTCCAGGAGTGGACGTCTTTCGGCTGAAATGATGATGATGATGATGACCAAGCCAACGGAGTTTGTGAGCTTTTGCCTCTCCTATCACATTTGGTTCAGCCACTATGCAATAAATTAAATGTTTGAAATTGAGACGCGCTGCCGTACACTGACGTTGCGTTTTCGCACCGCATCGACTGTGTTTTCTCTCCAGTTACAGTAGATGGGCAAATGACAAGCTAAATATATTTCGTTGCAGTGGGCATGCCGTCTTCTCCTATAGCCTCAACGAGTAAAGGATTGGAAGATGATGCAGCGTCAGCTGATCTATCCGGGCCGTATATTGACAGCGAAGATGATGTGAGTATTATTGCAAGAGTAGCAGTTAGTATACAGGAGGAGAAGGAAGCTTAAACTCAAAAAAAAAAAAAAAAAAACTTTTTAACAAAAATTTGACCCGACGAAAATAGAAACTGAAAAGCGATAACAAAAAATTAAACCGACTTCAAAAACCTTAACTAAAAATTAAAAAATAATCATTGTATATATTTCATAAACCAACACTTTGAAGGCGGCGCGTGATTGACCCTTTGCGTCATGTAAATATAATGTACAGTCGAGCGCATATCTATAGTAAAAAACAGTTTATGTGACCGTACATGAAAATCACGCGCCGCCTTCAAAATGTTGGTTTATGTTAAGATTTTAAAATATATACCTACAATGATTATTTTTAAATTTTTAGTTAAAGTTTTTGAAGTCGGTTTCATTTTTTGTTAAAAAGTTTTTATTTCATACTTTTTAGTTGATAATTGCGAGGGTTGATTCATAAATATTTATAAAACCAATTTGAGAATGTATTTTTTAGTAACCTATGCTGTCCCACTGCTGGGCAAAGGTCTCACCCATGTTCTTCCAAACGTCCAATCAAAACACGCAAATCGGCCAAGAATTCTCAGAAAAACCAAGTAGTACCTTTGTGGTCAATTCTGTATTTTATCTATAATAATATATGTTGTATGTTGACTGCCTCATTGGTTCAGTGGTTGCAAGCGCGACTGCTGAGCGTGGGGTCCTGGGTTCGATTCCCGGGTCGGGCAAAGTGTTATCGGGTTTTTTCATTAGGAAATTCTCAGTAGCAGCCCGGAGTCTGGTTTTGTGCCCGGTCAATGGCAATAGGCTCGCCCCCTATTACATGGGACTATAACATAACTAGCGAAATGTGGGTGTACTATTATACCTCTGCCTACCCCTTCGGGGAAATACAGGCGTGATGTTATGTTATGTTATGTGTTGACCTGGTTGCCAAATTTTAGAGATGACAACCCTACATTCGGCAAACAGCCTAGGTAGTACTTATCTATCAGCGCCGGCTCTAGCCCATGTACCACCCGGGTGCAATCAATACCCTGGGGGTCTACTCCCGTTCGACGATATTCGATAAATCGTATGATTCATCGCACAATTTGCTACTCCGGTCAACCATCGTTCCCTTATCGCATGCGATGATCGTGTTTTGACGATTGTTTTTCTCATCTCCGGTAAATTGTATACGACTATGAACCGTAGTCTATCTTAATTGTGCCTTTTTTATGTGCCTATCTTTATTATGTAAGTATCAGTCGGAACGAAAGTTCGTACTTCGTTTGTCGTTCGTAAAACGCGAGTAGACCTACTGGCGCCCTTTAGTAGATGTACGATCAAAATGGAATACTTATCTACAATTATATTTTACCCATTGGTGGGTTTGGGTGCAAATGGTGCACCCAACTGCACGGGCGCATGGTCTATGAGAGCACCGTGGGTGATGTAGGCCCTTTGGAGGCGTCGCGAGCTCGCGTTCGGCGCCCCCTAAGATTCTACGGCCGTGTGCGCTACACACCCTACACCGTAGGTACTAAAGCCGGCACTGGGTAGTTTTGCAGTTGTTATGGGCAAAGGTAACAACCGCGGACCTGATATACGAGTACTGAGTAAACGAGATGCTACTTCGTACGAAGAGCTTTTTACGAGCGTCATTCGGAGAGCAAAAGAAGACTTCAGTCAAACTGTGATCTAATCTATGGCTAATGGTTATTGGTATTCGATTGTGTTTAGGTAGTATAATAATAGCCTTTCAGTTTCGGGAGCGTTTCCCTGACACCCAGTATATTCAATCCAACAAGTGCTTCATTACAACGACTTTGATTCCACACCCAAAATATCATGACTTACGGTGCCGAGACGTGGACACTGACAGTTGGGCTAGTCCACAAATTCAAGGTCGCTCAGCGAGCTATGGAGCGAGCTATGCTTGGAGTTTCTTTGAAGGATAAAATCCGTAACGAGATTATCCGGAAAAGAACCGGAGTGACCGACATAGCTTGTAGGATCAGCAAGCTGAAGTGGCAGTGGGCAGGCCATGTCTGTCGAAGGACCGATGGCCGCTGGAGCAGACGAGTCCTTGAGTGGAGACCGCGAATCAGCAAACGCAGCGTAGGGAGCCCCCCCGCCAGGTGGACCGACGACCTGAAGAACGTGGCTGGGGGGACTGGATGCGGAAGGCAGAGGACCGAGTGTTATGGCGCAACTTGGGAGAGGCCTATGTCCAGCAGTGGACTGCGATAGGCTGAGTTGATTGATGATGATGATGATGGAATCGCTCTTATACTTAGGCAAACGGTGGCTTGGAACTTGCTGAACCCCTGATGATGATGATGGAATCGCTCTTATACTTAGGCAAACGGTGGCTTGGAATTTGCTGAACCCCGTCTTCTTTATTCCAGGATTCTATATCACAGAAGAATATAGTGACTCGTCGTGTCAGTGAATGCAGCAGAGAAGAAGAGTTACAGGTAAAGGCTTCTAGATTTAAGACGAAAGTTAACACAAACATGAAAAAAACTCAATACTAGTGTAGGGTTGGCAGATGGTCCAAAAGGAGGACATGTCCTCCTTTTATACTAATTGTCCTCCCGTCCGATTTATTATCAAAATAAGTACCTAGTTCTCAAAAATATGAATACAATACAATACAATTCTTTATTTACTGAACATAGGTTAACATTGGTGTTATAAGTCACATTGATACAGTCCTCTATATTCTACCTTTAGGCATGCAAATATTTGGGTAATGGCTATAATTTCATATTACTATCAAATGCAAGATACATTGAATCAATTAAGAAATTAAAAATGGCGATACATACAATTGTTACAATATAATAACATCAAATCAATGAATGAAATAAAGTCCTCGTTTTATACACACCATGTCCTCCTTTTTAGGGATCCATACCCAAAGTGGTAAAAAAGGTTCTCTTACGATGCGACTCCGTCCGTCATACAAGAAAGTCAAGAAACCTCAATATCATGCATTTTTTCAATGTTTTTGTTCCTGCTCTATCTCCAAAACGGTAATACATACCAGCGTCAAACTTGGTTTGATTATAGTGCATACTATCTAGTTTAGCAAAAAATACTAATAATATGGCAAACATAGACATATGTGGTGGTACCTGCGTATGAAAGAGATGCAAGAATTCATAACTATTTCGCTCATAGTCCGTTGATGTCTTTTGATAAACTCTCGTAAATTAAATCAGTTTCTAGGGGGTATCAGGTCGATGGGTGGTACGGAGCCCGTACTGCGTGAGTCCGACATGCAATTGCCGGTTTTTATTTATATTATGTATAATGTTACAGTACAGGCCAAGAGCACTCGAAAGCGCTTCTAGTAGGCTTCAGGAAGAGATTTATGACAGAAGCGCTTTCGCTTAACAGGAGCCATATATGGATCCTGACTAGAACCCTTACAGGGCACTGTAAACTGAACAAACATCTACAGGATGGGCCTCACAGATACCACAGTTTGCAGATTTTGTCGCGAAAAGGATGAAACACCCATTCATATCCTATGCGAACGTGATGTAGTTCACCACATTAGAAGTCAGCATCTTTGAGGCCACACAATCTCAGCTGATGAGATCAGTGGCATGATTCACAAACGTTCGAAAAGTTTCCGTTTCCGAAGTGAAATTTGACCGTTTACCGACAAACGAAACAAAACGACCATTTCCTGCGACCACGAACGCTGCAAAGCATTCATCAGGAAAACCAGTTTCATTAATAATGCACTATTTAATCCGGTTAAACTTGTTTTTTTAAGAAACAAAATGATTTGGAAACCGAAAGGATTCGGAAATGCAACGCGAAATTTACGGAAACTCTTCCAAGAGCCATTTGTTGTCGGTAAGCACTTCATGTAAAATTAAAGAACTATGAATAGCGTTTCCGAATCCGTTCGATTCTCAAATCGTTTTGTTTCATAATAAAACAAGTTTAACCGGATTACATCGTGTATTATTATTAAAATTAGTTTTCCCGACGTTTCGAATGCTTTGCAGCGTTCATGGTCGCAGGAACTGTTCGTTTTGTTTCATTTTCCGGTCAAATTTGACTTCGGAAACGGAAACTTTTCGAACGTTTGTGAATCAGGCCACAGCTTCATGGTTAACTTTATGGTTGGCCTGCGGCTTGGGGAGGTGCTGTAGTCTACTTTTAGAGCGTTACAATAGATCTTTTAGGTCACAGTGACACAAGGAGCTTGCAGAGACCTTACCTCTTTTCCCAAAAATAATAATCATGTTACAATCATAGTTCCTTCCTCGGACGAATAAAAAAGGCAATCTCGCAAGGGAATCTCGCTAAAAAATAAGTGAAGCATCCATAGCTCGCATAAAAGTACGGGCTCACATCAAAAACAAAAAGCTGCGATTACGCAAAAAATCTGAGTGAGTGTGACGCTAGTCATTGTTGTAGAGTCACAAATAAAATGACAGAATACATCAGCCCCCCTAGCCAAGTTGACAATCTACACAATCTTCAATCGTCAACGCTAATATACGCTTTGTAAAATCAAAATATATGGGAATGACATATCTAAACGAATGATTTTTTTCGTTGAGATATGTAATTCCCATACATTTTGATCGTTTTCTATTAGCGTTGACGATTGACGATTGTGTAGATTGTCAACTTGGCTAGGGGGCTCTGGTGTGGTAAAATGCTTTCGAAATTATAGTGGGTTTAGGAAAAAAATAAGTGCTGTAGTTTATTTAGCGAGATTCCGTCCGCCTTTTTTATTAGCCCGAGGTTTCTGCCTTGTAAACAAGGCATTTACATGGTTTTCAAGACATAAAATGTGTTGTGTGTTTGTATTTACCAGATAAACTACCAGCCCCTTAAAGACCATAACACCACGGACGCCACATCGATGTCTACCCTCAATTCAGACCCAAAATACCAAGAGGATACCTTAATAGATGATGGAGATGACGCCTCGACTTCGTGCGACGTCCTCTCCTTACAATTCGATAAAACCTCAATAGCTGCTAGTGAAGACCTCTCGGTCTACTGCGGGACGTTAAAGAAGACCAAGAAGATCAGGAGTAAGGAGGAGAAGCAGTTGAGGGATCTGGATATGTGGCAAGCGAGTAATGTTGAAGTTATGCAGGTCAGTTTGTAATAGTCAAATCTTTTTTCTGTGGCGAAGGGTCCATATAACACGATTTCCACTGGCTTCCCTTTTGGAATTGCTTAAATAAACGACATTTCTATGCTAATTTATTGTTCTAAAGTACAAAAAACCGGCCAAGAGCATGTCGGGCCATGCTCAGTATTATAGGGTTCCTTAAGTAGGTGTTACAAACAAATCAAATCGAATATTAATCACGGCTATTTTAGTTTTTGCAATAGACGGCAGCATTGGCGACTCAGAGAGTGATGTCAGTAGCCGCTAGATGGCGCTATACAGTGCCAAATGTAATACACGGCACTTGATGCCAGCATTGGCGACCCAGAGAGTGTTGTACGACGCCGCTAGATGGCGCCAAATTTAAGAAGTGTGTCGTCAACATAACACAAAGTTACTTTTTGTGATTTTTTCAAATAGGAAGTAGCTAAAGGAGCATTATTTGCTATGATCATTTTTCTCTAAGGTCAATGACCTTTGAACTAGGACGTTTTAAGTATTTTTCAGTTTTCTGTCTATAACTCAAAAAATTATAATCACATTATACTCGAAATAATTTTAAATGAGAGTTTTCATAAAGGTCTATCAATATGGAAGATTATAAGTTTCTACGTTGCATAGTTTAGAAATGGCAGGGGGGGGGACACATTGCAAGCCACTTTGGCGGGCTATATTTCGCAGTTGGTACACCTGATAAAAAAGTGGTGTATGAAACATTACCTTCATTTTAGTAGACCTATTCAATGATACCCCACACGAGGGTGTGCAGCGAAAAAAAATTTTTTTTCCCCATTTCACATGTATGGGTGCCACCCCTAAAGAACGTAAAAACTATTTTTTTATTCTTTTAAAATTGAAATCTATATGCAGCCTATTTATTAACAAAATTTCATTTACTTATGTTTATAACTGTAGAAGTTATTAAGCTGTAAAGGATTAGGACAGACGGACAGACGGACAGACGGACAGACGGATAGACGGACAGACGGACAGACGGACAGACGGACGGACATGACGAAACTATAAGGGTTCCTTGTAGGACTTCGGAACCCTAAAAAGAATGTATATAACTTTTTAACAAAAAAATTTACCCACGAAAACAGAAACTGAAAAGCGAAAACTTTTTAACAAAAAAATAAAACCGACTTCAAAAACTTTAACTAAAAAGTAAAAAATAATCATTGTATGTATTTTAAAATCTTAACATAAACAACATTTTGAAGGCGGCGCGTGATTTTCATGTACGTTCACATAAACTGTTTTTACTATAGATATTGCGCTCGACTGTACATTACATGACGCAAACGGTCAACCACGCGCCGCCTTAAAAATGTTGTTTATGTTAAGATTTTAAAATGCATACAATGATTATTTTTTACTTTTTAGTTAAAGTTTTTGAAGTCGGTTTTATTTTTTTGTTAAAAAGTTTTTATTTCATACTTTTTAGTTGAGGGTTGATTCATAAATGTTTATATAACCAATTTGAGAATATATTTTTTATTAACCTTTGCTATCCTACTGCTGGGCAAAGGTCTCGCTCATGTTCTTCCAAACGTCCCATCACTATCGTGAAAAAAAAACACGCACATCGGCCAAGAATTCTCAGAAAAAAAAAAACAAACTAAAATAAACTAAAACTAAAACAAACTGATTTATTGAAGCTAGTTAAAAAACTACTCAACCTAAGTTAATGAAATTTATATGGGACCACCGCGCGGACTTTCTCTACCAAATAAAAAAACAACCACGTAAATCGGCCCACAAATCACGGAGTAATCGATGTACATCATCAAAAACCCGCGGAATACATAACCTCCTCCTTTTTTTGAAGTCGGTTAAAAAATAAGATGAAGCTTTTAGTCTTTTCCTAACTAAAATAACTAATTATGAGTCGGCCCGAACAAACAAGCAAATTGCGTGCAAGATGCAAGCGGAGAACGCATTTTTGGAAAGTTATTGTTTATCGTTGAATATCACCTTGTATTATCAAAAAAAACCGGCCAAGAGCATGTCGGGCCATGCTCAGTATTATAGGGTTCCTTAAGTAGGTGTTACAAACAAATCAAATCGAATATTAATCACGGCTATTTTAGTTTTTGCAATAGACGGCAGCATTGGCGACTCAGAGAGTGATGTCAGTAGCCGCTAGATGGCGCTATACAGTGCCAAATGTAATACACGGCACTTGACGGCAGCATTGGCGACCCAGAGAGTGTTGTACGACGCCGCTAGATGGCGCCAAATTTAAGAAGTGTGTCGTCAACATAACACAAAGTTACTTTTTGTGATTTTTTCAAATAGAAAGTAGCTAAAGGAGCATTATTTGCTATGATCATTTTTCTCTAAGGTCAATGACCTTTGAACTAGGACGTTTTAAGTATTTTTCAGTTTTCTGTCTATAACTCAAAAAATTATAATCACATTATACTCGAAATAATTTTAAAAGAGAGTTTTCACAAAGGTCTATCAATGTGGAAGATTATAAGTTTCTACGTTGCATAGTTTAGAAATGGCAGGGGGGGGGACACATTGCAAGCCACTTTGGCGGGCTATATTTCGCAGATGGTACACCTGATAAAAAAGTGATGTATGAAACATTACCTTCATTTTCGTAGACCTATTCAATGATATCCCACACGAGGGGGTGCAGCGAAAAAAATTTATTTTTCCCCATTTCGCATATATGGGCGCCACCCCTAAAGAACGTAAAAACTATTTTTTTATTCTTTTAAAATTGAGATCTATATGCAGACTATTTTTAACAAAATTTCATTTACTTATGTTTATAACTGTAGAAGTTATTAAGCTGTAAAGGATTAGGACAGACGGACAGACGGACAGACGGACGGACATGACGAAACTATAAGGGTTCCTTGTAGGACTTCGGAACCCTAAAAAAGGGGTTGAATCGCTTATTTCCCGAAAAGTGGTCATTGTACTCATCATTATGAACAACTTTTTCTCTGGGACAAACCCTGAAATCGCGAAAAAAAAATCAGGTGGTCCCTACATTTCATTGATTTAAGTATTTTAAGTGAACACAAATGTAGGGACCAACTGAATTTTTTTTCGCGATTTCAGGGTTGGTCCCATAGAAAAAGTTATTCATAATGATGAGTACAATGACCCCTTTTCGGGAATTAAGCGACTCAAATTTCAGCATGTATACAGCCACTGTATTTTTAGATGATGATATTCTATTATTTCATTTCTCCATAAAAAGACTACCTAGGCTTTAGCGTTAAGGCCCAGAACACCGCGGAATGAGAGTGAACGAGAAGCAAAATACGAGGCTTGCCGGGAAGGAGGAGTGCAGCATGAAGTTGACGCCACTCCGAATGAAAGTGCATTTAAGCAAAAAGAAATATATTTCTCGGAAAATATGTGTATTTTCGATAAAATGGTTCAGTAAAATTATTTCAAAATAATAAAATAATGTTTAGGTAAAATATCATACTAAAATACCAATAAATGTTGGACATATTTAGGAAACTGTTTGAAAATAAACAGTTTCCGAGGTATGTTTGGATTTTTTTATGATCGAGCCAAATAAGTGTATTCATGTTTTGGACTTAATAATATTGTCGAGTCTACCCTTGAGAAACACGTATTTTAATTTCAGTATCATAGAGTGAGTAGTAATTGAGCGGGATTCGCATTAGTTTGTTGAATTACGGGTTTTGGCCCCTTAATTGTATCGCAATTCATGTCGCCAAACTGAGACAGACAGACAGACGAAAAGTCTCACGTGTTTGTAAAAATAAAAAATAATAATTAAATAAAATGTGTATTTATTTTGACAGCATCTGCTTAGCAAAAGCGGAACTCTGGACGACCAAATCAAATGGGAAGCCATCGCTACAGCCAGAGGCTTATGCACCCTCAAAGACAGCTGTACTTGCGACGACTGTGTGAGGGCGAAGTACCTTGCGGGAGTCGCGGACGGCGACGCAGGCCTGGGCACTGCACCCCTTTTCAACGCCATCAGTGTCGGCTGTTTCATTCAGTAAAATGTTTGAAGCTGTTGAAAATAAACTGTATGAAGAATTTAGTAAGGATAAGGTGTGTTTTTTAAGGTTGGTAGCATTGGTAAAAACGTGGTTTTGTATTTTACGTGTGGTAGCAAGCTCTGCAGTGTATTTTTGTTGGTATAAAACTCTGCATTCCTACTTATGAATGAAATTATGGTTTATGTTTTTTTATTCAGCAATAAAAGCATAGGTATTAATGCTTTTATCCTGAGGAGGGACAGTTGCAAATTAGTTTTATAATGTTTCGGTATTACAGAGTGGATTAAGTAGTGCTGCAGAGTTTTATACCTATTATCAGTAAGGATAATAGCCGTGAGAGAAAAACTACAACTTTTCATGTAGGTATTTACTACGTAAAATTAGCCTTATTTTAAAATCTGCATAATCACTTTAAAGGTTTTATTGTAGAATATACCTATTTTATACACGGTGTTTAGTTTAAAAGAGCAATTTTAAACGGGGTTATGGCACATCACTAAAATCTCATGTGAAGTGATGTAATTGGTTGTTTACGATGATATTTAAAATTTAAAAAAGTACAGATATGTTATTGCGCGCGCAATCTGAAGACTCGAAAACTTCCTAACTGAGACATATTGCTACTTGTCTCCGTCAAGAAAGGCGCCGAGCGTGACGAGTGACAAAAAAAATACAAAAATGCCGTTATGTTTGTACAGAAAGTGTACTAATTATGACGCGAAACTAACTTAAAGTAACTAACTTACTTGCTTTGTACTAGTTTAGTGTATTGTGCTGGCGCTGCGTACAGAACATATTTTTCGTTGGTTTTGTTTGGGTATGATCTATACTTTTAAATATCATTGGTTGTTTAGTAGTATTTTGGTTATCCAATCACAATTTACAAGAGATTTGCCAAAATTGATTGAATTTTGATTTGTTGTTTTTTTTTTTTTTTGTAAATTAATCAGCCTTTCAAATCATTTTAAACCTATGCTTTAACTTCGTTTGCATTTCTTGTATTTTTAATAATTCCTAGGGCTTATTTAATCAACTTGTGTGTTATTTAAATATACTAAATATTGTAATTTTTATTAGTCTGATATTTACCGAGGGCCATTGCCTGCTATGTAGCTTGTGATAAATCAATGTTTAGTCAATTTAGTTATGTGTAAAATTTTACTAAGGAACCCCATGTCTACAATAAGTAATAAAAAGGATTTGTGATTTGTGATAGATGGCCTTGATAAATTTTTCCGGGAGGAAAATTGAACTGGATATTTATTAAAAAAATTTACTGGATAATTTCACTAAAATTGTTCATTGGCGGATTTACCAACAGTCTGAGTAGGCTGGATCCTAGGGCGGCAAATTTGGGGCTAAATTGGTTTTGTCTTACAGAAATTAAAAATATTCATATTTATATAGGTACCTAAATGTTATTAGGTCCACACAAACAATAAAATATGTAGGTACCTAGGTCCTAAGGCGACACTCTGACCCATGATTGAGCTATTGTTAGCTCAGAATATCCAAAAACCCATGCCCAAAATGATTTCTTGTGCAATCTTAACTAAATCGTTGGATTGTAAAAATAAAATTAGGAACTGAGAATTATTGAGGTCGGTAGGGGCGGCAAAATTTGAATAGCCTACTGTCGGCAAATCTGTGAATCCGCAACTGAAATTGTTCTTGTGGCTCTCACCGAAGATGGCATTGATCAAAACAGTTATGAAATCATAGAGGAATTATTAACTGTAGTACTAAAAAGCATTTTAGCACAAATAAACCACATAAATTACGAAAATTAATCAGTGTATTGCATAAAAAGAGTAAATATTGCATACGTACATGTGACAATGGTGTCTATTCTCTTGTTCACAAACTAAAATTATTTTGAACTATCGCTCTTTTTTACTTATAGTAGACACAAGAAAGGGATGGCAACAATTTTAGAACTGTCAAATTAGTTTACGTGTTACATTTCTTTGTATTTTAGTAGGCACATTCCGAGATAACGACTAAACTTGTATGGAAATCTAAATACCGACTAATTTGACAGTTCTAAAATTGTTGCCATCCCTTTCTTGTTAGATACAAGAAAGGGATGGCAACAAGACATCGGGTTTGACGTGGTTCCTTAGTACAAAATTATCTAGCTCTCATGGTTTTAGACTCCTCCCCATAGACCCATTGAAATTAATCATTCTGTATATTAAAATGTAGATAGGTAAGTACTAAGTATTATAATATCATGGTCGGAAAAATTCAATCTGATATAAATAGCTACTGTATTACTATGTGTACTGTATAGTCTGATGTTTTAGCATAGAAATATTACAAAATAAGTAACATAAAACGTTACATCTATCTGATACATTAATAACTAGTGTTTTCAATATTAACTGCCATATATTTCAACAATATCTTTTGTAATTTATAGATCTTTTCTACTTATGAATAGATTCTTTTCAAATACTCTGTAAGTCTTCATTTATAGTTAAATAAACATGTCAAATAAAACGAATTTTCCCAATTATGGTATTATAATAATATTATTAGGAACACGTGAATTATTTTCAATTTCTGAGCGATTTGAATAATGGCCTCTGTGAAATTCCGTGTAAGACTGAAATGTACTCACTATAGTATATTAAACTAGAAATATGAGAGAGAGTGAAAACATTTTGAATTATAAAACCTCTGATGTCTAACTTATAGTGAAAGCTGACTGGAAAACTTATGAATCGTGCAAGTTTCGGCAATTTTATTGATGACTGCGATAACAGAAAAAAGACATTTTGTGCTAGCGTTTGCTCAAAAACATAACTATTTTACCACCAAACTGAAATTCATTCATTAATAACCCTGGGATGATTGTACTCATCAATTTGAACATCTTGGACTATGGGAGCAAACGTGAAATCGTGAAAAAAACTGATTTTCCATAAATTTTGGTCAAGTCATCATTCATCATCATCATTTCAGCCGAAAGTAGTCCACTGCTGGACATAGGCCTCCCCCAAGCATCGCTACAACGACCGATCCTGCGCTTTCCGCATCCAGCGGATTCAAGTACAATCAATTTTGGTCAAGTGCACGAAACATTTTCAATTAAGCAAATATTTTTTTTTTCATGATTTTATGGTTCGACTTATACTGAAAGTTGTTCGAATTGATGAATACAATCATGTCTTAAAGGGTAATTCATGATTTCAGCTGAAAGCCATCTACTGCTGGACATAGGCCTTCCCCAAGCATGTTAGGGGGATATGCCATAATCGCCACAGTTGGCAGGCGAGGCGGGTTGGCGATCGCAGTTGGTTGGTTAAATACTCAGAGATCGCTGCTGCCCATCCTCTGGTGATTTCCTTAGTCGCCTTTTACGACACCCATGAGAAGAGATAGGGTGATGTAATTCTTTATGTCCGGCACCACACGGAACAAAGGGTAATTAATGATTTATAAATAACATTGTATAGTCCTTTCTCAAAACGGCAACTTGCGCAGCATTGACGTATTGTTTAGTTTGTATTGGCTGGACTAGTGATGTTTCTAAGGCCTCTGACATAGACATAGATTCATTTGGGTAACCCTGGGTTTTAGTTTGAGCCCTGAGCTATACGATGTTGTGGACTTGTGCTAGTCAGATTCCTTAAGAAATAGGATAAAGTTTACTGGGCAAATCCTAGTGCAATTTGATTAAAACGTATTCCTGCTAGCGGGAATTGTAATAAATAAAAGTAGTTTTTCTTTTCAATACCTACAGTTATAAATTTTACAAGATTTACCTACAGGCTAGGTTTTAATAGAATGAGTAGATCGTGTGTATTAATATTAATATTGTAGTTTTTTTTTCATAAATTTTTCGTGTATCAGGATGAGCGAATAATCGTGTTTTTATTTATATCCAAATTAGTATACTGTCCTAGGCCTTCCTATAAACCTTAACGTTTAATAGGCCTGAGAATGCCATTTAAAATGTGTCATGTCTTAAGGGGCCGAAACCCGTAATTCAACAAACTAATGCGAATCCCGCTCAATTACTACGCACTCTATGATACTGAAATTAAAATACGTGTTTCTCAAGGGTAAACTCGACAATATTATTAAGTCCAAAACATGAATACACTTATTTGGCTCGATCATAAAAAAATCCAAACATTCCTCGGAAACTGTTTATTTTCAAACAGTTTCCTAAATATGTCCAATTTATTGGTATTTTGGTATGATATTTTACCTAAACATTTTTTTATTATTTTGAAATAATTTTACTGAACCATTTTATCGAAAATACACAGATTTTCCGAGAAATATATTTCTTTTTGCTTAAATGCACTTTCATTCGGAGTGGCGTCAACTTCATGCCGCACTCCTCCTTCCCGGCAAGCCTCGTATTTTGCTTCTCGTTCACTCTCATTCCGCGGTGTTCTGGGCCTTAACCGAGCAATTACAAAAACAGAGACCACCAAAAAATTAAAAGTGAAGAAAATTACTCATTTTTAAGGTAGCTATCTATGTTAGTAAAAGCTCTGAGTTAGGAAAATCATGAGCTATTTATTAGGATATTCAAACGCCTTAACCTGAGTAAATAGTATTGGAAAGTGGTGTCTATGTATCGAAATTAGATTAATTAATAATGTTTATTTCATTTTAATTTAAAGCATTAATTACTTTAACCCCTGCAATGAAGCTAGAATGGATTTATCTAAGCGGTATACACAGACATAGTAAAAAATATAGACTAACTGCTGCGAACAACCATAGTGAAGCCAACAAATATCGTGCTCCTTCATGTACAACCAGTGCTCACGCACACACATGCACCTTAAATCGTGCTCACCCCTCTCAGTTCACATGTCGCGGCTAGTGATGGGTCGAGGGTTTAAACCCAAAAGGCATAAACTGGGCGAATAGGGCAAAAACTAATTTACGCCCAAATAAACACCCAATTGCTGGGCAGAAAAAATCTTCTACATTAAATATATGTTTCTTGTAGAAAAAAATATTTTTTTTTTGGAAATAATATTAATCTAAGCTATTTTCATGTCAAACGTTTAATTGTGAAGCTTTAGAATCTTTCGAAAATGTTGTATTTTATGAAAATGTTAAAAAGTGTACCGTTTTTTCTTTATTTTGTTACCAATGGCCAATGGGTTGGTATGACAACCATGGGTTGGTATGACAACCATGGGTTGGTATGACCGGGCCTAGGAATAGTTGTCCTTCCCCGGCTTCGGGATCCCTTTGACGACCGCCATCTTTCAATGCGTCGAAAAATGGCCCTGGTGGAGGCACTGGTTTACCAAGCCGCAAAGGATGTTGTCGCGGTAGGCTTGGTAGCAAATGTCGAAAGTGAAACCGTCCGCTCCCGGTGCCTTTTTGTTTGGAGCTCGAAGGAGTCTGTCAACAGTGGCGGTGCTAATTTTGCTGGTTATGCGGTGAACTTTTTCCAGATTTCCTCGAGTTTCTGGCTCGTGCAGAACTCCTTCTAGCCATTAGTAATTGCCTCCTAGTGGCCTCTTTGTAATCCGTATTCGCTTTTAAATATTCCTCGACTCCAAGCCTACGCCTGGGGTTGGCCATATGGATTTTCCGGCATAATAGGATGACTCCCTCTCTTTTAGCAGTCAACTCCGTGGTCCACCAGCAGTTTGTCTTAAGCTGCGCATCTCTCATGGTTGGAATAGCTTCCTTGCATGCCCGGGTGATAGACTCCTCACAGCAATTCACTACCGCATCTACATCCTCGCAATTCTCCAAGTTGTGATCCGCTGTGATACGATGCCCATACGTGCCAACTGTTCCTTAAGCACGTCTCTAAACTCACTCCAGCGAGCCTTCCTGGTGTTTTGTATCCTGCTGATTTTACGTGGTGCAGTGGTAATTCCAGCCCGGATCTCCAGCTGGAACCTTATTGCCCTGTGTTCCGAGAGCGTTACGAAGTCAGAGTCAAGTCGCCACTCCTTCACCCTGTGCATTCCTGGCGGTGCAGGCTGCGATGTTCACTATACTCGTGTAGGGGTTCCCATTCCAGAGCCGGTAGAAAGTGGGCTCAGTTTCCTCATTGAGGCATCCAGCCCTGCTAGAGCCTTATTAACCGCTGTTTCCCTACTGTCCTCCATCTCACAGCCCCACCAGGGACTGCGGCGTTGACATCTCCAGCTAGGATGATGTAAGCCACTTTGAGATCCTGCGCTGTTTTCCTCGCTCTGTCCAGGTAGGCGCTAATATCAGCATTGGGTTTGAAGTACAGGTTGATTAGCCCAAGCTTAAAGTTGCATAACTTTATCACCACGCCCACTACATTATTAGTGACAAGATCAGGGTTCTCTATTACTTCAAGCCCCTTATTGACCACCAACACCGCAGCCTTGACCAGATCGTTGATCGGACTCGAGAAAGTTTCCGACTGCACAACCTTGTGTTCCGCAGTCAGGTACCCTTTGGAGACGACATACGGTTCTTGTAAGAGCAGGACCGATGTATTCGTGGCGATAGCCTCGTTGAGGCTCTCTTTGGTTGCACTAGGCCATGGTTCAGGTTCGCCTGAACAAAACCTTTGCGTTTTCGCACTTTGTGCTTTTGCAAAAGCTTCTGTCTTGAAGTGTCCTACACGCACAAAAATTTAGAAATTCCAACTCAGCGGGTCGTATTGTACAGTTGAGTCCGTGTCCCGGACGAGTCGAGTTAGAGTGGAGTGCCGGGCGGACAAACACCGTGCCGTCTGTCGCCTGCGCTGCGCACAATCCGCCCGCGCCCCTTGCTACACAATAATTATGTTGAAATTATGAATATTACCACTAAAACAAATCTTTATGAAGTTAAATCAGAAATTCGTTAAGAAAATTGTTAAAAGTTTAGGGATATTTTGGTTTTTTAAATTGCAATTACCTTTAGTCCTCCAAAAAGTTATTTTCGTAAAGTAATCACAACCATTTTAACCAAAAATAATTAATAATTTATCATTTTAAAAGTATAAAGTAAATGCCCTGACATGTGGGCATTTACTGGGCAGAAACGGACAGATATTGGGCGTTTATTCAATCTGCCCTAAATGCCGCGGCATAAACCCATCACTAGTCGCGGCATCTTCCAGTAAGCATCGCGAAAACAAATAGCCTTCAGGTGCATGGTGTGTACGTGAGCACTGGTTGTACATGAAGGAGCACGGTTTTTGCTGGCTTAACTATGGTTGTTCGCAGCACTAGTCTATATTTTTTACTATGTCTGTGGCGGTATAGTGAATAAGGTTGAGATTCACAACCTCTCTATTGTCAGAACGAAGACTTATCGGTTAGGTATGTTATAATTTTATTTTTTATTTTGGGCTATTCTGATCTTTCTTCTTGAACTATAATTATATAATATAAGAAACAAATATAAATAAATACGTGAATCTAAAGTTTGTATGAAAATGTATTTTTCCATGTAAAACTTTGCAACGATTTCTGTATGTGTTTCGAAATATTACTGAGTATTGAGGGACGCTTCGAAACAACAATCACCTGTACTTATACCGTATTCAAAGAAGCAAATAACATAACATAGTAAACAAACTACTAGGTACACACGGCTACACATCAAGCTGTACATTTCCAGTTTATGCTGACCTCGCATTGCATAGGCTTTCCGTACAATGCGAGATCAGCTTATACTGGAAAAGTACAGCTCGATGTGTAGCCGTGCGTACCTACCCACTTTGAAATAATATTCTTTAGGTGTCAAAAACAAGAAGCACAGTGGGTAGGTAGTACTGTTTATGTTTTGTTTTTTACTGCCTTGAAAATGATATTAAATAAGAATAAGTTACATAAAAACTTCTTTCATAAATTACGAAGGCGTCCTTTAATAAACACAAATGAATCTACATTATTAATCCCAAATATTTAAAGACATTAAAAATATTTGCAAACATGAATTGTAGCAAAACAATATTATTTTTATAAAACCACTTTTTAATAGGTATCTTTACTAAAATATTTTTATTCTAATAATGTTTGTTTTCATTTACATAAAACCTTTAATCCTTTATGATCCTTTATTTATTTATGAATAACATGCACTGGGAAATAATACGGAGCCAGTGCCTGTATCATTAGTAAAGTAATTCAAAATGTATTTATTTATTAACAATGAAACAGATAAATGATAAATAATCTTTACCATTCATGGATCCGTCTTAAAATATTTCGGATTAATGATGTAGGACTTTATATATTAATAATAATATATTATTATTCAGTAAAGGTCATGTTATAAATATACAGGTAGTTATACGTATTAGCATAGTAAATATATACCTTATTAGGTATCATACTTTCATATTGTGTGTTTTGTAACGATTTGGCTCGGTAGTTACAGTTTGATAATATCTTAATAATTAATTCAAACCACTCAGGCACCGCGTAAGCCATTCAGAAAAACTCCTTCAGGCACCCTGCGCATGGCGCCATTAAACAGAATTTGAACCTTCATGGATCAGAAATAGAGTATAAATTAACACATTGAAATTGACCGATTGTACGGTGGGTTAAAAACGTCCCAGCGAGGTCGGAACAGTACAGTATTAGTTATTACCTAGATTATTCTTTTGTAAAACAAAAACGATCGATGATTAAAGTTCTTATGGTTTTTGCTCTTGTCGGTTTTTCTTACGTGGGAAAATTGATACCTCTGGGTAAGACAACGGACTATGTCGCACTCTTACCAACTAAAACCACCACCCACTGTGTTACTCCTACTACCATTGGCCGGGATTTGGTTGTTGCCTCCTCTCCCTGCCTACGGCCTTCTTTGCAAGCATCACTTCCGCGCAAAAAGGGAGGATAATTTTATTATCTTCCCAAATACTCTGAAGCGAAAGTCATAGCTGATATCTTGAACGAATAAAAAAGGCGGAAGGAATCCCGCTAAATAAAAAGTGAACCATCCATAGTAAGTCGGCTCGCTTAAAAGTACGGCTGGCACGCACACATTCACACCCATAGTAAGACAAAAAGCCGCGATTACACAACTAATCTCGAGTGACGGTAGTCGTTGTCGTAGTGTCACAAATAAAATAATATATAGCTGGTGTGTTAAAATTCTATAGAAATTACAGTGGGTTTAGGAAAAAAACAAAATAACACTAGCGACCCGCCAAGGCTTCGCTCGGAAAATGTGAATGTATTGTGCAGACAAACCTTCCTCAATAATATTTAAACCCACCAAATAATTCAGAAGTATCAAGCAAATAAACAGAAATAGTAACTTTCTCTTATAATAGGTATTTAGAAAAGATAAAAAATGTATTCAAAAAAGCTTACTATTCAGTAAATGATTTTCTGACAGAAACAACAAACTTTAGGTAAATACACAAGAGTCCGATTTATTTTTTATAATACTCATTAATATATATTAATAAACAATAAATTATTATTATTACTAAACAATAAATTTCCACAAATCTGTAATAAGTATTATCTTTATGTTATCAAATTTGTACGCCTATCAAGGCAAAACATAGTGATACTGGATTATTTATAAATTAACACCATGTCTTGTACATAGTACCTATGTTTGACAAATCAATAATTTTGAATTTTGATACATATACCTACACCTACCTAATTTAATACTTACAATCTATCGAGCCCCATCAATTTTGTATTAAGTGTACCTATACTTACGATATTACATGCCTTTTAGTATGGTTCCTATACAATTTCTTACTGTCAATATGTGAAATTTTCTATCATTGTATAGCTGTCTTAGCGAATTGAATAAATGTGGAAGAAAAACTACTTAAAAATAGCAACACTCCTTATGTATACTGTTCTATGTGAAAATTTAAAATTTTATTGGAAAGCACTTCGAAGATATAAAGAGCAGAGGAGGTACTTTTATGTGTTCTGTGGCAGAGTAGAAAGAAAACATCGCGAAGAAACTTCCACCTTTTCGTTGGTGTGTGTCCTACTTTGAGTTAACCTAAATTCTCGTCAAAGTGCTTTCCTTTAAAATTGCGAAGTTTCACATAAAGGGATCTTATTTAAGCAGTGTCAATAGTTTAGATTTTACTAGACGTGGGTTTGATTTACTACTGTTTTTGTCTTTTTAAAATAAATGTTTAAACTTGATAGTACCTAATACTAACAGCTCAACTTTTCAGTTTATACCTTGTTTTTTTCGAAGGTTGGTAATAAATAGTCAAAAGTTTAAACTCTGCAGAATGACTTATATGTATAGGTATGTCATATACATAACTGCAGAGTTTTATACTTTGTCGTTTTCTACCGAAATTATTACCTATCATTAAATTTAATGTTTTAAGTGTTTTATTATTATATTCCTAGTTAAATGCTTTGGTTCATTTATACATCTATTAGATACAATCTTATCAATTACAGTGTATATTAAAAAGTACTCTGTGATTACAGTGGCGCTATCTATTTTTGTCACATAAGTGAAACTGCAGACTGCATTTCTTTCGGCTGAAATGATATTCCGTAGCATCAATAAATACTAAATTTTAATAGGTATCTGAGTATCTGTATCGCGACATCCTAATTTGCAATAATTTGTGCGCATACATTTTATTTTATTGTGTTGTAATAATATATTCTTGTGCTGTCAAAACATTAGTTTCATTGATGTACCTATTTTCGTTTTAGTATATAAAACATTATATTGGTTATAAAAAATTAACTCGTATATTTTTCAAACTTATGTTTGAGAAATGAATATATATAATTTAAGAATCCGTAGGATTGTTTTGCAGAGATGGGCTTCAATTAAATCCAAGAAATACGAACAACTAGGTAGAAATATATTTGAATAAATTACATAGGTAATATTCCTATATAAAAAAAATATATATAAAATATAGGTATAGTAAAATATAAATATAATATATTCCTATATACCTACAAGCTTAAATTTTAATCGCTTAATTCCCGAAAAGGGGTCATTGTACTCATCATTGTGAACAACTTTTACTATGGGACCAACCCTGAAATCGCGGAAAAAAATCAGTTGGTCCCTACATTTGTGTTCACTTAAATCAATAAAATGTAGGGACCACCTGATTTTCTAATGACGTCGCAGTGGTTTAAATACGTACTAGAGATCGGAGCGTACTTTTGTCGTTTAACTTACTCAGAGCAATCATACAAACGAACGCCCAAACAACGCTCCGAGCGTTAAGGCGTTGTCCGTCGGGCGATATACTGGGTGTAAGGGGAACGCTTCCGAAAACGAAGATAGGTGCAGTAGGTCTACTCGCGTTTTACGAACGACAAACGAAGTACGAACTTTCGTTCCGACTGATACTTACATAATAAAGATAGGCACATAAAAAAGGCACAATTAAGATAGACTACGGTTCATAGTCGTATACAATTTACCGGAGATGAGAAAAACAATCGTCAAAACACGATCATCGCATGCGATAAGGGAACGATGGTTGACTGGAGTAGCAAATTGTGCGATGAATCGTACGATTTATCGAATATCGTCGAACGGGAGTAGACCCCCTGGTGATCACTGATACGAAACAACGAAAAAATAATGCGATTCTTTTTTTAGATTTTTTCATACATATTTTTTCGCGTTACTCATACATAATCAGCTTTGGGCAGTTATATAAAATTCATAAATAATGAAAAATTCTAAAAAAAAAAAACTGAAAAAAGAATGGCATTTTTTTTTCGTGGTTTCGTATCTGTAATCACCAGCACTATCACCTATCTTCGTTTTCGGAAGCGTTTCCCTGACACCCAGTATATAAGTGATCGCAGTCCAGGCGGGGGCACAGTTCATTGCAGCCTAATTAAATACTAGCATGAGCCCCTATATCTTCTCATGGGTGTAATAAAAGGCGACAAAGGGAGAGGATGGGCAGTGTTTAATAATAGTCAAGATTACTTCAATCGTTTTATTTTGCTTCCATCTTGCTGGCCGCCTGTCATAGACTATCCTCCAGTACCACAGACTACTTAATATAATACTATAACAACAGGCAGCAGCGTTTTCTGAGTATTAAACCAACCAAATGCGATCGCCAAACCGCCTGCCTATCCTGGCGATTTTGGCATATCCCCCCTTTTTGGGGGAGGCCTATGTCCAGCAGTGGACGTCTTTCGGCTGAAATTATGAAAAAATGATGATTAGCGTGTAATACATATAATAAATACAACGTGTAATGCACAGATTAATGATATGTGTACTAGTACACTTCTTAGTCTGTGATGTGTACTAGTAGTGTAATCACAGAACATTATACTCAAGAGAAGAACAACAACTTCATACAACTATATTGCTTACATGAGAGCACACTAGCGCGCCCGTTTATGCCATCGGAAACTTTCGTGGAGCACGGGAATGGCGGGAATTTTGAATAGTTGTTAGTTTATTTTTAATTTCTTAAACCTACAACAAATTTTCATTTTGCAGTTTTTAAACAATGTATGCATTATAAAATGTTTATAATACATACTCGTGCAAGAACAGCAAAATGAAAATTTGTTGTAGGTTTAAGAAATTAAAAATAAACTAACATCTGGATTAAAAATTCGCCGTAATAGAATGTCAAAGAAAACAAAGTTTTAGACATTTTTAATACATTTATTTTTCCTTTCATTGCTTTTAAATCCTAAATAAATTTGCGGCGTTCTCTACTACCGTTTTACAGATATTGTACTGGACGTAGTTTAGATTGCTTCTTTCATCATAGTATTCCTTAAAATGATGTAAGTATAAGAATGATATAATATTTCAGTGTTTGGATCCGCAAGCATAATATTTTTACAATTAAAGCAACCAATTACCATATTTTTATTATAAAATTGTAAACTTATGTTTACTTATGTGCTTATGCACATGCTAGCATTTCACCAGAACACTGAGTTATGTATGTCAATCTCTTCTTCACCCTCGACATTCAATATAACTAGATAAGATGTAGAGAAGGGTTTACAATTATTTTGTATCACTTATTTTTAATAAATACAAAAAAGTTACCACAATTTTCGATATTCACATGAGTATATACTTAGATTTATCAAGATACTGGTTTAAGCGCTGCAATAAATTGAACTGATGTGGGGTTTGGATTATATCTACAGTTAATTGCTACTTATGTACCCAAATTTAATTGTTATTAAATTGCATTCCTAGATTTGACAATTATTATCCTAAAAATTCTTATATATATTATAACGGGCTGATTGATGTATGCAACACTATCATGTAACAACTGTAACTACTAAATCAAATAGAGCTTACTTTACTTAACAAAACAGTTGTGGTAGCAGATCTTGTTTAAACCTCTTTACAGTGTTCGTATATTAGGGTATTTTCGTTCAAATGTGTACTGTGTGTACCCAATATTTTTGGATAAATATATGAGTATTTTTTCAGTTTTGTTACATAAATACTCATACCACAACATGCTCATAAATGTAAATAAACAGTTGTTCTAATAACTAAGATTGATAAATTATTCTTAATAAATCATTCTGATATGCAAATCAACAAGATATAGTCCATTTTTCAATAAGATATGATTTTTTTGGGACAAGAAAGCGAGTCATGTGTCGCTTTTGTGACATTTTGCAGTTAAGTAATAATAACAAAGTTATTACTTGTGTCTTACAATTTATGTAAATGATGGCTTCATTCACTTTACCATCGTTCAACTTTTTATAAATCTTTGTTTCGAATTAAATAAATAAATAAATTGTCTTAGTAAATATGAAATACTTAAAAAATTAGGGAGTTCAGTACTTAGTTTCATCTTATTTTACAATTATTACAGTAAAATCACTAAAATAAACTAGTTTAGACCAAGATTACATAATACATTTTCTAAATAAACAGAAAACGATAATAGATGGCCTTTGGTTTCTTAATAATTTATAGGACAGCGCAAAATGCAAAGGGCACTCTTTATTGTAAATGCCCATTATATTTATTAAGAATAAGAATAATTTATTTCGCAAAAAATACGGGTCCAGACAGATAGATAAAGAGTTACAGTTAGTTTCCACATATTTTGCCATATTTTTTTATTTTTTTTACTAGACTTTGACCGCGGCTTTCATCATCATCATCATTTCAGCCGAAAGACGTCCACTGCTGGACATAGGCCTCCCCCAAGCATCGCCACAACGACCGGTCCTGTGCCTTCCGCATCCAGCGGATTCCCACGACCTTCACCAGGTCGTCGGTCCACCTTTGCTTTGCTCTGGTATAATTTGGCTTATCACAGAAAGACTTATCACGCATCCCTCGGGAACTGTTTATTTTCTTGGGATAAATCCGGGTTATTATCTACCTGTGTGCTAAATTTCATCCAAATACATTAACGGCCAAAATTAATATCCAATCTATCCACGACTTGCCCTACTAGAGATAGGAATTTGACATAAGCTCCATACAAAATATGTCAAATTTCTATCTCAGGTAGGGTAAATCGTGGATAGATTGGATATTAATTTTGGCCATTAGCTATTTCAGTGTGAATAAGTAACAAACATCAAAATCTCTTCAACAAATCTTGACAAACTTTCACATTTATGTTTTTAGGATTTAAATTGTTAAAAAAATATTTCTATCGCATTTAGCGTCCTTAACCAACTCTTAGAACTTCATGGCATTAAAATATAATTTCATTTATTGAAATAAATTATATGAGGCCTGGTTGAGGTCATGTTTGTGAGGAATTCCTTCCCTCTGTTTTGATTTGGAGTATGTCTGTTCGCGGAGTCAAACAACTGCTCAATATTTGAAATGACTGTAGCTGTAGCAATGGCGTCTTGCAGTGATTCATCTGAAAGTAAAAATATATATTTAAAAACAATTATTTGATCATAGAAATCAATTATTATTACTGTAAATATCATTGCCATAATCACCAAGCTTGTCTGACGGATGTGTGATAATAATTTACTGCCAAAATTAATATCCAATCTATCCATGATTAGCCCTACTAGAGATATAAATTTGACATATTTTGTATGGAGCTTATGTCAAATTCCTATATCTAGTAGGGCAAATCGTGGATAGATTGGATATTAATTTTGGCCGTTAGAGTTATTCACTGTCAGTCAAAGTAAGCGCTGGCAATACTCTTGACAGGATTCCTTTTGCGCCTTTTTACGACATCCACAGGTGGTAAGGAGGTGGTCTATTCTTTTTTTCCCGTGGGCAATATCCTCATGGACGCACTCCGCCCGGGTAAGGCGGAGCCAGTGTCACTGCCACTGATCTGATTTATGAGAGTTAACCAAGATGCAGTGCGTTGATGTGTTTCAAGATACTACACATGACCGTGATTGCCGTATGTTGTTGAACTATATAGTACGCACTACAATAACACATATTCTGATGCTTTTATGTATAGCCATCAGGAACTTGAAAAAAAAAATTTTTTCGACGATTCTAGTATGGGGGACACACTTTGAGCTTAGAATTTTTAATTTTTCATATTATTTGCCATGGTAGAGGCCATAGTAACACGTCATCTATGAAAATTTCAATTGACTACCTTAAAAAGATACAGCCCCGTGACAGACTGACGGACGGACAGCGTAGGTAGAGTAATAGGGTCCCATCAGCACCCTTTGGGTATGGAATCCTAAAAAGGTTTAGACTTACCTCCTTAATGAGTACAGCTAATTATTTGCTGTGACATGATCCCCCGATCATTAAAAGGCTATTGGTTGTTTGAAATGTCTCCAAAGCCATAAAATTAAAAGCATGGCTAGCTATTTCTGTTGTTCGATCTTGATGAGCATGATCTCGGTAGCCATCTAACAGCAGATTTGTAACATCTCTTATAAAGCTTCTATTTGGGTGTGAGTTCCACTCCTTTTTTGCATCAAGGATCAACAAGATACTTTTGCTCCTCCGTGACTCCTGGAAATGTGCAATTAATAATATCAAAGGACTGTTATTCACACATTTCTGGCTTTCACCAGTAGGTTCTACCATCGAAAAGTCAGAGATGAGAGGCAATGCGCCACCCTTACACGGTTGATATTCCACCCTTATGCACAAAGCGTTTTTCTAACACTTTTATTATGCACACCGCTAAGGAGTAGAATGCCTTGCCTTGCTTATCTGTGTTTTCCTATAGGTATAATCTGGTAGTCTTCAAGGCACGAATGGTACACCATCGTCGACTGCACGATCACTTAACAACAGGTGAGGTAGCAATCAAATGCAAGCCCATTTTTTAGTAAAATAATTATAATAAATACAAATTTCACCCAAATCGGTCCAGTCGTTTAGGAGGAGTTAGGTGACAGACAAACGTACAGAAGAATTATATATATTAAGATTTAAATTGATAAAAATATAAAGATTTTAATTATTTTAAAATAAATATTAAAATTATATATTAAAAATATTAATATTGACTTTTTCCAACTACCTTTTTCAAGCTTGGGCTGTCAAGATGATTATACATATAAATGATGCTGAATATTTAACTCTTCTTTGGATTTGGAATACCGGGATGTACTTCCATTTGCATTTCAACGGTTGACTTTGGTTGCTGAAACATACAAATTCACTATGTTAATTTATTGTATACTATGATACGTTTGAATATTTAGGTGTTTTTATTTCAATTTTTTTTTTGAGAAAATCATTAATACTCCATATCTCCAGTAGGTATAAAGAAAAAAAAAGAAGTAAAAATGATTTATTGCCACAACTAGCCATGCAGTAGTCTGTTTTCTCTCTCTTGTCTTATTTAGTAAACAATCTTGGCATTTATTTTTTATTTATTTATATAACTATAAATTTTAAATTAACACGGTACAAAAACCAATTACATTAATTAACATAGAAACGATACACAATATAACGATGATATTACAATTTACATATATGACAAATTTTATATGACAAAATTACATATACCTATGACCTTAACATGGAACAGTGGACACCCTCGCATACATCCTCTCACAGAACATCAGACATACTAGCAAAATTTTATTGGCATGTCTCTTTATTCAAATAACTATTGATTAAATGTACCTAATTACTAGATCTACACATGTAATTAGGTTTTAAAAAATAATATTATTATTATCTCCTTTATTTAGTTATTACCTTATAAATTACATTTTTAAATATTTTTTATAAAAAGAAAAAAAAACACCTAAATATTCAAATGTATCATAGTATTTTTTATTTTATTTTTTATAGTATAGGATGGCGAAACGAGCTAAAGGCCCACCTGATGTTAAGCGGTTACCTTTACCCACGACAACTTCAATACCGCCTAGGCTGTTGCCTAAATGGTACCGCAAGTCGGTTCGCCAAACTGAGACATGAAGATGGAAAGTCTCATGTGATTGTAATTTCATTAACATAACTTCAAAATCATTAACATAATGTCTTTTAATAATAGTTATTGACGAATTGTATTAAAAAGACATGCCAAGATTGTTTACTAAATAAGACAAGACAAAGAAAGAAAAAACAGGGTGTAGCCAAGTACAAATAAAAATAACTAAAAAGTATCTTAATTTTAAGATATCTTATAATAGTGGCAACAATTATAAGAAAAGTAATGCATGTTGTAGCTGCCTGCAAAGAGGTTGACAATCAGCATAAAGCAAGTCAATAAAATACTACTCACTTCCGATTGTTGTTCTTCTCTAGATGGATTACACTATTCATCTCAAAATCGGCCTAATATATTTTGAGCTCCGGTAGGAATAGCAAACTTACTTAAGTAATCTTTTTCTGTCACTGCTGGTAAATTGCGAATCATCAAAACATCACACCACCACATAGCATCTTATGCTGTTTGTACTTCTCCAATAATTTATCCAGGCCCAATCATCCAACAGGTCCAATCATCATCATCGGGATGACAAAATGTTGCCCAAACTTTAGTCCTGAAAAATGTATTTGTATGAAGTGTTAAATTCCAACTATTATGCCTGGCCTTATTAATTAATGGCACTTTATTCATCTACTTACTTAAGAGACCCATTCATGGACGGGAGAGGAAACCTGTGAAAGAATCTTCCTTTGAGGTTATCCCGTATTTTGCGCACTTTACACTTTTTTTTCCAGCCATGGTGGAAAAACAATCCAAAAGCGTCAGTATCGAACAAATACATATAATGAAATCAATCAGATAAACTACACAAAAGCTTGAATTTCACACTGGAGTCTCTATCTCATAAATTGTTGTAACATAAGGAAAAAGTGTAAATTTCACACTAATGAGTCTCTATCTTTCAGCAAAATTCACAACATTGAACTTTAGGAAACAATCCGGCAGAAAAACAAGATTAATCGGGCATAAATTCGAAATAAAAATTAGGAAAATCCGTTTTTTATTTTTTGACAAGTTTAGTAAGTGTTGCCATTTCATAAAAGTGAATACTATCATAATTTCGGTAATCTTCAAACACTGAAATATACTACAATGGTAGATATGTATTCAATCGCGCTTGTTTCTACCATCTCATTCTTTCGTAGAGCGCTGTTCCGTTTTTGCAAATCCTTCCAGTGCTGGCATTCGTCGCTTAGGAAGTTGACACCCCCTGAGTGTAATGCTCATTAAAAACATAGATGTCTTTTCCCATTCTGTTTTACCGACTAAAAATTGCTGAGATATCGATGTTACCCAGTAGAAATGATAAATCTGTTATACGGGTACGGATGTAAAAAGTAAAACATAAAAAAACATGCAAAATCAAAGTAAACATTTAAACATATTGTATTAATTTAAACTTATATATTTTCGAATTACAGAAAATATTTTGTCGAATCTTTTTGAATATATGACGATTCTTACTAGGTATATCATGTTTGATGGTAATTATGAAATGTTTTACTGTAACATTAGTCCGACACAATCACAATCAGACACGCGGTTGGTAGTTTGGGGTTTTTTCGCAATTTCTGGGATAAAAATCATTCTTTTGGAAATTTTGGGGAATCAAACTAAGGATTTCATTCCCCAAAACGTCTTTTGCTTTGAGGAAAGAAAAATACAAATATAATACAGAAATTTTACTAGTTTATATAATGTCTATGGCAAAGTAATTGAGGGTTTGAATGAAGACGAATAAATAAAAATAAAATAAATAGGTAAATATGTTTGGGACATTTTTACACAGCCAGCACCATCTAGTTCCAAACTAAGCAGAGCTTGTGCGAAGTATCAAAAGTTTAAAATATCATCCACGACGATCATTAAAAAACATTCATAAAGATTTTTTTTACACAGCGCCATCTAGTCCCAAACTAAGCAGAGCTTGTGCGAAGTATCAAAGTTCAAAATATCATCCACGACGATCATTAAGGTGAATGCTACAGGGTAACCCGCGAAATTCAAATTTTTCGGCGTTTTTTGCTAATTGTAGCTTTATTTTGCGTTGTACATCGGTCAAAATATAATTGGCGGAAATTGTAACAATATATCTAAGGAATAATACTCATAAAAAATATTAACCTAGCTCTATAAGCTCTACAAGCTCGAAAATCGATAATTTGATCGTAAATTAATATTATCGAGCTAGTACAGCTAATAGAGCTAAGTTAATATTTTTTATGAGTATTATTTAGTAGATATATTCTTATTATTTCCGCCAGTCATATTTTGACCGATATACAACGCGAAATAAAGCTACAATTTGCCAAAAACGCCAAAAATTTTGAATTTCGCGGGCTACCCTGTAGCATTCACCTTAAAAAACATTCATAGAGATCTTTTTTTAATAAACTTACCCCCAGTTTCTGGAAGGCTGATCAATTTGATCTGTTGTCAAATCTAATGTCAGCTTCTGTGATTGGCCGGAAAAAATGTTAATAACCAATCACATCGCTTGACTTGAGATTTGACATCTGATTAGTAATTTTTTCGGAAACTGTGGGATAGTCTTATATTTTTAAATCTTTAATACCTATTTCTTGTTAATGGGGGAAAAAGTTGCAAACCATCTTTTTGGAGAAAAAAAAATTATGAACTTGGGGAAAATTCAGAAACTCGATCTAGCAACCCTACAATCAGACACGATTATTTTATTTTGGTTATGGTTATTTTGTTTTAATAACTAAACGTAGTGGTTAGTTATATTCTCTTTGTTTAATAACATTGAAAGTTGAAACTTTATCGCACAGCTTTGACAACTTGGTCTATGTCGCACAGATCAGATAATAGTAGCTAGCTACTTTAGCGTTGTCATCCGTATCAGTATATTACAATCATAGATTACTATATCAATGTACTCTGTGATCCGTATGTTGTAGGCTTTCGATGCGCTTTCACAGAGTACATTTGTATATTGTGCGCTTTCTGTGGATTTATTGCATGGAGAACAGTTATTTTCTTCGTGATTTGTTGTGTTAAGTTAAAGTTGGTTGTTTGTTGTTTTTTAATTTTTTCTACGATGGATCACCGCAAGCGTAGCTGTGTCTTCGGGTGCGACATCCATGGTAAGTTTAATTTTCCATAAATTAATCAAGTTATTTACATTCATAACTATCCTATCTACCTATTTAATGTATCTGGATTATTCTAACATAATTACTCATCCAAATAGACTGGTGTAATGTTCACTGTTTTTTGTAATATAGATACATATTTTGATCTATAAACGCTTTAAACAACGTTAACTGTAATCTATTGGAACTTACATATTTACCAAGTTCCAATGGGTAACATTCTTATCACTTTATGTATGCTTAGCTTAACACTTTTTCCTACTTCTCATTCATTTATTTTACTTTATTTGGTAAACAAACTTAAAGTAACAAACATAAGTATACAAATAGGTTAAACAATATTCAGAAACAGTTTCTTAAGATTATCATACAAATGTAACAGCAGACAAAGATTTACTATTGAGTTGAATTATTTAAATTTCGATTTTATTGAACTTAGTATTTTCATTATAATAAAACAAGTTTAACCAGATTACATCTTACATCCGGATTCTTCGATTTGATAAACCACAAGTCCTGGCGAAGGAAAACTGATATGCACCTAGAGTGCTCCACAAGGCTATTGAAATTAAAAAACATACTAATTTTAATAGAGAAGATGGTTGGCAGGCCCCTGTTTGGAACCCAGTTCTAAAAATAATCAAGTCATAAACAGCATGCAACACTGTAAAAGATAATGATATTGTGAATATTACTGTGTGCATCAAAACAAATTTAATTTAAAAAAAATGTACAATAGATTAAATATTTTTTTAGAAATATCTGTAAAGACGCTTGTCATCTTAGTCTTCCTGCGACTACGAATGCTGCAAAGCTTTCGAAACGTCAAGAAAACCAATTTAAATAAAATATGTGATGATTGTGATGTAATCCGGTTAAACTTGTTTTATTATAATGTGTAGTGATCGCGAAAACGTAAGAAATTACTTTGTATTTTCCTTTTCTAGTCTCATTATGATTTAAATAAAGCAATGAAACTTTATGGAAAAAAAATCAAAATAATTTATTTGTAAAAAAATCAAGTTTGATTTAAACCAATCAACCGGCAACCCTGATTGCAGGCATGCCAAATATTATGATTAACCTTATCACCGCCAATGACACCTACAGAAGACAAATAATTTCGTGCCCTCAGCGCCACAACTTTATAACTTTGTACTAATCTCCTTACAATATTTGTCTTCTATAGAAGACGTGGCGCTGAGGGCACGAAAACCTTTACGACGCCGTGGCGGTGAAAACGTTAATTACATGCATTACAATTTTAATGTTTCAGGCGTAACCCTTCACATGTTTCCTAATCCAGAGAAGAATCCTAATTTGTTTTCCGACTGGATTGCCATTCTTGGAGAAAATCTGAAGGAAACAAAACCAATAAACGTCTACAAAAATAAACGAGTCTGTGGTCGGCACTTTGAGGCATCACTTAAAACAACTGGACATCGTCTAATGCAATCTGCTAAACCAACAAAAAACTTGAAATGTATGTCAACAGTAAGATGTCATATTTTTTTAAGAATCACTTTTTGAAGTAAAACTTCTTTAGGCACGCTTGACTTGGGGGTAAGCTGGTGAATGCGTTACGAAAAGTGAGGCGAATGGAGGGGGTAGTGCGGGACGCGGGGAGCGTGGCGCGGTACGGCCACGACACAGCGCCGGCAGATGAACGCGCGCCGCGCCGCCATTCCTTTGTTCTCATTGAAATAGTATTGAGGGAGATATAAGTTAGTGAAGTTTGACGACGTCTGTGGTCTAGTGGTTCGAGTGTCGGACTGCTGATGACGAGGTCGTGGGTTCGATTCCCACAGAACACAAATATTTGTGTGATGAACATAAGTGTTTGTGTTGGTCTGGTTGTGTTTCTTATGTATTATAAGCATGTATTTACAAAAAAAAAAGAAGTATACTGGGTGTCAGGGAAACGCACCCGAAACTGAAAGGCTATTATTACTATACTACCTAAATACAATCGAATACCATTAACCATTAGCCTTATACTCATTGTTTTAGTGATTTGGTATTTTGCAAACCAGCAATGTAAAGCATACAAAACTCGGGATCAATGCCGCGCGTACCTAACCTACCTACGCTCGCTACGACACGGACTGCGTATGCGAGCGGATGTCGTTCAACCCCCTGGCGCCAGCTGATATTTTATTTGACTTTTAAGTAAATAAATGGGGTTTTTTTGCAAATCAGTTTTATTTAACTGCCCAAAGTACGTTATGTAAGAAAAATGCAAAAAAATATGAAAAAATCTAAAAAAAGAATCAAAATCTTCGTTTTCGGAAGCATTTCCCTGACACCCAGTATAAGTATTATATCCATTGTCTAGTACCCATAGCACAAGCTCTGCTTAGTTTGGGACTAGATGGTGCTGTGTAAAAATGTCCTAAAAATTTTTTTTTTTTTTTTTTACTTCAGTTGTGCTCTAAAGCACACTCGTTTTTTTTTTAAGACAGACATTAGTTTTATTTATTTTATTATACTTTTATTGCAGGTATACAAAAGTCAATTGTAACAATAATTGAAACCGAGCACAATTATTATCACCATCCTATTGGTGTTGCCGCAATGTCAAATGCACCTAGCACCTCTGCAGTTGAACTGTCAATACCCAAAGGTATGTCTCATCATGCATCATTTCAGCCGAAAGACGTCCACTGCTGGACATAGGCCTCCCCCGAAAAGGGGGGATATGCCATAATCGCCACGCTTGGCAGGCGGGTTGGCGATCGCAGTTGGTTGGTTAAATACTCAGAGAACGCTGCTGCCCATCCTCTTGTGAATCCCCTAGTCGCCTTTTACGACACCCATGAGAAGGGTGGTGCAATTCTTTACATCCGGCTAAACACGGAACATATCTATACTATTGAATATCATTGTTTAGTAGACCAAAGCTGAATATGATAAATTTTTTTATTTGATTTTTATATATTTATTTATTTATCCAGTCTCTGTTTTTAGACCTATTTTGTACCAGGGTCTATCTGAAAAATGTTTCCACATCTAAAGTTGTTACTTATGTACTTAAACAACAAATTCTAAAACCTATAAATTAGCCTCGATTGCCTCGTTGGTCTAGTGGTTGCAAGCGCGACTGCTGAGCGTGGGGTCCTGGGTTCGATTCCCGCGTCGGGCAAAGTGTTATTGGGTTTTTTCATTAGGAAATTCTCAGTAGCAGCCCGGAGTCTGGATTTGTGCCCGGTTAATGGCAATAGGCTCGCCCCTTATTACATGGGACTATAACATAGCTGGCGAAATGTGGGTGTGCTATTCACCTCTGCCTACCCCTTTGGGGAAATACAGGCGTGATGTTATGTTATGTTATAAATTAGCAGTAAGAAAAAAGCATTTAAAGTAAAAACATTTTCTCATTATCACTTTCTGCCCAGTCTTTGAACTCGGCTGTACATTCAAGGGTATGCAATGCAACATAAGAAAAATAAACAAAAAAAAGTTAAAACCGACCTTAAAAAGAATAAAATAATTTGTGTAAAACAGTTTAGGAAGTAGGTGCCTTTGATTCGGTTTGATTTAAGAAAGAATTGGCACCGACTTCCTAAACTGTTTCACACAAATGATTTTATTCATTTTGAAGTCGGTTTTAACTTCATTTTATTTTTCTATTTTGAGTGGCATTAACAATAGAAAGACAAGCGATTGCTGCAATCCCGGATGATTTGCTGTCATCCATTGAAGAGTTCCCTTCTTTATCTCCGAAGATCTGCATCAGATCTTCACCAAATGATACTTTCTGAATGCAAATGCTGGACTTGTTGATGAAAATACCAAAATCACTCTATAATTATTTTATTATTTTAACGCATTTTACGCATGCTAAGCGAATTCTAAAGATTTAAATTGTATACAATAATAGTAATTGTCACAATACAGTGGCCAGTAACAAAAACATTAAGTGACATTATGGTAGTGTAGTAGTATTTATGGTTTGCGATTAATTAATTTTACACATATGATGAAAAAATAATTTACAAATAGATTGAAACTAATACAATTTTATTGAACCTTAGGTTTATAGAAAAACAATGATGTCGATTCTCTTGTTCACGAACTAAACTGATTTTAAACTATCGCTCTCTTTTACTAATAGTAGATACAAGAAAGGGATGGCAACAATGAACTGTCAAATTAAAAGATTTAAATTGTGGAAAGAAAAAATCGCTCACGAGCAGGATTCGAACCTGCGACTCCTGGCTCAGTACGCCAGTGCTTTAGCCACTAAGCTACCGTGAACACTGCTCGTGGTATCGAAATTATCCTCCACTATACGTCTTGTGGTATACATAACAAAAACATTCTAAAGATGTAAACATAAACCCATTAGAGTTTTACCGTACATCAGTATCATCGACTATACAAACAGGTAAACTAAAATATAGTTAACAAGGTAGGATATTAAATAAGTACAATGTGGGTAGATACCAGATAATATTTATCTACATTATGAAGGAGCGAACACCGGTGACTGCGCGATCCGTCTTTACAAACTGGTGGAGGGTAGTGTTTGTGTTGATACAGGTTGTTCCTACAAATGCAGCAAACTTTTGAGAATTTATTATACTTACATTAATAATGTTATTAATTGTATTGACTAGTTATTTTTATTATTGTGTCTTTGTAACTTGCAAGAAATGTTGTTTTAATTTAAATTTTATGTTTTTTTTTGTTATTTTATCCCTTAGAGATGTTGGTAGTTGATTAATTAGGTAGGGTATAATATATTTTAACGTTCTCCTACCATGTAAATTAAAATATTTTGGAAGTAACAATTTGGCATTAGTGACACTACGAGTTTTCATTTCATTTTTTTGTAATATTTTAGTTTTCTTAAGATTTTCATTAAAAAATTCTTCGGTTAATAGTGTCATTTCAATTTTTTCGTGTATTGGTATAATTTTACAGTGCTCAAATAATTTATGGTAATCATTTTTGTACTTTTTCTTAATGTTATAGGGAACAATGGTTTTTAATATACGTAGTTGGAGTGTATATATTTGATCAAGGTGAGTTTTAAATGTTCTCCCGTAACTAGATAACCCATAGGATATCGTTGATTCGGCCAGAGATTTGTAAAGCAGTAATAGTGTCTGGTATGGAATTTTATATTTTACTATAGAGAATTTTATATTTTACTATAGAGAATTTTATATTTTACTATAGAGAATTTTATATTTTACTATAGAGAATTTTATATTTTACTATAGAGAATTTTATATTTTACTATAGAGAATTTTATATTTTACTATAGAGAATTTTATATTTTACTATAGAGAATTTTATATTTTACTATAGAGAATTTTATATTTTACTATAGAGAATTTTATATTTTACTATAGAGAATTTTATATTTTACTATAGAGAATTTTATATTTTACTATAGAGAATTTTGCTAATATACTTCTTAATTTGTCACTTACTACATTTATATGTTCCTTCCAACTAAGTCGGTTATCTATAGTAAGCCCCAGATATATTTGTTTGTTTACGAGATCTATGGAGTCACATTTACAAGGCAAGGCTATCTTAGTAGGGCTGTTGTCATGCAAACATTCATGACAGTGTGCTGTTAGTTTTGGTATGCAAGAACTTCTATTTTGACTGGTACTGATGTACATAAGTTTCGTCTTACAAGCGTTTAAGACTAAGCCAGCGTCATGCGACCATTTAGTCAGTAAGTCAAAATCTTCTTGCAGTAGTTTTTGAGCCTAATCGACACTCCTTCCAGTAGCTACAAGGCAAGTGTCGTCTGCAAATTGATAGGTCTCGCACTTCTTTATAACATTAACAAGATTATTTAATTAAGTGAGGTAGTGCAACGGCCCAAGTACCGAGCCTTGTGCCGTGCCTCCAGTTACCTTGACTGATTCACTAGTAGCGTTACTGACTTTAACAATAAATTTTCTGTCCTTAAGATAATCTTCACACCAGTCCAGTAGTTTGCCTCTAATTCCACTGTCACGAAGACTCTCTAATAGCCTGTCATGCCTAAGCGTATCAAAGGCCTTGCTGTAGTCTATAAAGACTACCAAAACGTGTTGTTTTTCATTTAAATGTTTGTGAATACTATCTGTAAACGCTGATAACAGCTGGGTGGTATTCTTTTTGGATTGGAAACCATATTGTTTGTCGGTTAGTATGTTATTTTTTTCATAGAATTCGTATATTTGCTTTGATATATATTTTTCAACTATCTTATCAATAGTAGGCAAAATAGTAATTGGTCTGTAGTTGTTATAGTCCAACCGGCTTCCTTTTTAGGGTTCCGAAGTCCTACAAGGAACCCTTATAGTTTCGTCATGTCCGTCCGTCTGTCCGTCTGTCTGTCCGTCTGTCCTAATCCTTTACAGCTTAATAATTTCTACAGTTATAAACATAAGTAAATGAAATTTTGTTAAAAAATAGTCTACATATAGATCTCAATTTTAAAAGAATAAAAAAATCGTTTTTCCGTATTTTAGGGGTGGCGTCCATACATGTGAAATGGAGAAAAAAATTTTTTTTCGCTGCACCCCCTCGTGTGGGGTATCATTGAATAGGTCTACTAAAATGAAGGTAATGTTTCATACACCACTTTTTTATCAGGTGTACCATCTGCGAAATATAGCTCTCCAAAGTGGCTTGCAATGTGTCCCCCCCCCTGCCATTTCTAAACTATGCAATATAGAAATTTATAATCTTCCACATTGATAGACCTTTGTGAAAACTCTCTTTTAAAATTATTTCGAGTATAATGTGATTATAATTTTTTGAGTTATAGAGAGAAAACTGAAAAATACTTAAAACGTCCTAGTTCAAAGGTCATTGACCTTAGAGAAAAATTATAGCAAATAATGCTCCTTTAGCTACTTTCTATTTGAAAAAATCACAAAAAGTAACTTTGAAATGACACGCTTCTTCAATTTGGCTTCTTGAATTTATCGCTAGATGGCGCTACTAACAACACGCTCTGAGTCGCGAATGCTGCCGATTATTGCAAAAACTAAAATAGCCATGATTAATATTCGATTTGATTCGTTTGTATTTATGAATAGGTCTTACAATCCCCGTTTTTAATATAGATGGGTACTTACTAGTTTTTATTGATAAATTAATTAAATTAGAAATTATTAACTTGATTTTTGTACAAAGGCTTTTAATGTCAATGGCTCTCATGCCGTCTATTCCTGGGGCTTTATTATTGTTCAAGGACATGATAATTTTTTTAACTGAACAAGTGTCGGCAGGCTTCAGACGCATAGTAACGTCAGCCGATGTTTTGTATTCGGATTTATGTAACAATGGTTTCGAGCATTTAGGAATAATTTGCTTTACGCTTTTGTCGAATGTTTGTGCAAAATTATTTGCGATATCTTTACAGGATTTTTTAAATGAATTTTGAATGACCTCATCAATGGAGTTTTTTATTCTTCCCGTTATTCGATTCAAAGTTGTCTAATATTACTCTTATTTGCTATAATTTCTGCTTTAATGCTCTTATTTTTAGTTTTTTGTATTAAAATATTTGCGTAGTTTCTTGCTTTATTATAATTTTGTTTTAGGATTAGATTATTTGAGTTTTTTATCCATTTTAAGAATAGAAACTTTACACTACACTTTCACTTTGTCTTTACGTTTTTTCACTGGCGTACTGAGCCAGGAGTCGCAGGCTCGAATCCTGCTCGTGAGCGATTTTTTCTTTCCACAATTTAAATCTTTATCACTCTATAATATTTGAAGAGTTCCCTCAATTCCACATGGATCCACTATCAGAACTGAATTTTGATTAAAATGGGACCAATCTGAAAGTATATATTTTCAAATAAAAACATGATTTACAAAATCAGTTTGTAAATGATGGAGATATGTTGTACAAATAAAACAAAATAAATACAATCGAATTGAGAACCTCCTCCTTTTTTTGAAGCCGGTTAAAAAACAAGATTTGTGTTTGGAAATTATATGTTCAACTCCAAATTTAGTCTTTCAACTGTATGATTTCTTTATTTGTGAGAAACATATGATTTTAAGTTTGTCAAAACCACAGAAATAGATAGAATGGTTGTAATCACAATTTTACTTGCGATTCATGCGTGGCAACTTTCCGAACAAACTACGCCTTACATGTTGACGTAAGTAATTTTTAAAAATTAACTTTAATCAAATGTACTTTACAGTTTTTGTTTCTGCCGTTAGAAACATTACAATAAGGCATTTTTGCGGGTTTTTGTTACTTTATTTACAGAAACAAGTCATATAGCGTACTGAGAAAGACTTTGAAATGCCCTGCACTATACATATATACAGGGTTATTTGCAAAACACCGTTAACTTCTCAGGACTATGTTACTAACATCATAAACAACAACTTTTGTTCTACTTTTACAAAACATAATACATTTACCAAAATCAAACCTTCAAGATTTTGTTGTACTATCTAACACATTTCAACTCAGTATTTTGCTGTACGTCTGCCGCGACGCAATCGCATCAAAGCGACCGACCGACTGAGGGCCTTAGGGTTTTAGAATTTATAATTGTTATGTAGTGAATCGTGATAGGTATATTATTTTGTTGTATTCAAGTCCCATGTATCGACCGTCAACCGCTATCGCATTTCTGTTGAGCTTGCATTGTCTGAATTAGCGCTCCAGTAATGCGATACGTGTGTTTACTATAGAGATCCGCTTAATTTAAGTCAGATAGTAACTACTTGTGTTTTATAGAGTTGATGGTTATAATTAGTTTCTGATTGATTTTGTTTTATGTTTTAAAAAAGTTTTTTTTGTAAAAGGGGGGGAATATTGTAGCGACACTGCTGACGCATTGATTTAGTACAAGGCGCTCAATTGTATTAGCACGGCGCAGCAGTCGTCTCCCCGCAGCCAATCCATTAGGTCGTACTTATTATGTAGTATATAATATTAATATGTATCTGGTACCAGAAGTAAAGTATCTATCAACAAATGATCTTCATTCCACAACCTCAATCAGCTACCCCTAAAGCCATTAATGTTTTTACAGTAATTCTATACAGGGTTATTTGTAAAACACCGTTAACCTCTCAGGAATATGTTACTAACATCATAAACAACAACTTTTGTTCTATGACTTTTTACAAAACATAATACATTTACCAAAAACAAACCTTCAAGATTTTGTTGTCCTATCTAACACATTTCAACTCTGTATTTTGCTGTACCTACCTACGTCTGCCGCGACGCAAGCGCATCAAAGCGACCGACCGACTGAGGGCCACCCGTAAATAGGTCTAGTTCAAGCGCCCCCGCCGCCCTAACCCCACTCCCTCGCTATTTAACTATCGCGCTTTATTTTGCTTCGCATGGACTTCGTAACATTTAGAGCAATCAATTTAAATATTTTTATTTTTGTATGAAAATCTGATGAACTAATGAACTAAAATATGATGAATTTTTAAAAGTCATAGAACAAAAGTTGTTGTTTATGATGTTAGTAACATAGTCCTGAGAGGTTAACGGTGTTCTACAAATAACCCTGTATATACTGTCCACTTTTCCATTCTATATATTTCTGTGGTCAAAACGTTTATCACGAGGTCTACGTTCGGGGCGAACCACTAGTAGGTATCTAATGATTACTTATTATTCTTGCAGCTGAGCAAAAGTCATCATTAGCTACAATGATTAAATCGGAGCATTATGATTGCTGTTTGTCACCCCCTTTTCCAGTCTCAAAAACATCTACCAGTTTCTGTGCTACTTCATCTGAGTCTTCAGATCCTGAAAGTATGTATAATACAATTAAATATTTTATTAATGGAATGATGTAAACTGATTTATGTATGTAGTATCAATCAACTTAGCCTATCGCAGTCCACTGCTGGACATAGGCCTCTCCCAAGTTGCGCCACAACGCTCGGTCCTCTGCCTTCCGCATCCAGTCCCCCTCAGCCACGTTCTTTAGGTCGTCGGTCCACCTGGCGGGGGGGCGCTCTACGCTGCGTTTGCCGTTCTCCGAATAATCTCGTTACGGATTTTATCCTTCAAAGAAACTCCAAGCATAGCTCGCTGGGCGACTTTGAACTTGTGGACTAGCTCAACTGTCAGTGTCCACGTCTCGGCGCCGTAAGTCATGACAGTGGTCGCAAGCGCCACTGCTAAGCTTGGGGTCCTGGGTTCGATTCCCGGGTCGGACAAAGTGTTTTTGGGTTTTTTCACTAGGTTTTCTCTGGAGTTGTGCCCGGTCAATGGCAATAAGCTCGCCCCGTATTACATGGAACTTTAACATAACAGGCGAAATGTGGGTGTGTACTACACACCTCTCTCTGCCTACCCCTTCGGGGAATACAGACGTGATGCTACGCGTTATGTTAACATTCAGTTCTTGTTTTCCTCACAGAAGAAAACGTCCGAATATGTATTTTAAAATCTTTAAAAATGCAGACTTTTAATTTAATTTTACAAACTTCGTTAATAATTTGCCAAGTTATTGTTTATCAAAATGTTTCTATGATTATTTCTTGAGGATAACTGTATACTATACATGAAAATTATAAGAAAATGTTGGTAATCATATTTATTAACTAGAGATGTTATGGACATGATATTTCGAATCTGGATATGGATATAGGAATGAAATTATATCGGTTTCGGATACGGTTACGGATATGTAATTATTTCGGATTATCCGATAGTTTCGGTTACGGATATTACATTGAAGTAAAATATAAACACAAAAAGTATGTGATAATTTGGTTTTATTTAAAGGTTATGAAAGAGGTTATGTTACGACTAGAAATAACAAACAAACTGCAAGATTCACGTGGCGCGCGAGCGGTGAAACAAAAACCTGTCAAAACATGTCGTTTTATTTAGACTCCGCCCTTATACGAAACTATCCGAAACTTGTGAAACGGTTACGGATATATTTTTATTTCGGATATCCGATAGTTTCGGTTACGGTTACGGAGCTCCATAACATCCCTATTATTAACCATGCTTTTTTTGTTTTAATAAAGGTGTTCCCATGGAAGTATCTGCAGAAATTTGTGTAGAAACAATTAAGAAGGAGGACCATATTATCAAAAATGCTCGGCCTTCTAAATCAGCTAAAGTTAGCACTTCGAAAAAAGGTAATGTAATTTTTATTTCCTGAAATAACTCCATTTATTTTGTATTTTGTACTATCTCAGTTTACTTTCTTTACTGAACAAAGCTTGCGAACCACCCTCTCATCTCATGGGTGTCGTAAAAGGCGACTAAGGGATTCACCAGAGGATGGGCAGCAGCGTTCTCTGAGTATTTAACCAACCAACTGCGATCGTCAACCCTGCCTGTCAAGCGTGACGATTATGGCAATCCCTCCCCTCCCTTTGGGGGAGGCCTTTGTCCAGCAGTGGACGTCTTTCGGCTGAAATGATGATGATGATGGTTTTTCTGGCGGGCTCTTTCAAAAAAGGCCCAAAAATTTATGAACTCTGAATGTTCTCCATTATGTGTGCCTTTTTTGACGACGTCTGTGGTCTAGTGGTTCGAGTGTCGACTGCTGATCACGGGTTCGATTCCCATAGAACACAAATATTTGTGTGATGAACATATGTGTTTGTGTTGGTCTGGGTGTTTCTTATGTATTATTAGTATGCATTTACAAAAAAAAAAGTATATAAGTATTATATCCATTGTCTTGTACCCATATTACAAGCTCTGCTTAGTTTGGGACTAGATGGTGCTGTGTAAAATGTCCCAAAAATATTTATTTTTATTTTACAGACATACAACGCCATACCATACCTGTGGTAACAAGGAGACGGATTAAATATTTACAGAACGAAACTATGCGATTAAGGTCAAAAATTAATTATCTCAAACGTCAGAGGAGGGTATCTAATACACAAATGCTTGAAAAAGTAATGGAGGCCATGACAGTCTCCGGAAAATTGTTCACAAGAATCCAAGCCGAAGAAACAAACAAGACTCCGAAAGGCAGAAGATATAATATGGAAGAAAAAGTACTCGCTTTATCTATGTATAAAAGAAGTCCAAAAACATACAGGTTCTTACGTAGAATTTTGACACTACCATCTGTTAAATCTTTGAAACAATTTTTATCAAATATAAAACTAGAAGTTGGTATGGACACTACGGTATTTGATGAATTAAAGAAAAAAGTGTCTACTTTACAGCTAGAAGACCAATTAGTCTGGAACAATATATTAAATGCTGGAACAATATTCCCCCGCCCATAAGAAATTTAACCAAGGGCCCCGGGGCTAAAAGTGAAGTCGGATATTATTTATTCAACTAGGTCCTAGTTACTAGGATAATATACAGGGTATTGAACTAAGTTTACGGGACTTGTCGCGCACAATTAAATCAAAATATAACGAACATTTTGCCTAACCTCGACGTTTCGGCCAAGTTGCATTGGCCGTGGGCACGAGCAGACTGAAGTATGTGGGTGTCATCGTCTTGAGCGGCGGGTGTTTTCTCGAACTACCCGCGGTTGGTTTTTCGTAACGTCGCTGTCCGTAACAAGATATGCTGAATCACAACACACAATGCTGACAGTTTCGGCGGACATACATGTAGACATACCACGAAGCGAACACTTCTCGATTACCGGATTCCACGAAGAGGACAACCTATATCCATCTTCCCGATTGAAATTTTTATATTTCTTTATCTCAATCGCTTCTCGTACAATTCTGGGATAGTAATGACGATCAGTGGAGAGGATTTTCGGGTCGTGTAGCTCAATCCAATGGTTTGGTCCTGAACTTAACTTAGTTCAATATGAATGAAATTCGCGAAAGTTTAAAAACTTCTAATATACAGGGTGTCAGGGAAACGCTTCCGAAAACGAAGGTAGGTGATAGTGCTGGTGATTACTGATACGAAACCACGACAAAATATGCGATCCTATTTTAAGATTTTTTCATTTGCTTTTTTCATTATGTATGAGTTTTATTTAACTGCCCAAAGTTGGTTATGTATGAAGAATGCAAAAAAAAAAGAATTAAAAAATCTAAAAAAAGAATCGCATTTTTTTTTTCGTGGATTTGTGTAATCACAAGCGCCTATCTTCGTTTTCGGAAGCGTTCCCCTTACACCCAGTATAACTTTTTCGAACGTCGTTTATGGGGCCGAGGGGACCCTTAAGCTTGGGGGCCCCGGGGCACTGCCCCGCCTAGCCCTACGGTAGCTACGCCACTGACTCATATACTTTCCAACGTAGACTGCGGCAGTTTCTCATTGACTCGCAGAAAAAAAACAGGTATCATCGTCGACCGCACCATCGCTTAACATCAGGTGAGGTGGCAGTCAAACGCAAGCACATTTTGAAAAAAAAAAGTTTTCGGTTGAAGTATAGACACTAGTTATTATTATATTAAATTGATATGGCAAGTAATTATTAATTTTCATTTATTATTGTAGAAGATATTTGTAATTGTTGGTATCACGGTTACTCTAATCCAGCCATACTCAACCTTTTTTTATAGGGGCCACAAACACGTTTCAGTCGAGGGCCGCAAGCAAAAATTATTTTTAAATGTAATTCCAAGTTAACGATGAAATTACTTTATTAATGTTAAAGATATTAAAGTTTAAAGATGTTTTATGTTTTAATGTGATTTTTGATACTGTGAACACTTTTTCAACTTCACTTTATCAAGATCTGGCTTGTCGCTACATGCTATCCTTATAACATCATCCAGATGAGAATCTGTAAATTTTGTTTCTGTAAACGTTTTTTTTTTTAAAAGACGATTCGCACACATACGTAGCCCCAAAGAATGTTAGTAGGATTTGGGCACATCTTTGGACACTTTTATATTTTTGGGGAACAAAAAATCGCTGATACCGCTCGGCTCACATTCCCGTTATGAAACACCCATTCTCTGATAGGCGCGAAATTCAAAATGGTTTACAATAAATTTGTAACTTTAGATGGACCAATAACAAAGGCCCGGCGGGCCGCCCGCGGCCTGCAGGCCGCAGGTTGAGTATAGCTGCTCTAATCGATTCATAGCGCTAGATTCATTCACGAACGTGCGACGCTCTCGACGCTACTGTGTCAGGAGGCGAATAACCTCTTAAAATTAAGTTAAGTTTTAATAGTTTTAGGAAACAAATGTCACCCAAAAGTTTCTATCACACTTTCCTCGCTTTGCGCTTAAAAAAGCAGCACAATTGTATCACAATAAAAAGCTCCTAAAACATAAGAAGTGATAAATTATGAAAATAAAAAGAAATTAAGCTATAACTGCGCTTTTATTTATTTTATCTACACTCGTATCGTAAAATTCGAATTATGAACTCGAAAGTAATGTCATAATGACATACTTTACGCACATGCACCTGTAACGAATTTAAAAAGTTTCATTACGATACAGTTTGCTGAACAAAATAATGCGGTAATTTTTTTTTTTTCCATAACCGCACTCTTCAGCCCAACTAAGGAGTTTTTAATGCCACTTCGACCTAACCAAGGAGTTTTCAAACCTTTTTTTTAGCAGTCGTACAGTTTGGCACCAATGAGTACACAAAATTCAGGGTGGCGCCACTTGTCATACATTGAAAATATTTATCGTTTAAAATCGCGTTTTTGGCAGAACTTTTGATTGTCATATTGCTTTTAATTATATTTAAGTGTTTTGGTAGGCATATTTTTTGTATGAAGAAACAGAGATTGACGGAATCCTGACAAGGATAGAAAATTAGTTCCGATTATAATGTTTTCGCCAGACTATATTTTATTATCTGTGTACGCGCACCAGCGCGCGTGCGCGGTCGCGCGCCACGGCCACTGGATTTGTTCATCGTTACTTGTAAATTTATTGTTATTGTTTACGTTATTATTATGGTTTTGTATGTCGAAAGTTTTATTCTGGGCAAAAATATCTGGCTACAGCAGTGATACTGAACTGAGGAGAACCCCCGCCTGAATTTCTGGATGCAGCAACGTAAATGACGAACAATCTTTTACCAGAGAAATCAAGAAAAACAACGACAATGTTACCAAGATTTCAAGATTTTGACTTTGGTATTTTATTTAAAATTGTATGAGTGTAGATAAAATAGTGTATGAAACTGACATAATTAGGTATTAAAACACTCGTGTGATACTATTAAAAACCTCGCCTACGGCTCGGTTTTTAAACTCACACTCGTGTTTTAATAACCCCTATTATGCAACAGTTTCATAAACTACTATTATCTACACTCATATCGTAAAATTCGAATAATGAACTCGAAAGTAATGTCATAATGACATACTTTACTCACATGCACCTGTAATGAATTTAAAAAATTTCATTACGATACAGTTTGCTGAACAAAACAATGCGGTAATTTTTTTTTTTTTCCATAACCGCACACTTCAGCCCAACTAAGGAGTTTTTAATGCCACTTCGACCCAACCAAGGAGTTTTCAAACCTTTTTTTTTACCAGTCGTACAGTTTGGCATCAATGACTACACAAAATTCAGGGTGGCGCCACTAGTCATACATTGAAAATTTTTATCGTTTAAAATCGCGTTTTTGGCAGAACTTTGGATTATCCTATTGCTATTCATTATATGACGCGGTGACGTCCCGATTGGTGGCGGGGCGTAAGATATGCAGTACTACTGCATATGTTTTGTGACCAAGGGTATCCGGCTAATCGGCGTCTATGTGTAATATATATGAACATTCATATGCATACGTATAGGTATGCATAACGATCTATATATAGGTATGGATAGATAGATATATAGGTACCTATCTATAGCGTTAAACAAAATGGCACCGACCGTTTGTTCCCCGCTTTAACACCCAGTGCATGTATAAATGTACTCTGTGACCCAGTGTAATACTGATAACTGAACTCGCCCAAGACGGCACTCTTTGCCACGTTCAGTTATATCGGTGGACGTCGTCGGACGACGCTCGAAGCGTTCCTTGGGTGTTCGTTTGTATGGCTTATGAGCAGGTTTTCAATTTACCAGTTTCTCACTTTACCAGATTCTCAACTTACCTGATCGCTCTGAGTAACTGAACGACCAAAGTACGCTCCGGGCGTCGTCGGACGATAATACTGAACGCGGCCCTTGTTCATATACATTAGTGATGTGCCGGATATTCGTATCCGCGGATATATATTTTAACGATCCAGGAAATCAGTAATAAACATACCTACACTCTGTGAATACGACGTGGCTAAAAGGTCCTAGCAGCCAGGCCATAACATAAAACTTTTTAAAACAACAAAAAATGGTTTTAGATCTGTGACTTCTGTGAGTGATTATTTAATTATTTTCTCTGTGGGTCTGTTTTTTGATCAACAAAATATAACGCGCCGAAACAGTAACAAATCTTAAAATATAGCAAAAATTAAGTCAAAAACACAACCATGAGTGCCCCTAACGGGATGCTGTACGGCGGTGACGAAATAGGCGCGTTAGTGTTCGACCCTGGTCATCATTCGTTGCGTGTTGGTTATGCCCAAGAAGATACTCCGAAGGCTGATATTCCTGCTGTGGTTGGAGTTGGGCCTGCCACGCACATTCCTGAGCCCGAGGAAAAGGTCCCCGATGGGAATGTCACTCAAAGCGGTAGGTTTTTGTCCAAAAAGTCTCTAAAAGACTGGCATCATATTTTGTTGTGACATTCACTATAACCCGTTTTAAACCACATAAATGCTGTTTGAGAGCATATATGATATGTTTCAAGTCGGTACAAAGCATGGAAAACTGATCTTTGCTTTCTAATGAGTTTTATTTGTTGACAAAACAATGCAAATTGACTGCAACAAGCTATGATGAACATTCTATTTCTGGGCTATTTTGGTGACTTTCTTGTAAATAAAATCTCAGTCAATTCTTATAAAGGACTTATTGGATTTGTAACAAGTCTTGATCAAGTGGATTTTTTAATTTGTGTGCTGTCTTGGTGTTGTTGCTAATAAAATTACAGTCGGGAACCATAAAGGTTACCCGTATGAGGATGTGGGCAAGCTTTGGATTCATTGACGTCGAGTTGGAAGTTCATATTTTTTTACAGAAAGGTTACATTACATTAAGACTATGTGAAATTACAAGTTGCGGAAATCAATAGTTATCGAAAAAAAAATCAAATTCACCAATATTTTGCCAATTTCTACAGAATGTTGCGAGTGCAGCGAATGTTGTTCAATAATCTATAAAAAATATTATATAACAGTATGATACAGCTGTTCTGATTGTTATCCGAATATCTATGACAGTCGTTATGGGTAGTTAGAAGCCTGAAAGTCTGACAACTGGTCTATCCTCCGAATGTCAATATTACCCAGTAACTCTGGTCTGGCAGTTGCTCCGTGTAAAATACTGATGTTCAGCCACATCCGGTTAGACTGGAAGCCGACCCCAATATAATTGGGAAAAGGGGAGGAGGATGATAAATAAAAAAAATAAAAAAAATTGAGACATTTTTTCACTGCACCATCTAGTCCCAAACTAAGCAGAGCTTGTACTATGGGTACTAGACAATGGATATAATACTTAAATACTTTTTTTTGTAAATACATACTTATAATACCTAAGAAACACCCAGAACAACACAAACACTTATGTTCATCACACGAATATTTGTGTCCTGTGGGAATCGAACCCAGACCTCGTGATTAGCAGTCCGACACTCGAACCACCAGACCACAGACGAAGAAGGGTATTCCCCGTGCAAAAGTAGCCAATCTCTATAAAAAGAAATGTGATGGGCAAACTCAGTTGAAGCAAGCTCGCATAATCCGGGTTGTACTGTACTGACATACATCCTTTATGCTACAGGCACAAAAGCAGGTGGAGAGCTCCGCCACTACATAGATGTCACCGAGCTGCATGTGCCCCGCGCGGGCATGGAAGTACACTCATACATGAAGGACGGACAGGTCGACAACTGGGACTTATTTGAGAAGATGCTTGATTACTGCTATGCTAAGGTTGGTGCACTAGGTTAAGAACAGTTAATAAAATCTTAGATTTCGTGATCACTACACATACATAGCTATTAATGGCATAGAGCAGCGGTTCTCAAACTTTTTTGGTCACGGAACCCTTTTGACAAGCAAAATACTTGACGGAACCCTACAATAAAACAATAGTTTTTAAAAGTGTATTCTTTATTATATAAGCATAATAAAAGTACAATGTAACAGTTACTAATTATTACATACTTTACCACATGGCAAGTACAATAATAGAAGATATTAAAAATTAAAAAATCTTAACTAATGGGAGGTATGAAACTGTTTTTTACTTTTCATCAATTGGTTGATATCAGGTTTGATAGAAGAGATTTGTTTCATATCAGGTTCGGCGTCCAGTCTATTGCGATATTTTGTTTTCGTGGCTGCATAGGTTGAGAATCCTGTTTCGCACAAACATGTTGTTGGGAACGGGAGAAGAATATTCAGAGCCATTCTGCCAAGCATTGGATATTCATCACGGATTCTGCACCAAAAATCGTTGAGAGACGTCGTTTTGAACAGTGACTCCATACTTGTGTCTGATGACATTTCTAAAAGAGATTCATATATCTCGTTTGACATACTTTCGGGCTCTTGCAAGATGGGTAAAAAAGGATTATGAATCCACGAATTCAGCTTCATTTTTGTATTCTGTTCTTCGGGAAAATACTTTTCAAAAGATGCGCGCATCGAAGTGAGATATTGGACCAATTCTTCAAACACATCATCTTGAAACATTTCTGAGTCGTTATCGCTAACAAACTCACTGAGTGACGTAAAGCTTTCTATTTCTCTCTTACCAACGCAAATAATCCAACAATCTAATTTTCTTTTGATTTTGTTATAGGCCTGGAACACTGTTGTCTGTTTACCTTGCAATGATAAATTCAATTCGTTCAGTTTTTGAAAGATATCCGCCATAAAAGACAATCGGAACAACCAAGTTTTATCATACAAACGGTCTTTCAAATTAAAAGAAACTGTATCTGCTGAAAGAAACATTTGTAACTCGGCTCTAAGTTCAAATAGCCTTGTTAAAGTTTTACCCCGAGACAGCCATCGCACTTCTGTATGGAGCAGCAGTGTTTTATGTTTGCTGCCATAATCTTCACACAATAATGAGAACAATCGGGATTGTAGTGGTCGTGATTTGATAAAATTAATTATTTTTACCGCTTCATCCATAACTAATTTTAGATTTGACGGCATTTGCTTCATCGCAAGTGCTTGTCTATGCAGAATACAATGGCTGGAACTACAATTAGGCGCTTTACTTTTTATTCGTGATACTGCTCCTGCTGTTTTACCTGTCATCGCCTTGGCTCCATCCACAGATTAATGATATATGTACTAGTAGCCCCATCTGTACAAATGTCAATGCAATCGTTCCAACTAAGTTTATTTTCTTTAAAAAATATGTTTATTTTACTAAAAATTTCTTCCCCGGTAGTGTTTGTGGGCAGCGGTGAACACATAAGCATGTCTTCTTCATAAAGAACGTTCATATGGATATCTCACGATAACCAGCAAGATAGCCAGACCAGCGACATCAGTTGACTCATCCATTTGCAAGGCGGATCGTGTTTTTTGTAGACGTGCAAGTAGTTCTTGTTTGTCGTAGCTTGCCAGATCATGGATTCGCCGTGAAACAGTATCGTTTGATAGCGGTACAGTAGAAAGATGCTTTGCAGATTTTTCATCGAGCATACATTTTGTTTTGTCTAACACACATGGCTTTATTAAATTCTCAGCGATAGTGTGCGCTTCACCTGCTTGTGCAATGCGATAGCTAACTAAATATGATGCCTCCGTGGCCTATTCATTGATAGTTTGTGTTATAGGCATCATATTTTTTTGACTTTCCAATAACTGTTCTTTTTTACGAACAAAAAATTCTTTATTCTTGTCTTTAGACTCGGGGTGTACAGTTTCTAAATGTCTGCGCAATTTGGCAGGTGCCATGGAACTATTAGGAAGCAGTTTACAACATAACATGCAGAGAGGTGAGCCGTTGGAACAAACAAATCCGAAACTGATATATGATTCATCATACTTCCTTTTTTTCGTCTTTGAAACCGTGGAGCTTGACGTCGTGGCATCATCGTCTGGATCGGTAACTGCTGTTTTCTCCGCGCGTACTGCTTTTAAACATTCAGCGTCATTAGAAGATGTTGTTGCAACACGTTTAACACCTTTAAGCCAACGTTCCATTCTTCTTTATTAATAATGTTACACGTCAGGATGGTGGGGTCAAAATAATGCACAATCGTTACTGCGTTTATGAGACAAAGTTTAGTCCATAGAAGAAATGTACAAAACTGATACAATCAGAATACAGCAGGCAGTAGAACTTACAAGCAGGCAGCAGGCTAGCCAGCTTGTAAGTAGGTAGGTACGAACTTATCGCTCCGAACGCTAATCGTCAATTGACTGACGAGGCGCGACTTTTCTTTTAATGGACTCTCGCAGGTGGTACCGAAGTACCATCTCTGCTTAACCGGGCTTAGTTGGCGGAGAGTCCCATGTGGGACTCCATTCGCCGAAGGTTTTTCCCTAATCCTAAATACTTACAAACTAAAGACGCGGTTTCAATACCGCAAGCGGGCGTCCCCCAAGGGGGGGGGGCTCGAACCTCGCTGGGGCATTGCAGGGAGACCCCGCCGTTCCTATGTCCCCCTAGCAGCCGTTGCTGCATCGAATTTTTACCTCGAAAGTGGCGGACTTTAGGTCTATCGGGTGACGCGCTAAACGCCGTTAAGTGGCTACGCAATAGCCTGCTCCTAGGAACTACTCTAGAGCATAGGGCCGGTCTCGCGTGACGAGATTATCTCCGGTTGCGACACCGTGAGGGCGTCCCCAGGGGGGAGCTCGGACCTCGACTCAGGGTGCAGCAGGGGGACCCCGCCACCGCCCAGCAGCCGCTGCTGCGTCGTATTGTGTTTCTGTTTCTCGAGAGTCGGACTCTCGGATTCTGTGTGGGTGTACGAGGCGCGACGCGCGATCGCTGCTTTTATACTTAGTCCTAGACTCGAACTCGAACATTCTCAAAAATACTCGAGTCGGCGCCTTTGATAAACAAAAAGCCGAAAATAGAAATACAAAAAAATGCGTTGTAAACAATCTCGACTTTATGTTTTTGAAGATAGAGCCGAAAGTCGCTTGTTCACAACTATAGCGTCTAATTCAGAGGCGGCTTTTATCAAAGGGACTGCGCGCTCACAAGTATACGCGCGGCGGGCGGAGTCAAAACGTTCGACCAGTGACCAGAGAGAGGTGTTTTGATTTTTTTTATAAATTCTTGCGGAACCCCTACAGGGGTATCGCGGAACCCTAGGGTTCCGCGGAACACACTTAGAGTACCGCTGGCATAGAGTATCGGATCATTGGGTTCCCTCCTATTATGGTGGAGCCAAAACTTAAAATCATTATTAGTCATTAATTAGTTTACTTTAGTGAATTTGTCTCAGTCATCAACCTACATTATGCTCACACAATTCTTTCCAATTAATCATGTAACAAATCATTGTACTATTATTATTATTTGAAAAGAGTATATCCCTGGAGTTTCTTGCCAGCTCTTCGGCTCTTCTCCATAGGTCAAACTTTTCGGAATGAAGACATTAATTATGAATCTAGTTGCAAAGATTCATAATTAATGTCTTGAAAGTGCATGTAAAAGCTTTTACATCGCATATACATATGATTAAAATTGCTTTCCTGATGTTATACAACATGTCATTAAAATAACTGAAAACCTCTTAAGGGGTCATTGTACACACGGCTACACATCAAGCTGTACATTTCCAGTATAAGGTGTCCTCGCATTGTATAATACTAGTTTTGTACAGCTTGATGTGTAGCCGTGTGTACTACCAGTATGATCAACTTTTATTATGGGACAAACGCTAAAAAAACAGGTGTTCCCTACATTTTGTTGATTTATGTGAACACAAATATAGGGCTGCTGATATTTTTTTCGCGATTTCGGGGTTGGTCCCATAGTAAAAGTTGTTCATACTGATGAGTACAATGACCCCTTAAGAAGTTTTCAGTTATTTCAATAACATGTTGTATATAAAAATGAATATTTGTGTGTTTGTCCTCTATGAGCTCCTAAACCATTCATCCAACTTTGGTGAGTTGGTCTATGTACAGCGAAGGTTCCTGGCCTAAAAAAAAAGATGGCATCGCAATGCATGCCGGGCACAGCTAGTTACAAAATATTAGGTTATCGGATTCTGTGGTGCCGGACATAAAGAATAGCACCACAACATCTCTTTCATCGGTGTCGTAAAAGGCAAATAAGGGATTCACCAAAAGATGGGCAGCAGCGTTCTCTGAGTATTTAACCAACCAACTGCGATCGCCAACCCGCCTGCCAAGCGTGGCAATTATGGCTCCCTTTTGGGAGTGGCCTATGTCCAGTATGTCTTTCGGCTGAAATAATGATTAGATTATCGATTTCGGTTATTCGGCATCGACTTTTTGTTGATTCAACCACTACTACCCTGCCCTACTCACTTCCAGGTAATCCGCTCGCCATCAGAACACCACCCAGCCTTATTCACAGAAGCGGTATGGACCACCCGTCCAGCCAGGGAGAAGCTAGCAGAGCTTCTATTTGAGAAGTACCAAGCCCCCGCCTTCTTTTTAGTAAAGAGTGCTGTGTTGGCAGCATTTGCTAATGGCAAGTCAACAGCGTTGGTGGTGGATGCTGGGGCCAGTCAGACGTCTGCGGTGCCTGTTATTGATGGGTAAGTGAATTCTTGGAGTCATTGTCTTCCTGCCGTGGTCCCAATTTATTTGGGGTTGACACAGCATGTCTTTCTCTTCCATACATCTCTATCAGCCGTCATCTCAGTGTTCACTTTTTAGGGCTCCGTACCCAAAGGGTGCCAATCGAGACCCTATTAAAAAAATAAAGTACCTATATTGTGTTTATGGCTTATCTAGATTTTAACAATAATATAACGCTTACACAAACATTCATATTCACAAATCACAAACCTACACATCCAGTCGCACCACCCATACTCCAACACCTACCAACAGTCTAACAAGTTTTGTGACACAATCTGCAATAGTACATTATGATACAAGTGAGCTAAGTTGACTATCATACTCGAGGCTGGATTGCAGCCCGAGCCGAAGGCGAGGGCGTAATGGAGCCGAGAGTATAATAGTCAATGCTCACGCGTGTCATACGACGTTTTTCAACACACTTGCGAGGAAAAAAACATAAATTACACATTTTAGACAAATATTGAATTTGTGAAAAATGATAAAAATGGCGCGCGGATCGCGCGGTGACATACAGCTATGCGCGCGCAGGTGGTCGAAGGAAACCGCCATACAGCCTAACATAAAAATATTATAAATTTATTTTTTTATTTATAACCCAAATTAATATTAATTTGTTGACAAAAATTAATGATTTGATGAAATGAAATGTTATATAGCATATTTTAATTAATACAGTTGATTTATTCCCAAAAATGTTTAATTTAGTTCAGGCATAAAAACTCTTTGCTGCGATTTAAAAATAAACTGTAAAGTAAAAAACACTAGCGCAATAATATAATGAAAAAAGCACGCGTGCGTTATAAGCCACATTATGAACCTAAAAGCGATGCAATAAGAGCCACTTTACGAGCAAGAGTGTTGAAAAAAAAATAGTCTTCTTCTTTTGCTCAGCGTCATCTTAGCGCATTTTGTTTAATTCTACTTCAATTAAATTCAATTCAATTATTTTGCGAAAATGGGTACAAAAATCATATGGTAATTTAAAAAGAAGTAGGTTACATATAGAAGTTTTTAAACTTTCGCGAATTTCACTCATATTGAACTAAGTTTACGGGACTTGTCGCGCACAATTAAATCAAAATATAACAAACATTTTGACTAACCTCGACGTTTCGGTCAAGTTGCATTGGCCGTGGTCACGAGTAGACTCAAACTCGACTCGACTCTACTCGTGGTCTGCTCGTGACCACGGCCAATGCAACTTGACCGAAACGTCGAGGTTAGTCAAAATGTTTGTTATATTTTGATTTAATTGTGCGCGACAAGTCCCGTAAACTTAGTTCAATATAGGTTACATATGCCATATTCTGCTCTTAAGCATGCAAAATTTAATATAAATACATTGATTAAAGTTGCAATGTCATAATTATAACTAATACCAAAAATAAACGAAATAATGTCAGTCTCATATTGTCATATTAAATTGCACATGTATATTAAATTATTGTATGGTCAAATTCTCTCGTCTAAATATTCCTTAACACTATAGTAGGCCTTCTGTATCAAATACCCTTTGATCTTACATTTAAATAATGACATGCTTTGATTGACTTGATGTATTAGATTGAATATTAACACAGGGAGCCAAGATTGTATGCAGCCACTGAGTGGGGCCTGGTGACCTGTAACACTGGTTTTTACGATTTGTTCACCCAGGTGATTTCACCCAGGTGAACAAAGTGGAATAAACCCCCACAACAGGCACAAGGTTTTTTTTTTTTTGCCGTGGGTAAATCCTCATGGACGCACTCCGCCCGGGGTAGGCGGAGCCAGTGTCGGACTCTTACCGACTACCCGTAACGACTGCCATAGATGTTCGTATAAAAACCGGAACCGGAGCTTAACGTGCTCTCCGAGGCACGGAGGGGTCCCGATGAGCAACGAAATAGTCACCCATCCACGGACTGACCGCAGCAAGTGTAGCTTAATCTTGCAGATCATACAATCCGCGCAGTTGCTACTTAGCCACGAGCCTCTCATCATTTTCTTCATCTAATTCAGTGGTTCCCAAACTTATTTTATCTACTGCCCACTTTAAGAATAAATTATTATTTAGCGCCCCCATTTTTTCACCTACTTAAAAACCACTATAACTTCAAATTAAATTAATTAATTATTGTGAGCTATATTAGCGGAGATTAAACAGTCATTCTAAACGAGACTTTTACTATAACCCGCAAGAGTTAACTTGAGACCTAAGCGCAGTAGGTAATACACAACGGCGCTCAGGTCTCAAGCTAATCCTTACGGGCTACACCTGCCAATGAGAATGATTATTGAAACGCAACTTTATAGTATTCAGACAGAGTATCTTTTATTCAAAATAAAACAAACGTAATCGATTCTTATACCGGGTGTCAGGGAAACTCTTCCGAAAACGAAGATAGGTGATAGTGCTGGTGATTACTGATACGAAACCACGAAAAAAATGCGATTATTTTTATAGATTTTTTAATTTATTTTTTTGCATTTTGATTATATATGAGTTTTATTTAACTGCCCAAAGCTCGTTATGTCTGAAAAATGTAAAAAAAATATATTAAAAAATCTAAAAAAATAATCGCATTTTTTTTTCGTGGTTTCGTATCAGTAATCACCAGCACCTATCTTCGTTTTCGGGAGCGTTCCCCTTACACCCAGTATAAAAACTAATGTGAAGGATGAATCTGATGCTGTTTAATAAGTTTGTTGATATCAGGTTCCAATTTACTCAAGAACAGCCGCAAGTCAAGTTACAAATCGCCCCCCCAAGCCTATACACAACGCCCCCATTTTTTTTCTGGCTCTCTTACCGCCCCCCTTTAAGCCTGCAGCGCCCACATGGGGGCGTTATCGCCCACTTTGGGAAAGGCTGATCTAATTATTGATTAAATTCCTCATACATGGTCTCATATACAAAATGTATGTTTATTTACAGCTACGCCTTAGTAAACGCCGCGGTACGTTCTCCCGTCGGCGGCGACCACCTCGTGACGCAAGCTAAGAACATGCTAACCAACAGCCACATACAAATGCTGCCAATTTATAGTATACAGGTTTGTAATCCACTCTCACTGTCTCCGTCATACCAATAGCACAGTGTAATTATCTGTCCCGTTCTGTGGTTCAACGAAAAAGAAAGAAAGAAAAATGGTTTATTTACTACAGCCAGAGGCACACAATAACAATAATATACAATTTTAAACAACACAGACTCCTAAAAGTATAATTGTATGCCCCGCGGCTGCACCAAATAGGCTCAGTTCAGCAAAAATGCCAAACAACTAGTATCTGGCGCTGGTTTTCAACTGGACCTTGTTTGAAAGTGTCACGGACGAAAATCAGTTTTACAGTGAGTAAACTAAACATAGATAAAAATTAATATTAATTATTTATTAATATTTAATGTGATTATTTTTATTGAAGAGTTTTTCCAAATGAGTTGTGTCCTTACGTATGAATATCGATTCTGATAACGCACCTCACAGGAACAACAGGGTTTTTGTTACGTGTTGTATATCAAAAATTAAAGTACATTTTTTTCACATATTTGGAATGAGAATCACATACTGAACACATCTTCCATCAATAAGTCCCATCTCCTATATATTATGTAAAACCTTCACTTTATCTCCTATTTCAGAGTAAAGAAGTAATAAGGGAACGAGAGAGAGGTCGCTACACTCTGAAGACCCTGCCAGCTGGTCTAACTCAGTCCTGGCAACAATACATGCTGAAGAGGCAATACGAGGACTTTTGCCACTGTGTGGCACAGGTAAGCCAATCAACATCATCATTTCAGCTGAAAGACGTCCACTGCTGGACATAGGCCTCCCCCAAGCATCGCCACAACGACCGATCCTGCGCTTCCCGCATCCAGCGGATTCCCGCGACCTTCACCAGGTCGTCGGTCCACCTTGTGGGGGGCCTACCCACGCTGCGCCTTCCAGTACGCGGTCGCCACTCCAGAACTTTACTGCCCCATCGGCCATCCGTTCTGCGAGCAATGTGCCCCGCCCACTGCCACTTAAGTTTGGCAATTCTTCGGGCTATGTCGGTTACTTTCGTTCTTCTGAGAATCTCCTCATTTCTGATTCGATCACGCAGGGACATTCCGAGCATAGCCATGGTCTTCTTCTTCACCACAGTGTAATTATCTGTTCTATAATACATTGAGATGTAAACCAATAGAATAAAATAAAAACCTAAAATGGCCTGTAGAAGGCCGCTAAGTTTTAAGTGCCTCATAATGTATTTTACATAAATAAACTACAATTGTGCACTTTGTTACAAATAAATGCTTTGAATTTTGAATAGCGCTATTCTATATCCACCTCGCCCCCTATTACATGGGACTATAACATAACTGGCGAAATGTGGGTGTACTATTACACCTCTGCCTACCCCTGCGGGGAAATACAGGCATTATGTTATATCCACCTCGCTTATACAAGTATCTATTAAATCGTTATAGAAATATGAATCTATACTTTGTCTTTTGTTAAATAAAATAATATCAGCTTCGAATATTTCGAACCAACTAATACACATTTTTGGTCAATTTAATAATGGTTATCAGACATAATTGTAATTTATATTCTTACGTGCAGATATCAGAAAGCCAATACGAGGAGCGTCAAGTAGCATCCGTACCCTTCAGCCACTATGAGTTCCCTGGAGGCTACCACCAGGACTTCGGCCCCGAGAGGTTCAAGTTAACCGAGTGCCTGTTCGAACAGACGCTAGGAGCACCGCACTTAGGTTTGTGGTGATTGTGGTGAAGTTGGCGAGTGTGGTATGGTTGCCACACTTGCCAATTTGAGATATTTAAATATTTAGGGTATAATTGGCGATGTTGAATGCTTTAAAAGTGTGTTGGTGATGTTTGTGCAACTGTGGCGAGTGTGGTAATATTTGCCAAACTCGCCAATTTAAGTTGTGTACAGTTGATAGATGCTTGCAAGATGATTTGATGGTGATTGTAAATTATGTTACAATTGTGGCAATTGCACACTGTTTTTTCTTTCTTATCTTATTTAGTAAACAATCGTGGCATATCTTTATGTGATTCGTCTTTAATAATTATTAAAAGACATTATATTAACAATTTTACAAACAAAATTTTTTTTTTACCTAATTACATGTGCAGACCTAGTAATTATATTTTATTAGTATGTAGTTATTTAAAAAATCAACATCAAAAAGACACTAAATAAGACAAGTAAGAAGAAACGGAGTTTAGATGTCGTATTCTGACCCAAACATGTCTATTACAATATTTACGATGTATTTCCTTCAAGAAGAATTGCTGCATATCCTGAAAAAAACTTATAAAATTCTACATTATAGTTCCTTTTCAACTCTCTCTTTTTCGTCCCCCCAGTATGTGCAGCGGCAGCAGCTTGCGACGCAGACGCCCGTCCCGCTCTGTGGGGCTCCGTAGTAGCATGTGGAGGTGTCGCCAACACACCGGGCTGGCTGGAGCGCCTCTCCAAGGAGCTGTCCACGCGCGCACCTTCCTCGCACCGCCTCAAGAGCCACGCCGCGCCCAATAGTACGGAGAGGAGATTCGCGGCTTGGATAGGTGAGTTGTACTGATATTGTGGTGAGTGTGGTGAAGGTGGAATCTTACCACATTTGCCAAATTGAGGTTTTAAGTCTATAATTTTGATGATAAATGCTTTACAAGTACGTTGGTGAAGTTTGTGGTAAGTGTGGTGAAGGTGGAATCTTACCACACTTGCCACAATTCGTTTTAATGGGTATATCTATGATGAGAAATGCTTTTTAAATACGTTGGTGATGTTTGTGGTAAGTGTGGTTAGGATGGAATCTTACCACACTTGCCACAATTCGTTTTAATGGGTATATCTATGATGAAAAATGCTTTTTAAATACGTTGGTGATGTTTGTGGTAAGTGTTGTGAAGGTGGAATCTTACCACACTTGCCACAATTCGTTTTAATGGGTATATCTATGATGAGAAATGCTTTTTAAATACGTTGGTGATGTTTGTGGTAAGTGTGGTGAAAGTGGAATATTACCACACTTGCCAGTTTTAGGTTTTAAGCGTATATCTGTGATGAAGAATGCTTAATGAGCACGTTGGTGATGTTTGTGGTGAATGTGGCAGAGCTGGTCAATTGCCAAACTTACCAACAACGTTGTTATGTAAACATACATTTATTTTGTTTACTAAATCATCAATAATAATAAAATTGTCTAAGACGACTGCTCCAATATCTATGTGTGGTGCCATTTGACTAAATTTTAGAGTTTTAAAAGATAAATTTGTATTTTTTTACCCGACTTCGCCAGAAGGAGGGTTATGTTTTTCGAGTGTATGTATTTATGTATGTATATTTCTTTGGCACGCTCTGTAGCCTAAACGGCTTGATGGATTTTAGCTTGAGAGGTGTCTTTAGATCCGTCTTAATTGTGAGAGTGACACAGGGTATATCAAAATTATAAAAAATAAAATGGCCGATTTTTGGCGCCATTTTAAGTCTTGAAAATTTTCTTTTCCCTCAAAACCTATCGAGTGGGATATCAAAATAAAGGGCTTTATAAATGCTTTACAAAAATATATACAACTTATATTTTTAAATGTAATTTGGAATGAGAAATGCTAAAAAACAACAAAATATTCATCGTTAAAAAGAATTACATGACAGAACTAAAAATTTTTAAATAAAAAAGTTAATTAACAAAACCAAAAAACCCGACTGCGTATAAATATAACTGAAAAGATGTAAACAAGACTTGTATAGGTACATGTAGGTATATGTAAAAGTATCAAATCAACGCGCAGGCGGAGGCTACGTATGTTTTTGGTCATGAATTACACAAAGTAGTTCATAGGTAGGGGTGGCGTCCATACATGTGAAATGGGGATGTAAAAATTTTTTTCGCTGCCCCCCCTCGTGTGGGGTATCATTGAATAGGTCTACTAAAATGAAGGTAATGTTTGATACACCACTTTTTTATCAGGGGTACCATCTGCGAAATATAGCCCGCCAAAGTGGCTTGCATTTCTAAACTATGCAACGTAGAAAGTTATAATCTTCCACATTGATAGACCTTTGTGAAAACCCTCTTTTAAAATTATTTCGAGTATAATGTGATTATAATTTTTTGAGTTATAGAGAGAAAACTGAAAAATACTTAAAACGTCCTAGTTCAAAGGAAAAACTAGATCTAGATCTTAGAGAAAAATGATCATAGCAAATAATGCTCCTTTAGCTACTTTCTATTTGAAAAAATCACAAAAAAGTAACTTTGACATGAGAAACTTCTTAAATTTGGCTTCTTGAATTTATCGCTAGATGGCGCTACTAACAACACGCTCTGAGTCGCAAATGCTGCCGATTATTGTAAAAACTAAATAAGCCATGATTAATATTCGATTTGATTCGTTTGTAATTACACCTACTTTAATAGGAACCCTATAATACTGAGCATGGCCCGACATGCTCTTGGCCGGTTTTGGTTTTGTTAATTAACTTTTTTATTGTTTAAAACATGAGCGATTTAAGGGAAATTAAATGTATGAAATTATGTAATGTAATAAAAGAAGCGAAGAATCAACGCATGCGCGAATAGTGTGTGTGTGTGTGTGTTTGACAGTCGCGCGCTGATGGAGGGGGAAGTTATGACGTCACGTTTTTTCTCGGTTTACTTCCGACCAACACTAGAAGTTTCTCTTCAAAATGTGATATTCGTATGTTACTGAAACATTATCGTATAATAAGTTATATATTTCTTTCTCTTTACAGGCGGCTCTATCCTGGCATCGATCGGCTCGTTCCAACAGATGTGGATATCATCACAGGAATACGATGAAGGCGGCAAGGGGCAGCTTGAGAGGAAATGTCCTTAGAATTAACGTAACATACATACATACATACGAAAATATTGTCGGGCACAGCGTTATTCGCCTGCTGCTTCCCTCTCGAGTGGTATGTAGATGTGATATTTTTACTTCTCCAGATTTCAGACTACCAAATAGATCCAATTTTTGACATCAAATTGATAATAAGCCTTCAGAAATTTGAGGTATTTACTCACAATTTTAAAGTTTTATTGTACGAACTAACATAAATACTATTATTAATAATAATATAATATGAAAGGGTATTATTATACTACCTAAACACAATCGAATACCAATAATTTAGTATTTTGTAAACCTGCAATGTAAAGCGTACAAAACTCGTGATCAATGCCGCGTGTACCTAACCTACCTACGCTCGCTACGACACGGACTGCGTATGCGAGCGGATGTCGTTCACCCCTAGTGCCAGCTAATATTTTATTTTAATTACATTACGAAATTTAAAAAAAAAATGTAAATAAATGGGGTTTTTTTGCAAATCAGTTTTATTTAACTGCCCAAAGCTGGTTATGTATGAAAAATGCAAAAAAAAAAAACTTTTTTTTGGTAATTTCGTATCAGTAATCACCAGCTCTATCACCTATCTTCGTTTTCGGAAGCGTTTCCCTGACACCCAGTATATTACTATGGGCACTGCGGCAATAATACCTGTAATGCCACAGTGAAGAATTCAGTAATATCTGTCTTCGAGATGGTGATGAAAATATGTGACACAAACGAGGGGTCAAAATGTTATGGAGATTTAAGTCTGTTTTTTTCTCTCTTGTCTTATTTAGTAAACAATCTTGACATGTCTCTTTATTCAAATAACTACTGATAAAATATAATTACTAGTTCTGCACATGTAATTAGGTTAAAAATGTTATTAAGTGTGTAAAATTGTTAACATAATGTCTTTTAATAATGCTTCTTGACGAATTGCATTAAAAAGACATGCTATGATTGTTTACTAAATAAGCAGGTAAGAAAAACAAAGTGTACGTTCAAAATTAGTTTTTTTAAGCTATTGCATAGCTTCTATCGCGGGCCTTGAGCGTGGAGACCGAATCCAGAAATTCCGTAACGAAAATAACCTAACACCCACCACTCCGACCGGCACAGCGGTGATACTTTTTAGTTTTGCCATCTATCGATGAATAGCAGAACTTTTAATGACTTTTTGAAATATCACGCTTGTCTCTTTAGTTCTGCAAATCGCCTCTAGGTGGCATTGGTTGTATCGGCGTTACTGCGCATGCGTAATCCCCCTCTTCGCCCCGCAATCTGGTGACTCATGCCTGCTTAGAGTTTCGGCGTTAGGGCACCTCCTCTTTGTATTTACATAAAAAATGCTATGCAATAGCTTTACCGCGGCAGTCTCCGAGTGCCACACGTCTTTTTTTTTGTACCGGAGACTACGTAGTCTGATAACTAAGCCATCAATGTGTCACATTTTGGGTTGTCACATATTTCCGAGGTTCATTTTGTGTCACTTATTTTTGAGTCATTTTCATGTCACATATTTTCGTTCCTATTACGAAGATAGATGTTGTTGAATTCTTCATGGCATATACTATTGCCGTAGTGCCCATAGTAATGTATTTATTTTCGAGATTGTACAAAGTTACAAAAAGCGGATTTTTTGAACTATAATGCCTCTTATCACCGTGTCGTAATATAACGCTATTCCCTACAATGTTAACCGATGTGGAAAGCAGTGAGGTTGTCAACAGTAGACATATTATTATCGCTTTTAAAATAATATAATGTATTACCACATTTTTAGGGTTCCGTAGTCCTACAAGGAACCCTTATAGTTTCGTCATGTCCGTCCGTCTGTCCTAATCCTTTACAGCTTAATAACTTCTACAGTTATAAACATAAGTAGGTAAATGAAATTTTGACAACAAATGGTCTAGATATAGATCTCAATTTTAAAAGAATAAAAAATTCTTGATTACGTATTTTAGGGGTGGCGCCCATACATGTGAAATGGGGATGAATTTTTTTTTTTCGCTGCACCCCCTCTTGTGGGGTATCGTTGAATAGGTCTACTAAAATGAAGGTAATGTTTCATACACAACTTTTTTATCAGGTGTACCGTCTGCGAAAAACAGTTCGCCAAAGTGGCTTGCAATGTGTCCCCCCCCCCCTGCCATTTCTAAACTATGCAACGTAGAAACTTATAGTCTTCAGCATTGATAGACCTTTATAAAAACTCTCTTTTAAAATTATTTCGAGTATAATGTGAGTATAAATTTTTGAGTTATAGTGAGAAAACTGAAAAATACATAAGACTTCCTAGTTCATAGGTCATTGACCTTAGATATGTGAAATGAAAATGATCTTAGCAAATAATGATCCTTTAGTTACTTTATATTTAAAAAAGAAACACACATAAATTTAGCGCTAGGTGGCGCTGTTTGCAAAAACTAAAATAGCAATGATTAATATTCGGTTTTATTCGTTTGTAATTAGACCTACTTAAGGAACCCTATAATACTGAGCATGGCCCGACATGCTCTTGGCCGGTTTTTTCTTTAAAAAGTTATTTAAAAACAATACAAAAAATTATGTTTCTTGTACCATCAAATTTTAGTTATTCGGGCCCATAAAAAAGTTCGATGGGCCGCATTGCAAGGGTCATCAGGCCGCATACAACGCCACGTACACTGTGTTTTTTATTACTAGTCTTATTTAGTAAACCATCTTGGCATGTGTTTTTAATGCATTTCGTCAATAATAATTATTAGAAGTCATTATGTTAACAATTTTACACACTAAATTAAAAAAAAATGTCCCACTTGCTCGGAAATTGGTTCATTATTCAAAAAAAGAATTCATCAATCCGCTATTTTCCGTACGCAACGAAATAACAGGCCAGTAATATCCAACACGACAATAATATAAATTGCTGGACAGTTTTTATTTAAAGATTTAAATTGTGGAAAGAAAAAATCGTTCACGACCAGGATTTGAACCTGCGGCTCCTGGCTCCTGGCTTGGCTTGGTTCGAATCCTGCTCGTGAACGATTTTTCCTTTCTACAATTTAAATCCTATTTATTTTTTAAATTATGCTACCGAGGTTTTTAAGTAAACACTTAAATTAGGTGTACAAAATATTCATCATTATAAAGGCTGAATGCGCATTTTTTTCAAAACTTTGAAAACAGAACAAGAACCACGCGCGGACGGATTGGCGCGAATGAAAATGAGATACTGTTGAATTAATTTGTGTATTGTTTTCTCGCAAATGAGAGAACAGTACTATAAAAGTCTCGGCCGAAATAGCAGTTAACGGCCTCGTTTAGTTAAAAAGGACTCTGCTAGCGCCTCGTATTTTTAAAATCACTATTACTCGGCCGTCTTTCAGGCCTCAACAGTATTCTACTATTAACCTAACTTCATGTGCAGAACTAGTAATTATATTTTATCAGTAGTTATTTGAATAAAGAGACATGCCAAGATTGTTTACTAAATAAGACAAGTACGAAAAAACAGACTAGACCACCTCACTGCTGCCCCCATAGTATGTAGTGTAGCTAGTTATAAAATAATTTAAATTATATATTATCGTCAACGTGAATGGATTATGTGTATTATAATTAAGGTGAATGCTACAGGGTAGCCCGCGAAATTCAAAATTTCTTGCGTTTTTTGCAAATTGTAGTTGTATTTCGCCTTGTGTATAAGTCGAAATATGATTTGCGGTAGTAACAACAATATCTCTACTGAATAATACTCATAAAAAAGATTAACCTAGCTCTATAAGCTGTACAAGCTCGATTATATTAATTTACGATCAAATGATCGATTATCGAGCTTATAAAGCTAGGTTTATATTTTTTATAAGTATGATTCAGTAGATATATTGTTATTACTACCGCAAATCGTATTTTGATTGATATACAACTCAAAACAGAGCTACAATTAGCAAAAAACGCAAGAAATTTTGAATTTCGCGGGCTACCCTGTAGCATTCACCTTAATGGATTTTTTTTATGACTGAGAATAAATAGATGTAAGGCGAGAACGTTTTTTTATTTTAATAGTCTTGAACTTAGTTGTTTCGAAAACGAAGAGGGATCATTGTACTCATCATTACGAACAACTTTTACTATGGGATCAAACCTGAAAACGCAAAAAAAAAAAAATAAGCTGATCCCTGCATGTATAAATAAATTGACGAAATGTAGTGATCACCAGTTTTATTTTCGCGATTTCAATAGTATAAGTTGTTCGTAATTGTGAGTACAATGACCCCTCATCGTTTTCAAAACGACGAAATTTTCAGCGTGTATAAAACATGTTCAAGACCACATGGTTCTGAATATCTTTTATACAGTGTTGCAGTGTGTTATAGCATTTTCCAACTTCGTTCAGTGGTGTTATTTAACCAATTTTAATAATAATACATAGTTAAACCGGATTACATCGTGTATTATTATTAAAATTGGTTTTTCTGACGTTTCGAATGCTTTGCAGCGTTCGTGGTCGCAGGAAGTGGTCGTTTTGTTTCGTTTGCCGGTCAAATTTCACTTTGGAAACGGGAATTTTTAGAATGTTTGTGAATAACACCACTGGTCTGCCTGCAGTCTGAATAACAGTTTTTCTTTTCTTAATAATTACCGTGAGTTCCCCACGGCTCAACTAAAATGCTCAACTAGAAATAGTTGAGCCGTGGGGAATCCCCACGGTTCAACTAAAATGCGCAACTCGAAATAGTTGAGTTTTAGGTTATTGATAGATTGTAATCAAATCGAAATTTACAAACGAAAATACCAAGGAAATAATCATGACAAATAACTACGACAATCGGTGACACTCATAATGTCATTTATTTAAAATAGATCATATTAATAAATTATAAGTGGTCAAGCATTAGTTGAGCAGTTCAGTTGAGCCGTGGGGAACAAAAACTTTCTTACATATATAATATATGATGTCCCACTGCTCAACTGCTCAACTTAGTAGAGCAGTTCAGTAGTTGAGCCGGGGGTAGCAAAAAACTTCTTACTTAAATATGACCCACTGCTCAACTGCTCAACTCAGTAGAGCAGTTTAGTTGAACCGCGGGGCAGTCGCCATAATTACACAAATACGGCCAAAATTAATATCCAATCTATCCACGATTTACCCTACTAGAGATAGGAATTTGACATATTTTGTATGAAGCTTATGTCAAATTCCTATCTCTAGTAGGGCAAATCGTGGATAGATTGGATATTAGTTTTGGCCGTAAATATGCAGTTTACTTCTAACCCACTGTCAGATAAATTTTCGGAGATATCTCGTAGAAGTTTTCTTGCAGGTGTAAACGAGGCCGAGGAGTTCCATGTGGTGCCGGAAATAAAGAATTGCACCACCCTATCTCTTCTCATGGGTGTCGTAAAAGGCGTCTAAGGGATTCACCAGAGGATGGGCAGCAGCGTTCTCTGAGTATTTAACCAACCGACTGCGGTCGCCAACCCGTCTGCCAAGCGTGGTGATTATGGCATATCCCTTAATTGGGGTAGGCCTAAGGCCAAAAAAATTAGAAGACAAAATACAAAACAAAAACCTAATAAATAAATCATTTATTTTTATATTACAAGCGTTGTTACACTTATTTACATACAATAATAGAGTATTGAACTCCATAGAGACATAACATCCTGATTTGTTTGAAATCAATTCCGCTAATTTTTGACTAGATATAACGCGCTCCTATTGGCTCAGGCAATGTCTCACGGCGTGGCATTGTGCGAGCCAATAGGAGTGCGCCCAAGCTTGCTCCTATTGGCATGGGCGCTCATGGACTCAACAGAATCAGGATTTGACAGCCCGTAATAGATCTTTATAGGGTTTAATACTCAATGCATACAATATAAGAACCAATCCTTATAATAAAGTAAACGTAGCAAAAATGGCGTGGCTTTGGCTTTTAATCATAATCATATTTTTAAACTTAAATTAGTTAATTAGTCAGACGTCTTTACATTGGCTCCACAGACCACTAAGCCTCAAGACGCCGCTTAAACAAAGTTTTGCATGAGAACGCAGTCGTAAAATGATGGCGGGGATCGGGGGGCGGACGGCGCGTTATGATTGGTGGGTTCAAACGTTCGGTGGTATGATTTCGTATGATTGGTGCCGCTCGCTGACGGACTGACGTCCTGATTGGCGGCGGGGCGTATGATATGCAGTAGTACTGCATATGCGTTGTGACCGGGGGTGTCCGGCTAATCGGCGTCTAGAGGTTTACTGGTCTGTGATTGGCTCTGACGGAAATAAACTAACATTACCTCCAACGTGTGGACGCTAGGCATAATTACGGGCCAACGCTCGTCCCAACGTTGGGGCCAACGTGTGTTTTATCACACTTTCCTTATTTCCCGATTTCCTTTCGAAAATCCTGATTAGGATGACTGAATTCAGTGTAGTGTAATAAACGCTTTAGAAATCGTAGCAAATAATAACGTATGGCCGCGTTTAATTTTTGAAAAAGACTCTTTCCTTATCAGAGTTTAAACTCATAAAAGTCGTAGTATCTAATATCTATACCTATCAACACAAAAAGCTTACATAATTAATAATATGTATTACACCTATGCACATTCAATTATCTATTCAGCTTAGGAACTTACAAAAAAACATCAGCTTTTTACTTACCCACTACTTTCTAATAATACTCTCTTGAAGTCAGTTTATTCCAATGGTACTCAAAATGCGGCCCACACTGAACCTTTACGAGTACCAGTTGCCAAATGCGGGACGTCCCGTTTTTCAGCCTTCTCAGGGCGCGTCCCGCCTAGGGTTGATAGGTATCCAAAACCGGACATGCACGGCTTTTTAGAATCGTTTCCGGCCAAATATACTGGGTGTCAGGGAAAAATGACATTATTACCGTCTGGAATTAATAATACTAAGACATTATTATAACTTTTTTTTGAGAATAACAATTCTCGGATAGCAAGAAAATTTGCGGCCCGAATGGCATAGAAAATATGGGGTATGCGGCCTGAACAATAAGTTTGAGTACCACTGTAATTAACAAACGAGGCTACCTGACCAGAATACATCAAATAATAACTACATATTTAATACAAAAAAAAAAATGTATTGGTTACTCGGTAGGAAATCCTGCCTATCAATACCTAACAAATTATTACTATACAAGCATATACTCATGCCGATTTGGACGTACGGAATCCAACTTTGGGGCTGTACTTGCCGGAGTAATATTAAAATTATTCAAACATTCCAGAATAAAGTACTCAGGGAAATTGTCAACGCTCCTTGGTATATAAGAAACGACGACCTCCATCGTGACCTTAAAATGGAATTCGTCACCAGCATAATAAAAAATTGCTGAAGCCCACGAACGTAGACTTCATCAACATGTGAATGTCGAAGCCATCCAGCTGCTCGACAACACGGACATAGTGCGAAGACTGAAAAGAACTAAACCTTTTGAGTTAGTGTAGTGAACAATAGTGAACAAAATAGTGCTACTGTACATATAACACATGAACAAAGTGTTTTTATATTATACAACGTTATTCTTTGTATACCTGCATCCTGAAATTACTTTGTTCAGAATCATTAGGACAATCGATTTATAGTGAAAAAACATAGTGTTATATTTTTGGAAAAAAATCTTTAACTTTATTAAAATTTTGGATACCTAATTTATTTGTACTACAACGCGAGTCGGCACGCTGATTTTATTTTGTACTGCACCGCGAGCCGCCGTCGCCGCTTTGATGTAGCCGACCGACAACCAGTCGATCGCCGCCACACGCCACCGCGCCGGCGCCGCGCCGTGAGCGCCGCCTGACCCTCCCCTGCCCCCGCTCGCCGCGGCCGCTTGCGCCGAGGGCGAGGGAGAATTTCGCCAAGTCGCCAGTCTTACGAAGTTCGCTCAGTTGTTTAGTGTACGTACAAGAGGGTGTGAAGGGCGCTGCGATCTCGTGATCATATTTTTCGACAATGGCATTTCGGTACACAAACCAACAGTCCTCCGAGAACAGTTTTTCGAAGCCCAGGAATGTACTATCAACACGATGGTGCCAGCGGCCATTTTTCAATCAGAGTACGGCAGTTCCTAAATCAGGATTAAGGTGACAGGTGGATCGGCCGCGGAGGCCCCGTTCCCTGGCCCGCGAGGTCCCCTGAACTTACCCCACTTGATTTCTACCTAGTTTACTTATGTGTCTGAACCATGTACGGTGAACGGTGACAGAACTTACCGGTCGCATCGGAAGTAGGTACCTAGCTTTGCTGTATTAAAAAGTGATACCTACGTATTAAAAAAAAAATAAAACTAAACAGAAATATAAAAAATATATAAAACGTATATAAAAAATATATATATATATATATATAAATATATATATATGTATATATATACGTATTATATAAAACTAAACAGAAATTTACGTAGATAGGTAGGTACCTAAACGTGCTCGACTTTGCATTCAAACAGGTGGCCTGCGATTTGACCGAATGCTACAATACGTTTAAACTGTAATGTGTAACGATGAGACACGATAGTGATCAGTGTACGTACAATAATCTACTTACAAAACAGTCCGCGGGGACATCGATGTAGGTACCTACTCTTTCTTTACTGCAAGGTGGAAGATGGTTCGAAACCGACGGATATGGTATGTACTTACCTACTATTTTGTTTAAAATGAATACCTACCTACTTTGAAAACGACTAACATGTACAGTCGACTGCATGACAGTGGTAACACTTGAATTAGAAATCCGCCCTTACTGCTTACGAAATAAAGATGCTGTCAATGTCGAGTTGTTACCAGTGACGTGCGGTCGACCGTACCTACCGAGCAGGTAGGTAGGTTTTACAAAATGTCAATAATAAGGTCGTGATTTCAATTATTTTTCCTAACGTCTAGGTAAGTACCTACCTACCTACGTAATTATTTATTATTTTAACGCATTAATTGACCTGGTGAAGGTCGCGGGAATCCGCTGGATGCGGAAGGCACAGGACCGGTCGTTGTGGCGATGCTTGGGGGAGGCCTATGTCCAGCAGTGGACGTCTTTCGGCTGAAATGATGATGATGATGATGATTAATTAACGCATGCGGAGCCATAAGTACCTATGTACTTATTTTGTTAAATAATGATGTGTAATGAATATCAGCAATATTTAAGTTATTAACATAGCACCAGCTGTCCCATAACAAGTCGAACATCTTACGTAAAATAAGTACCTACGTTTCATTGATCGAATTACCTAACTCGGTACCTACCTATCTAAGAAGGGCATAGACCCTTACTGTCAGTGCATTTTATTTGTGGCAAGCAAATTTCGTTTTAGCCGGTAATTAAGTATGTAGGTATCACATTGCAACTAGACAACCGAGCGGCGCGGCAGTGTCCAAATCTTACGTACGAAAAGCGGATAATTAAATCTTCTGTTTATAAAAAAACTGTTCATAGTAAGCCAATTTTTTTTTCACCCATAATTTTTTGAATATTTTAACTAATTGGGGTGTATAGTGATGTTGGTAAAGAAAGAATAACGTTGTATTATCAGACTCTAAGTGAATGCAATGGACATTATTCTTAGTTGACAAATATATACAACGTAGAAAAATTAGTTAGATTAAAATTACTTATTAGTCTTGTAGGCTAGATTGTAATGTATTATTAAGAACCGTGTTCTTTATAATCAGGGGAAAAAAAAAAAAAAAAAAAAAAACATTTAATATTAATAAATAACTATGCTAATGAGACCATCAAATAAATTAATAAGTAATTTTGTATGACTTTGGTTAAAGAATTTAAAGGAACTCCTTCATAGTATAGCATAGTAGTCGTATAGATTTTACAATAAGATATTTTTTTGAGGTTTTTCATGTACCTACTTAAGTAGGAGTCAGTATAAATTCTAACAATAATGTTTAAATATTTCGGTAAATTCACACAGCTGTAAATAGTATTTTATTTTATGTGTGATCGAGGGACATATTCAAGAATATAGTAGAATGTAGGTACATTATCTTCCTACCCTGGTCCCAAATTACTTGAGGTTGGCCCAATATGTCTTCTTCCGTTTTCATCTAGCATTCGTCATTCCATCAATTACAATCACATGAGACTTTCCATCTTTATGTCTCAGTTTGGCGAACCGACTTGCGGTACCATTTAGGTAACAGCCTAGGTGGTATTGCAGTTATGGGCAAAGGTAACCGCTTATCATTAGGTGGGCCTTTAGCTCGTTTCGCCATCCTATACTATAAAAAAAACTTTCTTTTCATCCATATCACTCTTCACGCAATCCATCCATACCATAAACACTCATATTCATCCAAGGAACTTGCATATCAAGCTGGAAAGCGGACGACTGACTAAAATTCGGTCCGATGATTGGGGAGCCCTTTGTCTCTTTCTATAGGGTGTCCATACATGCAGGAAAGGGACAGCGGGCTCTTGGTAATATTACTATCTGAGAACACCGGGCTAGACCGGTATTTTCTCCCTGATCCGTAGCGAAGCATCGACTGCGCGGATTGTACGATCTGCAAAGTTAAGCTGCACTTGCCGCGGTCAGTCTGTGGATGGGTGACCGTTTCTTTACACATCGAGACCCCTCCGTGCCTCGGAGAGCACGTTAAGCTGTCGGTCCCGGTTGTCATACGAATATCTATTGACGACCTCTGTGGTCTAGTGGTTCGAGAGTCGGACTGCTGATCACGAGGTCGTGGGTTCGATTCCCACAGGACACAAATATTTGTGTGATGAACATAAGTGTTTGTGTTGGTCTGGGTGTTTCTTATGTATTATAAGTATGTATTTACGAAAAAAAAGTATGTAAGTATTATATCCATTGTCTAGTACCCATAGCACAAGCTCTGCTTAGTTTGGGACTAGATGGTGCTGTGTAAAAATGTCCCAAAGATATTTATTTATTTTATTATTTATCTATGGCAGTCGTTACGGGTAGTCAGAAGCCTGAAAGTCTGACAACTGGTCTAACCTACGAATGTCAGTATTGCCCAGTAACTGTGTTGCGGGGGTCTGATGGCAGTCGCTCCGTGTAAAATACTGATGTTCAGCCGCATCTGGCTAGACTGGAAGCCGACCAAAATATAATTGGGAAAAGGCCGAAGGATGATGATTTGATAAAAGATTTTGGACCTTATATGAACGGGATATTATTCATTTTTGAAGTTCTTGAATTTCTCCGTCCGCTTACTGCGGGGGAATCTTGGGTAAAAATTCTTTGTATTCATAACTCTCTTAGTAACATGCGTTTCATTCCTCCACATGTCCATACCAACCCAAACTATTTCCTTTCAACTTTCAAACTTCGTCTGATATATTAATTTCTTACTTTGTCCATTCTTGTCACTCCACACATCCATCTCAACATTCTCATCTCTGCTACATGCAATCTTCTTTCATCAGTATTCTTCTGGGCCCAGCATTCCGATCCATATAGAACGACAGGTCTTCTTCAATAAGTCCCTCGTTCAACCAGTCAAATCTGTATAATAACAATCAGGGCTCGGATACCGGTTAAATTTTGAAACCGTTATTAGGTACTTGACGCAAAACCTTTAAATTTCGTATCGTTCGAATAAAACGGTATTTTGAGGGAACTTTACATAAAGTTTTTTTTGGATTAACCGGTTTAGAGCATTAAAAACCGGTTAATACAAACAAACGCTGTTTAATTTTTATTTAGTAGAAAGACAATTTCTGTTTCGCGACGAACGTTCATTTCACTGCTTCAATCAGATCCGCTGCAAAAAATCCAAAAATGGGTAAGTATCTACTTTTCTTATTTTTCTTACTTGGCGCTCGTCGATTTAACCGGTTAATTCAGGTTAAATAAAGTCCTTTAAACGTTCCGTGCCTCGGAGAGCACGATAAGCTGTCGGTCCCGGTTGTCATACGAATATCTATGGCAGTCGTTACGGGTAGTCAGAAGCCTGAAAGTCTGACAACTGGTCTAACCTCCGAATGTCAGTATTACCCAGTAATTGGGTTGCGGGGGTCTGATGGCAGTCGCTCCGTGTAAAATACTGATGTTCAGCCGCATCTGGCTAGACTGGAAGCCGAACCCAATATAATTGGGAAAAGGCTCGGAGGATGATGATGATGAGTCCTTTAAACGTTCACGTTCTCAAGAAAAGTTTGGAGCTAAACCGCAATAAACCGGTACTAACCGGTATTTCTCAAACCGGTTCCGAGCCTTGATAATAAAAAAGAAATCTAATTCTCTTAACTTATTATTATCAATAAAAAATGCACGGTTTAGTTTTCATATGTTCAAAATAATTATTCTTGTAGGCAGTGCTTTTATCAATTTTATTTTAAAAATGGCACAGTAATGTCAAGATGCAATTTTCAACCATTTCTAATACTGACAAATAATATTTAATTTCATAAATGGTTTATTTTTGATAAATAGACACATTCTAAATCTACTTAATAATTAGGCCAAGGGAACTTTGGTATTCTAATTTTTTTAAATATCTTTTTCCAGCTTTAGATCCCTTAAAATTTAGTTTCTTGTAGTTAATTATAGTCAGTCGCAGTTGACTATAGTCATTCGCAGTTGGCTATAGTCAGTCGTAGTTGGCTATAGTCAGTCGTAGTTGACTATAGTCAGTCGCAGTAGGCTATAGTCAGTCGTAGTTGGCTATAGTCAGTCGCAGTAGGCTATAATCAGTCGTAGTAGGCTATAGTCAATCATATTTGGCTATAGTCAGTCACAGTTGGCTATAGTCAGTCACAGTTGGCTATAGTCAGTCACAGTTTACTATAATTAGTTCCATAGTTGACTTTGGCTTCCCATAGTTAACTAAAGACTTCCATGTTCGATTTTGATCACACATATTTGATTATAGTCACCTACTGTAGGTATATTGCAAATAATAGGCTGTCTGATAGCGCTCTCTGTAATAAACTTTCATATAGATGACCGTAGCAATCACACATAGTTGACTATAGTCACCTACTACTTTATATTGCAAGTAATAGGGTGTGTCAGCAAATAATTTAACAGCCGCGTTCCAACTGCCACTTCAAAGCCGCAGTTTATCTTAATTTAACAACTTACTCCTGATAATAATCAACCATAGTTTTATTTAGTCAGATTTAGTTGAATATAATCAGTTTTAGTTGACCATAGTCAGATTTATAGTCGACTATAAACTCTTATAGATGACTGTATCCATCACTCAAAATTAGTCACACATAGTTGACTATTGTCGCCTCCTATTGTATATTGCAAGTGATAGGGTGTGTTAGCAAATAGTTTAACAGTACAGGTGTACCAGCGGCTACTTCAAAGCTGTAATTTATCTTAATTTAGCAACTTACTCCTGATAATAAGCAATCATAGTTGTATTAGTCAGTTTTAGTTGAATTTAGTCAATTTAGTTGACTGTAGTCAGTTTTAGTTGACTATAGTCAGATTTATAGTCGACTATAAACTCTTATAGATGACTGTATCCATCACTCAAAATTAGTCACACATAGTTGACTATTGTCGCCTCCTATTGTATATTGCAAGTGATAGGGTGTGTTAGCAAATAGTTTAACAGTACAGGTGTACCAGCGGCTACTTCAAAGCTGTAATTTATCTTAATTTAGCACCTTACTCCTGATAATAAGCAATCATAGTTTTATTAGTCAGTTTTAGTTGAATTTAGTCAGATTTAGTTGACTGTAGTCAGTTTTAGTTGACTATAGTCAGATTTATAGTCGACTATAAACTCTTATAGATGACTGTAGCCATCACTCAAAATTAGTCACTCATATTTGGTTATAGTCACCTCCTACTGTATATTGCAAGTGATAGGGTGTGTTAGCAAATAGTTTAACAGCACAGGTGTACCAGCGGCTACTTCAAGCTGCAACTTATCTTCAGGGTCGGGTTCCGTCGCCTCATCTGAAGAGACAGACATCTTCTTATCAATTAACATGTCTGTCGACGTATTGTCATCCGGTACCGTGTCTACGAAGACCTGGGGAAGGAAGAGAGAAAATCCAAAGTTACAAATTGTGGAAAGAAAAACTCGAAAAGCGGTGCTATTCACAAACGTTTCCGAACGAACTATTATTTATATGGCCGACATAGCTTGTAGGATCAATAAGCTGAAGTGGCAGTGGGCTGGCCATGTCTGTCGAAGGACCGATGGCCGTTGTAGCAGAAGAATCCTTGAGTGTTTTTGTGATGATTTTTTATAATCATTTTTGTGTATGTTTTAAGTTAAATAAATTGAAAAACAAAAATGCCAAACGCAGCGTAGGGTGCCCCCCCGCCAGGTGGACCGATGACTGGTAGCTGGCGGGGGGGACTGGATGCGGAAGGCAGAGGACCGAGTGTTGTGGCGCAACTTGAGGGAGGCCTATCCAGCAGTGGACAGGGATAGACTGAGTTAATAAAAAATAAATAGTGGGTAGGATCACCTCGTCATCATCATCATCCTCCTCTTCTGGCTCCGGCTCCTGGTGCTGCTGCTGAGCTTCCATCGCCTCCACCACGTAGCGTGGCACGTAGCTGTCCTCATCAGAACTGTAGTCTTCACTGTCTTCATCACATTCGAAGTAGCGGCTCTGGAAAGTGAACCAAAATTGAGTCAAGTCTTATTTATGTTACCTATAGGATGGCGAAACGAGCTAAAGGCCCACCTGATGTTAAGCCGTTACCTTTGCCCATAATAACTGCAATACCACCTAGGCCGTTGCCTAAATGGTACCGCACAGTGGCGGATTTACCAGCAGGCTGAGTAGGCTGGAGCCTAGGGCGGCAGATTTTAGGGGCGGCAAATTTGGGACCATTTTAGCATAGAGTCAGAACTAATAAATATTTCATACTATGATCTGATCATCTGATCACATAATGAATTAAGATTGAAACTGAAAAAAACGTCGCACTCGCTTCGCTCGCGTTTGGAAGTTCAAATTTCTATCTCTAGTAGGGCAAATCGTGGATAGATTGAATATTAATTCTGGCCGTAAACCGACGAGCATGCATAACGAGGTTCATGAACTCAGCCTATCTCAGTCCACTGCTGGACACAGGCCCAGTGGCGTAGCTACCGTAGGGCTAGGCGGGGCAGTGCCCGGGGGCCCCCAAGCTCAAGGGGCCCCTCGGCCCCATGAACGACGTTCGAAAAAGTTATATAATATCCTAGTTGAATAATGTTCGCGACTTTTAACTTTTTGCCCGGGGGCCCTTGGTTACATAGCTACGCCACTGCATAGGCCTCTCCCAAATTGCGCTTCAGCACTCGGTCCTCTGCCTTCCGCATCCAGTCCCCCCCAGCTACTTTCATAACGAGGTTAATGAACATAAATGAAGCGTGCTGCAAATGGAGTACCTAGTCGACCTCGGCGAACGTATCGCGATCAAATCGCGGATGTAAGAGCGGAGATGTGTCGAACAACCAATAGGATTGCGTTATTTTCACATGTCACCGCCTAGCTTCAACGCAATTCTATATCTAACGCAATCCCTTGCGACACATCTCCTCTCCTCTGCGCTTTGGTGGAGTCCGGGCCTGAGAGTTCTCTAAACCGACGAGCATGCATGACGAGGTTAATGGACGTAGATGCAGCGAAAGAGGTGTGTCAGGATCGTAGCAGCTGGAAATCCAGTCTCTGCCTACCCCAATAGGGAACAGGCGTGATTATATGTATGTACGTGGGACACTCAGAAAGTTTTGCGAAACTAAAAAAAATTGTTCTATACGTACATATATTTTTATCAAATCTTTTCAAAGTACTTTCCACCAGCCTCTATACAAAGATTCATGCGCCTAAACCAGTTTTCAAAACACTTTTTCCAGTCCGCCGCAGACACCTCGTTTACAGCCTGCTCGAACGCAGCCAGCGCATCTTCCGGCGACGAAAATTGTATCCCTTTGAGCTGATTTTTTATTTTTGGGAATAAAAAGAAGTCACACGGTGCTAGATCAGGGCTGTAAGGAGGGTGAACCAGGAGTTTGACTGGCGTGCTGTCCAGGAAGTCCCTCGTTTTGAGTGCGGTGTGCGCAGGTGCATTGTCGTGGTGGAGCAGTAGCCCGCGGAGCCCTGTGTTTGGTCGCTTGTTGCTTATAACAGAGAAAACTTCTGGCAAACATTTGGTAGTATACCATTCGGCATTAATGCTTCTTTGATCCCGTAAGGGAATTGATACCAAGTGGCCAGTCAAATTAAAAAAGCTAGCGATCAAAATCTTACCCCCGCTTCTAGATCGCTTCACTTTGGTAGGCGTTGGCTCATTTTGAAACACCCAAACAGTCGACTGGCGCTTGGTTTCTGGGTCGTATTGATAAATCCAAAACTCATCACCTGTAACGATGTCGTAAACACGCCGAGACGAGCCTGCTTCAAATTTGTTAAGCATATCACGGCACCATTCCACCCGGGCCTGCTTCTGAGCATCGGTGAGGTTGTGCGGCACCCAGCGTGATACTATCCTCCTCACGCGAAGATGGCTGTGTAGAATCTCGTGAACGCTTCCCGATCCAATCTTCAATATGTGTTGAATCTCCTGATATGTAATTCGCCTATTGTCTTTGATTAAATTTTTCACTGCTAGCACGTTTTCTTCGGTAACAGCCGTCAAAGGGCGACCGCTTCTTTCGTCATCCCCCAAAGTTGGTCGACCGCGCTTGAATTCGTTATACCAACGATACACGGTTGCCTTGGAAGGGCCTTCATCCATGAATGCCATTTGAAGTCTATCGTACGATTCATCCGGTTTCAGGCGACACTTGAAATCGTATAAAATCATAGCTCTAAAATGTTCCCGGCGCAGATCCATATTTCAGTGAGACACAATACTTTGAATTAACTCGCAAAAAATGTGGAGGGAAATTTTGAAATTGGAACATACTTATTTTTACTTATAAATAATCATATTTTCGAAAAACATTATAACTGGCCAGTCTCCCATATATAAAAACTTTTTTTCGCAATACTTTCTGAGGGGCCTGGTATGTATGTACTTAATTATTTGGCAAAGAATTACTTTTATGCAAATAAAAGTAATTCTTTGGCAAATGTTTGTGTTATAATAATAAATTATTTTATTTGCATAAAACATAACCACCCTCCCTTTGGGCATCGCAGTCGGGTAAAAATACCCGACTGGGGCCCCCAACAAATTTTGATACAGGGCCCATTTAGGTCTAGTTATGCCACTGCTTCTATTCATAAAAAGCGCGCCAACAAAGTCATTTGTTTAAGTACCTAAATAGCGGCATTAGCGACATACGACATAGGTACATAATAAATAATAATGCGTAAGTGCGTAACACTTAGGTTAATCAGTTATCTACATTCTGCGGATGTCCCCATCTGTGACATGCCGCCGGCAGCCGCACGTGTATGGCTGATGGCCATAGGTCATTACTAAAAGTACATAATCTAGGTAATTGGCACAAATATAGAGGCTGATCTCATGCAGGTCCGTGTCAATCAATTTAAAAAAGTATATCGCGGGTTAAATCCAATTTGATATCCATTGGCGCTTTTTAGAAAAAGTAAAATAATTTTCGCTTTTAGCAAGCAATGTAAACGTAAAAAATCACAAATTCGCAATGAACAATGAATTTGACAGATAGAAGTTAGTAACGTCAAGTTGGTACGCCTGCGCGAAATGCTACGTTCCGTTCGGTATTGTATAGCGACGTAGACAACTTATATTTATTTATAATAGAAATGAAGGAACAATAAAATTTGGAAGCAAAATAAGTAAATTTTTAAATAAAATGTTCAGTTTTGTATTATATTCTATGATATAATATAAATTGAAGGGTGTGAACATAATAAAATATATAATATTGTCATCAACTGGTAGCACGGAACGAAACGCAGCATTCAAGTCACCAACATCAGAAACGAAAATTTTATTCATGTGTCAAAAATGACGACAATACGTTTATTGTGAAAAAAAGAAAAACCTACAAATTCTTATCAAAATAACACTGAATCATAGTGGAAATGAGTCGTAATCCTATATAACAATTCTGTGTAATTACTCAAATTCAAAGCATAAAGTGATATTGCGAAATTTATGCAAATATTTGCGATGTATTTTTGTTGACGAATCCTTTGTGTAAAAATTTGTGACTATGGCTGCAATAGTAAATGACTCGCCAAAATATAAAAGCAGCTTGATCTGCTGCAGTCCAAGCGTCGAAGTCACGTCTAGAACATCAACTTCGTCCACCTCCGGCTGCGTTTCCGCGGACGAAAGTTACGATTCAAACTGCATACCAAAATCTATTGCAAACAAAAAACTGAAAATTACCAGTTCTGCGACAAAAGAAGAGCTAGAAAAAGCCATTAGCCAGTGCAAAGAGCTTGTTTTAAGCAGCGTTCAATGTTCAGACGAAAGAAAATGGCTTGTAAGATATCTAGTAGAGTTAAGACTTAGGTTAGAAGATTTGAAAGACAATAATGGGGAAGCCAGAGTGCGGGTGTCCATCAAAGGCCATCATTTTGAGCAGCAGACGAATGCTACCAACCGTAAACAGTACTGTGATCACTGTAGCGGAGTCATCTGGAGTATTGTCCAAGGTTCGTACATTTGCAACGATTGTGGTTACTTGTGTCATTATAAATGTGTCGATCACATATGCAGGGTGTGTGCTCATGTTGTTATGACAGAGAAAGGGAGCTTTGAAATGAGTATATGTCCCGAAAAAGGGTTAGCGGCACAAGATTATAAGTGTGCAGAGTGCCAAACAGCATTAACTTTTAAAGACACTTGGAACGAGCCGCGACTATGTGATTACACTGGCCTATACTTCTGTGCTACATGCCATTGGAATGATTTATCTGCAATACCAGCAAGAGTGATCCATAACTGGGATTGGGAGAAGAGATATGTGTCCCGTATTGCATTCCAAATGCTGAATTTATCATGGTCAAGGCCATATATCGACATAGAGGTTATAAATGCTAGATTATTCAACTTTATAGCGGAGTTAGAATGGGTACACAAGATGAGGAAAGATCTTGAATGGATGCGGAGATACCTCTGTGCTTGTGCTGAAGGAACGAGCTTACTATCACCGTTATTTGTTCAACTTGGTGACGTGAACAAAAAATACAGTATGAATCACTTACAAGCTATTAACGATGGTTCATTAGAAACACAGCTGACCGAATTAACAGAGGTATGCCGTGCACACATCACAAGCTGCAGTCTATGTTCAGGCAAAGGTTATTTATGTGAAGTTTGTAAGAATAACGAGGTGCTATATCCGTTTGATAGTGGAGCATTAATGTGTGATAAATGTAACTCTATGTATCACAGAGGATGTTGGCTACGGAAAGGGCAGAAATGCTTGAAGTGTGAGCGCTTGGATGAACGTAAGAAAACCGTTGACGAAGTGCAAACAGATACCACGGATACATTAGAATACGATATTGACAAGTTTGTGGACTGATTGTTTTTGTACCTGACCTTTAAAATCTGTGTTTTATTGTTAGTTTTTAAGGTAAAGACCACTTGCTTGCAAATTGACGCGACTTAGTTGTGGGATTGTGTATGTGATTATTATTATATATTATAATGTGAATACCTAATATAGTATATCTCGATGCTATAAATAATTGCATTAAATATTTTTTTAAATAAATCATGTTTTATATGACATTCTAAACAATTTAGTTCAGAGTTTAGTGGTAAAATTTTGATGTGATTTGTTGCAAATGTGTAAGCAGTCTTAAGAGGCTGACAACAGCCAAATACCCCAAATAGGCTTCTTTTAAAAACATTTTTAGCTGTATTTATTCAGTTTGTGGGAGGGAAAAAATAACTTGATCATCATCCTCCTGCCCTTATCCCAATTTATTTGGGGTCGGCGCAGCATGTTTTTTTCTTCCATACATCTCTATCAGCCGTCATCTCCATGTTCACTTTCTTTCTATTCATATCATCTTTCACACAATCCATCCATATTTTCTTCGGTCTCCCTCTTTTCTTATAGCCATCAACATTCATACTTAAAACTTTCCTCGTAACATGCTCCTCATTCCTCCTCATCACAAAAAAACTAACTTGATCTTGACCATATTTTCTAAAACTCTATTGTGCCCAAAACACGTTTTCTTGAAGTTTTCTCTATAGAATAAAATTGTAAACTAATCTCTTAAAACATGCTTTAGAGCAAAAAATCTCTATTATTTAAAATATGTCATAAATGAAATTAAGAAGACATATATTATAATCTAAAACACAGTTGTTTCTGTTATTCAAATAAGCTTCTAGTTATTAATTTTAAAAATATATTTTAAATCATGAAGTTGAGCGGCGCATCCGACATCCCTCCTCTCTTTCAGTTCTGTACAAAACGACAGTGACCATAGAGGTCTGATTTTTTCAGTGCTGTCAGCCTCTTAAGGTAGGTTTTATGACTGGGCTTATAAATGCGTGTTTGACGTAACTAAATTGACTAATTTGTGCCTAATATCTGTGACGCGTTTATGTAGTCTTGCAACTAACAGTCACACTTGTTTCCAAACAAAATATTGCCGTTTCCTATAGCGGCTATATTTTGATGATTTCATAATATTGCCTTTGTGACCTTTAAAATGTAAGTAGGCAAGGTATAGCACGGACAACTGCACGTCAGTGGTAACAGTTTGACATTGACAGCGCCTTTATTTCGTAAGCAGTAAGGGTGGTTTTCTAATTCAAGTTCAACGCGCGGGCGTGGCGAGCCAATAGGAGCGCACCAGTGAAGTGCGATTTATCTGTGCGAATAAATAGAACAGTTTCGGAATTGAATAGGGTTGAGTGCTCAATATTATTATGTAAGTGAAAAACCACTGGTGACATGAAATGAATAAATTTTCTTTGATTCTTTGCACAAATGAATGTTAATGCATATGTGAGACCGGTTTATAACAAAAGTGCAATGGTAATGTGACCTCTTTACATTAATTAAGACATGTTATAGACAACACAGAGAAAATAATCACTAAAGACAACACAGAAGTACCAATTTATAATTTTAGTGGTTTTTCTTTTATATTGTGTTGTTACAGCCAAAAAGGGCTACCTGAAGCTACATTAATGTTAGATAGATAGATAGATAGAATATACTTTATTGTACGCCATGAAAATAGTAGTAAACAGGAACAACGTATAAATTATGGGTACATGGGCGGTCTTATCGCTAAAAGCGATATCTTCCAGACAACCTTTGGATGGACAAAGAAGACGTAAGATGTAGATAATGGGGGCAGTCCGTGGCGTACTATTAAACTAAAATAAATAAATAGCACAAAATATATTACACATATAGGTATCATAAATATATATAAATAATCTTACAATTTAGAATAGAGATTGGATACATAGGCAATGTCTTAATAAATTACAATTTATTTGGAAAGGTAGTATTCTTTAACTAATTTTTTAAATGAAAACAGTGACTGAGCTTGCCGTATAGACACAGGTAACTCATTCCACAGACGCACAGCCTGAACAGTAAAAGATTTATCATAAAATTTTGTAGAATGCATTGGCATCAGAAGCCCCAAGTTTTCCGATGATCTTAAGTGTTGTGTATGTGTGTCATGAAGGAACTATGTTACTATGTACTAATGACTTAACTAATATAAATAATGAATAACTATGTACTAATGTTGTTGTTGTCGGCTAGATTCAAAGCAGTCAGAATATCAGCTTTCACATAGGGGGGTCCAAAAAAGCTCTAATGTAAACTAGTGTTTTCCCGTGACTTCAACTCAGCCTATCGCAGTCCACTGCTGGACGTAAGCCTCTCCCAAATGGCGCCACAACACTCGGTCCTCTACCTTCCGTATCCAGTTGCTACTTTCTTCAGGTCGTCGGTCGGACTTCGGCGCCTTACGATGCGTTTGCCGATTCGCGGTCTTCCACTCAAGGACTCGTCTGTGCCAACGGCTATCGGTCCTTCGACAGACATGGCCAGCCCAATGCCTACTATACTATTTTATAGCACGGATACAAACGGTGGATATTTGGCGAATATTAGTTTTTGCGTACTCAAGGGGGATTTGGACCCCCCTTAACCCCCTACCCTTATATACGCCCGAACAGAATATCAAGCATGTCCCAAGAGTACAGAATACTACAGTAAGCTGCTAGGGACTTAGAACCCCAGCAAACTACAGGCCAAATTGTCGGCCACGGCCGATAGCTGGGTGAAGTATTAAGCCTCTAGATGCCAATTAGCTGGATACCTCCGGTCACCAAGCATATGCAGTAGAACTGCATATCATACGCCCCGCCGCCAATCGGGACGTTAATCCGTCAGCGAGCGGCAGCAATCATCCCACCGAACTTTTGAGCCAACCAATCATAACGCGCCGTCCGCCCCCTATGAACGTTATGCACTGACGGATGCACTGATTGGCTTACGGCTACATTCCTTCGTCTTCCGAGCCATCTGACCAACCAGAATGAAGATGTTATAAATCGACTCTTAGATTAGCCAATCAGCGTTCAAGTTTCCAATGGGCCTAAACAAACAGGGATTTTCGCAATGATTCTGAAAACAGCTCGAATGATTGCGAAAGTTTCTCGTCATAATTTTCTTTTTCTTCCTAGAATTTTCGCAAAAATACGATTTTTCCGATTATCCTACTACACATATACCAGTGAAACTCAACCAACGGCCCACTCAAACTTTAAATGCGGCCCGCCAACATGTTTAGTGCGGCCTGACCAAATTGTCGCCGTACGGGCTGCATTGCTTTGCTACCATGTATGCGGCCAGAGCCAAAAAAGTAGTCTCCGTGAAAATAGATATATTGTATATCAAATTAATTTTGTTTGTTTAAGTAATCCTTAATGCGAAACGTGGCTGGGGGGGACTGGATGCGGAAGGCAGAGGACCGAGTGTTGTGGCGCAACTTGGGAGAGGCCTATGTCCAGCAGTGGACTGCGATAGGCTGAGTTGATGATGATGATGAAGTAATCCTTTTCATTTTACGTATATTCTTATGAGCTTTACACATCGACGCAGGCATGTTTTACATGAATGACTCGATACACTTGATGACTACAAAGTCACCTTTAACTGGTCCTACGATAAATGCATCCAATACAGGAATATAAGTCATTGACCGCTCAATTGACCGGTCAAAATGTATGACTCGATATCTATATTCAAGATTACTAACACAACGAAAAAGGACTTTGTTTTGATGGTATAGGTAAAATAAAATATCAGCATCCTTCATACATCGTCATTTTCTTATTTGAACAGTAATTTTGCATACTATTAACGGTTTTAGCAACAGTAACTGCCGGTTTTTTAAAGTTTGATCAATTGAATTTGTTATCAATTCCATGTGAAATTGTGAACTAACAAAATGCTAACAACCAATCAAATAACATGACAAAATTTTACAGATGATTAGTTTACTTTGGCGTTTATCAACTTTTCAAAAACCAGGGGTTATTGTATCACCATAATAATTTTGGCTATTCATTGTTTAACATCTTAATTCTTCCTGTATCAATGTGTAAATATCATGAAATCCTAATAACAGTTCGGTATTAAATAAGCAACTGTCTTAGATTGTAAGAGTGTATATTTCTGATTGTTAACCATTATTGTTTAGAAATTAGTGTCAAAAAATCTGCAACAACGCAGACATTTGCGATCAAAACCTAGTCTAGCTTAAAATATTTTTAATGTAATTTGGTGCTGATGTTAGTTTGTGAGCATGTAATGAATGTGAACAGTGTGTGGCCTGGTTAAAAGAGTTTTGTGTGGGTATATTAAGATCTGAACCTGGCTGTTGGTTTATTTTTGGAGTGATTTGGCTAGATATATTGCAATGACCGTAACCGTTAACTATCAACGAAAGCATTCCCAAGGAGGGTTGGTCAGGCAGTCGGCCGGTCGTCAAAATAAAGCCAAAACCTTTAGCAGCATGATAAGTATGAACGATTGTGATGTTAGGACTAGGGCGTACCCCGTAGGCACACACGCATAAATTATAAGATTAAGACAAAAACGTGATTACATTGTCGCTTTGCTATAAGCAGTGCCTTCCAAGCAAACCATTGTGTTTATCATAAGACCGCTTAATCGTTTTAGTTATATAAAAGTAATTTTAATGTAATTTGGTGCTGATGTTAGTTTGTTAGCAATAACATGTAACGAATAAAAAGCTTTAATAAAGAATATGTCTTGCTAAATTATACGATTAAGACAAAAACGTCGCTTAAACTTGTGATTACATTGTCGCTTTGCTATAACTGCTATTTAAGCAGTGCCTTCCAAGCAAACCACTGTGTTTATCATAAGACCACTTAATCGTTTTAGATGTATTCAGGTCATTATATTTTATATTGAGGTCCACCAACCAGCATCAGGCCAGCGAAGAGCGTCGTGGATTAAGACCTAAATCTTACACTTTTTGTGAAGGGCCCACAAAAGAAAAGACTGCCCAAAAGTGGGACAGTAATGGGCTCCTTATGCTATGCTTTCTTTATAAAAGTCCTGGAATTGGTTTCCAGGTCAAACAAAGTTGTTTAAATGTTAAAATGGTTTAAATAATATAAGGATCTTATCACAAAAAAAAATACTAATAGCGACAGTATAAGATACTTATACAAAGTAACTTCTGCTGGGTTTCTAAGGAATTACGAGTGTGACGAAATAATACGACAAACAATTTTTAAATTAGCTTCTACAAATCGGTAACAAACGATTATTTAGCAAAGCTTTATCGACTTTCAACGTTCCGAACGATTGTTATTTGGTAAGAAAAATGTGTATATTAAAAATATTAAGTCGCCATTGTTAACCATTGATAGAAATAAATGTTGTGTTAATTTTAGATATTTTTCTACGAATTAGAATAAACTTTTAACGTATGTAAAATTATAATGTATTTTATAATTAACGATTTTTTTTTAAATTTAAGTGATATAAGTAAATTGAAAGACATCGTGAAACTGTAACATCGTTGGCTTAAATTCTTATTATAAATATACTATAGCAATTTAAAACGTCTTTAATTTTTTATCTATGATAACCAGGTAATCGGTAGTTTGACATTTAAGGCCCTGTCCCTGCACGAATTGTCTCGGGGTGCACTGAGGGGCGCAGTGGGGAGCTGGAGCACTGAGGCGCGCCGGCCCGTGATAACAATTAGTTATGTAAAACATTAAATTAAGGCTAGGCTCCCAAAATGAGGTGACTTTTTGAAAACATATGCTGAGTCGAACACATGCTTGATGAATGACAAATTTAGATACATATTTTTTTGAACCTTTGTCCATCGTTTGACTAGACATTTACATAATTAGTTGATTTTTATTCGTTACTTTTATTTTTTGAAAATCATGCGTTTTTAGAGATTTTTCGAATATTTATCCTTTATTATTTAACTTAGCTATATAAAATATATGCAAATAGGAAGAAAATAAAGTTTATTAAATACTAATTAGAGGAAATTTGTATAGATTGTTTAGTATTCTTGTAATAAAAAGAAAACTGTTTTGAGATTTACGACATTTACTTCCTTGGTAAAACACGCGAGAATGATTTTCTCGAAAATGAGTTCTATTGCAAGTCACATAAAATTGACGAGAGTGGCACGCAGTTGCGGTGTGTAAGGGGAGTGCGAGGGTGGGAATTACGTTTTGGGAGCGTCCTCTTAATGTAATTTTATCATTTTTTTTTCTGAAATGTATTACTTTGATTACGATAAAATTTATCGTGTAAGTTTCAAAATCATGTTCTATATAAATTTTCGTCATAAAATGAATTCAAAGTGTCAAAAATTGGCTATGTTTGGATTTTTTTTCTAACAAGCGAAGTTATTTAAATCGTGTATCGATCTTTCAAAATGGATACATAAACTACTCAACTCCACAATATATTTTTTCCATTCTCCCTACTTCAAGAAATGATGACGAAAAATGGAAGTCCCCGCAGTCCACCCCGAGACAATTCGTGCAGGGACAGGGCCTTAACACTCAATAACGTCTACATTGCTGTATCATTACATCAAAGGTACCTAGTACCTAAATATAATCCTTTACGACACCATCTATTAGAATATAAAAATATATGATACGTTCCACAGGCACTCAACTTACGGCTTGCTGAGCATTTTCATATGCGGCCTGAGAAGTTTCACTATGAGGCCTGCTGAACATTTTGTGTGACAGGAGTAGACATTTATTTAAGGCCCATCGGAATAAAATAAAGTTGTGATGAATGCGTTCCGCGGACTAAATTAAATTTCTAGGCCGCATTTATATAATAATATGAATATCTTTATATTTCGGGTACATAAAATATAATTTTTATTTATTTTAGACACAAATATTTATCCTATATGTACTTAATATTTATTTCTATTCATAATCACACTCATAATACACACACACTCACAAAACGATTTTTATAAATGTGTAGTTTGATCGACATCCTACGTCACAACAGGGATCCAGCAGAATACCAGCGAATGACTGTCAATGACTTTTTCCTTGTTTATTTACTTCTTCACTAAATCTATTTCTTGTTTATGTACATTATGGCATCATCATCATCATCATTTCAGCGGAAAAACGTCCACTACTGGACACAGCTCCCCCAAAAGAGGGGATATGCCATAATCGCCAAGCTTGGCAGGCGGGTTGGCGTTGGCGATCGCAGTTGGTTGGTTAAATACTCGGAGAACGCTGCTGCCCATCCTCTGGTGAATCCCTTAGTCGCCTTTTACGACACCCATGAGAAGATACAGGGTGGTGCAATTCTTTGCGTCCGGCACCACACGGACGGCGATTATGGCATATCCCCCCAAAATACTTGGGGGGGACTATGTTCAGCAGTTCAATTCAATTCAATTCAATATATTTATTTGCTAGAATATGGTACATAACTAGGTGTTACAAAATTTTCGTGTTCTAACATATCCTGTCACGTATGACGTGCAAACATATTTGGGGTGCATAATAGACATTTTAAAAATAACTAAAAATAACAAAATGTCATTAGGTACATAATCAGGCTAACATAATTATATTGGTATTTTATCTATATTGTAAATATTATCGACTTATCTTCTAAGTATTCATTTACACAATAATAATTTTTATTTAATAACAATTTGAATAATGCCTTTTTAAATAATTTCAGAGGTAGTTTACTAAGATTCTGGGGTAGGTGATTAAATATTTTAATAGACATGCAATACACGTTTCTTTTAAATACTTCAAATTTTATTTTTGGTAAGCTCAGACGATCTTTGTGCCGAGATCGGCTATTTGGGTTATCGGAGAATTTTGAAAATAAATTGGGATGTTTTTTTACAAATAGACATATTTCTAGGATGTATAAACAAGGCAAAGGTAAAATGTTAAGTTTTTTAAATAGGGGTTTACAGCTATCCAGAAAGTGAGCACTAGAAATTGCTCGTATACATTTTTTCTGAGCTTTAAAAACTTTGTCAACTTCCACTGAGTTACCCCATATAATAATACCATATCTTAGTACTGAGGATACGTAAGCGTGATAGGCAACCATTGAAGTGTCTTGATTAACTGTTTGCCTGATTCTTTTCAGCACATATACAAAACGATCAATTTTACAGAGTATCTTGTCTATGTGTGGTTTCCAACTACAGTGTTTGTCAACCGTTATACCTAGGAATACACATTCATTGACGTTAGTGAGGTGAGAATCTTTATAGTGGATGTCCAGATTAGTAGTGATTGTGTTGTATGTCTGAAATTGTATAATATTAGTTTTAGTCATATTTATTTTAAGATTATTTTGTTCTAGCCAGTTCACGGCATTGTCTAGGGCTTTACTAATTTAGTTTTCTAGATTAGGTTTATTATCACTTTTAATTATCAATGTGGTGTCATCAGCGAATAGTATGCAGTCTTTTTTTATTGAGTCAGGAAAATCGTTGATGTACACAAGAAAGAGGAGTGGGGCCAGAATACTTCCCAGTGGTGTACCATAGTTATTTTGCATATCTATCGACCTAAATGTTTTCTGTACACATTGATGTGTTCTAGTTATTTCTACACACTGTTGTCTTTGTCCCAGGTAACTTTCAATCCAGTCATTTGCGATTCCGCGTATTCCATATGATGACAATTTAGACAAGAGAGTTTTATGACAGACAAAGTCAAATGCCTTCGTCATATCTAGAAAGACACATCCAATTTTGGACTTGTGATTAAGACTCTCGGTTATTTGTTTAATTAAAGAGAAGCATGCTAAAGCGGTAGAGCTCTCTTTCCTAAATCCAAACTGCTCCTTTTTAAGGATTTCACAAGCTGTCAGAAAGTTCTCTATTTTAGAATACATTACCTTCTCAAAGATTTTCGATAATATTGGAATTAAAGTGATTGGTCGGTAATTATTCATATCAGTTTTTATTCCTTTTTTATAAAGAGGCTTAACAATTGACCTTTTCAGGCGCTCTGGGAAAACTCCTTCTGTTAAAGATAGATTTATTATGTAGGTTAAAAGTGGCACCAAACAAGGTGCGCATTTTTTTAGTACTTTAGTGTTTAATTCGTCATAACCAGTAGAATTCGTATTCTTTAAGCTTCGAATTATTTTATATATGTCAATATTGTCTACCGGTGTGAGAAAGATACTTTTAGGGTTTTGAGGGATGGTGCTAGAATTTTGCTGTGAGTAGTTATTTTTATTAGATAACGATATATAAAAGTCATTAAATAGGTCACATATTTGGTTTGGATCGTCATACAATTTATTGTCAATTTTTAAGGAGTCAATTTCCGAGCTTAGAGTTATGTTATTTATATTGTCTTTAATTATTTGCCATGCTGCTTTACTTGCATTTTTTGCTTTATTCATGTAGTTGAGGCTATTTATTTGTTGTACTTTATTTATACATTTCTTTAGAATCCTAGTGTAGTTGTCGTATATTTTTCTGTTTTGTTTTTTGTTATGTTAGCAGTGGACGTCTTTCGGCTGAAATGATGATGATGAATGAATTTATTGCTTAGAATAATTCAAAATGTCACTCACCTGACACTCCAAGCACCTACAGCTCTCCCTGTAGGTACAGCTAGTCAGTGCGTTATCGATTTGGCGTAGATAGATCTCGTCGTGGGCCAGGCCGCGCCGCTTGCGACGGGCGAGGGACCACAGCAGAGCGAGAAGAGTGCCGCGACCTTTACCGCATTTTTTTGTACTGCTATCAACAACAAAACAATTGTTTACACTTTGTAAGTATGCTATGTCGGTTATTTTCGCTCTCCGAAACTCCTCATTTCTGATCCGATCACGCAGAGACACTCCGAGCATAGCCCTCTCCATTGCCCTTTGAGTGACTGAGCCATCTTGTCAAGCCCATTTTGAGCGACCAGGTTTCAGTGCCGTAAGTAATTACTGGCAACACACAGTGGTCAAGGACTTTCGTCTTGAGACACTGCGGTATTTTGGACGAGAAGATATTGCGTAGCTTCCCGAACGCAGCTCAACAGAGTCGGATTCGACGATTTACCTCTTTCTCGAAGTTTGATCTACCTCTCAAGGTCACGGGAATCCGCTGGATGCGGAAAGCGCAGGACCGGTCGTTGTGGCGATGCTTGGGGGAGGCCTATGTCCAGCAGTGGACGTCTTTCGGCTAAAATGATGATGATGATGTAAGTTATGCTGTTTGAACTAATGACTATAATATGCAACAAACGTTTTTAGGGTTTCGTAGGTACCTACTCAAAGGGTGCCAACAGGACCTATTACTCTGCCTACGCCGTCTGTCTGTCACAAGGCTGTATCTTTTTAACCGTAACAGGTAGCCAGTTAAAATTTTCGCAGAATATGTTACCAAGGCCTCTGTCACGGCAAATACTAAACAAAAAAAGTCTAAACAATTTTCGCTCCCGTTCTTAAAAATTGTATGTATAAATGCGTTAAACTTTATTTGATAGTAGTGCATACTATACGAGTATATATAATTTAACAACAAATAATAAAATTAAGGCTAAAACAGACGTGTGGTGGTACCTGCGGAAGAAAGAGATGCAAATATGAAAGATACTCTCAGTATGCTGCAGCTTTGGTGAACTCTAACTAAAGTTTCTACATTATATTATCTGTGGTTTCTACGGAGTATCAGGTCGATGGGTGGTACGGAAACCTTATTGCGCAAAATGCGAGATTAATGGGCAAAATGATTCAACTTCTTATGAAAACCTGAACATTTTTTTTGTAGTACAGGATGGCTAAACGAGCTAAAAGCCCACCTGATGTTGTTGAGTAATATTGTTACTAACACAGTGAGTCATTGTTACTTAATCAATAAATAAATAATAATAATAATAAGCGGTTACCTTTGCCCATAACAACTGCAATACCACCTAGGCTGTTGCCTAAATGGTACTGCAAGTCGGTTCGCCAAACTGAGACATGAAGATGAAAAGTCTCATGTGATTGTAATTTCACCGGCACCCGTACCCTTCAGACCGTAACACGGTAATGCAAGCATCACTGTTTGGCGGAGAAGTAGGTACGGTGGTAGTACTTCCCCGGACGAGCTCTTTCACAAAAGAGCTCTACTACTACTTCCAACATTAGAAGACTGTGGCTCTCGCTATTCAGACATTCTGTAAGTACCTATGTCTTATAGTCATATGATACCCTATTAATGTTATAAATGCGATAGTATGGATATACATTGCACCCTTACGCATGAACCGGTTTGCTAATAGCTTTATTATGCGTACCGCTAAAGAGTGGAATTCCTTCCGTCAGTGTTTCCCGAGAAGTATAATCTGGTGGTCTTAAAGGCTCGAGTGAATAGGTTTTTGCTGGGCAAGCGTGAACCATCGTCGACCGCATCATCGCTTAACTTCAGGTGAGGTGGCGGTCAAACGCAAGCCCCTTAAGAATTAAAAAAAAGATGCAGTTTGGCACACGTAGACTTATGACTTTCAGGATAATTTTTATCGACATACCATGGGAGTAAAGCGGCGGGTGTCAGCTAGTATGATATATTTACCTATTCCCCACAGAGTTAAGCAGAGCAGGCTTCATATCTTCCGCCTCACAGAGAGCAGTGGTGCTCGGTCGTCGACGTGATCGGAGCATGCTGTCCGCCTTCTCTTGCTCGTTTGCTACTGTTAAGAGAGAAAGGCGACCATTAAGTAAAACTATAGCAGTGATAGTCTAGTGGACTGCTCAAACACATACAACGGCCTCTTAGCTCGAAACGTGATTGGCCAGTCTGATTGCGTCGAAAGCGGAGGTCAGCATCCCCCTGTAGAGGGCGCTCAAGCCGACGCCTTTGTCACTGGTCGACTCCTGCTGAGCCTCCCCCGGGTAACCGGGGGTCTTACCCGGTAGGGTCTGACCGCCAAGGCGTCATGGAGAAGCGCTCCCGTGAAAACGGTGAGTGCGGCGCTCCTACAGGAACACACATAGCAACTATTCACAAAGCTGTGTTGCCCGCCAGCCTTACGGTAGGCGGCGCACAGCCACTACGCTTGGACCAAGAGAGTCCAGCATAAGGACATGCCCGTATTTACGGGCAGAGATTGCAATCTCGGCAAAGGGATTCATCCCGTCACCGATTCCTCGGCGCCCCCGCTTGGATAGTCTAGTGGTTGAACGCTTGCCTTCCATGCAGGAGGGTGTGAGTTCGATCCTGGCCCGCACCTCTGACCTTGCGAATTCATGTGCTGATTAATATTCGATTATCACTTGCTTTAACGGTGAAGGAAAACATCGTGAGGAAACCTGCACACCTGAGAGTGATCCATACAGCTCTCAATGGTGTGTGTAGTCCGCCAACCCGCACTAGGCCAGCGTGGTGGACTGAGGCCTGAGCCTTGTCGTACTGAGAAGAGGCCCGTGCCCAGCAGTGGGACAGTAATGGGCTGGTTATGGTTATGTAAGTAAAACTTCCGTTCCGTGTGGTGCCGGACGTAAAGAATTGCACCACCCTATCTCGTCTCATGGGTGTCGTAAAAGGTGACTAAGGGATTCATCAGAGGATGGGCAGCAGCGCTTTCCGAGTTTTTAACCATCCAACTGCGATTGCCAACCCGCCTGCCAAGCGTGGCGATTAGGAGGCCTATGTCCAGCAGTGGACATCTTTCAGCCGAAATGATGAAAAAAACTGAATTCTGATTGGATACTGGAGCTAATGTTTCCGTTTGCGGCCCGAGTTGTAGAACATTGTATGCAGCATGCGGCCCGCGAAAAAATGCTTAATAGTTTGACTATCGCTGTAGGTATTATGAGGTCAGCGGCGTCCATGATATTAAAGCTTTGTGATTATGAAGCATGGTTGTTAAAACTGTTACTTGTTATGGCATTTTGACAACATGATTTGTGCATTAGAGTCGGGTTCGATTTCTTCACAATATCAAAACGTGAAAGGGCCACGGATAGGTAATTAATAATATAATAATAATAATAAATTTATTTAATTCAAAAACACTGGTACAAATGTTACAGTTTAACAGCGGTTTTCAAACTAGGCAAGCCTGTATCTTGAAAACCTGGGTTGAGTATCACTTACATGAAAAAAACATCATTATAAATAAAAGAGGACAAACATAAAAGCCTTGAGATAATTAATTAAACTTAAACTTAAACTTTGAAACTAAAATCGTATCTATTAAACACAAAAAAAGGAAATTAACATAGCTATCCACTAAATAATTAAAGAAAATGAAATCAAATGGAAATCAATCAAATCAAACATTCAAAGTAAAAACAAAACAATAAAATTAAAAGGAATCAGCGTTATTATAGGTAATCCAATAAAAGAATACAGAAAAATAAAATATATAAAAAAATTATAAGATCAACTCAATAATTCTAAACAAAATCAATTTTAGAGTACCTCTCAATAAAATTAATGGGAAACTAACATTCTTAAACTAGGTAAGTAATTAGTTCAATAAAGTCAAAGTATAAACAAACAAAAGAAAAAAATTATAACAAAATAATAATAAAAAAATATTTGAACTTTGCACTTAATTTTGCACTATGATTACACTCGTATGTTCGTTTGTGTGTCTGGAATATGTATGTGTGGAAGGTGCGTGTTTGTGTGGAGTGTGCGTGTATGGTATTTTGTATGTGTTCGTGTGTGAATATTTTGAAGTTGTGATGGTTATGCTTTATATTGTGAGTATTTTTTCGGATTCGTCGTACGAGAGACTGAGCAACCACTTTTTGACAACCGTTTTGCATGATGAAAAATTGAGATCTTTTATATTAAAAGATATGATGCTGCTGACCTTGTTATAGACAAATATGTGAAGGAAGGATGGGCAACGTCTGGCTAGGAGAGAGGTCGTTCGGGATTGAGGAATTTTGAACACACGTTTTGATCTTATTGTATTGTAGTCAGATCTTTTTTTTAAACTATTGTGAGTATGTAGACAGGCATTAAGGATGAATAACTGTCGGACACGGAGAACAGCAAATTCTTTGTATAATAGATCTGTAGGGTAGAAAAATGGTTTTTTTAGAAGAACTTTAATGACAGCCCTCTGAGCTCGTTCGAGCTCAATCAGGGTCGTTTTGCCAGCTCCACCCCAAATTGATATGCCGTATTGGGTTATGGATTGGCATATTGCGAAATACACCGTGCGCAATGTGTCCTTTGGAGTACAGTCTCTCAGCTTCTTCATAACGTAAATAAGCTTTCTCACTCGGCCAGAAAGAAGTTTAATGTGTTCTTTAAACGATAAATTTTCATCTATAAGTAAGCCTAGATATCTAATAGATTTTGTACGGCATATACTTTCGCATGGACAGTCTCCGAGTAAGGTATTGAAATGGTTCTGGCAGGTGTGAAATCTTAATCTAAGGTCATTAGGAGGACGAGATGTGCGTGTTTTGGAAAATGTTATGAGTTTGGTTGTTTTACCTCTCCATGACTTCCTTGTTAACATTACTGACAGTCAAATTCTGATCCTATTAAATTCTTTCAGCATTTAATGCAAGTAAACGGTGCCGTGTACATATGTAGAGACGTAAGGGGAAGGGAAGACACGAAATTTATCTCGTAGGGCTGCTATGGTTGCCTCTTAAAGGCTATCACTTATTGAGACGCTATACCAGGGTAGTCAGGCAGGTAGACGTTCACGAGCCAATACAAATATTACGACGTGAACTGGCGGGCCGCAGAAACAAATAAGTACGTAAAGTTTGGCATGAATTGATGAACTGGCGGGCCGCAGAAACAAATAAGTACGTACAGTTTGGCATGAAAGAGTACCTACACAAAATGCGGACGCCACTAATCATAAGTAGGAACCTAGTAACTAAATTGAAAAATTTAAACTTTTCACGTTTTTGGCAGAACTTTGGATAGTCTTGTAGATTCCAAAGTGTTTACAGTTTAGGTACAGGCACATTTTTGCAAGATAAAATACCGATTGACACAATACTGACAAAGATAGAAAATTAATTCCGAATTTACACGTTTTTGTAATACTGTAGGTACTAGGTATAAGTTTTCATGAAAAAAAAATTAAGAATAAAGATTCAGGCGACATGATTCGCATGTTTGCCGTTGCGGGCCGCATGCGGCCTGCAAGTCATGCTTTGGACAGCCCCGCGCTATACTATACTATACTATACACCACGTAGCACAAAACCAAAACAGCAATGGCGTGGACGTGGCAAGGCGTGTTTTAAATCACGACGCTTCCATATATTTAGTATGAAACATTGAGAATACTATAGAGATCAATTACGGGCTGTTCAATTCCGAAAACCTGCTAAGCTAATAATTAAACATTCTGTAATTTGCAATGATATTTAAAAGTACAGATATACAATAAACTACAAATACTTTTTATTGTACACAAAAGAAAATAGCAACATATACTGGGTGTCAGGGAAACGCTCCCGAAACTGAAAGGCTATTAATTACATTGCGAACTTTAAATTGTTTAGTAAATAAATGTTTTTTTTTTTGCAAATCAGTTTTATTTAACTGCCCAAAGCTGATGATGTATGAAAAATGCAATAAAATAGAAAAAATAAACATTTTTTTTTTTGTGGTTCAGTATCAGTAATAACCAGCACTATCTTCGTTTTCGGAAGCGTTTCCCTTACACCCAGTATGACTTTTATAGAACACATGTAATGGGCGGTCTTATCGATTTATTATAATATTATTATTGATATATTACATGCGCTCGCAATCTGAAGACTCGAAAATGTCCTAATTAGGACGTTTTTCTATTAATCCGCGTGAAGTAAGGCGCCGAGCGTGACCGGGGACAAAAATAAACTAAAATGCCGTCGTGTGTGTACAGAAAGTGTTACAATTATGACGCGAAAGTAACTTGAAGTAACCAACTTACTTTGTACGAGTTTATGTGTATTGTGTTGCCGCTGCGTACAGAACATTTTATTCGTTTGTTTTGTTAGGGTATGACATATCTATACTTTTAAATATCATTGGTTATTATTTGCCTAAAAGCAAATATAAAACGGTGTCTTACAAGAAACATCCTGCTCACAGTAGCTCCAAAGCTCGTTATCATCTCTCTTCTGGTCTGTGGGCCACAGCTCCTGGACCGAGGGGTTCTGGTAGATTGTCTCCGAGGATGTGTTGCCGTTTTCCGCGTCGTACTGAGACTCCGGCTGGTTGAGGACCTGGAGGAAGAAGAAAATATACTACATACTGGCCCCTCTTTTCCAATTGGGTACTCTGGGCCAGTGCCCAGGGCCCCGCGATTCAAAGGGTCCCGTATAGTTCCTGACAGATCACCAACCGACACAGACCAATAAGCCTCTAGACGCCGATTAGCCGGACACCCCCGATTACCACCCATATGCAGTACCACTGCATATAACACGCCCCGCCGCCAATCAGGACGTTCAGTCCGTCAGCGAGCGGCACCAATCATACGGAATCACACCACCGAACTTTTGAGCCGACCAATCAAAACGCGCCGTCCGCCTCCCGGTCCCCGCCAACATTTTACGACGGTGTTCTCAAGCAAAACATTGTTTATACGGCGTCTTGAGGCTTACTGGTTTGTGCCAACCGATAACCGATATTCATCATCATTTCAGCCGAAAGACGTCCTCTGCTGGACATAGGCCTCTCCGAAACATCGCCACAACGACCGGTCCTGCGCACGCGACGGCCTCTGTGGTCTAGTGGTTCGAGTGTCGAGGTCGTGGGTTCGATTCCCACAGGACACAAATATTTGTGTGATGAACATAAGTGTTTGTGTTGGTATGGGTGTTGCTTATGTATTATAAGTATGTATTTACAAAAAAAAATGTATTTAAGTATTATATACATTGTCTGGTACCCATAGCACAAGCTCTGCTTAGTTTGGGACTAGATGGTGCTGTGTAAAAATGTCCCATAGATATTTATTTATTTTATTTATTTATTCCGCATCCAGCGGATTCCCGCGACCTTCAACAGACGCATTTTTTTTTTCATAACTTTGAAAATAGAACAAGAACCGCGCGCAGACGAATTGGCGCGAATGAAAATTAGATACCTAACTGGTCGATTATCTTGATCACGAACTAAACTTATTTTAAACTATCACTCTCTTTTACTAATAGTAGATACATGAAAGGGATGGCAACAATTTTAGAACTGTTAAATTAGTCGGAATTTAAATTTCTGAGGCCTCAATCGCGACTGGATCGAGTTCGAGTGCTGCATCAATCGAATTTGAATTCGAGTTAGTGTCAAATCGTACTGCATTTTTTTTGGAATTGATATTGGCTCGATTTGGTTCAGAGCTCGACCCAGTCGGAAGTGGCCTGGGCGGGGCATCAGCGAGAAAATCTTACATCTCCGTTTTGCCGATTACATCGTTGTAATGGCTGAGTCGCTGGAACAACTGAAAGAGATGCTGCACAGCCTAAACGGAGCCTCTCGGTGCATGAATCTGGACAAGACTAAAGTCATTTTCAATATGCATGTCATGCCGAGGCCAATATTCGTCAAAGAGTAATGGAATATGTCTGCCTTTTTTTTTAAGCGTAGAATATGCCTATCGCCTGTCACACTACCGGGGAAGCATGTAGTTATGTGGGGCTCACACCCACTAAAAACTCCGCCGTGTGCCTACTTTCGCCTTGGGTGGATGGGCCACGAGAACTGATACGCATGACTTTCGCGACCCATCCAGCGCGGCGCACTTCGGGGCCTACATACTTTAATTTCACACTCTTTGGCGATGTCCGGGCACACCTGGGACATCACCACAACTCAAGGGCCGTGCAATGCGGACGATAGACTCCCCAATCTATCGCCCACTGGCTTTATTTAGGGTGGCATCAGATCGCCGTAAAGACGCCTGCGCCGACCTGTCCCTGACCCGCTCCGCCGCTTCCTTTTGCGAGATAATCTCCTCGCAAAAGGACGCGACCGCCACCCACGCCTCTTCACTGTCAGCCATGGCCTCAAGGGCGGATCCAGGGGGGGGGGGGGTCATGGGGGTCATGACCTGGGCCTAGGTCAACTACAGCTTTTTTTCCTGTTTACATAATTTACCAAATGAATGTACAATGAATTAATGAATCTATGTATGTATTACCAATGATATTACAATGTAAAATCATTGTGTATTACATACTAATGCAACAAGATACACACAAAAAATTACTAAATTGAACTCGCACTCCATCTCGAACCCGTTCGTTCACTGTGAATAATATTCGCGCGATTTAAATATTGATTTTGCCGCACCGCCCTCGCCGCGAAGTTCTCCGATTGAATACTTAGCTAACCATCAAAAACAGAAACAGGTAACTACTTAATTACCATGTTAGGTTTATAAAACCTAGCCCAAGTAAAAATAATTCAAGAACCTTATAATATCGATATTAGATGATAAGTAATTAGTTTTTTGAAAATCGGAATGGACTGTCATAACGTGAATCTATATTTAGTTATTTACGCTATAGTGTCCACTATGCACCGCTATACGGCTCTAGGCGCCGCAACAACAGTTTCGCTCAAATAAATGCGTAATCTTTTGTTACACATATCTATGCTTTTGTGAAAAAATAATCAGTTTGTTCATGAACAGTCCAAAAAATTTCGCGCTCGCTTGGCTCGCGCTTACATTTCTGTCCTTATTTCTTATACGTGTTGTACGTATGTTGTAAGCAACTGTTCTGTTAGGTATGTTAATAGAGACAACCGAAGCTGTGAAAAAGTTCGCACTCGCACCAGTATATATTGTCCTTTTGTCTTTTATTGCGTATAGATATTGCAGATTCCGTTATATTAATATTCTACAAAGAGAAAATCTAAAGCTAAAATTACGAAAATCTAAGAATTTTCTAAAGTTTTTTAAGCTATTGCATAGCTTCTATCGCGGGCCTTGAGCGTGGAGACCGAATCCAGAAATTCCGTAACGAAAATAACCTAACACCCCCCACTCCGACCGGCACAGCGGTGATACTTGTGGATACTTTTTAGTTTTGCCATCTATCGATGAATAGCAGTACTTTTAATGACTTTTTGAAATATCACGCTTGTCTCTTTAGTTCTGCAAATCGCCTCTAGGTGGCATTGGTTGTATCGGCGTTACTAATAGTTGATAAAAAATGCTATGCAATAGCTTTACCGCGGCAGTCTCCGAGTGCCACACGTCTTTTTTTAAGAGTTTTTTTTCCTAGAGGGTGGCAAATAGAACTCTGCACCCTCCTTTCAAAAATTTTGATCCAGGGTTGGATATAAGTACGCGACCCCCCCCCCTGACACAAAGGTTGGATACGCCCTTGCATGGCCTTGACCACGGCCGGCAGCGAGAGGTCTCCCCCGATTGCTGTCGTGAGAGCACGGCGCCGAATTACCCAGGCAGGACACTGCGCCAGAGTATGAAGGGCCGTGTCCTCACTACAGCCGCACTGGTAGCACACGGGAGTAGCCTCCCGTCTCGCCACTTTGTGCAGGTATCTGCCAAAGCAACCATGTCCTGACAACACCTGCACCAGACGGAAGGACAACGTCCCGTGTCGCCTCCGCACCCACTATATGTCTACCTAGGGCAGGTAATTCAGCTTGGTAGACACAACTTCGAGAAAGAACCCGACAGAAGGATCCAGTTGGGCTTGGCAACATTTAGCAAACTTCGCAGTCTTCTCGTCGCCTATACCGCAAAGTTTGAAGACGAAGGTCTTCAACCAGTGCGTACTGCCTGTCATGACTTACGGTGCCGGGACGTGGACACTGATAGTTGGGCTAGTCCACAAATTCAAATTCGCTAAGCGAGCTATGCTTGGAGTTTCCTTGAAGGATAAAAACCGTAACGAGATAACCCAGAGATGAACCAGAGCGACCGACATAGCTTGTAGGATCAGTAAGCTGAAGTGGCAGTGGGCTGGCCATGTTTGTCGAAGGACCGATGACCGTTGGAGCAGACGAGTCCTTGAGTGGTGACCGCGAATCGGCAATCGCAGCGTAGGGCACCCCTCAGCCAGGTGGACCGACGACCTGATGAAAGTAGCTGGGGGTACTGGATGCGGAAGGCAGAGGACAGAGTGTTGTGGCACAACTTAGGAGAGGCCTGTGTCCAGCAGTGGACTGCGATAGGCTGAGTTGATAGCTTGTCTTATTCATACTCAAAGCATAGTAGGTAGGTAACTCAGAGCTGTATTGTATGAAGATGCTGTTTTATTTACGTATCTATAAAATATTTACCTGATAGTGGGCTCGCGTGCCCAGAAAGAATACTGCACCAGACCCTCCCGTTGCCATGATAACTGAAAAAATAAATTATGCATATTTTATTTTTATATAATTATATGTTTGTCTAAAATAAATAATGAAAAAGCAAGACTGGGAAAATGTGGCGTAATTAATAAATGTATGACACAATTTTACGAAATAATGCTAAGTCATGTTGGTATGATCAATTTTAAAATAATAATTAAAAGAAGCTTTATTTATTTAGCTGTTTAAACCGGAAAAAGAGTAATATTAATATATTTTTCTGACAATAATAATATTAAACGCGCTTCCCAAATCTTTACTTAATTTTAAAACATTATGGATTGCAACTAATCATTATAACAGAAAATGATTATTTTACGTTTTATTAAATAAATTGATTGATTATCTATACGCACGTTATAAATTGAGTAATAAAATTGACTGCAATCCACGTTCAAAAACAGGAATGTGTTTGCAAAATTACCTCAACAGAAAGCCTTTTTTATACCACTTAGTTCTTAATTCAACATATGTTTTCTACTGATCAAATAATATTTTATACACTTTAAATTAATATTTAATCATTTTCAAAGATTTGTTGTCGCGTTGATAAAATTTGACAAACTGACATAATTTCGACTTGCGCAGTAACCGTTTGGGGTTGTCATAGGTAAGGGAGAAAATTATTTTCGGGAGATGTAATATTTTTATGGATGGCGTTGTTATAATAACAGTGAAAGACAATAAATTACCACATGGTAGGTACCTACATAAAGTTTGGAAAATAAAAATATTCTTTGCAACGACGAGCGCCATCCCGATTTCACGATGAAATTGTGTTTTGCCGTTTGGGGACTGCAGTCTTTTGCTTACTTCACGGAGTAACTACCTAAATTCTTAAACACTCTAACAGATGTCGTTATAAAAGGTAATCTTTTTTATTTGTTAGATATTTCACGCAAAAAATAGGAATTACAATTATATAAAATAACCACCAGAGACCAGTCTACCAGATTCCAACAAGATTTCATTTAAAAAAATCGACATCCATCCTAAGTAAGTAGTAAGTATGTATTTACAAAAAAAAAAGTATATAAGTATTTTATCCATTGTCTAGTACCCATAGCACAAGCTCTGCTTAGTTTGGGACTAGATGGTGCTGTGTAAAAATGTCCTAAAGATATTTATTTATTTATTTATTTATTTAACTATAATACCTATATGTAGGTAGTTGCCTTGAGCAAGTTATTGTTATTTTTTTTATTAAATTAGCTTTCTCTTGTAAGAAAAAAATGTTTATTATAGAAAACATAAAATATTTTTATTATAAAGACTGAATGTTGAACTTTACCGGATGTTACTTAACCATACATTTATAAGGTAGGTACAGTCAATTTTTTTTTTTTATAATTATGCGAAATTATAAAATTTTACTCCCTTTTTTTGTCATTTTCAAATAAATCAAATAATTACCCAAAACTGCACCTATGTTTTTTTTGCTCTACTTGTGTTCCCTATGAGTCTGTCGAATAAAAATTATTTTAACTTCAACTTACTTTAATACCTAGGCCCATTTTGTTGCTGATCTACTTTTAACATTTTCTATGATATTTTTGAATAAAAATACAAAAACGGAAGTCAAATTAACCACGCATGTGCTGTAAGCAGTCAATGTCAAGTTCAAGCATTCGTCATTCTCCTGAGTCGCAGGTATTCCAAATACAGTCTAGCAATTTCTTCTAGTCGACAGAATGGCAAATGTTGAAGTTTGTTCTATGCGACAATCGAGTTGGTCAGGGAATTATTGTGCCGTGCACTTAATTGTAGCGGCTGCACTGAACCACTTTACCGCGTGATATCGGACTCCCTGCCCATGTGCATGAAATTCTTTCTTATATTCTAACTGCTGCAAAAACTCTGATAACGCGATTCAGGCATATAGGGCAGTCTGTGAGTTCAGAGGTTTCTGTTAAGCTTGTTTAAATTTTATGATACGATACTAAGGGCCACTTGCGCCATCGTTCTTAAATGTGTTTAAATTGTATCTAAACACAATTTCTCATTTAAGTCAAACATTCTTCTTGCACCAAAATATTTGGTGTACTAAATACGTTTAAGAACCCGTTAAACTCTGTTGATCTTATTTAACGCTGCTAAACGCGTTTAGGAACTGTCTTCAACAAAATATGGTGGGGATTTTTTGTTCGTATTGAGGTTGTTTTGAAATAAGTATGGATTTTTATAAATTGTTCTCTCACAATGATAAAGAAAATTAAATTATGTTATTTTACGGCAATTTTTAGTAAGAAACAATAAATTTCGAGAATATTTCTTCTTACAAAAACCACTCCGTATATATAACAATAAATAACATCGCACTTGATTAGCAAAACTGACAGATTGGTACATTTAAATATAATTTATACCTATAACTTATTTATAAATTAGAGGTTGGTTGGTACCTTAGCTACTCATTTATTATGTTTTTTTTGTATCCTGCCCCGATCACGGTAGGTATATAATCTATATTACTCATTTTATGTTAGGTTACGAACAATGCTGTCTCGCCTACGAGATCCCGTTACGGCGCAGCCCTCTGGTTCTTCGAATTCGTTTTTTTTACGCAAAATCCCACAAACTTAACCAACCCGGTGGCCGGCGGCGCTGTGATCGACAACGACACGATGCACTATCACCAGGAGAGACAAGGAAAGAACGAGAAAGAATGACAGTTTGACAAATGTTTCAAGTAGTACAATTTTTGCTCACCGAGTCAGTTAAGTTTGCGGAGCTATAGAGAACTGATTTACCGACACGATAATTGCATTCAACTTGACATCTGTTACGCCTGGTACAAGGCAACCCTAAATGCGTTTAAGCTAAACAAGTTTAGGGTGTTAAACACATTTAACTAAATGAATTTAAAAAATATTTAAATAGAATTTGGTACAAGCGGCCCTTAAGGTGGTAGATACAGTTTCAGTAATTTAAGTTAATTCAAGATTTAAGTAATATTTAAGAAAAAGACAAGAGGTTGCCCTTTGTAAAGCCTTGATGGTGAGGTGGTCTGCTAGTGCTAACCTATTACTTCAGTCAGTAGAAATCCTCTTAAAATCAATCTAATTTTCTCTTGTTCTGACTTAAAATTAAACATTAATTGGTGACTAAAGCCTTTAGACTAAAGCAGCTCAAGCCGTGACAATAAGGAACTTCTCATCAACATCATCAACTCAGCCTATCGCAGTAACTTCTAATTTACAATAACTCTGCATTAACAACTGCATAAATTCTACCCAGGTTCATATAAGAAAATGAGTACAACGACGTAAAAGAGTTGAAGCAAAAAAAAAACAACAAAATCTCTATCTTTAGCTACTCTGTAATATCCCGTAGTAGAGGGGTGGCAGTCCGGTTTCATGAATGAAGACAGTTAAGGTCAAGTTGCATAATGGTTTTATTTTGTATAAATTTGATAAATGTAGAGACGAGACGTGCTTGATATAATGTATGGTTAAAAAAACGTGAAGATAAGGGTATTTTATAGAGTTTGGAGAACAAAAGATTTATTTAATTTGCATTTAGTAGCTCTTTTTTAGGGTTCCGAAGTCCTACAAGGAACCCTTATAGTTTCGTCATGTCCGTCCGTCTGTCCGTCTGTCCGTCTGTCCGTCTGTCCGTCTGTCCGTCTGTCCGTCTGTCCTAATCCTTTACAGCTTAATAACTTCTACAGTTATTAACATAAGTAAATGAAATTTTGTTAAAAAATTGTCTATATATAGATCTCAATTTTAAAAGAACAAAAAAATCGTTTTTACCTATTTTAGGGATGGCGTCCATACATGTGAAATGGGGATGGAAATTTTTTTTTCGCTGCACCCCTTCGTGTGGGATATCATTGAACAGGTCTACTAAAATGAAGGTAATGTTTCATACACCACTTTTTTATCAGGTGTACCATCTGCGAAATATAGCCCGCCAAAGTGGCTTGCAATGTGTCCCCCCCCCCTGCCATTTCTAAACTATGCAATGTAGAAACTTATAATCTTCCACATTGATAGACCTTTGTGAAAACTCTCTTTTAAAATTATTTCGAGTATAATGTGATTATAATTTTTTGAGTTATAGAGAGAAAACTGAAAAATACTTAAAACGTCCTAGTTCAAAGGTCATTGACCTTAGAGAAAAATGATCATAGCAAATAATGCTCCTTTAGCTACTTTCTATTTGAAAAAATCACAAAAAGTAACTTTGAAATGACATAACTTCTTAAATTTGGCTTCTTGAATTTATCGCTAGATGGCGCTACTAACAACACGCTCTGAGTCGCGAATGCTGCCGATTATTGCAAAAACTAAAATAGCTATGATTAATATTCGATTTAATTCGTTTGTAATTACACCTACTTAAGGAACCCTATAATACTGAGCATGGCCCGACATGCTCTTGGCCGGTTTTTATTGAATGAATTGATTCTTCAAAATTCTATCTAATTACATGGAATGTGTTAGGATTTCTTTTGCAATAATTTTATAGTAAAACATGGTAATTTGCCAAAAAGTGTCTAATTTAGATGTCAAAGAGAAAAACAAATTGGATGTTTGCGAATTCACTCAACATAAAGTCCCACCCACATGATAAAAAGACATTCATTCATAAACATATTAAAAAAATATCTACATTGAGTTGTACTGCCTTTAACGAATAAATAGAGCATGTCGTGAAAGCAGTCGTTCGTGACTCTACATGCCAGAAAATGCACTAATTTGCTTCATGTTTCAATCATTGCGGTGTTAGGTATTTGGCGTCCATAATAAGCAACTAATTTACACCATTTCATTATGCCAGTTTGTAGGCTAGATGGCTAACTAGCATTCGGGCCAGATCCCGCGACTCATAGCGGGTCATGATAATAGTAATTTTCTAGGTTTAAGACAGGGTAAATCAAAAACTGGAGAAACCCGGGCCGTCCGAAAGCGCGCTGGGTTGATGATATCGCCAAAGCCGCAGGAAACACCTGGATGAGGGACGCACAAGATCGAAGAGGCTGGCAAAAAAGAAAGGAGGCCTATACCCAGCAGTGGGTGATACCGGGCTAGAATGATGATGATGAAATCAAAAACTTACTAATTAAATGTTAAATAAAGATAGGAAACGTTTCAAGAATTTATTTTACTGTTTCTAAAGAGCAAATTCTATTTACTACATAGCCTCAGTCTCAATTGTGTTCAACGAGAACAAAAGGACATGGCAGGAAGCAGGTTATATGGCATTGACTGCTTTTTACATCATCATCATTTCAGCCGAAAGACGTCCACTACTGGACATAGGCCTCCCCCAATTAAGGGGGGGGGGATATGTCATAATCGCCACGCTTGGCAGGCGGGTTGGCGATCGCAGTTGTTTGGTTAAATACTCAGAGAACGCTGCTGCCCATCTTCTGGTGAATCCCTTAGTCGCCTTTTACGACACCCATGAGAAGAGATAAGGGTGGACTGCTTTTTACATGAGTTCAAATCTCAGTAATTGAACTCAAACCACCTTTTTATATGCTTTATGGTACAAAAGCTATTTTATTGACTCTTAGCGATTTATAACATTGTAGACGTGTAGGACCGTAATATTAAACTCTATCTCTTCGTAGTGATGACGTTTATAAGATCAATATCTGGACATTTTGTTTATTAAAATCTAGCTAGACTATTGTCTAGTAGATTTATGTGATTTATACTCTTTGTAGTCTAGTCCACATTTTTCTGATTTCCATTACATTCCAAAAAATGAATATATTTTGTAATACTATGATGACATTAATCCCTGAAACATCCAAAGATTATATGGGTAAAACGACTGCAGTTTATTATTTTTCCGATAACTAGGATTTATATTGCGTAGACCACTCTATCCATGTTTAATGTTGATTAAGTTCAGTAGCATGACGTAATTCACGTCAGTGTACGTAAGGACGTATTTCTAACGACTCTACCTACATACCAGTGACGCGCATGCCATCAATTCCAGTCAGCGACTCTACGTCATCTACCTTGCAAGAAAACTGGTATACGTCGGAAAATCCTGCTTTTTATATAGAGTGCAAATCTTCCCCGTAAAGTGAAAATTAACTAACTTACATTTGTTAGTTAGTTATTTTTCCCCTACAAGGACGAAATGTGATGTATATTAGCTGTATAATAATAATAATCAGTTCCTAAAATGTACCTAATGAAGTTATTGTTTATGTGCACCTACCGTAAGTACCTTATGTCGTCTTGTTGTGGCAATAAATCATTAAGAATAAGAATAATTTATTTCGCAAAAAATACGGGTCCAGACAGATGGATAAAGAGTCACAGTTATAGTTATAGTTAGTTATTGTTAGTCATATTTTGCCATAAGTGGCACGCAAAAAATTTATAACAATAATAATTAAAATCAGATTAACATAACATAACCAGCCCATTACTGTCCCACTGCTGGGCACGGGCCTCTCCTCTATAAGAGAAGGCTAAGGCCTTACAAAAAAAAACAGATTAGTTATTAGTTTTTCTTTCTTTCTTTCTACTTACGTATCTAACTGATTAATTATTATTATTCCGATATAACCGTTTCCCAATTATGTTGTGGTCGGCTTCGTCTAACCAGATGCGGCTGAACATCAGTATTTTACACGGAGCGACTGCCATCAGACCCTCGCAATCCAGTCTCTGGGCAATACTGACATCCTAAAGGTCTTCTTTTATCGTGTCGATATGAGCTATAACAGCTCATGATTTGGGTTAAAGGATTCGATAAGCAGGTTGGTAGCGGGGCTGACTGCCCACGGTGCGCCGGACGATCTGTTAAATATCGTCACTCGTGAAGGCTCTTTTAATCCTAAGGTTACTACTCATAACGACTACCATAGATACATATGGGTTGATGTGTAATGAAACAATCACCCGTCCATAGACCGACTACGGCAAGCGCAGCGCAGATTAACCTTGCAGATTGTACAATACACGTGGTTGTTACTTAGGCACGAGCCCCTTAAAAATGTAAACCGTAGCTTACCACCTTAGTCGTTGTCGTAGGGTTACAGAAATCAAGAAATGTAACTGGTCTTATACCCTTGCACAGTTTATTTACAATATAATTTAGTTCATGTACTTACATAAAACGCAACGCGTCATATCGTCTCTATATAGAGCTATGACTTGCAACTTGCTGTTGATAGAATCATTTGTTGTTATAAATCGAACTAATTCTATATTAAGGGACCGGAAATACTGATCGTGACTTGTGAGTAGTTAGCCTGAGTCTAACTTTAATCCACTCACGCAAACAGTTTAAGAATAGCATATTTGGCGTGGTTAGGTTTTTTTTATCATAATCTCTATCAAGTTCCCAACTGAGCTCCAAAAAAAGCAATTGAATTTGCTCAATTTAACTATGAGTAAGATTCCACGCGATCATTGAACCCACGGTTTTGTAGCAAGCAAATTGTATCGATCGACCCCTCGAGATAGAGCCCTTATAAATTCAAGGGTGATATAGGAAAGGCTGAGGATCATATTAATACCTATAATGTCTGACACTTGTTTAAGTTGTGTACTTAGACTATGAGTCTTTATTTATCAGTAGAAGTGTATTATAATTTCTTTCTTCTCTCTCATTTGCATAGTTACTAAGAAGTGATTTTAACTATAAAAAATTGGGTCGTTTTAACTTAACTAAGAAAGTAATGTATATATTATAAGTATGTATTTACAAAAAAATAAGTATATAAGTATTATATCCATTGTCTAGTACCCATAGCACAAGCTCTGCTTAGTTTGGGACTAAATGGTGCTGTGTAAAAATGTCCCAAAGATATTTATTTATTTATTTAAATACATACATCACCCAATTCTCAATGCAAAAACCTGAAACTTTCATAATAAAAAAGTTGAGTTATCCAGCTTTTCCTTTCAGGCAGGCACTTTCAATATCCGATCCTTGACGCAGTTCTACGTCACACGAACCGACCAATCAGGGGGCCAGGCCTGCATCGCGCTATCGAAGTATGTACTCTCAGTTAGAATATATACAAAAACTTCGGTATTACTGTCGGGAGGTCCATTGCTACACGGGAAACCGGTCGTGGCGGAGGGCCGGCCTAAGCCTCCGCCATCTGAATATGTCGCCTTAACGTCGTCATGTATGGGTTTAATATAAAATGTTTAAAGAATAATGTTCAATCATTCTGTTCAATGAAAAACGAGAGTCCTTCTCACATACACCGTTGTAGCGTCTTTGACTTCCTTTTTGGTTTTTATCTCTACGTTTTACAGTACCTATATTGTTTTGAGTATTCATTGTCTCTAGTCTCTACAGTAAATTACGGAAAAACTATTATAAACATTGTTTTTTTTAAATAATGGTGTTTAGAATTTGTTGTAGGGCAATTAACACTTTAGAAAAAAATATGAATAACTTGTAACATGTCCTAAAATATTAATTTTACACATATTTGATAATAGTAGTCCAACATTATTGATGACTTTTGTTTACGTAAAATTTGATCCTACAAAAAAGAAATATTAGGATTGGGTAGCAAATAATTAATGAGTGTTTTCATAATTCAACTATGTGATTCAATTGCTTTTATTATATGCGCAGGAAATGTCATTGAAACACAATGTCAAGGTAGTTCACTGGCTGGTTATCTATTAGGTTCTTATCAATGACCTGCTGTTGAGCGAAGTAGGTATTCCCTGCATTTATATGAACCTGGTTTGAACGATACTTACGATTTTATCTAAATCTTAAGTACATAAATTACCTACATGTATAAAAATAATGTTTAAAAAAAAATGTATTTATTGCAAATAATGTTTAAAAAAGTAAAAATGCCACTAAATTCTTTTCAATCTAATTAAAAACCAAGAAGAGGTATAACAAGAAAATAAAATCAATGTTGTAATAAAATCAATTATGTAAGATGGTAAATAATACATAAAATGTTAAATTAATTTCCTACATTGAAGTTTTTTTTTAAACCAGCACAAATAGGTACCACAAAATTCTTTAAAATACTTGTGCAAAATGCAAAAAGGGGTTTTGAAAATGATTTTTAATCAAGCAACTTGAAAAAAAACGCGCATAAAAGGAAGTCAAATCAGCTACTAGCGTGTGGATGAGACCTAGTCTCTCTTTATCATTTTTCTTGACATATTTGACATTATATTTTACCATTATATGATTGCATACGCTTCAACATATCTGATGACAAGGATTTAGACCGGTTCCTTGTCAGCACCGGCTTACGTAGTAGCTACGGACCTCCCGATAGCAGCAGCTCAAAAACTGTTCATGCTCGAAACAGCCGTGTAAACTTTGATAGCGTGACTTAGAACTTCGCATTTCAGATTCTATTTAATCAGAATCTGCTCTATGTAGAGGCATCATTGCTTCCTAAAAATGATACAAAACAGAAAAATCTCTCAAGTAATAACTTTTGTTTTTGTGTAGAGTTTTTAATTTAGATTTTATTTGAAAGTTTTTATTTAGTTCTAGTTCATATGGTTTAATCCTATGAGAGTGAAAAAGACAAAATGTCTTTATCAACGTGGTTTTACCTGTACCTATTGGTTGTACAAGCTCATTTGTTTACGTTTTTGGCTGTACAATCTCGAAAGTATGACGCCACTTTTAAGATAAGGATAGCAATAGCTTTTGAGAACATTCGAAAGAGATAAACATAACCAGTTAGAATGTACTTCAATTTCATGTTCATCTGATAAAAAAATCCCGATATTAATTTTTCCCTATCTAATGATTATATAATAATTATTTAAAACTTTTCCATTAGAGAGAATTAACTAGGAAAAACTCTAACTTCGTGAAAAACTCTCCCTTTTTATTGCTACTTAAAAAAATATTACATAATTTTAAAAAGTACAAAATGAATAGTTTATTTTCTTATTAAGTTATTATTTAGAATTTAATACATAGCTAAAATATTTATATATATATAAAAAATAGAAATAAAACAATCGAAAAAATCATTTCCGGTTATAATATATGGGTAAATAAAATTTACATTGGTAACCCTGGCAGAATGCCGAGATGTCTTTCGGTCGCAATTTATCGAGAAAAATACATTTTATTTAGTGCCGACGCCATTTTAACTCCTTAATTCAAGTGCTTTCACTTTAGAACGTGGGCTACTCATCTTGTGGAGGCTCATTTCTGGGTTGAAAAACTTCATTGTTGCCATTAAATGTGAGTATTGATTGTTGCAATTATAAAATAAAAAAGTCATCGCCATAGCATAGAAACACCGCATCAACGAATTTTGGTGTTGCAAGAAATATTTTTGTCAAACATTTTGATTGACTTGACGTTTATTTTGTTTATTATTTACTCGAAATTGATTTATTTTACAATAAAATGACTTTTAGAAACATGTACGAGGCAACATGTGATCGCATGACCAACATTCTGATATGCCGTCTACTCTACATTGTACTAATGTTACAATCAACTTGCTCCAATTACATTGTAAAAGGTACAAAAACACCATACGAATAGCATATCACCTAATTGTGGACTTGTTGCTGGCCTGGTCAGAGTGTCGCCTTAGGGGCGGAGTGCTGGCCTAGAACCGGTACATTAATTATTCACGCAATGGTTGTCCAGTCCAGCTGTGTCCTTAGGATTTGCATAAAAGAATGTACATATTCTGACCATGGGATTACAGACTATCCTGGTCTGGTTCATTTTAGTAAACCACTGCATGATATTCATTGAATTTTTCTACAATTTATGCCTTTAGATCAGGTTCGTAGCCAGACTGTTCAGGACTGGCTCCATATAATGCATACATATGAAATATTGGAAATATTTGTTACAATGTAACCTCGTGTCTCTGAGAGCCGCCTGCACACTAGTGGTTGGATACATATGATATTGAAATACTATCGCTGACTATCAATAGTTCAACATTACTATCAATAGTTTTGAATATTTACTTGAAAACTAGTTTCTGAAGGTTCAAAGTATAAAATTAAAATCCGCTGAATTGAATATGAATGATACTAATCATCCTCCTTAAAATGGCTAAGACCCAGCACATACATATCACTTTGATTTCACATACCAGCTATTTCTCTGCCTTCTGAACAAGTGTTTTCAGCGGCAGGGACTATTCTTGCACATAAAAGAAATATTCTTATTTTCACACCATAACAAATATAACAAATCATTGTTCAATTAATTTACAAAAGAAATCAAGCAACAATTTGTTTTGGTGAAAACTATGTGTATTTTTTTTCATTATTTGATTGATTTGAGAATTAGGAAGAATTGGTTAGGTTTCTTGATTTTAAGTATTTTAATACTTCATTTGTTACTTCTGTTAAAAATTCTATATTAAATAACTCTATCTTGTTCTATTCAGCTGGATGCGGAAGGCACAGGACCGGTCGTTGTGGCGATGTTTGGGGGAGGCCTATGTCCAGCAGTGGACGTCTTTCGGCTGAAATGATGATGATGATGATCTTGTTCTATTACAACATGTTTTTATTTTTCGATAGTTCTATCAATAGTATTCTTAAAACTTGATAACTATTCATAGTCCTCACTAACAATAGTATTCAACCACTACTACACACATTCTCATCTACACACATATCCCCCACACCACCTCCCCTGCACTCACACACTCACCCCCACACAATATCACCACACTCCTCTCCCTACACCCCTCCCACACACACCCCCCCCACACACACTCACACACCCCCACACACACACAGCCATACACCCCCACACACATAGACCTAAATACTAATGTTACAATTTCACTATTTTGTAATTGTAATTTTGTAATACTCAAGATAAATATTAAAAACTTCTTCACTACACATTATAATAAAACAAAGTTTAACCGGATTAAATCGCGTATATTATTTAAATTGGTTTCCCTGACGTTTCGAAAGCTTTGCAGCATTTCGTGGTCGCAGTTAGACTAAGATGACAAGTGTCGTTACAAATATTTCTAAAAAATTCTTTTAATCTACCGTACAATATTATTAATTAAAATCGTTTCGATGCAGCAGTAATCACTCACAATATCATTATCTTTTACAGTGTTGCGTGCTGTTTGGGACTTGATTATTTTTAGGACTGGGTTCCAAACAGGTGGAAGCTGCCAACCATCTTCTCTATTAAAATTAGGATGTTTTTTAATTTCAATAGCCTCACGGAGCATTCTAGGTACATATCGGTTTTCCTTCGCCAGAACTTGTGGTTTATCAAATCGAAGAAAATGGTTGGGTTTGTCTAGGGCATGTTCACACACTGCAGACTTTGTGGAGCGTCTGTTCTTGACGTCAGCTATATGTTCTTTAATTCTAGTGACTATACTACGCTTTGTTTGCCCTATGTATGATAACCCACAATCACAATCAATCTTGTAGACCCCTGCATCTTGTAAGGGAATGTGACACTTCACCGGTCTGAGGAGTTGGCTGATCACACATGTGCAAACGCCGCATTTTTTTGGTGTCACATTCCCTTACAAGATGCAGGGGTCTACAAGATTGATTGTGATTGTGGGTTATCATACATAGGGCAAACAAAGCGTAGTATAGCCACTAGAATTAAAGAACATATAGCTGTCGTCAAGAACTGTCTGAGCGTGTCTTCACCGGTCTGAGGAGTTGGCTGATCTTTCTTTGGGGCTTGAAATAGGTTTTGATAGAAGCATGCTTCAAGATATGACCAATTCTGTCGGTGACCCCTTTGATGAATGGTAGAACAGCAGGTCGACGATCAACTGTGCTGGGTTTCGAGCGGCGTTTGCGGTGGGGATGTGGAGCTCGCAAGTTATTATGCTTGAGAACATGCTTCACATGGTAAAGTTCCCCTGCCAGGTGGTCGGCGTCGCAGATGCGATGTGCTCTCTGTAACAATATGTATACACATTATTGTTACAGTAGGAAAGCTTATTTACATCGGCGAGCTTAAATTATAAATGAGTTTTCTTACAGTAACCTTAGAGTGATAAAGAGATGTTGACAACAGAATAACAAAAATTAAAACTACATAACTAACATCCAATCCATTGATGTTTTTCAGATTTAATTCATCATGTCTGATGAGGAGATTACAGTAGAGACGTCTGATGGACAGATACTGGCTGCCGAATACAAGGATGGTTAGTATTTATCTAAAAATAATTATATTTTGGAGAATAATGCCCACTCTACAACGTGTTATTGGAATAACTCAAAACCTCAGACACCCCAACTAGTTATTAGGGTTCCGTAGTCCTACAAGGAACCCTTATAGTTTCGTCATGTCCGTCCGTCTGTCCGTCTGTCCTAATCCTTTACAGCTTAATAACTTCTACAGTTATAAACATAAGTAAATGAAATTTTGTTAAAAAATAGAATAGATATAGATCTCAATTTTAAAAGAATTAAAAAATCATGATTACGTATTTTAGGGGTGGCGCCCATACATGTGAAATGGGGAAGAAAAATTTTTTTTCGCTGCACCCCCTCGTGTGGGGTATCACTGAATAGGTTTACTAAAATGAAGGTAATGTTTCATACATCACTTTTTTATCAGATGTACCATCTGCGAAATATAGCTTGCCAAAGTGGCTTGCAATGTGCCCCCCCCCTGCCATTTCTAAACTATGCAACGTAGAAACTTATAATCTTCCACATTGATAAACCTTTGTAAAAACTCTCTTTTAAAATTATTTCGAGCATATTGTGATTATAAATTTTTGAGTTATAGAGAGAAAACTGAAAAATACTTAAAACGTCCTAGTTCAAAGGTCATTGACCTTAGAGAAAAATGATCATAGCAAATAATGCTCCTTTAGCTACTTTCTATTTGAAAAAATCACAAAAAGTAACTTTGTGTTATGTTGATGACACACTTTTTAAATTTGGCGCCATCTAGCGGCGTCAAACAACACTCTCTGGGTCGCCAATGCTGCCGTCAAGTACCGTCTATTACATTTGGCACTGTATAGCGCCATCTAGCGGCTACTGGCATCACTCTCTGAGTCGCCAATGCTGCCGTCTATTGCAAAAACTAAAATAGCCGTGATTAATATTCGATTTGATTTGTTTGTAACACCTACTTAAGGAACCCTATAATACTGAGCATGGCCCGACATGCTCTTGGCCGGTTTTTATTATAATAAATTGATATGGATAGTAATTATTAATTTTCCTTGATTATTGTAGAAGATATTTGTAATTTTTGGTATCATGGTTACTCTGATTGATTCATAGCGCTAGATTCATTCACGAATGTGCGACTAAAGTTGGGAAAAACGACTTAAAATCGTAAGCGTGTTTAAATGTTGTGATTTTTTCTGCCAACGAATTTTTTTACGCTTTTGGCGCTTTTCGTTTTTCACTTCTAAAAAAATTTACTTTTATTTGTCTACATTACACTATTCTATTTACATTTAAACTATTTACAAAGTTCACTAAAAACTATACAAACAAACTACAATCGTCGCGTAATTACCAAGGAGAACATTCAAAAACGCATTCACTCGTTGACGACGAAAAATAAACTAAGCGCCAAAGCAAAAGCAAATCAATCAAGGTCAAAAACGTTTAAAATGTTTAAACGATACGAAAATAATCAACAAAATAAAAAGGTGCTTTCTCTAAACAAATTTTACGTAAACGAATAAAATTTAATTCTGCCGGTTTCAAACCACCACCAGTCAACTTTGAAATTGAGTCTTATGATCATAGAAATAAGGTTACATTTCAATCGTACTATTGAAAGCATAAGTTTGGTTTACGAAAAAGTCTAAACGAAATCTGCTTTAATCACAAAGCGTGATTATACGCTTTTTTTTTAATTAGACTTTTTTAAGCGCTTTTTGTTTAAACGCCCACTTCTATGTGCGACGCTCTCGACGCTACTGTGTCGAGAGGTGAATAACCTCTTAAAATTATGTTTTAATAGTTTTAGGAAACAAATGTTCCCCAAAAGTTTCCATCACACTTTTTTACTGGGTCTCGCTCGCCTTTGCGCTCAGCGTCGCGTCGTCGTATGAAACTTTTAGACTCGGCATGGTATGAAAATATTTTTTTGGTAAAAAGTAGTGTAATGGATTCTACTCTCGATTCTGAGCAAACTAGTTTCAGGTTTTGAGTTAATTCAATAACACGTTATATATTCATATGCAATCAAATCAATCAATCAAATCATTTATTCGCCACAAGATATTGTGTACAAAGATATTACAATTAATTACAAGTCCGTCATATCTTCCAAACCCATGAAGACGCTGTATATTTGTTGTAGGATAATCGGACGAATAGAATCTCGAGTTTCCAGTACATCATCCTCCTGCCCTTATCCCAATTTATTTGGAGTCGGCGCAGCATGTTTTTTTCTTCCATACATTTCTATCTCGAGTTTCCAGTTGTCCTAAACAAACTGGGATCTATGCAATGATCATGATAATAGCATAGTGTAATAAATACTACTAGTGAGTCAACTCCTTTGTCGCGGCGCAAAATGCCGACAGGCGAATACCTACTACTTAGTAGCTAAAAATATGCAAGGGTTGTCACAAAAGAAAATTAATAGTTAGTTTTTAATTGTCTTTTATTGAACCTAATGACATACTACACACATTACAATGGACATACATTGGACTGCTTCGTTAGGTCTAGTGGTTGCAAGCGCGACTGCTGAGCGTGGGGTCCTGGGTTCGATTCCCGGGTCAGGCAAAGTGTTATTGGGTTTTTTTCATTAGGAAATTCTCAGTAGCAGCCTGGAGTCTGGATTTGTGACCGGTAAAAGGCAATACGCTTGCCTCCTATTACATGGGACTATAACATGACTGGCGAAATGTGGGTGTACTAGTACACCTCTCCTGTCCTACCTCTTCGGGGAAATACAGGCGTGATGTTATGTTATGTTATGTTGTTCATGACATAATGAATTATCATCCTTAGATTTAATTCAATTACAAATCTCAAGCATGTGGTAGTGATTTCGTGTACGTGACACACCTAACCGGGAGTACCGGCGCGCGCGATGTCGAGCCGGACTACCGCAGGCGTCGCGGGCAGGGGGGCACCTCCGCTCTCCTTCATACCGCACCCCATCGTTGCTCTGTCTGGCGGCCGAGTTGACTCACTATTAGAATTTATTACATTATGATAATAGCTCATACAACTACGAAAATCTTAGATTCCAATTATCCGGTTCTTTGCAATCGTCCCAGGATTTTCGCAAAGATACAATTCTTTCCGAATATCCAACGACACATACAATCCATAGATATGATTCTAGAATATTTATGTCTAAATTCTTATCTTCCAGGTCAACTACATATAGTGGATGTGAGTCAATATCAGAAGTATAGGGTAAGAATATCTTTAACTATAAACTATTCAAGATGCTGTCTGGGGCCATATCAAAATCAAAATGTTTTTTTATTTCAAATAAACCTAATTACAGGCACTTTTGAAACGTCAGGCTCTAGTTGCACGGTTCCAAATTGTGGGTCCTATGGAGAAGAACCGGCAAGAAACTCCATGGATATACTCTTTTTAAAATAGGTTATTGTTTATTACATCAAATTTATTCAAATAATGTGAGCATAATGTAGGTTAATGCCAGAAATAAACAAGAGATTAAAAGTGAGAATATTGCCTTTAGAAATAAACGTACAAAGAGTTGCCATAGTATGTAGGAGCTGAGTTGTCCTGACAGACGGCACCCGTTCACGAGCATGACGCGAGCATCAGCCATCGCTTAACTCAACCATATTGAAGGGAACTTAACGACCCGACACTAACGCCACCATCAGCATGACATTTAAGTGAGCATGACAGACTCATACTGCTAGACAACAGATATATAGAATTACTGTAAGAACATTAGTGGCCACATCAAACTTACATTTTAATCAACTACAGTCAAACCTGGATGAGCGAGAGTTCAAGGGACCGGAATCTTTTTCTCGCTCATGGAGGTTTTTCACTTAACCAAGTTTCTCACTTATAGAGGTGCAGGAGCGGTTTTTCTCACTTACAGAGGTAACTAAATAGCTGTAGAAACTTTCTTTGCAATTGACATCATCATCATCATCATCATCATCCTCCTGCCCTAATCCCAATTTATTTGGGGTCGGCGCAGCATGTTTTTTTCTTCCATACATCTCTATCAGCCGTCATCTCCGTGTTTACTTTCTTTCTATTCATATCATCTTTCACACAATCCATCCATATTTTCTTCGGTCTCCCTCTTTTCTTATAGCCATCAACATTCATACTTAAAACTTTCCTCGTAACATGCTCCCCATTCCTCCTCATCACATGTCCATACCATGATAGTCTGTTGCTACTTAACTTCTCTGTCACTGGCGCTACTTTCAGACTCCCTCTTACATATTCATTCCTTATCCTATCCATTCTCGTTACACCACACATTCCTCTTAACATTCTCATCTCAGCTGCATATCAATTGACATATCAACTGTAATAAGTTTGACAAAAAGGCCGGTGCAGATGCACATTTGGCCATTCTAAAAGAATGCGGTGCAAACACAATGACCTGGGTGGGACACAAAGACGCTCGATTTGTTTTTTTTTTTTGTTAGCTAGGCGAACCATCTGTGCGTTCAAAATTAAAATTCAAATTAACTTTATTTGCTCAAAATGTGGTAAAGAGGATGGTCATAACAGATAGTAAATACGCTCAACTCTCGCTTATAGAGATATATAGTGGTATAGGGCATGGCAGTCTCAGTTATAGACGTCCAGAGGTGAAAACCAACTCTCTCATATAGAGGTTTCTGTTTCTCGCTTGTAGAGGTTTTCGAGGCTCAAAATGACGGGACCTGCCAATTACTCTCACTTGTAGAGTTTTCTCGTTTATCCAGTTCTCACTCACCCAGGTTTGACTGTATTAAAATCTCTATTAAAATAAAAGGTTCCTACATTTTATCGATTTAAGTGAACACAAATGTAGGGACCAACAGTTTTTTTTTTGCTATTTCAGGGTTGGTCCCATAGAAAATGTTTATTATGATGAGTAGATTCACCACTTCAAATATTTCGGATTAATAATTGTACAAAATAAAATGATACAATCATTTCAGCCGAAAGACGTCCACTGCTGGACATAGGCCTCCCCCAAGCATCGCCACAACGACCGGTCCTGTGCCTTCCGCATCCAGCGGATTCCCGCGACCTTCACCAGGTCGTCTGTCCACCTTGTGGGGGGCCTACCCACGCACGTAAATGATACAATAAGGCGTCAAAATATTCCTCCACACCCTTGACATCTGGCATAGTGCCCAGAAGACTGGCAGGGTTGCCACGTTGAATGGCAACGCTTATTCTTTGACCAAATAACAAGCCAGCCCTCTGGTCACGCGAAGTGTCGACCAGCTTCTCTCGCACTTTTAGGTTATGTTTTGTCTAATGCTATAGTTAATGAAGTGTAAATAAATAATAATTATTCACCGCTGCAATGTGTATCACTCTTCAGGATACCAACATGCTGCCAGATCTATCTGATGCGACAGATCAGCCGACCAAGTACATGCAAGTAATGGACTCAAACAAGGGACTGATGCAGCTAGGTCTACTCAATGTCACTCTAGTCAGGTATGTGTGTTTCTATTGTTAATGCGGCTATAGACTAGAGATCAAACGGATAGCTGTTTGGCCGGATACCGGATATTCAGCATTCAATCCCTATCAAATTATCATACCCGACAACTTCTAGCTCTAATTTTAATATGACCATCAATTTTTAAATCCCAATCTACGAGATTCTAGATACTAGTATAGTTGACTAAGCGTGAAGGTACTGACGATGCTGCCATTCGGACGTATTTTTTAAGCGTTTGTATAGCTGAGGTACGTCGTCCCCCAGCGATGCCAGACGTACGATAATTATCGTACGTGTACGATAATTTCGCCACTGGTACGATTTACGATACAAATTGTAGTATCGTACGCAAAAGTACGATAATTTTGACGTTTGGAAATCATTGTTACCACTAACGTGCGGTCGACTGTACTCATCTGACAACCCTGAAAAACTATGTATTTCTTGTACGATAATTTTGGAATGTCAGTACGATAATTCACTTAGACGCGTCTGGCATCCCTGGCGTCCCCCTCCCCGATCCGCCGCTCAGTGAGACACCGGCTGCGCAGCGAGATCCACGTGCCTAAATTTTTTTGAAAGAATAGTTTATAAAAAAGTGTTAATAATAGAATAAAGAGTATGAATGTTACATTTTGAACGTTGATTTTTATTTTTTATTAGATTTTGCATGTAATATGTTGGCATTATTTTTATCTCTTTTTAGGGTTCCGTAGTCCTACAAGGAACCCTTATAGTTTCGTCATGTCCGTCCGTCTGTCCGTCTATCCGTCTGTCCGTCTGTCCTAATCCTTTACAGCTTAATAACTTCTACAGTTATAAACATAAGTAAATGAAATTTTGCTAAAAAATAGTCTAGATATAGATCTCAATTTTAAATGAATAAAAAAATCGTGATTACGTATTTTAGGGGTGGCGCCCATACATGTGAAATGGGGGTGACAATTTTTTTTTCGCTGCACCCCCTCGTGTGGGGTATCATTGAATAGGTCTACTAAAATGAAGGTAATGTTTCATACATAACTTTTTTATCAGTTGTACCATCTGCGAAATATAGCCCGCCAAAGTGGCTTGCAATGTGTCCCCACCCCCAGCCATTTCTAAACTATGCAACGTAGAAACTTATAATCTTCCACATTGATAAACCTTTGTAAAAACTCTCTTTTAAAATTATTTCGAGTATAATTTGATAATAAATTTTTGAGTTATAGAGAGAAAACTGAAAAATACTTAAAACGTCCTAGTTCAAAGGTCATTGACCTTAGAGAAAAATGATCTTAGCAAATAATGCTCCTTTAGCTACTTTCTATTTAAAAAAAATACAAAAAGTAACTTTGTGTTATATTGAAATGACAAATTTCTTAAATTTGGCGCTGTACAGCGCCATCTAGCGGCTAGTAGCAACACTCTCTGAGTCGCCAATGCTGCCGTCTATTGCATTTGGCACTTTATAGCGCCATCTAGCGGCGGCTACTAACAACACTATCTGAGTCGCTAATGCTGCCGTTTATTGCAAAAACTAAAATAGCCATGATTAATATTCGATTTGATTTGTTTGTAACACCTAGGAACCCTATAATACTAAGCATGGCCCGACATGCTCTTGGCCGGTTTTTATTTAACAAACGGTTTCAAAAATTAAGGTCACTTCTTTGATTTCGCGAAAATTTTATATTAAAATCGGGGTTGTAATTGTCCGCGTAATTTCGTTCACGTTATCGCGCCGGATTATTCATTTCTTAGGTTTTCGCGATCACTACACATTATAATAAAACTAGTTTTACCGGATTATGTCGCGTATAGTTATTATTTAAATTGGTTTTCCTGTCGTTTCGAAAGCTTTGCGGCGTTCGTGGTTGCAGGAAGACTGAGATGACAAGCGTCTACAGATATTCTCTGAACCCTTCTCAATTCGAGAGGAGGGCCGTGCCCAGCAGTGGTATAGTCATGGATATTGTCTTGCAGGTCCCAGGATGGCGAGGAATCGTACCAACTGGTAGCCAACGCTGGCACATCGGATGGAGACATATCTTCAGATGCAACCGTCACATGTGTACTACAATCCAGTGATACTGAAGGTAAATATCAGCCTTTTTCAGTATATTTTACCATTAGAGTGGCTTTCCACCAGCTTTTCCATTTAAACAACCTTGAAAAAATATTTAAAGAAAATATTCAGATTGAAACACAGTTAATAACCGAAAATCTTTCCTTGAGTGTCCCTTAAAGTAGGTCTCGACGTACCTTGAGTTTGACAGTTGTTTCCTTTCCTCGAGTGAGGAAAAATGTTGAGTAACACTGAGTGGAGGAGAATTTTTGCAAGTATGTATACCGATTACATTGAGATTGAGTTGAGGAATTTTGGAGTAAATGTCTCAGAATATGGAAGTAACTTCCCAATGAACTAGAGATGTGAAACATTAAACATAGCTCAGGACTGGATGACAATTATCAGTTGCTTGTCTGTCGGTGTTCTACAGGCTGTACTTTGGAGAGTGCGCAAGAGCTCCATGAGCTTATTCCGCCATCTCCTTTCTTTCATCGGACTACACGACGCACTGCAGGATATCCACATTTGGTAGAAATCCCTACTATCAGGACCAAGCACTTTGAGAACTCTTTCATAATGCGCACAGCCAAGTTGTGGAATTCACTGCCGGCATCTGTATTTCTGGGCACTTACAACCCTAACGCCTTTAAAGCTGGAGTATAGTTAAAGATATTCTTACCCTATACTTCTGATATTGACTCACTTCCACTATATGTAGTTGACCTGGAAAATAGAATTTAGATATAAATATTCTAGAATCATATGTTTAAATTGTATGTTTCGTTGGATAATCGGAAAAATTGTATCTTTGCGAAAATCCTGGGACGATAGCAAAGAACCGGATAATTAGTAGTAAAGTAAGAAAGAAATTTTTTATTTCAGTCTCGGTACAGGCGAGAGAAAAAAAATCTAAAAATAACAATAAACTTAAAATTGACATGCTTAGTAGTAGAGCTCCTTTGTGAAAGAGCTCGTCCGGGAAAGTACTACCACCGTACCTACTTCTCCGTCAAATAGTGATGCTTGCATTGCTGTGTTTCGGTCTGAAGGGTACGGGTGCCGGTGAAATTACAATCACATGAGACTTTCCACCTTCATGTCTCAGTTTGGCGAACCGACTTGCGGTACCATTTAGGCAACAGCCTAGGTGGTATTGCAGTTGTTATGGGCAAAGGTAACCGCTTAACATCAGGTGGGCCTTTAGCTCGTTTAGCCATCCTATACTATAAAATAAAATAAAATACCCATTGTACAGTCGACTGTGCATGAAAGCGGTAACACGTCAATTCGAAAACCACCCTTACTGCTTACGAAATAAAGATACTGCTAATGTCAAAGTGTTACCACCGACGTGCGGTCGACCCTACAAGCTCTGCTTGGTTTGGGATTAAATGGAGCTATGGAAAAGTGTCCCAAAAATATTTATTTATTTATTTAAATCTCAAACCAACCCAACCCGCACTAGGCCAGAGTGGTGGACTAAGGCTTGAGCCTTCTCGTACTGAGAAGAGGCCCGTGCCCAGCAGTGGGACATTAATGGGCTGGTTCATGGGCGCCGGCAGAAATAATTTCCAGGTGGTGCAGATTTTGTTTTCTTACAATCTTTGCCGTATATGATTGTTAATAAAAAGATGAAATTTTAGTCGGAATGTTCGAGACATTTACAAATTTCTGACTATTCATTATGAATTTGATTTCCAACAGACGGCTTTTTATTTCAATAATTCCTGTTGATCCCGAGATTCCCAAGGGGTGCAAGTGCACCCCCTGGCACCCCCCTGCCGGCGTCCATGGGCTGGTTATGTTATTTAAATCTCAAATGTTTTCAGACCCGGACAACACAGACTCGTATGTAATGGTGGAAGGTGAAGACGGTCAGAATTCATTAGTGATACTCAAATCATTACAGCAGACCTCGGGAGGAATAAACTTCAATCAAGAAAACAAGGTAAGCTTGTAAGGGAGCGTTCAAGTATTACGTAACTAATTTGGGGGGAAGGGGGGTCTTCTGAAACTTTACTATGCAGGGGCGGGGTTTGAGCACACATGACAAAAGACAAATTCAGTACATTTCGATTTTGGTCAATATAACGGGCACACTGTAGTTTACAAGGACTAGTGCTTAACTGTTGGCCATTGATTCCGTGAAGAGAACCTTGCCCAGCAGTGTGACTGAATCGGTTATAATTCTGCTCACACATGACAAAAGTTAAGTTCAGTAAATTTCACAACATACAAAATAGGGTGTTTGACAGGTATTGCCAAAAATTATGAAAATTGTACACAACGTAGATTTTAGGTTGAAGATTAACTTTTACTAAGTTTTGTTACTTTAAATATTTTATTTTTCTGTTTGAAATTTTGATTTTTTAATCTGTTGATCACGTGATACAAAACGTCTTGAGGCTTGGCCTCCATTTTGGGTGACGTCATAGTCCTGTACGACGTAGGGCGAGCTAAATGTTTCCATGATCGTAAAAATGAAATTTACCAGTTTTTGAACGAGTAGGTATATTATTAATAATTATATTCATGTTAATTGTTAATTTAGGTTCATTTTTATTTTATTGAGCCAGGTTATGTACTTTATAACTTACTATCAATTAAACTAATCAGCATTTGTAGGTAATTTGAACGTAATTTAAAAGCTTTTGTTTTGTATGTGCGTGATTCAAACACAAACTACAAAACGTTTTAGTCATGTCTCATGTGACAAAAAAAAACCGCGTTCCGATTTTTTACTTTTTGTCAAATTCGTACCTTTTTGGTAAGCAGTAGGGAATTCCGGCAACACTGACCGGAACACTGACCGGAACGAGAACAGTGACGTAGGTTGACGATAATGTCACGTGACTTAGCGTTTTAGTGCGAAATTAAAAATGAGAATTTAAAATCTTGATTATTTAATTTTACAAGCATATTTTAGTAATTATTTGTTAATGAATGCTTTAATTGGATGTTTCGCCATCGTTGTACGTACATTTTCAAAAATTGTCAAACACCCTATTATGTCGTTAGGGAGCGTTCAAGTATTACGTTACGAAATGATTTTGGGGAAGGGGGGGGGGTCTTCTGAAACTTTACGATGCGTTGCAGGGGGTTTGAACTACGAGTAACATTGTTTTAACCCTTCAGATTTAAATTTATTAGGGCAAAAAAATTAAAAAAAAAGTTAGAAATCTCTTGCTTTTAAAAACAAGACATTTCAAATGTTAATAAATAATATTAACGCGATTAAAACAATAGCATAGATATATTAGCGACTTTCCGGTACTTTACGCCACATAATTGTGACTTTCAGGTAGAAGAGGTCACTTGGTGGTGGTTACGTAACGTTTTACTAGGGTTGGGTAAAGAAAAACGTTACGGCGCGTTACATGAGGGGGTGGGGGTCAAAAATTGCGTTACATAATATTTGAACGCTCCCTATTCAATTCAATTTAATATATTTATTTGCTAGAATATGGTACATGGAATAGGTGTTACAAAAAAGGGGGGGCCTTTGTCCAGCAGTGGACGTCTTTCGGCGGAAATGATGATGACGTGTGCAAAACTCGTAATTATATTTTACCAGTCAGTTATTTAGAAAATCTATATTTTAGTGACCTACAAGATTGCTTACCAAATAAGAAAGTATAGAAAAAACGGACTGTTATCAACTATAGTCTTATTTATTCAATTATAGTCATATGTATTCAACTTAATCAACAATAAAAAATCAATCTCAATATTAATCTCAATTTAGTCAACTATAGTCAATTTAGTCTAGTCATGGCCAGAATTCACTAGTAATACTCAAATCTGCACTACAGCAGGCCACAGGGATACAGCCGAAAGAAGAAAAAAAGGTATGTTAACATCCTGACTGTTTGACAGTTTTTTTGTTTGTTGCTGTTTGTTTGTTGTAAAGTAACGAGATTTTAAAAGAATTTAAAGATTTTTTTACTAGCTTGTACTGTCCCACTACTTGGCAAAGGCCTCCCTCCATTCCTTCAATAGATACCGCATAATAAAAACCGTATGGTGCTAGCAGATTGTCATGGCAGACAAGAACGCTTATGCTAATCATTTTGACGCTAATACCAATACACTTGTGACTAATTTTACAAACCTCCCCGCAGACTGCAGACTTTTATACTATAAGCCCACCTCGCAGATTGCACTTTTATACTATAAGCCTTCCCCCCGACTGCAGACTTATTATATAAGCCTCCTGCAGACTGCACACTTATAAGTCCATGCAGACTGCACACTTATAAGTCCTCGCAGACTGCACACTTATAAGCCCCCGCAGACTGCACACTTATAAGTCCATGCAGACTGCACACTTATAAGCCCCCGCAGACTGCACACTTATAAGTCCTCGCAGACTGCACACTTATAAGCCACCGCTATCCGCAGACTTATATTATAAGTCCAGGCAGACTGCATACTTTTATGCTTTAAGCTCCCGCAGACTTATATTCTACCCACCAACACCACCCACCTGCCCTGTTTGACGGCAATTGGACTGCATGATTGCAATGGATGTCAATCCCCAGTCGCTATACAAGCACGCCATCTCTGAGAACTACTGAGAAGCGCTTGGAACCCAGTCGGCATTACGAGCGTGCATCCCTAACCTACACGTGTGTGCGTTCCTATCAGACGTAATCTTGTGTATGTAGGTGGTGCTAGCATTTATATTGTATTAGGTGTGCTATAGGCCCCCGCAGATGGCAGGCTTATAGTGCAGGATATTTCAAAGCCTTTCTCAGCACGCCTTATGACTTGTTTCTATAAATACTGTAACAAAAACCCGCAAAAATGCCTTATTAAGACGCTGACAACACCTAAAAAATCAGACCTCTGCGGTCACTGTCGTTTTATACAGAACAGAAAGAGAGGCAACGAGCGGAGGGACGTCGGGTGCGTCGCTCAACTTGAATGAAAATTAACAATATATTTTTTTAATAAAAAACTAAAAGCTTATTTGAAAAACAGAAACAACAGTGTTTTAGATTATTGTCTTTCTTAAATGTTTTCTTAATTTCATTTTTAATATTTGGTAAATAATAGAGATTGTTTGCTTTAAAGCATGTTTTAAGAGGTTAGTTTACAATTCATTTCTATCGAGAAAACTTCAAGAAAACGTGTTTTGGGCACAATACAGTTTCAGAAAATACGATCAAGATTAACATATATTTTTTTCACTGCCACAAACTGAATAGATACACCTGAAAATGTTTTTAAAAGAAGCCTATTTGGGGTGTTTGGCTGTTGTCAGCGTCTTAAATACTAAAGTGCATTTATTAAAATGATTTTTTTAAAAATAATGACGTCAAAATGTAAGGCGTAGTTTGTTCGGAAAGTTGCCACGCATGAATCGCAAGTAAAATTGTGATTACAACCATTCTACTCTATCTGTGACGACGACAGATGGGAGCTACAAGACTCCAATACCCATACAAAATTTTTATCACCCAACTATGGACCGATAGCTTAGTCTATAGTCTGTGGGGAAGTGAAACTAAGGTAATGTTATAATAAAAAAAAGTTTAACCGGATTAAATCGCGTATATTATTTATTATTATTATTTCTACCAGCGACCACGAAATGCTGCAAAGCTTTCGAAACGTCAGGGAAACCAATTTAAATAATATACGCGATTTAATCCGGTTAAACTTTGTTTTATTATAATGTGTAGTGATCGCGAAAACCTAAGAAGTTATTAAGGTTGTTACGTACCGAGGTAATGATCCGGTTGGTAAGATCAAAAATGGTTGTTAAATAGTAGACTATTAATTACCTTATTCACGGACTGGCGGGACACGAAGTAATGCCAAATAAAAGCTTCCAGATTCTCCAATGTTCTTTATTCGGTCAACACTTTACAATAATTACTTGCTTACTTAGTTTGCTTTAATTCACAACTGACTAGTTTACTGTTCTATCGCCAAGTAACAACTGACTTCTCTAGCCAGAGCGGCCCTATTTATATCCCGACCGTCAGAGACCAGCATATACTCTAGCACCTTTCAGTAACAACATATTCTGGAATGTTCTAGTAGGTACATAGTAGACTCATTCTATTCGAGAACATTCCAGAGCGTTCCATTTATTCGAGAACTTTCTAGTACAAGTTTCTAGAATATTCTAATACATTCGTGACTGACTACTTCATATCTAGAATATTCCAGTATGCCTTCCACAATGTTCTTGTAGGTACATATAATGCTAATTCGGTTCTACCTGGAATGCTCTGGACAACGATCATACTAACTATTCTAGAAAATTCTTTGATAACTAAATCTATAAAACACCGCGTTTTAATAATAATTATGCGGCGTCGCTAACAAAGGTAATGTTATTTTTCATATTTGTTACAGACAATTTTATCACCAGCAGATATCTTAGACAAGACGAAAACTCTTCAAAAAGTCAAGTGAGTATTAAAACCTTTTTTGTATTAAGTTTCAACACGAAAACGTAAATAAGGGTCAGCGAACACTGACGGAGTGGCGGCGGAGCAGCAAAATAAAAACAATTGAAATTCAACCTTATTACCTAGACGACGTCTGTGGTCTAGTGGTTCGAGTGTCGGACTGTTGATCACGAGGTCGTGGGTTCGATTCCCACAGGACACAAATATTTGTGTGATGAACATAAGTGTTTGTGTTGGTCTGGGTGTTTCTTATGTATTATAAGTATGGAAATACAAAAAAAAAGTATATAAGTATTATATCCATTGTCTAGAACCCATAGCACAAACTCTGCTTAGTTTGGGACTAGATGGTGCTGTGTACAAAATTGAACAGTCAGCTGCAAAAATATGTACTTATACACTCCACGAAAACAAAACGTGAATTTTTGAAAAATGTAACATCATGATAAATGTCACAAATAAAAAAATTGTTTTATTGTTGTTATCTTCCAGAGCTCTTATCGCGGCGAATAGTCGCGGTCGTGGTCGCAAACGCAAGAGTGACCTGCCTCCCCCCCACGAGCTGCTGGCCTCCCCCAACTTCAAGCTGTACCTGTACTCCTGCAAGCTCTGCACCTATAAGTGTAACGCGGTCAAGGATATGTCGGCTCATAAAGTGAGGGCTATTTATATTATCATCATCATCATTTCACCCGAAAGACGTCCACTGCTGGACATAGGCCTCACCCAAGCATCGTCACAACGACCGGTCCTGCACTTCCAGCGGTTTCCGAAGGACGTCTATTGCTGGACATAGGCCTTCTCCAAGCATCGTCACAAAGACCGGTCCTGCACTTCCAGCGGTTTCCGAAGGACGTCTATTGCTGGACATAGGCCTCCCCCAAGCATCGTCACAACGACCGGTCCTGCACTTCCAGCGGTTTCCGAAGGACGTCTATTGCTGGACATAGGCCTCCCCCAAGCATCGTCACAACGACCGGTCCTGCACTTCCAGCGGTTTCCGAAGGACGTCTATTGCTGGACATAGGCCTTCCCCAAGCATCGTCACAAAGACCGGTCCTGCACTTCCAGCGGTTTCCGAAGGACGTCTATTGCTGGATATAGGCCTCCCCCAATCATCGTCACAACGACCGGTCCTGCACTTCCAGCGGTTTCCGAAGGACGTCTATTGCTGGACATAGGCCTCCCCCAAGCATCGTCACAACGACCGGTCCCGCACTTCCAGCGGTTTCCGAAGGACGTCTATTGCTGGACATAGGCTTCCCCCAAGCATCGTCACAAAGACCGGTCCTGCGCTTCCCGCATCCAGCGGTTTCCGAAGGACGTCCACTGCTGGACATAGGCCTCCCCCAAGCATCGCCACAACGACCGGTCCTGCGCCTTCCGCATCCAGCGGATTCCCGCGACCTTCACCAGGTCGTCGGTCCACCTTGTGGGGGGCCTACCCACGCTGCGCCTTCCAGTACGCGGTCGCCACTCCAGAACTTTACTGCCCCATCGGCCATCCGTTCTGCGAGCAATGTGCCCCGCCCACTGCCACTTAAGTTTGGCAATTCTTCGGGCTATGTCGGTTACTTTCGTTCTCCTGCGAATCTCCTCATTTCTGATTCGATCACGCAGGGACACTCCGAGCATAGCCCTCTCCATTGCCCTTTGAGTGACTTTGAGCCTTCTTATCAGGCCAATTGTGAGCGACCACGTTTCAGTACCGTAAGTAATTACTGGCAACACACACTGGTCAAATACTTTCGTCTTGAGACACTGCGGAATCATTTGGTGAAGATTTGATGAAGATCTTCAAGAGATAAAGAAGGGAACTCTTCAATGGATGACAGCAAAACATCGGGGATTGCAGCAATCGCTTGTCTTTCTATTGTTAATGCCACTAAAAATAGAAAAATAAAATGATCTTTAAAAAAAGTAAAAACAGACTTCACAAAGAATAAAATAATTTATGTGAAACAGTAAACTGTAAAAAACTTTTTAACAAAAAATAAAACCGACTTCAAAAACCTTAACTAAAAAGTAAAAAATAATCATTGTATGTATTTTAAAATCTTAACATAAACAACATTTTTAAGGCGGCGCGTGGTTGACCCTTTGCGTCATGTAATGTACAGTCGAGCGCAATATCTATAGTAAAAACAGTTTATGTGAACGTACATGAAAATCACGCGCCGCCTTCAAAATGTTGTTTATGTTAACAACGTTGTTATTTATGTTGTTTTGTTGTTTGTTTGAAACATATTTTACTACTTTACTGGTGCATCTACCTTATTCTTTGTCTCTGCATTACCCTAAGGTTGTCTGGTAGAGAACGCCTATGGCGTTAAGACCGCCTTTGTACCTTGTTGTGCATAAAGAATAAATAAATAAATAAAAAAAGAACCCGCGGAATACTTATGTATACTCCTCCTTTTTTTGAAGTCGGTTAAAAAAAAAAAATTGAAAAAATTGGACTTCCTAAAGGAAGTCGGTACAATTTTTTTCTTAAATCAACTGCATCAAAGGCACTTACTTCCAAACTGTTTCAATAAAAAATATTTTTTTCTTTTTGAAGTCGGTTTTTACTTTTTTTAAAGCTTATTGAATATAAATTGATATGAAATTTTTTCGCAAAAAATAATTTTAAGTTGGCTAACCGCGCTACGAAGCTATATCAAAGAAAAGAAAGAAAGAAAAATGGTTTATTGTCCCAGTTGACGGCGCGCAACATTTAAACAACAGTGATACAGAACACAAACAGGTAACTAATAGGTGGGGTTACAAAGAAAGTCAAACTACAAATGGTAAAATATAAAAAAAAAACCGGCCAAGAGCATGTCGGGCAATGCTCAGTATTATAGGGATCCTAATTACAAACGAATCAAATCGAATATTAATCACTGCTATTTTAGTTTTTGCAAACAGCGCCATCTAGCGCTGAATTTAAAAAGCTAAATTAATATAACACAATGTTACTTTTTGTGGTTTTTTAAAATAAGAAGTAACTAAAGGAGCATTATTTGCTATGAGCATTTTTATCTAAGGTCAACGACCTTTAAACTAGGACGTCTTAAGTATTTTGCAGATTTCTCACTATAACTCAAAAATTTATTATCACATTATACTCGAAATAGTTTTAAAAGAGAGTTTTTATAAAGGTCTATCAAAGTGGAAGATTATAAGTTTCTATGTTGCATAGTTTAGAAATGGCTGGGGGGGGGGGGCACATTGCAAGCCACTTTGGCGGGCTGTATTTCGCAGATGGTACACCTGATAAAAAAGTTATGTATGAAACATTACCTTCATTTTAGTAGACCTATTCAACGATACCCCACACGAGGGGGTGCAGCGAAAAAAAAATTCCATCCCCGTTTCACATGTATGGGCGCCACCCCTAAAATACGTAATCAAGATTTTTTTATTCTTTTAAAATTGAGATCTATATCTAGACCATTTTTTAACAAAATTTCATTTACTTATGTTTATAACTGTAGAAGTTATTAAGCTCTAAAGGATTAGGACAGACGGACAGACGGACGGACATGACGAAACTATAAGGGTTCCTTGTAGGACTACGGAACCCTAAAAAGGACAGTCGACATAAAATATAAGAAAAGTATAGTTGAAGGCATGACAGTGGCAACAATATAAATATGTATACCAATATAAGCTTTGCTTTAATAACATGTATGTACCTGCAGGCGACGGAGCACGGGCACGGCGCGGGGAGGGCGCGCGCGGGGGGCGGGAGGGGGGTGGCCGTCACACTGCAGTGCGCGCGCTGCCCCTTCCGGGGGGCCACACACTCACAGGTAACTACTCTGTAGCTATAATAGAATATGCTCTTTCTCCCACTTGCTCGGAAATTGGGCCATTATAAAAAAAAGAATGGAAATTGGGCCATTATTAAAAAAAAAAAAAAAAAAAACAATCGGCTCTTTTCCGTACGCAACGAAATAACACGCCAGCAATATCCAACACGACAATAATATAAATTGCTGGACAGATTTTATTTTTTTAATTATGCTACCGAGGTTTTTTAGTACACACATAAATTAGGTGTTTTAAGATACAAAATATTTATCATTGTAAAGGCTGAATGCGCATTTTTTTTTTTTTCAAAACTTTGAAAATAGAACAAGAACCGCGCGCGTACGAATTGGCGCGAATGAAAATTAGATACTGTTGAATTAATTTGTGTATTGTTTCCTCGCAAATGAGAGAAAAGTACTATACAAGTCTCGGCCGAAATATACATTAACCATCTCGTTTATTTAAAAAGGACTCTGCTCGCGCCTCGTCCTTTTAAAATCACATGGGAAGTACTCTGCTTCGCCTCGTACTTCCAATATAACTCGACCGTCAATTGCTTCATTTCAGGCCTCGACAGTAATATATTATTATTGTACACCATGAAAATTACAGTAAACAGGAACAACGTATAAATTATAAATTAAATATATATGGGCAGACTTATCGCCAAAAGCGACCTTTGGATGGGCAAAGAATTCGTAAGATCTAGATCATGGGTGTGTCAAAAAAGTGGCCGTCACGAAAATCCAAAGATGTGTCATCGAAATTGATAGCGGTGGTGTACGGATGGGGGGGGGGGGGCATGACGGCACAAGAGAGCGTCATGCCGTTTGCTGTCATGACACACGAGTCGATTTTACCCCCAATTTTATTTTATTTTATATTATTAGGAACTCCAACAAAGAATACACCTTACATGCTAATAATTGGTAAATTGATAAGATCTTGTGTTTCTTTAATTAAAGGAGAACACAGCGTTCAAAAATAATAATCTTAACAAACAAAAAAATTATAATAATAATAACATAACTCAAAAGAAACTTCTTTTTAAATAAAACAATTAAATTAAATTACTCTTCATGATAAACTAAAACCAAATTTAGAGGAGAAAAAGAAAGAAAAATGTGTAAAACACATTGTACAAATCAAATCAAATCAAATCGAACAAAATCAGTAATCATAGTAATCAATAAAATGTTTTAAAATTTTTGTTTCACATCAATAATCTCATACACACTCAACACAAATACACACCCCTACATACACACACCTCACATACACATACCACACATACATGCATGCCACACTGAACTGAAATTATTTTTATTACTACAATTTTTTATTTCTTCTTTTCTCTTCTACTACATGTACAAAATATATTTTTCCATATTGCAATCTCTGGTACATTGATAACTTTTTTCGATTGTACTGTATTTTTGTCAGATTACAATTGTTGGGGGGACCTGGTGTCCTATAATACAGGTTCCGGCTTAGTTTAGGCACCAGTCTCCTACAAATAAATTCTTTATACCTGTGTAAATGCACCACCTTAAATAGCTCAAATGTAGTAGTCTAAGATTTTATTTGTGGAAGAGAAAATAAACGTCTTTATCTTATCTTTAAGTGATAAAAATTAAATATATCTTTTCCAGCTAATGAAACATGTACAAGAAAAACACATTGACGGAGGAGCCAGCAGTAAGTCATCAGATTGTATGTATATTTATTAGCAGTGATCGTAATAGGATTGCGATTTAAGGTTCACAAAAAAAACCGGCCAAGTGCGAGACGGACTCACGCACTAAGGGTTCCGTACCTTCAACCTGATGTACCCCGTAGAAACTGATTTATATGTTTTTTTTTTATTTATCGTTTTGAAAAAAAATCTAATTATGGTGGATAACATATTGTTGTTGTTGCTATCCCTTTCTTGTATCTACTATTCGTAAAAGAGAGCGATAGTTTAAAATAAGTTTAGTTCATGAACCAGAAATTCGACACCAATAACATCTGTAAAAATTATAAGTGTTAAACAATATTTTTTCTTATATTACAGACACAGTCTACTTAGACACGGAAGAGGTGGAAGCGGCAGATGTACTAGTTTGTGGGGCGTGCGGGTTCGAATCCGGGTCGAGATCCGTGTTCAAGAAACATATAGAGGAGGAACATGGCGCTACTACGTGTTGAGGGTAGGTAGATAAAACCATACATGGCGCTACTACGTGTTGAGGGTAGGTAGATAAAACCATGGATGTTTCATCATCCTCCTGCCCTTATCCCAATTTACTTCGGGTCGGCGCAGCATGTATTTTTCTTCCATACATCTCTATCAGCCGTCATCTCAGTGTTCACTTTCTTTTTATCCATAACGTCTTTCACACAATCCATCCAAAACCATACCTAGTCGTTTTTAGTTAGGGAAATATTATTTACATCAATTCGAAAAAGAAACGACAAAATAGTAAATACTATAGATAAAGACAGCACACAGCAGATAAAGGGAGTGAACACAACAGATCTAGTGAGTGAAAACAACAGATAATGTTAATGAAAACAACAGATAAAGTACTAACTTTCACTAGAAAACAACAGATAAAGTGAGTGGACACAACAGATAAAGTGAGTGAGAATAACAGATAAACTGAGTGGACAAAACAGATAAAGTGAGTGAGAATAACAGATAAAGTGAGTGGACACAACAGATAAAGTGAGTACACACATCAGATAAAGTGAGTGAGAATAACAGATAAAGTGAGTGAGAATAACAGATAAAGTGAGTGGACACAACAGATAAAGTGAGTGAGAATAACAGATAAAGTGAGTAGACACAACAGATAAAGTGAGTGAGAATAACAGATAAACTGAGTGGACAAAACAGATAAAGTGAGTGAGAATAACAGATAAAGTGAGTGGACACAACAGATAAAGTGAGTGGACACAACCGATGAAGTGAGTGAGAATAACAGATAAAGTGAGTGGACACAACAGATAAAGTGAGTGGACACAATAGATAAACCATTCTAAGTGATACAGTTATAATATTCGAAGACAACATTACAATATAATAATATTACAAAAAACGTAATAACGTGAAACGTAACGTACGGTTCCGTGTGGTGCCGGACGTAAAGAATTGCACCACCATCCCTCTTCTCACGGGTGTCGTAAAAGGCGACTAAGGGATTCACCAGAGGATGGGCAGCAGCGTTCTCTGAGTATTTAACCAACCAACTGCGATCGCCAACCCGCCTGCCAAGCGTGGCGATTATGGCATATTCCCCCATTTAGGGAAGGCCTTTGTCCAGCAGTTGACGTTATTCGGCTGAAATGATGATGATGATGATGACAAAAAACGTGATTTTAAAATGGAATCATCTATTTTTCGGCCTCGATGATAGGAATAATTAAGTTCTATTAAAGAAATATTGTGTATGTTGAAAAGCCCGTGAGTGGAAAGAAAGAAAGAAATATAGCATCTAAGCATTTATTAGCCACGGGTTTGACACAATGTATACTTCGCAAAATGAGCACTTTGCAAAATTTGCACTTTTTAGAGTTCCAATGTCCTACAAGGAACACTTATAGTTTCGTCATGTCCGTCCGTCTGTCCGTCTGTCCTAATATTTTACAGCTTAATAACTTTTACAGTTATAAACATAAGTAAATGAAATTTTGTTAAAAAATAGTCTACATATAGATGTCAATTTTAAAAGAATAAAAAATTAGTTTTTACGTATTTTAGGGGTGGCGTCCATACATGTGAAATGGGGATGAAAAATTTTTTTCGCTGCACCCTCTCGTGTGGGGTGTCATTGAATAGATCTACTAAAATGAAGGTAATGTTTCATACACCACTTTTTTATCAGGTGTACCATCTGCGAAATATAGCCCGCCAAAGTGGCTTGCAATGTGTCCCCCCCCCTACTATTTCTATACTATGCAACGTAGAAAGTTATAATCTTCCACATTGATAGACCTTTGTGAAAACTCTCTTTTAAAATTATTTCGAGTATAATGTGATTATAATTTTTTGAGTTATAGACAGAAAACTGAAAAATACTTAAAACGTCCTAGTTCAAAGGTCATTGACCTTAGAGAAAAATGATCATCGCAAATAATGCTCCTTTAGCTACTTTCTATTTGAAAAAATCACAAAAAGTTACTTTGTGTTATGTTGACGACACACTTCTTAAATTTGGCGTCATCTAGCGGCGTCGTACAACACTCTCTGGGTCGCCAATGCTGCCGTCGAGTGCCGTGTATTACATTTGGCACTGTATAGCGCCATCTAGCGGCTACTGACATCACTCTCTGAGTCGCCAATGCTGCCGTCTATTGCAAAAACTAAAATAGCCGTGATTAATATTCGATTTGATTTGTTTGTAACACCTACTTAAGGAACCCTATAATACTGAGCATGGCCCGACATGCTCTTGGCCGGTTTTTGTAATTTGTAGTTAGGGATATCCAAATGGTCTCCAATTTTTTTTATATATTTGGGACATTTTACACAGCACCATCTAGTTAAATAAAAATAATAATATGTGATTTTATACATTTAAAGTAATTTGATTTGAAGTTAGTAGCGTTTCATTGCTAACTTTATTTACAATTTCATATACATAATGAAATTTATTGATGTAAAAGACCTGTTCAAGATCTGCCAAAAATAAGCCGGATACGGATACAGATCTTAATTTTACCTGGAATATCCGCGGATACGGATACGGATATCCGGAACATCACTAGTACATACACACTCGCAAACTTTCGCATTTATAATATTAGTGTTATAAATTATAATAACATTCGGTTTATATTTGTTTCAGATACTGGATGTGTTTCGAGACTGAATCATCGGTGATTTTAGCCAAATTAGCTCTTTGTGGATGTTGTACCTGCCTATTGCATCGTGCAAGTCTATGACGTAATTTTGGGCCACGGGAATTCATTTTTTTTTCATTTCAAATAAACCTAATTACAGGCACTTTTGAAACGTCAGGCTCTAGTTGCACGGTTCCAATCTGTGGGTCCTATGGAGAAGAACCGGCAAGAAACTCCATGGATATACTCTTTTTAAAATAGGTTATTGTTTATTACATCAAATATATTCAAATAATGTAGGTTAATGTCAGAAATAAACGTACAAAGAGTTGCCATAGTATGTAGGAGCTGAGCTGTCCCGACAGACGGCACCCGTTCACGAGCATGACGCGAGCATCAGCCATCGCTTAACTCAACCATATTGAAGGGAACTTAACGACCCGACACTAACGCCACCATCAGCATGACATTAACGTGAGCATGCTAGACAATATATAGGCAGGAATATACAGGGTTATTTGTAAAACACCGTTAACCTCTCAGGACTATGTTACTAACATCATAATCAACAACGTTTGTTCTATGACTTTTAAAAATTCATCAGATTTTCATACAAAAATAAAAAACGCTGTAAAGCAGCCATACTCAACCTTTTTTTTTATAGGGGCCACAAACACGTTTCAGTCACGGTGTCGAGGGCCGCAACCAAAAATAATTTAGGTCTTAATTAAAACGTAATTCCAAGTTAACGGTGTAGTTACTTTATTAATGAGAAAAGAAGTTTTAACAAAGATGTTTATATGTTTTATTGCGATTTGTGATACTGTGAACACTTTATCAAGATCTGGCTTGTCGCTACATGCTATCCTGATAACATCATCCAGATGAGAATCTGTAAGTTTGTTTCTGTAAACGTTCTTTGTGTATTTTATTTTTGAAAAAGACGATTCGCACACATACGTAGACCCAAAGAATATTAGTAGGATTTGGGCACATCTTTGGATGCTTTTCTATTTTTTGGGAACAAAAAATCGCTGATAGCGCTCGGCTCACATTCCCGTTCTGAAACTCCCATTCTCTGATGGGCGCGAAATTTAAAATGGTTTACTATAAATTTGTAACTTTAGATGAGCTAATAACAAAGGCCTGGCGGGCCTCATGTGGCCCGCGGGGCGCAGGTTGAGTATAGCTGCTCTAAATGTTACGAAGTCCATGCGAAGCAAAAGAAAGCGCGATAGTTAAACAGCGAGGGGAGCGGTGTGAGGGCAGCGGGGGCGCTTGAACTTGACCTATTTACGGGCGGCCCTCAGTCGGTCGGTCGCTTTGATGCGCTTGCGTCGCGGCAGACGTAGGTAGGTACAGCTAAATACAGAGTTGAAATGTGTTAGATAGGACAACCAAATCTTGAAGGTTTGTTTTTGGTAAATGTATTATGTTTTGTAAAAAGTCATAGAACAAAAGTTGTTGTTTATTATGTTAGTAACATAGTCCTGAGAGGTTAACGGTGTTTTACAAATAACCCTGTATAGAATTACTGTAAAAACATTAATGGCCATTACATTTTACATTTGAATTCTCTTTCCGTGGCTTAAAACTACGTCATAGACTTGCACAATGCAATAGACAGTAACAATAAACAATACTGCTAAGCTTCTGGGTCTGGATTTGTGCCCGGTTAATGGCAGTAGGCTCACCCCCTATTACATGGAACTTACAACCTAACTGGTGAAATGTGGCTGTACATCTCTGCCTACCCCTTCGGGGAAATACAGGCGTGATGTTATGTTATGTTACTATTTGCAGTGTTTGTATAAATCGTCTTATGAAATGAAGCCAATATAACGGTTGATATTGTAATATCTCATTCCAAAATCCGTTTAGGTTCAGAAAGTCCAAATACTGCATGTCCAATGCCCGTTTTGTCCAATTCCCAAAATGTCCAATTTTTTTTTACAATTTATTCAATAAATCTTCACAGCGCTATTTTGTCTTTTTCCAAACAATAGAAACTAATGATATAATCAAAATATTTTTTCATTTATAGGTAACAAATTTAGAACCACAACATACCCGAATACCAATTTTTGTCGTAATGTTATGTCAAAATAATCGAAATCAAGAGTCTAAAAAATTATAATCATGTCTAAAAAAGCACTGTCGGGATTTATTGAACAAAACCACATTCTCAAAGATTTGACATTTCGGGAATTGGACATTTTGAAACCGGTTGACATTTCGGTAATTGAACATTCTGGACCTGAACGCCAAAATCATTGTCTAATTCCATGTACTAGTGTGTTGTTTAATTTAATTTTAGTTATTTGTAAATAAACATTAGGTTAATGTTCCTATCATGTTAAATTACGTTACACAAACTAAGGTTATTGTAAGTTGTACATATTTTTTTGCAATAAACTATTTTTTTGTATATATTCTTTTTATTTTCAAACACGCGTTTATCCATGGACTTTACTTACAAAAAAAACTTAATGTTACTGACTAGACTCAAGTCTATAATAGTAGATTATACAACAAGTGAAAAAAGAGGGAATTTAATTCGAGGGACTAAGTTGGATCCCGAGCAGCGAAGGATTCTAAGATAATCCTGAGCGGAGCGAGGGATACAAGGCCTGAGATGAAATTTTTTTTCACGAGTTGTGTACTCTACTTCTTACCATTGACGGCGAGAAAATAAATAGTTGTATATAGCATGACTGGGTGAATGAAAGACATATTCAAGAATATGGTAGAATGTGCGTACCTAGTACCTACACAAAGAAAAAAAGATGAAAAAAATATTCTACGACAAATCACGCGTAGGTATAGTAGTCAAAATGCTCTCGCGCATGCTCTGACTTTTCGGGGTCTGCTGTCTAATACAAAAGGCAAAGAGGGTTGAAAATAGCCACCGATGGACACTGACCTAGCAAGGTGCATCACCTCACTGCATGAAATTTTGATTTGTAAGCGGAATAGTGTCCACAGAAATTTATGAAATCGATTTTAAAATATTTCAAAAATTAAGGTACAATTTTTTACACATATTTGGAACGAGAACCAAGTACTAAACATCCTCCTTCAATAAGTCTCTCGTTGAACCAGCCAACCTGTAGTATTTATTTTTTCTTAATTTAAATTTGATAGCTCCATCCAGCCATGGTATAATAAGATGTTTCACCAGGTATTCTCTTCCGCAATGACAGCGCGATGCCTCCAAGCTACGTCACGATCAGTGCTGCCATTGATTGATATCTTCAATATACTTAAGCAGATTTTTGTTCATAATGAATATAAAATAAATTCCTAACTAGCCTAACTATTTGTTATCTCGTGTTATTCATCTAATTAGTTAATAAAGGAAACTATATTAAATTACTAGTTAAAAAGTGATTCTTTATAGAAGAAAGTAAATGAAAAAATGCATTTTGCTCGGGTAATTTATTTTCACAAAGTGGCAGCACATCAAACTGACAAGTGTCACGCTAACAGCCCGCTATTGGCTCCACGGCTGATGACGTAGTACGGAGGCAATCACGTGACCTAGCTGTCACGGGAAGAGACTACCTGGTGTTATACCATGCATCCAGCCAGCCAGTACGTGGGTCAGCACGTTTTATTCATTTCTTAGTACATAATTCGTGCTTGTTCCAAATTCAAAATGTTTTTATTCTCTTGTGAGTAAAAGAGAGTTTTATTCACTGTTATCGATGAATAAAATGCACTTTTTCGAGTGGCAATGGTAAAAACATTATTTTTAGTAATACGGCCCTGTGGTATCTACTGAGATATCACATGATGTTGTCTGACGCATGATGTTTCCTGCCATCTATGCTTGTTCCTGACGGTGTCTTAAGGGTGGTTTCAAACCGACGAGGCGTGGCGTGGATGGGCCGAGCGAGAATTGAAATTTGTACGGAAAAAAATTCAATTCACGTCACGCTCATCTTTGGTGTGAAAGGTCTGGATAAGCGAGGATGTGCGAGACGAGAATTGAAATATTTGTTGGTACAACATTAAACTTTATTGCTACATGAATAGAGTATTTATTACATTTCAAAACGGTACATCGCGAGACGGCGCGTGCTCGCGATGTACATCTTTCGGTGTGAAATGGGACAGAGAGATTTCAATTCACGCCCATCCCATCCAATCCTCGCCTCGCCGGTTTGAAACCACCTTTTCAGGGTTCCGTAGTCCTACAAGGAACCCTTATAGTTTCGTCATGTCCTAATCCTTTACAGCTTAATAACTTCTACAGTTATAAACATAAGTAAATTAAATTTTGATAAAAAATGGTTTAGATATAGATCTCAATTTAAAAAGAATAAAAAAATATTGATAACGTATTTTAGGGGTGGCGCCCATAGATGTGAAATGGGGATGAAAATTTTTTTTTCGTTGCACCCCCTCGTGTGGGGTATCATTGAATAGGTCTACTAAAATGAAGGTAATGTTTCATACATCACTTTTTTATCAGGTGTACCATCTGCGAAATATAGCCCGCCAAAGTGGCTTACAATGTGTCCCCCCCCTGCCATTTCTAAACTTATGCAACGTAGAAACTTGTAATCTTCCACGTTGATAGACTTTTATATAATCTCTCTTTTAAAATTATTTCGATTAGTTTTTTTAGTATTTGTGATTATAATTTTTTGAGTTATAGTGAGAACACTGAAAAATACTTGAGACGTCCTAGTTCATAGGTCATTGACCTTAGATAAAAATGATCTCAGCAAATAATGCTCCTTTAGTTACTTTCTATTTAAAAAAATCACAAAAAGAAACTTTGTGTTATATTGATGACACAAAGTAACAGCGCCACCTAGCGCTAAATTTACGAAGTGTGCCATATGAATATATGACACACTTCTTAAATACAGCGCTAGGTGGCGCTGTTTGCAAAATCTAAAATAGCAATGATTATTATTCGATTTGATTCGTTTGTAATTAGACCTACTTAAGGAACCCTATAATACTGAGCATGGCCCGACATGCTCTTGGGCGGTTTTTTTTCTCGGAAGGTTTCTCTGCCACCAGTGCCTGCCAGTGCCAGTGTATAAGAACAGCGGAATAAAACAACAAAATGAAATCATATTTCAGTTTATTCGAGATTACATAATTTAATAACGAAATCTTGGCGATTTTGAACGCCTTTTCAAATGTAAATTATTTTATATGAACAAAAATCCTTCTACAGTTACTTATCCCTTTTATATATATAGCACTATTACGTGTTTACAAATTAATGTAATTTTATTTATTTCGAGATCAGTACACATACATACAAATTATGTTTTCTCTTGTGGCCATTTTTCTAGACATGAAAAAATCTCTTATCCCGTGTAAAAACAACCATTTAAAAATTACATATAAATAATTTAAACAATTTTGTGTTAAAATAATGACCAATATGTATAAATAATATTATTAAGACAAATGTAATATTTTTACACCTAAGATTAATTGAGATCTTTAACAAACTGCATGCATTTTATTATATAATATAATCTTGGCAATAAAAATATTTCATTTGCCTTTAAACTTCAGGAACCATAAATATTATTTTTTTCAATTTAAATAAAATAAGAAAATCCACATTATGCATTTATAACATTTACAATCTTTAAATGGTACCTATAAAAATTTTGTATCAACTAAATTAATTTTTCGTCATAATTTTCTGGTTGATAGTTCAAGAGCTATATCTATGTACTTGCTCAATGTACATTATTATATTTTTCATTTACTCCAAACCAATGATATTTAAAAGTACATTATAGTAACTTGCGCGCAATCTGAAGACTCAAAACGTCCGCCATTTATTCTATTAATCCCCGTCAAGTAAGGCGCACAGCGTGTCCGGTGAAAAAAAATACTTAAATACCGTGTGTGTACAGAAAATGATCCAAATATGACGCGAAAATAACTTCCTTACTTTGTACTATTTTATGTGTATTGTGCTGCGCTGCGTACGGAACATTTTTTTCGTTTGTTCTGTTAGGGTATGACATATCTATACTTTTAAATATCATTGCTTCAATCTGTTTAAATATTTATTTCACTTTCAGTGTTTGGACTCAAAATTGTCCTTGCTGTCATATATGTACGACAGATACGTCGATATAATAAAGGGACAAAGTAACTGCAAAGCCTGTACCTTCAACAAAATTGAAATAACTGACCAAGGCAATGCTTTAACAGCCAGTCAACACGATCCATTGTACTATCCTACACGATCTTACCACCTTAATTGATGCACAGTACAATTTATTGTTAACAGTAAAACAACTACACTCGAAATGTATGTGTGTATAGTTTATTTATTTAATTCTTTATGCACAACAGGGTAAAAAGGCGGTCTTAACGCCATAGGCGTTCTCTACCAGACATATATAGTTCTTCTTTTATGGCAAGTAATGCCGATGTCGACAATTCTGCCAATGTCAAGAGTTTTGGAAACGCGTCTGTTTACAATTTATAAATAGAAAAAGTAAAATATAGCAGTCCTCTGACAGCTGTCAAATAAGAACAAATAATGTCAAAATACGTTAACATTTTACGTATTTCAGGACTCGAGCTATATTTTATGAACCAGGAAAAAACTTGAACAAATATGGTGCTACTGCGCATGTTCAAGTTACTTGCCGATACCTATATCTAAAGGTAAACAATCTTGACAAGCCTTTTTAGTATGTAGCAGCCAAGTGGCTAGCAAGTGGCAAGTGACTTGGCTGCTACATGCGCCTTAATATAATATGCTTGAAAATATTAAGTTTGTATAAACATAACATTGAGATAAAAAATTGTGTCAAGATTGTTTAATTGCTGCACAAAAACGGCCTAGTTGAAATACTGCTTTACAATCATTGTACTGTGCCTTATGTAAAATACGGAAATATAATTATAAATAATATTTTCTAATGTGAGCGATACACAATTATCTCATAAGTCTGAGAATAATATAAAATTATGATTTGGCCTTTGTCCTCAGAAAAAAATTCCTTTGTTTTTGGTGTTTTCCATACTAAAAAGTATTGTAATGCGATCCAAAAAAAACAGGAATAGCATTAAGCATATTATTGAAATAACAATAACAGGGCGCCCCTCCGCCAGGTGGTCCGACGACCTGAAAAACGTGGCTGGCGGGGACTGGATGCGGAAGGCAGAGGACCGAGTGTTGTGGCGCAACTTGGGAGAGGCCAATGTCCAGCAGTGGACTGCGATAGGCTGAGTTGATGTTATTGGAATAACTGAAAGGGGTCATTGTACTCATTATTATGAACAATTTGACACTGAAATCGCGAACAAAGACAACTGATCCCTTCATTTGTGTTCACACGAATCGACAAAATGTAGGGGTCCGCTGTTTTTTTTGCGATTACGATCTTTTTGTTGGTCTCATAATAAAAATTGTTCATACTGATGAGTACAATGATCCCTAAAGAGGTTCTCAGTTATTTCAATAACACGTTGTATAAAAAAGTTTACGAATTTTCATTTAGCAAGATTTATTTAGGTAAAATCTCGGACGAATAAAAAAGGCGGACGGAATCTCGTTAAACAATAGGTGAAGCATCCATAGTATGCCAAAAAGCCGCGATTACGCAAAAAATCTAGTGTGACGGTAGCCATTGTTGTAGTGTCACAAATAAAATAACAGTTTAGATCTGGTGTGTTAATAAGCTTTCGAAATTAGAGTGGGTTTAGGAAAAAGTTAAGTGGTTAAGTCTTTGTTTAGCGAGAATCCGTCCGCCTTTTTTATTCGTCCGAGGGTAAAATATGTTATTAAGCGGTCGTGTCAATCTGGTGTTAATTTTCAACTAATTATTCTAATCTCGCCAAACATCATCTTTTTGTAAGCTGTCGTCTCAATGGACATCGAAATTGGTTTCATTTGGCTTTTAATTCCAACTTCAGAGTAATATATATATAGTATCATAGAAATATAACATATATGTGGGTCGTTCCTCGTGGTCCCACTACTTTGTCCCACTGGTGGGACCACGAGGAAATGTTGTTCCTCGTGGTCCCACTCAGCAGTGGGGCCACAAGGAATACTCTTTGCCGTTCCTCGTAGTCCCACTACGTTGCCCCACTGGTGGGACCACGAGGAAATGTAATTCCTCGTGGTCCCACTCAGCAGTGGGTCCATGAGGAATACTCTTTGCCGTTCCTTGTGGACCCACTGATGAAATTACTTACCAAAATACGCTAAATAAAAATACAACTGAGTTAAAGGTTAGTTAATTGCATTTTGTTAGAATAAAATAAAATGTTAATGTTGGAGTTAAAATGTACGACTAATCGGTTCCACTGCAAGGCAAGCAAGTGCAAGAAAATCTGATTATCTGATGTTCAATGTTCTGTTTTTTTATACATATGACTAGTAAGTAGTATATTGCGTTAATATGTATAGTAGATACTCTTTGATATACATATCATGTACTGGCCATTGCAATTTTATGATAAATGTCTCATGTTCAAGATCAGAAGATAATAATGTAAAATTATTTAATGTCATTTGTGTGTGTGTGTGTGTCTGGTGTGTGTGTTACGCCTCGCGATAAAATGGATATTGACGACAAAGATTTGAAAATAATTGATAGAAAACGAGGTAAAGTTCTACTACACGATGGGTTCCAGTACTATAAGCATAGAACGTATGCCAACAAATCTTCAATTTGGAGCTGTTGTAACAAAAAAGCACGGAAATGCAGTGGGTCAATTACTATTTCCCAGGGTCCCCAGGTGAGTATTATTTTATTTCAAGTCTACGTCTGGTGTGTCAGGTGCCTAGGGAAATCACATAATGTTTTTCTTTCAGAACAAGCATATTATTTTGAAATTAACACAGCATCGAACACCGGAAAACCAGAAGTGTTTGTCAGATATTGCTAAAAATGAAATTGCTTTGGCGCTCTACGATGTAAAACTAAAGGTTCAAACTTCAGAAGAACCAATAACAATGCTATACAAAAAGGCTACCGCTCCATTACGCAACAAAGGCCTAAATTTAATTTCCGAGGTTCCTTCTTTTAGTAGCTCTAAAACTCTTTTATATAATAAAAGAAAAGGAGCTCTTCAAGTAAAAAAATCGGTGTTTACACAATTATGCGAAGTTGATGTTCCTGCAAAGTTTTCATCTTTACTTTTAGCGGACTACACACAAGAAGATACGCGAATAATTGTGTTCTGTAGACCAGATGCAAAAAACCTAGTAAATAACATAGATGAATACTTTCTAGATGGTACTTTTAAAAGTACGCCGCGCCCATTTTATCAAATGCTGATAATTCATGGTGATTTAGGGAGCACTATAAATACTACATACATAGTACCATTATTTTATGTTCTGATGAGCAACAAAAAGGAGAATTCATATATTACCGTATTTGACATAATAAAAACCTGTATCCCAATGTTTAATCCACGCAAAATTCATGCAGATTTTGAATATGCAATGACAAACGCATTAAAAAAAATATGTGCGGATGTTATCATTAAAAGGTGTTTTTATCATTATACACAAAGCATCTGGAGAAGAGCTAAAAAAAATGGAATAAAAAAGAAATTACATCGACGCATTGTCGGGCTCTGCGCAGTTCTTCCGCTTGTGCCAGTCGATTTAATAGAAGAAGGCTGGAACTACGTAGAATCACAATACCAACGGTTTCCAAACAAAAACTTGAACGAATTCCTGGTTTATGTGAAAAAAAATTATATGAAAAAAGGATTTATAACAGAATGGTGTGTCTATAATGAGCGCCATAGAACAAATAACGTCGCTGAAAGCAAGAACGCTAATATAAACAAAAAAATAAATAAAAACTACGTAACGTTATTAAAGGTGCTCACGGAAATTGAAAATGATATGAACACAACCGCAGTAGAACCAATCGGCCGGCCAAAATTTGAACTCCAAAAAGATGAGTTTATTTTATTCTCACAAATACAATTAATTAACCATCAAATAAATGTTGGTAATTTTTTAGATAGAATGCGATAAGTTCTTACCAACATTTATTTCATGGTTAATTCACTAACAGTTTTAATACAGTGTCTTTTTACTCACTAAATACAAAATATTAGATTTCATTTGTATTTTTATTTAGCCTATTTTGGTAAGTAATTTCATCAGTGGGTCCACAAGGAACGGCAAAGAGTATTCCTCATGGACCCACTGCTGAGTGGGACCACGAGGAATTACATTTCCTCGTGGTCCCACCAGTGGGGCAACGTAGTGGGACTACGAGGAACGGCAAAGAGTATTCCTTGTGGCCCCACTGCTGAGTGGGACCACGAGGAACAACATTTCCTCGTGGTCCCACCAGTGGGACAAAGTAGTGGGACCACGAGGAACGACCCATATATGTCTATGTATAGTATAATATAAGTAAATAGCGGCCGCAATAAAAAAATTATTTTCGAGACCCGTGAATTATTTTAACAATTAGTTATGTTTTGATAATATCTGCTAAAATCAAGTTTAAAACTTAAGACGCTGACAACAACCAAATACCCCTTCTTTTAAAAACATTTTCAGCTGTATCTATTCAGTTTGTGGCAGTGAAAAAAATATATGTTAATCTTGATCGTATTTTCTGAAACTGTATTGTGCCCAAAACACGTTTTCTTGAAGTTTTCTCGATAGAAAAGAATTGTAAACTAACCTCTTAAAACATGCTTTAAAGCAAACAATCTCTATTATTTACCAAATATTATAAATGAAACTAAGAAAACATTTGAGAAAGACAATAATCTAAAACATTGTTGTTTCTGTTTTTCAAATAAGCTTTTAGTATTTTTATCAAAAAAAAATATTGTTAATTTTCATTCAAGTTGAGCGGCACCCGACGTGACTCCGCTCGTTGCCTCTCTTTCAGTTCTGTACGAAACGACAGTGACCGCAGAGGTCTGATTTTTTAGGTGTTGTCAGCCTCTTAAAGAAATTTGTAACATAAACAATATTATTGATAAATTTTTTTGTAAAATAAGAACAGGATTTGAAAGCATACAAATACAATTTACATAATATATCTTTGAAGTTGTGACAAAAGGAAGTTTTTTTTTTGCAACAGAACTTGTGAAGAAAATTAAAAAAGTATGTACCAGTTTTTTTCTGCTCCAATTTCCAGGAAACTTGGAAAATGTATTCTTGTCATTATTTATGCAGTTCACAACACAGCAAGTCTTATGACCCATTTCCTTCTTTAGTTCATAAACATTGAAAAAAAACAGCGAATTTATCGTGGAAATACAAAACAGTCCCGTTATGTTTCACATTTCTGCCACAGCGTGCGCTGCGATCGATTTGACAGTCCCTATCACCCACCTTGCACATAGCCAATAGTAGTGGCGTCAACAAGGTTAAAAGTTAATACCATACCTATATTAACAGTGTTTTGTGAAATAGCAATAACTTTGCGGGTGACAGCTATTTTATACACTTTCATTGCAATATACTTGAAATCATTATATGAAGTCAAATGTAACCAATATCGATGGCCATTTTACATACTTTCCCCCTGAAAAGGTTATTTAAGTTTTCAACGTATGGCGTTAAAAATTACCATAATTAAATATATTTTGTTAAACAATCGAAAAAAATTAATCCACATTTTTTCTTTACGAACCTTAGAAAAATCTAAAATATGTTTTAGCTAATTTACAATGCCTTAAGGTATACGGTTTACTTGCAAAATTATACTATTTTTCCGGTTAGTTGTTGGAGGCATTTTTCGTATAAATATTTGTAATTATTTTATTATTTTAACGCATTTACGCATGCGAAGCGAAATCTAACGATTTAATTTGTGGAACGAAATCGCTGACGACACCTAAAGTCGTACAAAAGTGGAGGTTAATTTCGATATCACGAGCAGTGTTCACGGTAGCTCAGTGGCTAAAGCACTGGCGTACTGAGCCAGGAGTCGCAGGTTCGAATCCTGTTCGTGAGCGATTTTTTCTTTCCACAACTTAAATCGTTAATATTAGTAATTCTAAAATCAGGAAGGCTGAGATCGATTATAACTATTATATTTTAAAAACTGAAGCTTAGTTCTTTGGATTCCTTCAGGCAGATGGGTATTTGAAGAAGGTTGTCATTTTCATCCAACAGCAGATTTTTTTTCGCGGTTTCAGGGTTGGTCCCATAGCAAAAGTTGTTCACACTGATGAGTACAATGACCCCTTAAGAGGTTTTCAGTTATTTCAATAACACGTTGTATGTAGGTTACAGACTCGGACGAATAAAAAAGGGCGGACGGAATCTCGCTAAACAAAGACTGAAGCACTTAATTTTTTCCTAAACCCACTATAATTTCGAAAGCATTTTAACACACCAGATTTATACTGTTATTTTATTAGTCACACTACAGCAATGAATACCGTCACACCAGATTTTTTGGGTAATCGCGGCTTTTTGGCATACTAGGGATGTGAATGTGTGCGTCGGGCCGTTACTTTTAAGCAAGCAAATATTATGGATGCTTCACCTATTGTTTAGCGAGATTCCGTCCCCTGTTTTATTTGTCCGAGGTTACAGATATTAAATTCATATTTAATTAAATCCAATTTTTAAGTAATCAAAAAAAAAATCGTGTTATCAAATTGATCTGACAGCTTTTCATAACAACATAACATAACATCACGCCTGTATTTCCCCGAAGGGGTAGGCTGTGGTGTAATAGTACACCCACATTTCGCCAGTTATGTTATAGTCCCATGTAATAGGGGGCGAGCCTATTGCCATTGACCGGGCACACAAATCCAGACTCCGGGCTGCTACTGAGAATTTCCTTATGAAAAAAACCGGCCAAGAGCATGTCGGGCCATGCTCAGTATTATAGGGTTCCTTAAGTAGGTCTAATTACAAACGAATCAAATCGAATATTAATCATTGCTATTTTAGTTTTTGCAAACAGCGCCACCTAGCGCTAAATTTAAGAAGTGCGTTTCTTTTTGTGATTTTTTTAAATAGAAAGTAACTAAAGGAGCATTATTTGCTACGATCATTTTTCTCTAAGGTCAATGACCTATGAACTAGGACGTCTTAAGTATTTTTCAGTTTTCTCACTATAACTCAAAAATTAATAATCACATTATACTCGAAATAATTTTAAAAGAGAGTTTTTATAAAGGTCTATCAATGTTGAAGACTATAAGTTTCTACGTTGCATAGTTTAGAAATGGCAGGGGGGGGACACATTGCAAGCCACTTTGGCGAACTGTATTTCGCAGATGGTACACCTGATAAAAAAGTTGTGTATGAAACATTACCTTCATTTTAGTAGACCTATTCAACGATACCCCACACGAGGGGGTGCAGCGAAAAAAATATTTTCATCCCCATTTCACATGTATGGGCGGCCACCCCTAAAATACGTAATCAAGATTTTTTTATTCTTTTAAAATTGAGATCTATATCTATTCCATTTTTTGTCAAAATTTCATTTACTTTTATAACTGTAGAAGTTATTAAGCGGTAAAGGATTAGGACAGACGGACAGACGGACGGACATGACGAAACTATAAGGGTTCCTTGGACTACGGAACCCTAAAAACCCAAAAACACTCTGCCCGACCCGGGAATCGAAACCAGGACCTCACGTTCAGCAATTGCGCTTGCAACCACTAGACCAACGAGGCAGTCAGGCTTTTCATATAATATTGAAATTGACCACTAAACGTTATCTAGGTATTTTATATCTTATTATAGCATTCGACGACCTCTGTGGTCTAGTGGTTCGAGTGTCGGACTTCTGATCACGAGGTCGTGGGTTCGATTCCCACAGGACACAAATATTTGTGTGATGAACATAAGTGTTTGTGTTGGTCTGGGTGTTTCTTATGTATTATAAGTATGTATTTACAAAAAAAAAAAGAAGTATATAAGTATTATATCCATTGTCTACCCATATCACAAGCTCTGCTTAGTTTGGGACTAGATGGTGCTGTGTAAAAATGTCCCGAAGATATATATAAAAAAAAAAAAATACATAGGCGGGTGTAACAAAGGCAGTGGTCTCCAGTATAATTTTGCAAGAAAATCTTTTATCAAACCGTGGACTGTAAGTATCCGATAATTTTTACTAATTCACTACCTAAGCTTTTTGTAGAGCTTGTGGCCTTGTACAAGTTATGGCCTTGATATAGAAAATGTTTTTTGAACAATATTTACAGAAAAATTTGCCAATATTCTTTCAAAATAAGTTACAGTTTCTGGCCTTGCAGTTAAGCAAAGAGATAAGGATGCAAGGTGCAGCATAGTCTTCCAGTAAAATATTATTTAATACAAAGACATAGTTTAACTGTATTTATACAAAACACTAGATAATAAGAAAACTTCATATACCATGTTATGGAAATAACTGAAAACCTCATCCATCATTGGACATTGTACTCATCAGTATGAACAACTTTTACATTGTTTAGAAATGAATAATTAAGTATGAATAGATAATTTCATAATATTTGCACGTCATGTATGTGGCAAACAAGTCTGAACTTGATTGTTTTAAGTTATCTTTGCATACACGTTTATATTTCTTGTATGCATACACATGTTTGAGCAAATAAATTCATCTTATCTCTTATGGGACCAACCCTGAAAACACGAAAAAAGAATTTGCTGTTCCTTACACTTTCGTTCACATAAATCTACAAAATGTAGGGAACAGCGGATTTTTTTGTCGCGATTTCATGGTTGGTCTCATAGTAAATATATTATAATTATTCATACTGACGAAAACAATGACCCCCTTATGAGGTTTTGAGTTATTTCAATAACACGTATATCTGGCAATGCTGCATACTTAACACTTTTTTCGACAGTACAATAAATAGTGGCCTGAAAAGGCCAAAAAGTGGTCAAATGACACATAAATCACATCAAAATGACCGACAAAGTTTTATTTAAAGCAAAATAAACAGCCAACTTCCTATACAATTCGTGGCCTCAATAATACTACAGTCCACGGCCTGAACTCATTTATTTTTTAAATTTATAGTTAAAATTAATCATTGTGCAAGCCAATGAATTATACTACACAGGTACTTATTCCCGAGCGATGTTTTCATGACATTCCATATTCCTTACAAGGACTATAATTAAGGGTTAGAGCGAACTAGCGAGAGAGGGATGGCGCTATTCATCCCTCGCAACTGTACAGTGCTGTCTGTTTCTTTTCCTATCTTTTGTCACTAGGTTAATTAGATAAAAAATTACTCGAAGGTTTGAAAATAAGTAGAATTAACGTTTTGCAGTCGACTGCAGGACATATTTTCTTAAAGAAAATCGTTAAAATAGACGAGTCCAAATTTTTAATTTATTTATAAAAATACGAGCAGTTTTTATCATTTGTGATGTAGTTCAAATATACTTATTTAGAAACTAAATTCAGAAATGTATTAACAGATAACTTGTAAGGAATTTTTGATAGTTTTCATACAATCACAGTGTTTATAAAATACTACTCATTTTTTGAGAAAATTCTGCGTTATTATAAGTGCATAAAATATTATATGATTATGTTTCGAAATAAATGCAAATAAATACCAGTATAAGTTATTATTTTGAACTAATAGGAGCTAGACAATATTTTATTAATTGCTACAATTTTATTAAAGTCCAATTTTTAAATAAGTAGATTTTCATCACAATGTAATTATTAGAATAACTTATCCATTTCACAAAATCACGATCCCAATTTTATAGTATGTAGTCTTAATAGCTATTTAATTCTAATTATCTCAAAATTATGAACTACAATATGAAAAATAAGAAATCTAATTTCATTATTAATATTATGCATTATATTAAGGCTGTATTCATTACTTTCTTTCTTTTATTATTTTCTTAAATGTTGGGCTAAAAGTTTGTTTTATTATTTCTATATTTTTTGGCTTTGACACACTACCATTTTTGCGTAAGTATACCGTACCCCAAAATTGTTTTTTTTTCGTCAAAGGTTCACACAAAGTAGTCGATTCACTAAAGAAAATAAAACGCAATAAAATTCTGTGTAAAAAATAATCCATAAAACCATAATCTGTAATTTTTTATAATCTTTTTAGTTCTAGCCCAACTGACAGATGTCAATTCTTTACTTTTGTCGAGAAAGTAATGAAACCCTAACGACATGTTACTAGCGACCGTACTGAAATAAACAGACTGAGAGACTCGCGAAGTGTTCTTACGCGTCTGGTTAGACTTGGGCAAAGGCTGGGCAGATGCAACTGGGTTTGGGGAAACATTGTTGTTTCCTCAGGAAGTGTCAAAGGCTCTGGAGGCACTGGTGTGGTCCACTGGAGTTCCCGGAGCTCCTCTGTTTTGTGCTGAGGACGGCCATCGTGTGGTTTTAGTCGGTAGAAGTCTGATATATCCCTCCGCCTTCCTCAGACGGAGGGTATCCATGAGAATTTCCCCCCGAAAACAAAAAAAAAAGCAACTGGGCAATGCGGATTAAGTCCTGTTTCATGCATTTACCTGGACGCCGTTAAGGTGCGGGAATCCGCAGGATGTGGAAAGCGCAGGACCGGTCGCTGTGGCGATGCTTGGGGGAGGCCTATGTCCAGCAGTGGACGTCTTTCGGCTGAAATTATGATGATTATGACCTGGACGCCAACCCCGACATAGTAGGTAAAAAGCTAGGTTAACCCATATGGATATATCAATTGTCGAATCCAACATAGTTGGTAAAAAGCTTGGCTAGTTCATTATGGTTTAACCAGAAGCTGGACCCAACATAGTTGGTAACAGGCTGGGTTGATCCAAATGGATATAGCCGTAGCCGAACCAAACATAGTTGGTAACAGGCTGGGTTGATCCAAATGGATATAGCCGTAGCCGAACCAAACATAGTTGGTAACAGGCTGGGTTGATCCAAATGGATATAGCCGTAGCCGAACCAAACATAGTTGGTAACAGGCTGGGTTGATCCAAATGGATATAGCCGTAGCCGACCCAAACATAGTTGGTAACAGGCTGGGTTGATCCAAATGGATATAGCCGTAGCCGAACCAAACATAGTTGGTAACAGGCTGGGTTGATCCAAATGGATATAGCCGTAGCCGAACCAAACATAGTTGGTAACAGGCTGGGTTGATCCAAATGGATATAGCCGTAGCCGAACCAAACATAGCTGGTAACAGGCTGGGTTGATCCAAATGGATATAGCCGTAGCCGAACCAAACATAGTTGGTAACAGGCTGGGTTGATCCAAATGGATATAGCCGTAGCCGAACCAAACATAGTTGGTATCAGGCTGGGTTGATCCAAATGGATATACCAGTAGTCGAAACTAACATTGTTAAATGCAAAGTCGATCCATATGGTTATGCCAGTAGAAGAACCCAACATAACCCGCCAACGCACACTAGGCCAGCGAGGGGTATTAAGGCCTCAATCCTTCTCATTTCTGAGAAGTTCTACGTGCCCAGCAGTGGGAAAGTAGTGGGCTGATTTTGGTTTTTTTTTTTAACTAGCCATTGCCCACATGGATGTCGTTTATCACGCATCCCTCAGGAACTGTTCATCTTTCCGTGATAAATGATGGAGGATGAAACTTGGTATACAGATAGAAAGAAAATAGCCCGGATTAACATATAGGCTACTTTTTATTCCGGTAAGATGAACAGTTTCCGAAGGATGTGCGATAAACGACATTCACGCGGGCGAGGTCGCGGGAATAGGCTAGTTTGTAATATTAGTAGGATAGGATACTTCGAGAACCAGCCAGCTGAGCATTGGCCTCCCAAGGGCGAGTTGTAGTTGCACATTTTGAAGTCGCTTAATCTCTTACGAAAACAAGTTAGTCGCTGCAAAGATAATCCAGGCAGATGGGGTTTCATCGATGCCAGTAACAGTTGGTTCGATTGCGGAGCTCTCAAGCAAATAATGTCTCGTCTACTTGCTTGCCTGCTGTCCCCACCTGTTCCCGGGAAGACCTAATGCAGGCTACGAAGAGAGGACGATTACGGAGCTCCCATGCAAAGCGTCTCTCATCTACTTGCTTGCCTTTGTCCTGCTTGTTCCCGGGAGGATCTAATGCAGGCTACGGAGGGAGGACGATTGCGGATTTCAAACAAAAAGCATGTCTCGTCTACTTGCTTGCTTGTTTGTCCTGCTTGTTACCGGGGGGAGCTAATGCAGGCTACGGAGAGAGGACGATTGCGGAGCTCCCACGCAAAGCGTCTCTCATCTACTTGCTTGCCCGCTTTGTCCTGCTTGTTCCCGGAGGATATAATGCAGGCTACGGAGAGAGGACGATTGCGGAGCTCCCACGCAAAGCGTCTCTCAATCTACTTGCTTGCCCGCTTTGTCCTGCTTGTTCCCGGAGGATATAATGCAGGCTACGGAGAGAGGACGATTGCGGAGCTCCCACGCAAAGCGTCTCTCATCTACTTGCTTGCCCGCTTTGTCCTGCTTGTTCCCGGAGGATATAATGCAGGCTACGGAGAGAGGACGATTGCGGAGCTCTCACGCAAAGCGTCTCTCATCTACTTGCTTGCCCGCTTTGTCCTGCTTGTTCCCGGGGGATATAATGCAGGCTACGGAGAGAGGACGATTGCGGAGCTCCCACGCAAAGCGTCTCTCATCTACTTGCTTGCCCGCTTTGTCCTGCTTGTTCCCAGGACCAAATGTAGGCTACAGAGAAAGGAGTGGACAATTCCGAGTCTAAGACCATGTAAAAACTGTAGCCATTGCCTATAAAAGGAGATTAGTTTTCGGGTTTTACCCATCTAACTTTCGAGTTTTACCGATCTAACTTCCGAGTTTTAACGATCTAACTTCAAAGTATATCCGATCTATTTTCCGAGTTTTACTAATCTAACTTCAGAGTTTTAACGATCTAACTTCCGAGTTTTAACAATCTAACTTTCGAGTTTTAACGATCTAACTTCCGAGTTTTAACGATCTAACTTTCGAGTTTTAACGATCTAACTTTCGAGTTTTAACGATCTAACTTCAAAGTATAACCGATCTATTTTCCGAGTTTTACCAATATAACTTCAGAGTTTTAACGATCTAATTTTCGAGTTTTACCCATCTAACTTCCGAGTTTTACCGATTTAACTTCCGAGTTTTCTCAGTCTGTATTAAGGAGCTACTAAAAGGGACAATCTAATGGAGAAAATTTTACTAATAATTTATAAGGTCAGAATATGGACAGTGGCAGTGGCTATAAAATATATTTTAAGATTAATTTACATAGAATCTGATATATAATTTATTAGTTAATGTATATGATCGTCTAATATAAGTCTAGATATCGCAATCGCGGGTGCCGAATGTCTGGTAATAGGGTTGATGCCTAAGCCCTACCAGATTCCCTCCGAGCCTGTTCCCGATTATGTTGGGGTCGGCTTCCAGCCTAACCATATGCGGCTGAACATGACCCTTGCAAATCAGTTATTGGGTAATACCAATACCGACATCCTGAGGGTAGAACAGTTGTCAAACTTTCGGGCTTCTGACTACCCGTAACGACTGCCATAGATGTTCGTATGGCAACCGGGACCGACAGCTTAACGTGCTCTCCGAGGCACGGAGGGGTCTCGAAGTGCAAGGAAACGGTCACCCATCCATATAGTAGATAGTTTTGAGTTATTTTAAACTCTGATTACAACCAATATTTGCGAGGTGATAACAATATGAGCCTATTTATAATAAAAAAACCCTAACTTCACTTTGCATTTATTGATATTGTTGCTAAATAAAATATTTTCTTTCTTTCTTTAACTGCCACTTGTCCAGTCGTTAGCCTTAATTCATATATTATATTATATTTTATTATTTTTGAATTTGTATATCACAAATTATTGCTATTTTATCTAATTTTTGTGTCATGGTCTGAAACTAAGGATTTGAGCAACTAAAGTATAAGTTAGGACGCGTACAGTCAGCTGCACAAAGATGTATACACTTGGCGAAATTAAAACGGTAATTTAAGAAACAGAAGGGATTTAAAATCTTTCTATATAGTACACTTAGCATCTGCTAACATATACAAATACCTCATCATCATTATTTCAGCCGAAAGACGTCCACTGCTGGACATAGGCCTCCCCCAAGCATCGCGCTTCCCGCATCCAGCGAATTCCCGCGACCTTCACCAGGTCGTCGGTCCACCTTGTGGGGGCCTACCCACGCTGCGCCTTCCAGTACGCGGTCGCCACTCCAGAACTTTACTGCCCCATCGGCCATCCGTTCTGCGAGCAATGTGCCCCGCCCACTGCCACTTAAGTTTGGCAATTCTTTGGGCTATGTCGGTTACCTTCGTTCTCCTGCGAATCTCCTCATTTCTGATTCGATCACGCAGGGACACTCCGAGCATAGCCCTCTCCATTGCCCTTTGAGTGACTTTGAGCCTTCTTATCAGGCCCATTGGGAGTGAATACTTGGTTTGTGAAGTATAAAGATTGAATCAACAAGTTTTTCTTAAATAAGCGTTTTAATTTCGTGAAGTGTATACATATTTGTGTAGCTGACGGTACAAACGAAGCGATTTTCGTCGCACTTACGTTTGGTGTAGTTTAGACTATTATTTTTAAATGATGTTGTAAAAATAAATAAATCAACGTAAAATATATGGCGACCAAATCGCAACTGCGACTAATAATCGCAAAGTTCACACATCCTATAGAATGTAACTGCCGTAAGAAAACTCAAGATTTCCTTAAGAATTCAATTAATTAATTAATAATAATTTTCTACTCTATTTTAAATGAGAAAAATCTTTTTATTTTATTTTAAATTCTAATACTAAATTAAATATAATATTCCATAATGGAAAATCCGGTATTTTTTGTTTGTATCTTCTTTTAGCACTCGACTTTTTAATAATAAAAAGTAGATTCAGTTGTAAAAATAATTATGTTAAAATATTATTGATAAAAAATAACAATAATAATTATTTTCTAATAACATAATATTGTTATAATTTACATATGGCCTCACGTACTTATGACACTTTTTAGTATGTTTATTATATGTTACTAGGCATTATGCTTTTGATTGTCGTCTTACTGGCATACTAAAAATATCACGGTCACGAGGCCTAAGGTAGGTAACGACATTTCGGAGTTCCGATAAATCAGTGACCGATTCTGTCGGCATCCTAAAAAATGTAGTTCGCCTACTTCATAGTTTTGTCTATTTTTTCTTTCTTTCGTCCGTTGATATTGTTAAGTCCTACTATTTGTAGGTTCATGAGCATAAAATTCATATTTATCGGTCACCCATTTATCGGTTATCGATTTATCGGTCTGCGACTACTACCTTACTAACTTACTTGGTACTTTTTTAACACTAACATTTCCAACTGGCATCCACTTTTTGGTAAAAATTCTGTCACTTCACTATTTAGTGTCATTATCACTTTAAATTTCACTATCAAAGTATTGTAGGTTGAGTCCATGTTTGAGTTATTTGTCGGTAGGCGTTGTATTCGTGAGATCTTTCTGCTTATCCAATGGATACGGATAGTGAATACATTTTAATGGATATAGCGTGAATTGTAACGTTTGTGTCCGTGGAAGACCTGAACCAATTGGCTGTCGACAATCAAGAGAGGCTTGGAGATTGAAACCGCGACCACGCGGAAATAAATGGAGAAGACAGACAAGAGCTGACCCCAGATTATGGGATAAGGCTTAGGGAAAGAAGATAGCGTGAATTAGAACGTTAAAATATCAGTATTAACCGAGTTGCGGAGTTGTTTAGCCGCATCTGGTTGGATTGGAAGCCGACCACAACATAAGCTATTTTTTATAGAAAAGTGCGTCTGATAAGACATTGGTATTACAGAATAATATTAAATTATTTTCATTGTTTATGAAATAGTAAGAGCAAAATACTGGTATTTATTTTAACCCCAGTTTGTAACTGACGCACAATTTATATTTTATTAAATTAAATTATCGCTCGAAATCATAGATTGGTTTGACTAAAATTTTTGTTTATAAAATATTTATTCTCCTGCGGAAATCTGGTCACAAAATCACCACAAAAATTTATTCACTATTACCGAGGGGGGTCTACAACCCCCCGCTACGCTTTAAGTCCCATTCAATAACGTGCCTAACCGACTAAAAACCGTTTTGGTACTAACTATTATAATCCTTATCGCACCGGTCGTCGTGGTCCCAGTATTTATGGTTTCTTGGTACTTCTGTGACGTGCCGCCTCGGGGGGGCCTTGGCGACCGCCTCCTCCTCACCACTGCTGCGGCGATTCATTCGGGGGGCCCTCCCATCCCTATTTCGAGAGGCCGAACGGTCTTTCAACTGCTCTTTTTCGTCGTCTTCGCTGACATTGTCCTTAGATTTCTGTCTAGTCCAATTTCTTTGTTTATTTCTGTTCGGGTCTTCTTTAGGTTCACCCTTTTCTTTTCTCCAGTTTTCTACTGGACGTCGGGAGCTGTTCTTTTGAACCTCATTGTTCACTCTCTCTGGTTGTTGTGGTGCGGGGGTCCTTTCGTTGACCCTTTCGACTATTGGTGGGGGGGGTCTTTCGGTGTTGATCGGGGGAACGGGGGTCCTTTCTGGGAAATTCTGGAAGTTGTCCCCCCCTTGCTGGTTAAAGGCAACGTTTGTGTATTGATTCTGTATGTATGCGCCGTCGCCTTGCTGTAGATAGTTGACGAAATTCTCTGGGTAACTGAACCGGTTTACTGGAGGGGGGTAATCCGGTACGGGGAAATTTGTGACGTTTGGGGGTAAAACTGTTTGGTTGAACTCTACTTCTTCCTTTTGCTCATCTTCTTGTCGCCAGGAGTTCAAGTCATATCTTTTGTTGAGATTATTTTTTGAAGTCCAAGTTTCGAATGTATCCTGGCTGACGGAGAAAGCTTGTTCTTGTCTTAGTAGACCAGCTCCAGCTCCTAAAATCGGCCTTAACTTAGGCTTGGTATCATCATTATTATTTAAGCTGATCTGTGATAGATTCATGCTGGCCTTTTCTCCGATATCATTAGAATCGGAAGATCTGTAGTCTTCTTTTTCTGGGCTCTTTTTCCAAGAGCCGTAGCTGACTTCGCTAAAATTGTCTTCTGTTGTGAGTTCTAGATGGGCGGCATAGAACTGTTGTAATGTGTTGGGGAGGGGTAAGAACTTGTTGAGGCAGAGATCTGCTGAGAGAAGTAGCCAGATGGTGCTTACCGGCGGCGGGGAGAGTAAGCGAAGTCTGATAGATATGGATAGCTCGTCTAACTCCTGTGCGAGGACCGAGAGGAGCTCTCGGCCGTTTTGCATGAGCTGGAAATAAAATTTAGCGAAATTAGAATTGTATTTTTCGTTTGGTTTCTCGGCAAAGATTCTTGCAAAGGTCGCTACAATAGGGGTATTTTGGACGAGAAGATATTGCGTAGCTTCCCGAACGCTGCCCAACCGAGTCGGATTTGACGATTGACCTCTTTCTCGAAGTTGGACTTACCTAACCGGACAGTTTGTCATAGGCTGAGGGCTATGCTCGGAGTGTCCCTGTGTGATCGAATCAGAAATGAGGAGATTCGCAGGAGAACGAAAGTAACCGACATAGCCCGAAGAAATGCCAAACTTAAGTGGCAGTGGGCGGGGCACATTGCTCGCAGATCGGATGGCCGATGGGGCAGTAAATAAACAGTGTACGAGTTCAAGGGCCCAATTTGAATTTTAAATTGGGACCCAATCATGTCGCGGTTTTTTGTGTATGGTAATGTACTATTTCAGTTGTAAATGAGTGAGTTTGGCGACACTGGTTCTCGTAGTAATCGTAATAGCCATTCTAACTCTATCTATTTCTGTGGTTGGTCCCATAGTAAAAGTTGTTCATAATGATGAGTACAATGACCCCTTTTCGGGAATCAAGCGATTAAAATTTCAGCATGTATGTACATACCTGTGTGGCCAGACTGCGGTGCGCCCTAATGTCGTCACTGCCGAGCAGCGCCCTCATGTACTGCAGCAGCGGGCTGGCCAGTATGTGTACCTTGTTACCATTGCATAGGCGTGCCTCTGTTGAATTAAAAACAATAATAATTGATAAAAGGTTGTTTCAATTATAGCAGTCGTTACGGGTAGTCAGAAGCCTGAAAGTCTGACAACTGGTCTAACCTCCGAATGTCGGTATTAACCAGTAACTGGGTTGCGGGGGTCTGATGGCAGTCGCTCCGTGTACAATACTGATGTTCAGCCGCATCTGGTTAGACTGGAAGCCGAAGCCCCAAAATAGTTGGGAAATAGTACATTATGATACAAGTGAGCTAAGTTGACTATTATACTCGAGGCTGGATTGCAGCCCAAGCCGAAGGCGAGGGCGTAATGGAGCCGAGAGTATAATAGTCAATGCTCACGCGTTTCATACAACGTTTTTCAACACACTTGCGAGGAAAAAAACATAAATTACACATTTTAGACAAATATTGAATTTGTGAAAAATGATAAAAATGGCGCGCGGATCGCGCGGTGACATACAGCTATGCGCGCGCAGGTGGTCGAAGGAAACCGCCATACAAATATAAAAATATTATAAATTGATTTTTTTATTTATAAAACAAATTAATATTAATTTGTTGTCAAAAATTAATAATTTGATGAAATGAAATGTTTATATAGCATATTTTAATTAATACAGTTGATTTATTCCCAAAAATGTTTAGTTTAGTTCAGGCATAAAAACTCTTTGCTGAGATTTAAAAATAAACTGTAAAGTAAAAAGCACTAGTGCTATAATATAATGAAAAAAGCACGCGTGCGTTATAACCCACATTATGAACCTAAAAGCGATGCAATAAGAGCCACTTTACGAGCAAGTGTGTTGAAAAATTAATTATTTAATAATATTATTATTAAACAATTAATTTCCACAAATCTGTAATAAGTATTATCTTTATGTTATCAAATTTGTACGCCTATCAAGGCAAAACATAGTGATACTGGATTATTTATAAATTAACACCATGTCTTGTACATAGTACCTATGTTTGACAAATCAATAATTTTGAATATATCTACTGAATAATCCTCATAAAAAATATAAACCTAGCTCTATAAGCTCTACAAGCTCGAAAATCCATGGTCCAAGATAGATGGTATGGTTCGAGGGTCCATGTGGACTTGTATTATTATTAAGACCTTGTAAATACACATGGTAATGCAATAATAGTAGTTTATGAAACTGTTGCATAATAGGGGTTATTAAAACACGAGTGTGAGTTTAAAAACCGAGCCGTAGGCGAGGTTTTTAATAGTATCACACGAGTGTTTTAATACCTAATTATGTCAGTTTCATACACTATTTTATCTACACTCATACAATTTTAAATAAAATACCAAAGTCAAAATCTTGGTAACATTGTCGTTGTTTTTCTTGATTTCTCTGGTAAAAGATTGTTCGTCATTTACGTTGCTGCATCCAGAAATTCAGGCGGGGTCATATTCTCCTCAGTTCAGTATCACTGCTGTAGTCAGATATTTTTGCCCAGATTAAAACTTTCGACATACAAAACCATAATAATAACGTAAACAATAACAATAAATTTACAAGTAACGATGACCAAATCCAGTAGGCCGCGGCCGTGGCGCGCGGCCGCGCACGCGCGCTGGTGCGCGCCTACACAGATAATAAAATATAGTCTGGCGAAAATATTATAATCGGAACTAATTTTTTCTTTATCTACACTCGTATCGTAAAATTCGAATTATGAACTCGAAAGTAATGTCATAATGACATACTTTACGCACATGCACCTGTTATGAATTTAAAAAGTTTCATTACGATACAGTTTGCTGAACAAAACAATGCGGTAATTTAATTTTTTTTCCATAACCGCACACTTCAGCCTAACTAAGGAGTTTTTAATGCCACTTCGAACTAACCAAGGAGTTTTCAAACCTTTTTTTTAGCAGTCGTACAGTTTGGCACCAATGAGTACACAAAATTCAGGGTGGCGCCACTTGTCATACATTGAAAATTTTTATCGTTTAAAATCGCGTTTTTGGCAGAACTTTTGATTGTCATATTGCTTTTAATTATATTTAAGTGTTTACAGGCATATTTTTTGTATGATAAAACAGAGATTGACGGAATCCTGACAAGGATAGAAAATTAGTTCCGATTATAATGTTGTCGCCAGACAATATTTTATTATCTGTGTAGGCGCGCACCAGCGCGCGTGCGCGGCCGCGCGCCTGGCCTACTGGATATGGACATCGTTACTTGTAAATTTATTGTTATTGTTTACGTTATTATTATGGTTTTGTGTGTCGAAAGTTTTATTCTGGGCAAAAATATCTGACTACAGCAGTGATACTGAACTGAGGAAAATATGACCCCGCCTGAATTTCTGGATGCAGCAACGTAAATGACGAACAATCTTTTACCAGAGAAATCAAGAAAAACAACGACAATGTTACTAAGATTTTGACTTTGGTATTTTATTTAAAATTGTATGAGTGTAGATAAAATAGTGTATGAAACTGACATAATTAGGTATTAAAACACTCGTGTGATACTATTAAAAACCTCGCCTACGGCTCGGTTTTTAAACTCACACTCGTGTTTTAATAACCCCTATTATGCAACAGTTTCATAAACTACTATTAACGCATTTTACGCATGCTAAGCGAATTCTAAAGATTTAAATTGTGGAAAGAAATAAAATAAATAAATAAATAGATTTTTTCTTTCCACAATTTAACATAACATAACATCACGCCTGTATTTCCCCGAAGGGGTAGGCAGAGGTGTAATAGTACACCCACATTTCGCCAGTTATGTTATAGTCCCATGTAATAGGGGGCGAGCCTATTGCCATTGACCGGGCACAAATCCATACTCCGGGTTGCTAATAAGAATTTCCTAATGAAAAAACCCAATAACACTTTGCCCGACCTGGGAATCGAACCCAGGACCCCACGCTCAGCAGTCGCACTTGCGACCACTAGACCAACGAGGCAGTCCACAATTTAAATCTTTAGAATTCGCTTAGCATGCGTAAAATGCGTTAAAATAATAAAATAATTAGTAAAGGTAGGCCATAGACCAGTAAGCCTCTAGACGCCGGTTAGCTGGACACCCCCGGTCACAACGCATATGCTCTACAACTGCATATCATACGTCCCTCCGCCAATCGGAACGTCACTCAGTCAGCGAGCGGCACCAATCATAAGGAATCATACCACCGAACTTTTGAGCCAGCCAATCATAACGCGCCGTCCGCCCCCCTGACCCCACCAACGTTTTACGACTGCGTTCGAATACAAAACTTTGTCTATGCGGAGTCTTGAAGCTTACTGGTCTGTGGGGTAGGCATATCTATACGACTTTGATTTAACTGCAAAGTTAGTCGAGTCGGTTAAGGAACAATGTTTCTTAATAAGATATCGCTGACGTCACCCAAAGACGTATAGTGGAGGATAATTTCGATACCACGAGCAGTGTTCACGGTAGCTTAGTGGCTAAAGCACTGGCGTACTGAGCCAGGAGTCGCAGGTTCGAATCCTGCTCGTGAGCGATTTTTTTCTTTCCACAATTTAAATCTTCATTCTTCTCATTATGTGTGAAGTTCACAACACAACAAGGCTTATGACCCATTTCCTTCTTTAGTTCAAAAACATCGAATTTAGCGTGGAAATACAAACACAGGCCTGATATGTTTCGCATTTCTGCCACAGCGTGCGCTGCGATCGATTTGACAGTCCCCACCGCCATCATGCACACAGCCAATATGGGAATGCATAGCAGTACTCATGGTATAATAAGATGTTTCACCAGGTATTCTCTTCCCGCAATGACAGCGCGATGCACAGTCTGTTATTTTGCCTTAGTTGCGGCCATGTCCATTTTATGTTTTTATTCGATAGCTATAGTAACGATAAAGGTTTGGCAGAAATACCTATAGTGTTTTTTTTTATAATTATAAAGTTATTAAGGTTTCATTGAAAAGTGAGAAAAACAAAATTAATTTTTATTTTCGAAAATTGTTGTAATACATATTTAGTTAGTCCTTTAAATAAAGTAACAGCATAATATATATTTAGATAAAAAAATGGGGCATCGTACCTTTGATATATTAGGAGATTTTTTACTTTTACCGATTAACACAAAACATTTTTTTTTCATGTTTTCTTATCACGGTCGCATCTTATTTTCATTTAAATATATGCGTAATGTTATTGTCAATAATACACTAAAATATGACATGCGTCAATAGCAGGAATACGAAGATAGAGAGTTTCTAAATATTTTTGAAATTTCTATGGAAATAGGGTTGTCGCAATTGAATAAATAAAAAAATAAAATAAAAGTGCCAGATATTTCCCAAGTATTTAACTAAAAAAAAAAAAAAAAAAACATAACATAACATCACGCCTGTATTTCCCCGAAGGGGTAGGCAGAGGTGTGTAGTGTGTTAGTATTTAACTAACTTTGAATAAACTCTTTCTCGTGTCTTTCTGTGTCTCTTTCTGGGTTTCTGTTGTCTGAAAACAATTACTATAATGTTCTCAATGCTCTAAGACTACAACGATACGTGACGCTAACCTAGCAGTCATCATCGGAGTTTGTCAAAACTTCTTGTGATGATAATACGAGTATATTATCATCAGAAGCGTCTGTTACCAATTCAGTATTAGGAATATCAGCAAAACTTTGCGGTAATGGATCATGGGTAATAATACACGCACACCGTAATTGTGAGCTGGTATTTGTGATGACATTAAAGACTTTTCCGTCAATTATGGTGAGGTATAATTTTGGATCTCCGACAACGACATATCCAGCAAAAATTTCCGAATAAATTAGTGAAAGATTTTCAATTTCTTCTTCTACCCAGTTCCTTTCTTCCAGAATCAGATCTTTTGATTCTGATCTGTATTGTATTTTTATTGGTTGGCAAAATCTAAAAGATTGTGGATTTGGGTTTGACCATAAGACAAAACCATCAAGACTTTTTATGCGCAACGGAATGTAGGTAGTAGCAAAGAGGCAGTGTTCGTCATCAATTTTATCAGAAAACGTTTGCTTATATGTTGACTGTCCTGTGCTACCATCAAAACCCCATGAACCCTCAAAAACGCAGTGAAGTGTATCTAACTGTTTTTGATTGCAATATTCCGAAACCCTTTGGTCGCAAGAGTCAATGATTCGTCGAAACGTGTGCATAAGTAAATCATTTAAAGGTACTTTGGCTTCTCGTTCTGATATTTCAATTTCAACATCAAGATAACAATGTTTTTTAGCTTTTTGTATCTTATAATAGGGAGGGTAAATATTAAATCATCGAGATTTGGCACCTTGTTGCATGTAGATATAGTCCTCCACTGATAGTTTTATATCAATCATTAAACAAAGAGCTTCATCAGGAGAATAGGGTTTGGGTTCCGATTTTGACTTTATGGTTCCTGCGATTTTTTTAGGCCGAGTTGGACTTTTCAAGCATTCCTTTATTATAAACTCAAACTCCTGAGTAGAACTTTTATTTAGTTTTTCGCCGGTTTCGTCTGTTACTATTCTCGACATAACTTTAATTAGTTTTGAATGAGGTTCTCCGTCAAGCGATTCCTAAAGATCTTTACGTGCACGGCGCTTTTGGCGATCACTTAAATTTTCATAAAATGTAGATGTGGAACTGGATGAAGCATCAAAATTAGTTTCAGGTTTCGGATCTATTGAAGGTTAGTCAAAGCTACTAGTTCCCGAAGTCGAAGGATTACTTTGTAATAAATGTGTATTTGATGTGAAACTGGAATGAGCGCCAAAAGAAGTTTCAGGTATCGGGTCTTCCAAGTTCTTGGGGTCTTAAAGTTTTTTGTAAGGCATAGCTACTACTTCTCGAAGTTGAAGGATTATTTTGTAATAAAAAATGTGCCTCATCCAATTCTATAATATTTTGTTGTGGTAAAGGACTTTCCTCGATATTCACTTTTGGTATTTCAATATCAAAAATAGTGGAAAGCCAGTGTTTGTTTTTATTACAAAATCGTTTGAAATTCCGTTTACTACTGCAATATAAAGTTCCACATTTACTTAAAAAATTTGAAAGATTGTAATTAAATTCATTGTTTTGGCTATCGATATTGTTCGGAATTCCATTTGGATATAAAGCGTTTAACACGATTAGGCATCGTTCCTCTGAATTGAGATCCAAAGGTCTTTTATGAACCCCGTGCAAATGTGCCTTATCTACCAAAATTTTATAAATTCCCAATTTCGTGAGTGATTTCTTCAGATCCGTGTTCGTGCTTTCGTTGTTAGTCGTTGGAGTTGCCACTCGCTGACCAGCATGAGGGTTGGCGCCCTCATGCCCCCCTTGCATTAAGTCCTCTGGTCGGGGCCCAGAAGGACATCCCCCAGCAGGACGGGTCAGTACCTGCTGAGGCAAAGCAGTGCCATGGGTCTTTGACGGCTCCATGACACCTCACCCCCGCTTCTCCAGATATTATGTATGGAAATTGGGTTTTGACATTCTATCTAACGAGGGCGGACCCCTTCCCAATTCCACATAATATCCTTCATCGAAGATTCATTTTGATGTAAGTGCATGCACTTACAAAACAAAAAAGAATAATAAACAAGATTTGTTACATGATTTGTTAGTTACAGGTGAATCTAATAAAATCGTGTTTGTGAAGACATGATTAGACCAAGGATAATGCTTCAGAAATAGTAATAGGAAATTATAATAATTGAAGAAGCAAATTTATTCCGAGCGAAATTGGTCGTTTGTTAAAGGCGCCTACATTAGTTGACAACCCTAAATTAAAACTTTAAAAATGAATATCTCCGAGTTCCTGTGTTCGTTGCTTCTTATTTTTTTTGTGGTTATACTTAGTAGTGTACTAAACATTTACACACAAAAATAAAATGCGACCATGTTAAGAATGACCATAAATAAAATTATTATGAAATCATGGAAAAAATAAAATTGACGCCTAGGAGAACGCATTTTTTTATGATAAAATAGATGTAATGATGCATTAAGTTAATGGCTAGCGTGCCATGAAACATTTATTGTAAAATGTTCATTATGAAAGCCTAAAACACGTTTCTATGGTTTCTATGGATTTTTCTCGATTTTCGAAATATTTTGAAAACTATGACACTTAAAACCACGGGGGTTTTAATAGAAGTTTTGTTTGGTTATTATCTTTCTAAAAGCCTCAAAAAATAAGGATGGCCGCAACTAAGGCAAAATAACAGACTGTGCGATGCCTCCAAGCTACGTCACGATCAGTGCTGCCATTGATTGATATCTTCAATATACTTAAGCAGATTTTTGTTCATAATGAATATAAAATAAATTCCTAACTAGCCTATTTGTTATCTCGTGTTATTTATCTAATTAGTTATTAAAATAAACTGTATAAAATTACTAGTTCAAAAGTGATTCTTTATAGAAGCGAGTAAATGAATAACGTAAAAACCGGCCAAGTGCGAGTCCGACTTGCGCAGTAAGGGTTCCGTACCTCTCAACGACCTGACACCCCATAAAAACTGATTTAATTTACGAGAGTTTATCAAAAGACAACAACGCCCAGTGCGCAAAATATGATTTTTTGCATGTCTTTCTTACGCAGGTACCACCACATATGTCTATGTTTGTTCTATTTTTAGTATTTTTTGCTAAACTACATAATATGCACTATAATCTGACCAAGTTTGACGCTGGTATGTATTACCGTTTTGAAGATAGAGCAGGAAAAGAAACGTTTAAAAAAATGCATGTTTTTTGAGGTTTTTTGTATGGGGACCCCCTTTGGTTTTAGCCTTTTTTTGTTTTTAGTATTTGTCGTGATACACCTCATAGCATTAGCAACACATATTCTGAGAAAATTTTAACCGGTTACCTATTACCGTTAAAAAGATACAGCCCTGTGACAGACAGACGGACGGACAGCGTAGCGAGAGTAATAGGGTCCCGTTTGGGACCCTTCGGGTGCGGAACGGAACGGAATCACGTGACCTAGCTGTCACGGGAAGAGAGTACCTGGTGAAAAATCTTATTATACCATGGTAGTAGTCACACCACGGACCAGTAAGCCTCAAGACGCCCCTTAAACAAAGTTTTGCATGAGAAAGCAGTCGTAAAATGTTGGCGGGGACCGAGAGGCGGACGGTGCGTTTTGATTGGTCGGCTCAAAAGTACGGTGGTACGATTCCCTATGATTGGTGCTGCTTGCTGACGGACTGACGTCCTAATTGGCCGCGGGGGGTAAGATATGCTGTGCTACTGCATATGCGTTGTGACCGGGGGTGTCCAGTTAAGCGGCGTCTAGAGGCTTACTGGTCTGTGAGTCACACAGACGGCGGAACGTTTTCTTCTGGCGCTGTCATCCCGCCCGCTATGTGCCTACACCGTTATTTCTCCGCTCCGCTCCTCTCAACAACAGTGAGAACGCACCCTAAGAATCAATTTAGTGATTCAAACATGTGTTTAGCTGTAACTATTTACCTGCAAAATAATCTCCCATGAGATTGGCAGCATTTATTAAGAAAAGCGGGTTTGAGCGCTCCAATACGTCCAGTTCTGGAAACCGAAATACATTAATTAGCAAAAAAAAAAGCAAACATACAAAATAAAACAAGTAATATAAGTATTATTAGTAGTATTATTGTATTATAAGAAAGTATTTACAAAAAAAAAAAAAAAGTATGTATGTATTATATCCATAGTCTAGTACCCATAGCACAAGCTCTGCTTAGTTTGGGACTAGATGGTGCTGTGTAAAAATGTCCCAAAAATATTTATTATTATTATTATTAAAACATAACATAACATCACGCCTGTATTTCCCCGAAGGGGTAGGCAGAGGTGTATAGTACACCCACATTTCGCCAGTTATGTTATAGTCCCATGTAATAGGGGGCGAGCCTATTGCCATTAACCGGGCACAAATCCAGACCCCGGGCTGCTACTGAGAATTATCTATGAAAAAACCCAACAACACTTTACCCGACTCGGGAATCGACCCCAGGACCCCACGAACAAAATACTATTGATAAAACTTGGACGCAGATAATTTACTACATATATCAGAAATTAGTGGTCATTTTTGAAAATCTCATTATTCATCATTCAGGTAATAGCATAAAACAACGTTTTACTATGGGACCAATATCGTCCACATAACAACATAACATCACGCCTGTATTTCCCCGAAGGGGTAAGCAGAGGTGTATAGTACTATTTAGTACCCACATTTCGCCAGTTATGTTATAGTCCCATGTAATAGGGGGCGAGCCTATTACGATTGATCGGGCACAAATCCAGACTCCGGGCTGCTACTGAGAATTTCCTAATGAAAAAACCCGATAACACTTTGCCCGACCCGGGAATCGAACCCAGGACCCCACGTTCAGCAGTCGCGCTTGCAACCACTAGACTAGACCAACGAGACAGTCCACATTTGGTAGAAATCCCTACTATCAGGACTAAGCGCTTTGAGAACTCTTTCATAATGCGCACAGCCAAGTTGTGGAATTCACTGCCGGCATCTGTATTTCCGGGCACTTACAACCCTAACGCCTTTAAAGCTGGAGTGAATCGACACCTAATAGGTTTGCTCGCTCCATCGTCGACCACATCTTGACAAAGTCTAGATTGCGGTCAAGAGCAAAAAAGCCCTAAAATCGCGAAAAAAATATTAGTGCTTTTTTTTTTTGTTGTCCTCTGTAATTAGACAACATTGAGTAGCGCTCCCCTTAATATCTGTTATCGTGGTTGTCATCAGTAACTAGACAACATTGAGTAGCGTTCCCCTCAACTTCTGTTGGCGTCAGTAACTAATCTTATAACTTACTAGCGAAGGTGCCTTACATGACAACATTCGATTAGGGCTCCTCTCAACAACTGTTGTCTCATATTGAGTAGGGCTCCCCTCAACAACTATTGTCGTTGTTGTGTATCAGTAACTAATCTTATAACTTACTAGCGAAGGTGCCTTGCATGACAACATTGAGTAGGGCTCCTCTCAACAACTGTTGTCTCATATTGAGTAGGGTTCCTCTCAACAACTGTTGTCATAGTTGCCTATCAGTAACTAATCTTATAACTTAATAGCGAAGGTGCCTTGCATGACAACATTGAGCAGGGCTCCCCTCAACAACTGTTGTCTCATATTGAGTAGGGCTCCCCTCAACAACTATTGTCGTTGTTGTTATCAGTAACTAATCTTAGAACTTACTAGCGTAGGTGTCTTACATGACAACATTCGATTAGGGCTCCTCTCAACAACTGTTGTCTCATATTGAGTAGGGCTCCCCTCAACAACTATTGTCGTTGTTGTGTATCAGTAACTAATCTTATAACTTACTAGCGAAGGTGCCTTGCATGACAACATTGAGTAGGGCTCCTCTCAACAACTGCTGTCTCATATTGAGTAGGGTTCCTCTCAACAACTGTTGTCATAGTTGCCTATCAGTAACTAATCTTATAACTTAATAGCGAAGGTGCCTTGCATGACAACATTGAGCAGGGCTCCCCTCAACAACTGTTGTCTCATATTGAGTAGGGCTCCCCTCAACAACTATTGTCGTTGTTGTTATCAGTAACTAATCTTAGAACTTACTAGCGAAGGTGCCTTACATGACAACATTCGATTAGGGCTCCTCTCAACAACTGTTGTCTCATATTGAGTAGGGCTCCCCTCAACAACTATTGTCGTTGTTGTGTATCAGTAACTAATCTTAGAACTTACTAGCGAAGGTGCCTTGCATGACAACATTGAGTAGGGCGCCTCTCAACAACTGTTGTCGTTGTTGTCGTGTGAAGGAGGCGCCCACCGCTGCAAGCTTGCGAGCGGTGACCGGATTAAGGAGGGCGGCCGCGCGGAATGTAGCGAATGCTTGGCTGAAATAATGGAAAATAAGTGGGTTATTTTCGGTAAAACGAAAGTCTGACAACTGAGCCCCAATTCACGCAAGGGCCCATTAATTTATTACGTAAGACGATTTAGGGGGGGAGGGGGTTCGACCATGTCTTATTTTTTCTTACAAGGGCTCGGGAGGGAGTCTCGATAGTTCTTACGTAAGATCACAAAAATGCACAAAGTTAAAATTTTATTGAAATATACAAAATAAAATACAAATAAACATTTCTAATAATTGTTACTTTGAAAAAAACCGGCCAAGAGCATGTCGGGCCATGCTCAGTATTATAGGGTTCCTTAAGTAGGTGTTACAAACAAATCAAATCGAATATTAATCACGGCTATATTAGTTTTTGCAATAGACGGCAGCATTGGCGACTCAGAGAGTGATGTCACTAGCCGCTAGATGGCGCTATACAGTGCCAAATGTAATAGACGGCACTTGACGGCAGCATTGGCGACCCAGAGAGTGTTGTTTGACGCCGCTAGATGGCGCCAAATTTAAGAAGTGTGTCGTCAACATAACACAAAGTTACTTTTTGTGATTTTTTCAAATAAAAAGTAGCTAAAGAAGCATTGTTTGGTATGATCATTTTTCTCTAAGGACCTTTGAACTAGGACGTTTTAAGTATTTTTCAGTTTTCTCTCTATAACTCAAAAATTTATAATCACAATATGCTCGAAATAATTTTAAAAGAGAGTTTTTACAAAGGTCTATCAATGTGGAAGATTATAAGTTTCTACGTTGCATAGTTTAGAAATGGCAGGGGGGGGACACATTGCAAGCCACTTTGGCAGGCTATATTTCGCAGATGGTACATCTGATAAAAAAGTGATGTATGAAACATTACCTTCATTTTAGTAGACCTATTCAAAGATACCCCACACGAGGGGGTGCAGCGAAAAAAAATTTTCATCCCCATTTCACATGTATGGGCGCCACCCCTAAAATACGTAATCATGATTTTTTTATTCTTTTAAAATTGAGATCTATATCTATACTATTTTTTAACAAAATTTCATTTACTTATGTTTATAACTGTAGAAGTTATTAAGCTGTAAAGGATTAGGACAGACGGACGGACATGACGAAACTATAAGGGTTCCTTGTAGGACTACGGAACCCTAAAAATAAACATTAACACAAACCAAACGTGTATTCATTTTTTTCTTTAGATTCTTACTTAATAAATATTAAACAGGGGGGAGGGGGTCAAAAAATAGCTAAAATAGTCTTACTTAATAAATGAATGGATATTTCACGACCCCTAATTTCACGACGCGCCGATCAAGTTGCAGTGACGCTGCAGTTCATTTCTGACAGCGATCGCCGTAGATAAGAGAATACGAAAAACAAACATAGTAGTAATAGAGCTCGAGCTAGACTTCAAACTATCGTAAATTTACGATAATTATCGCACGTCTGGCAACGCTGGCCGTAAGTGTATGTCCGCGCGTAGCTCAAGGTTTCATCAGGATTCATCACGAAATAAATTTCTCTTTACTACAAATTATGTATTTTCCGATTATTACATGAACTGACCAGAAGAAGAAGTTTTACAACAAGAATGACAGCCCGAGCAAAGCACAGTGTCTCCATCTTTATATTACTACAATCAAATAGACCCAACGGAGTCACTAAATACATTTTAATTTATAAATGAACACTAAAATAATTAACCAGTCGTCGTGATAAAACTAATATTAATTTAGATAATCTCTAAACATTATATAAACCAACAAATCATGCCAGATATTAAAATATGAAACAATATAAAGCGGAATTATCAGAACCACAAAATTAAATTAACTACATTTAAATTAATCATTTCATTAATCTAATTAGAATATTCGAATTATAATTATCATAATATTAACATTATTTACAACATTAATTTAATTAATTCGGATCATCAAATATTAAACTTTGCTAAACAAAAAGGTATCTTCTTTGATCTTTGATGATCTTTGCAAAGTACAACGAATACAACAGCAAGCTACATAGCAAATTCTAGAAATAATGGATATTTATATCAAAATACTTCATAATCTAATTAAAAGTAATTCATTGTATAAACTAGTTACCTCAAAATGGCAATAGATTGCGTTGTAAGCACCGATATTCGATATAGCATAGACTATTCGACTATAGCATATTGGTCTGAGTCCGAGTATAAATTAATATTTTAATGTTATAAGCTATGGAAAGCTATATTACTCTCAAATTACACTAGAGGGCGCAATGTTCAACCAACGCCAGGAAGATATTTTTTTTTTTTTTTTAATTTATTCATGACCATGGATACATGTCCTTCAGTCGTAATCATTGAACATATTATACTTGTATCCTAGTAAAGTGATGGAAACTTTACTAGGTTTCTGAGGGGATGAGATAATACGAAAGTCATGTTTTTCAACTTTGTACCATTTATCCACACTTGTACACGTTAACGAGCACTTAATATTTAATAATCCACCATTATTACACATTAACACTCGAAGAAACACAAATTTTGGAAAATAATAAAAAATCCACAACATGATCTTTACGAATTTTCCCGCAAAACCCCGCCAGGAAGAAACATTCAATACTGACCAGTAATAAAGATTAAGTTCTGTCAAAAAAGTGTAAACAAAATTGATGGCAACACTAGCGCGCCCATATGTACATATTGGTGGTAGGGTAGGTTATCCCGAACGACTCTGAAAAGAAGTCGTCGGGGTGGAAATACTTGCAAATTGTTTCGGTGGTTTTTTTGGTATTGATTTTTTTGTTGATTCGTTTTCAGTATCAATGCTTTAGTCACCCAGGGCCGGATTAACCATTAGGCAGAGTAGGCAACTGCCTAGGGGCCCCGCATCGGCTAGGGGCCCCGCGCGCGCACCAAAGTAATTGAAAATGTTTCATACAGTGAAAATTTAATTGGAAAGTTTGTATCGTCAATGACAAAAGGTATTATTCCTTTTTTCAGCGCATGCTGTCAGTTGATGACATACTTCATACTTACAGAACAGAACCATCTAGTATCTAGTAGTAGAACTAATAATATGGATGCGTTACGTAGCGTATTGTATGATAAGCAAAAGTTTTAAAATGCTTGATCTGTAATTGCGATTTGTGAGTTTTGCGACCTGATGATCTTCAAACGGCTGAAAAGAGGCCCCAAGAATTGCATTGCCTAAGGGCCCCGATTTAGTTAATCCGGCCCTGTAGTCAATCAACTCAGCCTATCGCAGTCCACTGCTGGACATAGGCCTCTCCCTGGTCCTCTGCCTTCCGCATCCAGTCCCCCCCAGCCACGTTCTTTAGGTCGTCGGTCCACCTGGCAGGGGGGCGCCCTTCGCTGCGTTTGCCGATACGCGGTCTCCACTCAAGGACTCGTCTGCTCCAACGGCCATCGGTCCTTCGACAGACATGGCCAGCCCACTGCCACTTCAGCTTACTGATCCTACAAGCTATGTCGGTCACTCCGGTTCTTCTCCGGATAATCTCGTTAAGGATTTTATCCTTCAAAGAAACTCCAAGCATAGCTCGCTCCATAGCTCACTGAGCGACTTAGAATTTGTGGACTAGCCCAACTGTCAGTGTCCACGTCTCGGCACCGTAAGTCATGACTGGCAGGACGCACTGGTTGTAGTCACCTCCTTAAATATGGCACGAATACAGATCAACACATTGTATACTCGCTACTGGTTCAATGTGGTGCCGGACACAAAGAATAGCACCACCCCATCTCTTCTCATGGATGTCGTAAAAGGCAACTAAGGGGTTCACCTGAGGAGGGGCAGCAGCATTCTCTGAGTATTTATTCAACCAACTGCGAACGACAACCCGCCTGCAAAGCGTGGAAATTATGGCATATCGGCATTTTAGGGGAGGACTATGTCCAGCAGTGGACGTCTCTCGGCTGAAATGATGATGATGATACTCACTGCAAACGTGCCTCATCAGGACACATGGAAGACACGGTGGTTTCAAAGTGTCGCAGCTTTCTGTTGAACTGTATGCCATCCTCTCCGGGAGAAAACTGTTCCAGCTGAAGATAAAATTATAACGATATTAGCATGAGCTTATTACTGTCCCACTGCTGGGCACAGGCATCTTCTGAGAATGAGAAAGCCTTAGTCAGCTAGCGTAAGAACAACAACCATAAAGGAACACACCAGAACAAAAGATATTACCATTACCATCAGGAAACATAAATGGAAAGGAAAAATGGTCAAAAACAATAACGTACTGGTTCACAAGAAACATGAAAAGGAAACGAGGAAGACCAACCAGAAGATGGGTTTATGAGATAAAGGCGGTAGCAGGAGACACATGGACCAGAATAGCCGGTGACAGAGATAAATGGTGACAGTTGGAGGAGGCCTTTGTCAAAAGAGGCACACAAATAGGGATGTCGAGGCTAAAAGTGTTATGTAAAATTACTGTATTTACATTTTCGTCTGAATTAAGGCTATAAATTGAATTTACATATAAATTATATTTTTAATAATTTATACAAAACAAATAACAAAAACATTTAAAAATAAAAAAAATAGTGGCCCACCGGTATCGGGTACAGGGACCAAGCTACCGGCGGTCAGGGCTCCAGAGAAAGGAACCTCCTAACAATACGCGCCGTATCTAGGAGAACCGCTTTCTGCATCAAGCCCTTGACCCAGCCGCCTAACGAGAGCCTCATGAGATGGTGGTCGAGGCTCTTTGCTACAAGGCCATTGGCCGTAACAACTATCGGCACAATGATTGCTGAGTCCACCTCCCACATGTCGACAACCTCGTGTGCTAGATCAATATATTTAATTTGCTTGTCTTTTTCAGCTTTCACGAGGTTCCCGTCATGTGGGACACATATATCAACAATCATTATTATTATTTTGATATATTTTAGTTTTCTCTTCTTTTTGGGAGAGCGAAGAAATGAGGTTCTTCGCGGGCCGAAGCCAAACATAAGAGGGGTGATTAAATAGAATACGTGGATGATAGTGTAGATGTTAAAAAAATCTGGTGATGCGACAGATGTTAAGAATGGTGGCTTTTTGAAGAATGTGGAGTGTACATGTAGGCATGTGTAAGGTGTTTAGGCTTTGTTGAAGGGACTCCGGAATAAGTCCTGTGGATGACAGGACTATAGGGACAATATGGACTGTTTGTGCTCTCCATTGCGTTTTTAATTATTATTAGTCAGCTACGCTGGTCTAGTGCAGGTTGGCAGACTACACTCAGCATCGAGAACTGTATGGAGCACTTTCGGGTATGCAGGTTTCCTCACGATGTTTTCCTTCACCGTTAAAGCAAGTGATAATCAAATTCTGATCAAAAGATTCTGATGAAAAGTCAGGAGGCCAATTCTCGTAATTAAGAACTTTCAAAATACAGTTCAAAAGTAATCTCAATGCTTTAAATCTCAATCTCATGACAGCTCTCTCTTTCTCAAGGTCCTGTTTGCCTGTACAGTGCAAGCAATGTACAATTTCGTTTCACTGTATCAGCACTTTACCTGCGATGCGCGGCCTACATTTCAGTGCACGAATAACATTCAAATCGCGTGGACTCATATCCATACATAACACTGGTCAACAAAAAAAATATGTTTGTTTGTTTCTTGTGTTTTTTTTTTGTATCTATCTCAAATTAGCGCGTGTTTTTTAAATACGTCAACAATTTTTCTCTAACAGCTTTTGTTTTTGAGTTACAGCTAACTACCATTATTTACTATTTTTACATAACTTTGTGTTTTTTATTGGACACTGAAATATATTTTGTTGTTGTTTTCGATATGCCTTCGTCAAGAAGATGTTGTGTGCTTAATCCCGATTGTTTTTGCTATATTTGTGGTGAATATGTATTTGCAAAATATCGAAAACCTATATCGGACGTTGTAAAAACTACGTATCATCAATACGTTAAAATACAATTGTGTAATCAGGATAAGAAGCCATGGGTTCCTCATATTGTATACCAGAAATGTGTGGTATGTCTACGGTTATGGTCCAGTGGAAAAAGAGATGCAGTAATCCAAAGCTTGGAATTCATTTGTTTTGGTTATGAGTAATTTCCTAGGAAAAAAGAAATCTGACGACCACTTCGAACTTGTTGAGTCCATGCTATCGAACTTGCGAGAGCTAGGGTGCAACATGAGCATAAAGATCCACGTCCTGCACTCGCATTTAGACCGTTTTCTACAAAATCTGGGTGATTTTAGTGAGGAGCAGGGTCTAAGATTCCATCAGGATCTTCGGACAATGGAGGAGCGTTATCAGGGGCGGTGGGACTCACATATGATGGTAGACTACTGCTGGAGTTTGCAACGAGATCTACCTAAAGTCTTTCATTCAAGGAAATCTTATAAAAGATCATTTGATAGTGTTCAATAGAAATTTTGTTAATATAATGTATTAATTTTCTGTATTTTTTGTCAAAATAATAAAACTGTATATTTCAAAAAGTATAGCTGTTAGCAATCTTTCAGTATTTTTTTCATAGTCAGGGCCATATAAATACCCAATAACAGAAAAAATTACAATGGAAACAAAACTTGTGTTGACCAGTGTAATCAATCAATATATCAATAAAACCTTTTTATCAGTATCTCGCGTATCAATAAATTTACTATCATCTTAAGTTGTGTGGTCCTAGACTGTACAACTTTATGATGGTGCCGAAACCTGGGCTTTTTTGTTTATTTGTGTCAATTAGGTCACATGTGACATTAATCACCAATAAACGGAAATCAGAAACTGTCAGGATATTGAGGTTTAAGGCACTGAGATCAGTTTGGAACTATATTTTGAACGTTTTTAATTACGAGAATTGGCCATCAGGGATGGGTTTTTCCATGGTATAATAAGATGTTTCACCAGGTAGTCTCTTCCCGTGACAGGCTAGGTCACGTGATTGCCAACTACTAGGAATTTATTTTATATTCATTATGAACAAAAATCTCCTTAAGTGTATTGAAGATATCAATCAATGGCAACACTGTTCGTGATGTAGCTTGGAGGCATCGCGCTGTCATCGCGGGAAGAGAATACCTGGTGAAACATCTTATTATACCATGGGTTTTTCCATGTAGTGGTTATAGGGCTGATACAATACTGATTGGGATATCATAATTATATCAGGCATGGGTTTTTCCATGTTCTGTAGTGGTTGTCGGGCTGATACAATATTGATTGGGGTATCATAATTATATCAGGCATGGATTTTTCCATGTTCTGTAGTGGTTCTAGGGCTGATACAATTATGATTTGGGTATCATCATTATATCAGCTCAAATCTGGTTGTCATACGAATATCTATGGCAGTCGTTACGGGTAGTCAGAAGCCTGAAAATACTGATGTTCAGCCGCATCTGGCTAGACTGGAAGCCGACCCCAATATAATTGGGAAAAGGCTCGGAGGATGATGATCAGCTCAAATCTGAGTAATGTCACTGACCAGTGTAAGCAGAGGTACGTATTGCTCTTCGACTCGTAACATCTCATTGAGCATGGAGTCCTCTTCCACCGAGGGCTGCTTCTCTATTTTATCTGCTATCTCTTTCTCGGGCTCCATTGTCTCGCTGCTCTCGCGTTTTCGCTCTCGGGTTGGGTCTGTGAAAGAGAATGTATTTTGGTCATGTTTTGGTATATTTGTGATGGTTTATTTTCTGGGAATAACATAACAACATCATAACGTATTCGTATATCAAAATGTATTTCCACGAAGGGGTAGGCAGAGGTGGTAGGATTGTAGGTACACCCACATTTCGCAAGTTATGTTACAGTCCCATGTAATAGGGGGCGAGCCTATTGCCATTAACAGGGCACAAATCCATACTCCGGGCTGCTACTGAGAATTTCCTAATGAAAAAACCCAATAACACTTTACCCGGCTCCGGAATCGAACCCAGGACCCCACGCTCAACAGTCGCGCTCGCGACCACTAGACCAACGAGGCAGTCTGGGAGTCTGGTTTCTGGGAATAAAATGGTAATAATCATGATATTATGACGTTTTGAAGAACCAATTATTATTAATTTTATTAATATTTTTAGGCTTATTTTCCAAACCCATTTCTTACGATACCTGATTAAATTATTTCAGAAAAATAATTAATTATATTAAAAATAATAAATCATAAAAGTTTTAGCTGCCTGCAACCGTTTGTATTTTTTCTTGTTTTGTTTGTAACCACTTCACTTGAAAGCGCAGGTGCAACTGACCAAACAAGTGAACAATATAACTATTTGGGCTATTGTATTTGTGTCAGAAACAAAAGACCTAAGCGGTGAAACGGTAACTACAGGTAGAATATTTTTGCAATGACACCGAGACATATTTTGTCTCTTTTCAGCGCTTCATTACATAGTGCTATCTCACTCAGTAATCATACAATACTATCGCTAATTGATTTTTAAGGAGCAGCACTCGCAGATTTTTTACTTTATAGGAAATTACAATCACCTGAGACTTTCCAACTTCAAGTCTCAGTTTGGCGAACCGACTTGCGGTACCATTTAGGCAACAGCCTGGATGGTATTGCAGTTGTTATGGGCAAAGGTAACCACTTAATATCCGGTGGGCCTTTAGCTCGTTTCACCATCCTATACTGTAAAAAAAAAGTTCAAAGAGCGTTGAATATTAAAATGGGAGCTACATCTGCCAACAAACTGCCATACATTTTGGCAGAAGTATTATTGTTTGCAAAATCGTTATTTCGGAGGATAAACACTTTTTCTTTCCTTTCATTTACATTCTTTCATATCTCTTTCTTGCTCACGCTCATTGTTAACATTACGGTTATTCAGTATTTAAGTACATTATAAATTATTTCGAAAATAACACACCTTTGCAGGTAAGCTATTAAATCATTTAGCACCCGAGTGGCTTCCGAAAGTCTTTAGGTCTTTACAATAGTTTTTTTATGGTGTTTACGTCACATGAAAGAATAAGGACGTAATTTTTTTACAATAGGCCAACTCCGGTCCTTCTGAGGGTGTCATAAAAGGCGACTTGACTGTGGAATTTTAAGAGAGAAACAATTGGACTGCTCTTATCTCCGGTTATTTTGTACATTGAAGACGTCCGTTGTCTAGTGGTTCGAGTGTCGGACTGCTGATCGCGAGGTCGTGGGTTCGATTCCCACAGGACACAAATATTTATGTGATGAACTTATGTGTTTGAGTTGGTCTGGGTGATGTATTATAAGCATGTATTTACAAAAAAAATGGTATATAAGTATTATATCCATTGTCTAGTACCGATAGTACAAGCTCTACTTGGTTCGGCACTAGATAGTGCTGTGTAAAACGTCCCAAATATTTATTTATTTTATTCTAATGAAAGGGGCCATCCATAAATTACGTCACACGTTAAGGGGAAGGAGGGGGGGGGGGGGTCAACAAAGTGGGACGTTGTATAATAAGGGGGGAAAAGAAAAGACAAAAAAAAGTCTGTTAGCGACGCTCATCACCGCTACTCACACTATACTTAAAAGTGAGTGACACTCACCAGTAGATCGGGGGTTGAGCTCTGCCAGTGTACTCGCAGCGTCGTAATCCACGTCTCAATCGCCACTACTCCCACTATACTCATAAGTCAGTGACACTCACCAGTAGATTGTGGGCTGAGCTCTGCTAGTGTCCTCGCGGCGTCAGAATCGCCACTGTTCCCACTATACTTCACAGTGAGTGACACTCACCAGTAGATCGGGGGCTAAGCTCTGCCAGTGTTCTCGCAGCGTCAGTGTCGGCGTCTCGATCGTCGCCTGGACGCTGTTCCCGCAAGTGATGGCGGCCGGTGTACCCTCTCCCGCGGCCAACACTCGACATTATAACTAGCTGGAATTGGACAAATAAGAATATTTATAGATGTGTGTATGTATGTTTGTCTATCCCTGCGTCATTGAATCAAAAATGAGGAGATTCGCAGGAGAACGAAAGTAACCGACATAGCCCGAAGAATTGCCAAACTTATGTGGCAGTGGGCGGGGCACATTGCTTGCAGAACGGATAGCCGATGGGGCAGTAAAGTTCTGGAGTGGCGACCGCGTACTGGAAGGCGCAGCGTGGGTAGGCCCACCACAAGGTGGACCGAAGACCTGGTGAAGGTCGCGGGAATCCGCTGGATGCGGAAGGCGCAGGGCCGGTCGTTGTGGCGATGCTTGGGGGAGGCCTATGTCCAGCAGTGGACGTATTTCTGCTAAAATGATAATGATGATGATGTTTGTCTATGGAGAAGTGTAATTCAATATTATTAGTATAAAACCAATGTAGAAGGAAGTGGCTGTAGTGTTGTTGTGTGCTTTAGGTGAGACTTGGCCTGTTGTGGACTTTGATAGGTCAATTTGATAATATTTGCAGTGACGTTTAGTTACAAGAGAATGCTCAGGTTTTCAGCCCCTTTGTTAGTTTATGGTTGGCAAAATATAGTCACAAAATAAATTAATAGTATTCAATAAGTATGAAAGATGAACATTAGCAGTTTTATTAGTTTTTAATAGCTTCATTGTTCTAGCAGCCGCAAGCGCCTCTACCCACCGTAGCGTACGTTCGCTTCCTGTGCCAGTATTTTATTTAAAGACACTGACTTCCGCCTGTGATTTCATCCGCGTCTTTTTATTTCTAATCGCCTTGCGTTTGACCGCCACCTCACCTGACGTTAAGCGTTGGTGCGGTCGACGATGTTTCACGCTTCCCCAGCAGAAACCTATTCACTCGAGCCTTGAAGACAGCCAGATTATACTTATCGGGAAATACTGACGTCTGGCAAGGAATTCCAATCTTTGGCTGTACGCATGATGAAGCTAGTAGCAAATCGCTTCGTGTGTAAGGGTGGAATGTCTGCCATATTTGGGTGGCGTATTGCCATGCGTCTGGTCGTCCGGTGATAGAATAGGCTTTGGGAATAAGAAACATTAAACCCCCCATTACATAACTTTCAGATCAGGAGAATATTGGGACTCTTACTTAGAGCTTGTCTACATTATGTACGAAACATTTGCGCAAAAAATTATGTTTCTAAGCCAAGGGTTTGGCAACGACTAAATTAATGTTGCTATCTTATACCGTGCCTTACGGGTCCAATACTATAACGGATACAGGGGACTGATGGGTCTGCCTCGCTTCTGCAGCGCGTCAGGGAGGGACGTTCGCTGAAGCCCGCATAGATGACTTTTATGCAATCATGCGAAAAATGATTGCATCCCTGTTGCGACGGGTGAGGGGCAGTTCCAACAGTTTGCTTGCCGTCGTGGCTCAAGACTGTTTAGGCAGCCATTTGAGACACTGGCTGACTGTGCAAAAGCCAGCAGCCAAGTTAGTCTCCATTAAATAATATTTTTTAGTAAGGTTTTATGTGTCCGTGCCTCGGAGAGCACGTTAAGCTGTCGGTCCCGGTTGTCATACGCATGTATATGGCAGACGTTACGGGTAGTCAGAAGCCTGAAAGTCTGACAACTGGTCTAACCTCCGAATGTCAGTATTACCCAGTAACTGGGTTGCGGGGGTCTGATGGCAGTCGCTCCGTGTAAAATACTGATGTTCAGCCGCATCTGGCTAGACTGGAAGCCGACCCCAATATAATTGGGAAAAGGCTCGGAGGATGATGAGTAATATTTTATGTGTAATCCTAATCTAATATGGACTGCATGGTTCGAAATAAATGTTTTTAATTTAATTTGTATTAAGTTGTTGATTATAATATTTCCGATACCAATATTTCCAGTATAAACATTATAAATACGACTAATTGTGTGACCTCATTGAATAGAAAGATTTTATATAATTAGTGCAATCTTTCATGAAATAATAAATCGTCATTTACACAATCAGCCCATTACTGTTCCAATACTGGGCAAGGGCCTCTTCTCAGAATAAGAAGGCTCAGGAGCCTTACCATACTGTAATAAATTCTAATAGTGAGTCAACTCGGCCGTTAGACAGAGCAACGATGGGGTGCGGTATGAAGGAGAGCGGAGCCCCCCCCTGCCCGCGACGCCTGCGGTAGTCCGGCTCGACATCGCGCGCGCCGGTACTCCCGTTTAGGTGTATCAGGTACAGGAAATCACTACCACGCGTTTGAGATTTTTAATTGAATTAAATCCAAGGATGATAATTTATTATGTCATTAGGTTCAATAAAAGACAATTAAAAACATCTAACATAACATGACGCCTGTATTTCCCAGAAGGGGTAGGAAGAGGTGTATAGTACACCCACATTTCGCCAGTTATGTTATAGTCCCATGTAATAGGGGGCGAGCCTAATGCCATTGACCGGGCACAAATTCAGACTCCGGGCTGCTACTGAGAATTTCCTAATGAAAAAACCCAATAACACTTTGCCCGACCCGGTAATCGAACCCAGGACTCCACGCTCAGCAGTCGCGCTTGCAACCACTGGACCAACGAGGCAAAAATTTAAAAACATCTAATAATAAATATTCCAAATATTTACCGGTTACACATCTATTTTTTTCATAATTTTTTTTTTGCCGTGGAGAATCCTCATGGACGCATTCCGCCCGAGGTAGGCGGAGCCAGTGTCGGACTTTTACCGACTAAAACCACCACTGTGTTCCTTCAACTACCTTAGCCGGGGCCGTGGGAACCCGTTAGTATTCACACAACCACCCCCGACAGGTCCTGGCCCGCCACAAGCAGGCGAGACCCTTCTCCCCGTGCGGCCTAGCGTTGGCCGCACCCTCCTAGGCGGCGCACACGGAACACTGCACGCCACCTCACCTCAAGGGCCTTTACCAGCTATGCCAGCTGCACCAACTACGCCAGCTGTGTCAGCTACGCCAACTGCGCCAGCTTCACCAGCATGCTGCCAGGTCAGCATGCCAGCTACGCCAACTGTGTCAGCTACGCCAGCTGTACCAGCTACGCCAACCGTGCCAGCTACGCTAGCTGCTGGTCGGGCAGCAGACTACCCCGAGTCTGTTATAGAGGTTTTCTTCCTCTTGGTCTGGGCGGTAAAGCCAAGATCCTCGGTCCTGAGAGGCGCGAGAACACTACTCAGCGGGCACTCCTGGGGTTACGAGATCGACGGGGGCAGGGAAGGACAATCCCCCCTCTGCCTGCCCAGTGGCAGGGTGAGTGCACACCGGGCCCGCCCCTGCTCCTCCACTGTGCTCTCAGCTGGCATCAGAGGGACACGTGGAGCAACTCTCCATTGGCCCATTTGGGGCCCCTCCCGTACCAGAATATTCGCCACAGGCAATAAGATCCCCCGAGGGTTAATCCCTCGAAAGGATTCTATTGCCTGTACCCAGGATGCACCGGCCTAACAAGTGCCGACCGGTTGCACATTAGTGATGCGACTCGAGTCCGATTTTGCCACTCGAGTCATTCGAGTCATTTTACAATTTTACTCGAGTACCACTCGAGTGGTCGAGTCACTCGAGTGGTTCACGAATCACTCAATCACTCGAGTGGATCACGAGTCACTCGGTCACTCACCTCACTCACTCATAAACGTCGATAACTCATTCAACACAACAGTTCACTTGAGTTCACTACACGCACAGACCAAGTAGAGATGCTACTACACGCAACAAGTTCAAACAAGTGTGACAACAACGCACTTTAACTTATCTCTTTTAAAAAGCAGGTTTAAACTTGTTTGTATCGGAGAATGGTTGGCGAGTGACTCGAGTCCGAGTGAACTCGAGTCGATATTTTTTTCACTTGAGTACGTTTTTTTACGATGTCACTCGAGTCACTCGAGTAAAATTGGACTCGAGTCGCATCACTATTGCACATCTGTATCGAGGCGGAATAATTAATAAACAGAATAAATAAATAAATAATAAATATCTTTGGGACATTTTTACATAGCACCATCTAGTCCCAAACTAAGCAGAGCTTTGTGGTATGAGTACTAGACAATGGATATAATACTTATATACTTTTTTTTTTGTAAATACATACTTATAATACATATGCAACACACCCAGACCAACACAAACACTTATGTTCATCACACAAATATTTGTGTCCTGTGGGAATCGAACCCACGACCTCGTTATCAGCAGTCCGACACTCGAACCACTAGACCACAGAGGTCGTCAACGACCTCTCACCCGTCCCGTCATAGACCACAGAATGTATATTTTAGCTTATTTCATTTTATTTTGTCTTACTACCAAATATTTTAAATGCAAAATGTTTTCAATTTATTGAGTAGTTGCAGTGGCCACCGAAATAAAATCAAGATCACACAGATATTACAAAGCTTTTGTAATGAAATAAATTATCATACATTATCTAAGAGTTAGTGGAATATCTCAAACGATTGCTATATTGATAACCTTGGAGATTATCAAGGTTGAATGGGGCATTGACTGCAGAGAAGGCCAATACTCGTAATTAAAAACGTTTAAAATATTGTTCCAAACGCTACGCAATATCTTCTCGTCCAAAATACCGCAGTGTCTCAAGACGAAAGTCTTTGACCAGTGTGTGTTACCAGTACTTTCGGCACTGAAACGTGGTCGCTCACAATGGGCCTGATAAGAAGGCTCAAAGTTACTCAAAGGTATACGGAGGTAGGTAGGTATAACGAGAGGGCTATGCTCGGATTGTTCATGCATGATCGAATCAGATATGAGGAGATTCGAAGGAAGGAACTTAGCCCGACGGATTGCCAAACTTAAGTGGCAGTGGGCGGGGCACATTGCTCGCAGAACGCATGGCCGATGGAGCAGTAAAATGGCGACCGCGTACTGGAAGGCGCAGCGTGGGTGCCTCCCACAAGGTGGACCTACGACCTGGTGAAGGTCGCGGGAATCCGCTGGATGCAGAAGGCGCAGGACCGGTCGTTGTGGCGATGCTTGGGGGAGGCCTATGTCCAGCACTGGACGTCTTTCGACTGAAATGATGATGATGATGATGATAAAACCAAACTAATCAATGCTTTAAATCTCAATTTCCTGACTGTAGATGGTCGTGTTTGCCGTTTATTTGTGACACTTAGGTCATTAATGTCACCAATAAACGGCAATCGGAAACAACTACTGTCGGGATATGGAGATTTAAAGCATTGAGATTAGTTTGGAACTATATTTTACATAACATAACATCACGCCTGTATTTCCCCGAAGGGGTAGGCAGAGGTCTATAGTACACCCACAACTATATTTTAAACGTTTTTAATTACGAGAATTGGCCTTCTGTTATATATTACCGCCAAACACAAGACCGACTAGAAGCCGACATGAGGATCCATTTGGGCTGGGCAGCATTTGGCAAACTTCGCCGTCTTCTCGTCGCCTATACCGCAAAGTTTGAAGACAAAGGTCTTCAATCAGAGCGTCCTGCCAGTCATGACTTACGGTGCTGAGACGTGGACTCTGAGAATTGGACTAGTCAATTCAAAGTCGCTCAGCGGGCTATGCTGGGAGCACAGACCGGTAAGCTTCTAGACGACGATTAGCCGGACACCCCCGGTCACAACGCATATGTAGTAGCACTGCATATCATACGCTCCACCACCAATCAGGACGTAAGTCCGTTAGCGAGCGGCACCAATCATACAGAATCATAGCACCGAACTTTTGAGCCGACCAATCATAACGCGCCGTCCGCCCCCCACCAACATTTTACGACTGCGTTTTCATGCAAAACTTTTTAAGCGGCGTCTTGAGGCTTACTGGTCTGTGGCTGGGAGTTTCTTTGAAGGATAAAATCCGTAACGAGATTATCCGGAGAAGAACCGGGGTGACCGAAATAGCTTGTAGGATTAGTAAGCTGAAGTGGTAGTGGGCTGGCCATGTTTGTCGAAGGACCGATGGCCGTTGGAGCAGACGAATGCTTGAGTGGAGACCGCGAATCGGCAAAGGCAGTGTAGGGCGCCCCCCAGCCAGGTGAACCGACGACCTGATGAAATAAGCTGGTGAGAACTGGATGCGGAAGGCAGAGGACCGAGTGTTGTGGCGCAATTTGGGAGAGGCCTATGTGCAGCAGTGGACTGCGATAGGCTGAGTTGATTGATAGTGATGAAACACAAGACCAGTAACATGGCACATGGCCATTTTTTCACTGCGTATTCAGAAGTGAGTCTATTAGTAAGATCTTTCAGAATAGCTCTGCTCTACAGAAAAGTTAAAATACATTATTTCACTCAAATTTGAACAGCATGGTAAAATTCTATTGTTGTATAAATATACAGAATACATTATACAGATCAGTTACACATAAATTTTCCATGATGTATAAATAACTACGGTAACAGCATAAACTATAATTTTTTTATTGTATGTACAGTTTGGCATTAAAGTACACAAAATGGGAACACCACTAGGCGTAAATTGTTTTTTTTAAACTTTTGGGTCGACTTATTAATATAAAATCAATTTAAACGTTTACAAGCACATTTTTTGCATGATAAAATACAGCTTGACATAAACTGACAAAGATAAAAAAAACCGGCCAAGAGCATGTCGGGCCATGCTCAGTATTATAGGGTTCCTTAAGTAGGTGTTACAAACAAATCAAATCGAATATTAATCACGGCTATTTTAGTTTTTGCAATAGACGGCAGCATTGGCGACTCAGAGAGTGATGTCAGTAGCCGCTAGATGGCGCTATACAGGGCCAAATGTAATACACGGCACTTGACGCCAGCATTGGCGACCCAGAGAGTGTTGTACGACGCCGCTAGATGGCGCCAAATTTAAGAAGTGTGTCGTCAACATAACACAAAGTTACATTTTGTGATTTTTTCAAATAGAAAGTAGCTAAAGGAGCATTATTTGCTATGATCATTTTTCTCTAAGGTCAATGACCTTTGAACTAGGACGTTTTAAGTATTTTTCAGTTTTCTGTCAATAACTCAAAAAATTATAATCACATTATACTCGAAATAATTTTAAAAGAGAGTTTTTACAAAGGTCTATCAATGTGGAAGATTATAAGTTTCTACGTTGCATAGTTTAGAAATGGCAGGGGGGGGGACACATTGCAAGCCACTTTGGCGGGCTATATTTCGCAGTTGGTACACCTGATAAAAAAGTGGTGTATGAAACATTACCTTCATTTTAGTAGACCTATTCAATGATACCCCACACGAGGGGGTGCAGCGAAAAAAATTTTTTTTTCCCCATTTCACATGTATGGGTGCCACCCCTAAAGAACGTAAAAACTATTTTTTTATTCTTTTAAAATTGAGATCTATATGCAGACTATTTTTTTACAAAATTTCATTTACTTATGTTTATAACTGTAGAAGTTATTAAGCTGTAAAGGATTAGGACAGACGGACAGACGGAAAGACGGATAGACGGACAGACGGACAGACGGACAGACGGACGGACATGACGAAACTATAAGGGTTCCTTGTAGGACTTCGGAACCCTAAAAAACCGGCCAAGAGCATGTCAGGCCATGCTCAGTATTATAGAGTTCCTTAAGTAGGTGTAATTACAAACGAATCAAATCGAATATTAATCATGGCTATTTTAGTTTTTGCAATAATCGTCAGCATTCGCGACTCAGAGCGTTTTGTTAGTAGCGCCATCTAGCGATAAATTCAAGAAGCCAAATTTAAGAAGTGTCTCATTTCAAAGTTACTTTTTTGTGATTTTTTCAAATAGAAAGTAGCTAAAGGAGCATTACTTGCTATGATAATTTTTCTCTAAGATCAATGACCTTTGAACTAGGACGTTTTAAGTATTTTTCAGTTTTCTCTCTATAACTCAAAAAATTATAATCACATTATACTCGAAATAATTTTAAAAGAGAGTTTTCACAAAGGTCTATCAATGTGGCAGATTATAATTTTCTACGTTGCATAGTTTAGAAATGGCAGGGGGGGGACACATTGCAAGCCACTTTGGCGGGCTATATTTCGCAGATGGTACACCTGATAAAAAAGTGATGTATGAAACATTACCTTCATTTTAGTAGACCTATTCAATGATATCCCACACGAGGGGGTGCAGCGAAAAAAAAATTGTCATCCCCATTTCACATGTATGGACGCCACCCCTAAAATAGGTAACAACGATATTTTTATTCTTTTAAAATTGAGATCTATATGTAGACTATTTTTTAACAAAATTTCATTTACTTATGTTTATAACTGTAGAAGTTATTAAGCTGTAAAGGATTAGGACAGACGGAGAGACGGACGGACATGACGAAACTATAAGGGTTCCTTGTAGGACTTCGGAACCCTAAAAAACGAGTGTGCTTTTTAGAGCACACGACTGAAGTAATACTTCACTAACTTATATCTCCCTCAATACTATTTCAATGAGAACAAAGGAATGGCGGCACGGCGCGCCTACATCTGCCGGCGCCGTTCGCTTCGCCCGATCACACTTTTCGTAACGCTCTCGCCAGCTTACTCCCCAAGTCAAGCGTGCGTAAAGAACCGAATTTGGATAATTTTGCCAAATTGTACAGTGTACAAATTAGTGTAACATGCAATGTTATCACTAGAATAAAAATCAGAACATTTTTTAAGTAGGTAAGTAATTTAAAAAAAAAAGCAATTGTAATTCTTGCATGCGTTAATGCAATACATCTATAATGTTATAAAATTCTCTGATTTAATCAATCATGTTACGTTACATCAACATGTTATGATTAAAGTGTGGTTTGAATTTCTCACAGATTTAACTCAGCCTAGTAGACACCATGTTACTTGACTTGACGACCTCTGTGGTCTAGTGGTACGAGAGTCGGACTGCTGATCACAAGGTCGTGGGTTCGATTCCCACAGGACACAAATATTTGTGTGATGAACATAAGTGTTTTTGTTGGTCTGGGTGTTTCTTATGTATTATAAGTATGTATTTACAAAAAAAAAGTATATAAGTATTATATCCATCGTCTAGTACCCATAGCACAAGCTCTGCTTAGTTTGGGGCTGGAGATGGTGATGCGTAAAATGTCCCATAAATATTTATTTATTTATTTTATTTATTTACTAGCTGAACTGGCAAACGTTGTTCTGCCATATAAATTGGATAGGGACCTTAATCACCTAGCGGTATGAAATATACTTTACGACCTATTCTCATACCTATCAAATATACAACAAAAATGTCATAAAAATCGGTTGAGCCGTTTCGGAGGAGTGCATCTCATTTCTACAAACAGCGGTCAGCACTCGAAACTAAGAACCGATCACCGTGTCTTTTCCTACCTTGATGTTGGCAAAATCATCGAAAAACGATGGAGCCATAACTATAAAAAATTGAATTGAATTGACCACAAACAGTGACACGAGATAAAGGTAAAAGAAAACACCGTGAGGAAACCTGCACACCTGAGAGTGCTCCATACAGTTCTCGATGGTGTGTAGTCCAACAACCCTCACTAGGCCAGCCGGGTGGATTAAGGACCTTCTCATTCTGAGAAGAGGTCCGCGCCCAGCAGTGGGACGATAATAGACTGCTTTTGTATGTATGTATGTGTATATCACAGACCAGTAAGCTTCAAGGCGCCACATAAACAAAGTTTTGCATGAGAACACAGTCGTACAATGTTGGCGGGGACCGGGGGGTGGACGGCGCGTTATGATTGGTCGGCTCAAATGTTCGGTGATATGATTGGTGCCGCTCGCTGACGGAGTGACGTCCCGATTGGTGGCTGGGCGTAAGATATGCAGTGCTACTGCATATGCTTTGTGACCGGGGGTATCCGGCTAATAGGCGTCTAGTGGTGTTTACTAATTTGACAGTAATAATTATTATGTCCTTTTTCAAAGTTGTTTGTACGTAAGAGATTATGCTTAGAATTCGTTTATTGCATTGTATAGTCAGCATCAAAAATATCAGGATCAGACTGTTCATTTTGTTCTGAATAACTAAGAAAATTAAACTTTATCTCAATGACACAAGGAGTGTTTCAGAATAAACACAGTACACATCAACTGTCATTCTAATAAGAATGTTTATCCCATTTAAATAAAGTTAATTTTTCTCAGCTGTTCATATTATTTGAACAGACTGTTTGTCCCGATATTTTTGACTCTAACTATACAAAAGAATGGTACCATTAATTGCATAAAACGTGGGGTGTTTCTTATTGTATATGTAGCTCTAAAGCCAATACTTGGTAAATGCCTCCAAGCAATGTCTATAAGGCTGAGTTGTCTGTGAAATCTATTGTTTTACATCTAGCCTTGCCGCAAGGCAATGTACTTTGCCTTGGTAATGATTATATTGCACATACCACATTTAAATCACATCGCATGTTGCACACATCATCATCCTCCGAGCCTTTTCCCAATTATATTGGGGTTGGCTTCCAGTCTAGCCAGATGCAGCTGAACATTAGTATTTTACACGGAGCGACTGCCATCAGACCCCCGCAACCCAGTTACTGGGTAATACTGACATTCGGAGGTTAGACCAGTTGTCAGACTTTCAGGCTTCTGACTACCCGTAACGACTGCCATAGATATTCGTATGACAAACCGGGACCGACAGCTTAACGTGCTCTCCGAGGCACGGAGGGGTCTCGATGTGTAACGAAACGGTCACCCATCCACAGACTGACCGCGGCAAGTGCAGCTTAACCTTGCAGATCGTACAATCCGCGCAGTCTTTGCATCGCTACGAGCCCCTCACACATATTGGTGATAAAATTACATAATAGATGATACCTTTTTTAAATCCATGGCAATCTGGGAACGAAGGAAAAACAGATTGTATTAGCTGCACAACATCTTGTGTGAGGTACAATCGGTAAGTGTTATGTGTAATGCGTAAAGGGTAAAGTGCAGTTATAATTTATCTTATGTTTTTTGGTATAAATTATAAATGCACTGTGTTTTTCAACATATTTATACAACATGTTATTGGAATAACTCAAAACCTCAGACACCCCATCTAGTTTTTATTACAATAAATTGATATGGAAAGTAATTATTAATTTTCATTTATTGTTGTAGAAGATATTTGTAATTTTTTGGTATCAATACAAAACAACAATACAAATACTCTTTATTGTACACAAAAGAAAATAGCAACATATATGGCTTATATAGAAGACATGTACAATGGGCGGTCTTAGCGCTCAAGGCGATTTCTTCCAGACAACCTTAGGATGGACAATATGGCAATATGGTGGTATCATGGTTACTCTAATCGATTCATATCACTAGATTCATTCACGAACGTGTGACGCTCTCGACGCTACTTTGTCGAGAGGTGAATAACCTCTAAAATTAAATTAGGTTTTAAGTTTTAGGACACAAATGTTATCCAAAATTTGCAATCATACTTTTTTACTGGGTCTTGCTCGCCATTGCGCTCAGTATGAAACTTTTAGACTTGGCATGGTAAGTTTTAAGTATGTTAAAAAGTTGTGTAATGGATTCTACTCTCGATTCTGAACAAACTAGTTTCAGGTTTTGAGTTAATTCAATAACATGTAAATTATTTATCTCTGGTATCTATGATAGGCTATTGTTATGTTTGCTTTCTTTTTAGCGCTCATTACTCTAACATTGTGTATCAAACATAATTATGTAGCTCAAAGCTGCCTTCGCTAAATAATTTATCTCGCAGCCTAACATTACTGACTTCCGGGCAGTGCCCAGTTGTAAACTATCATTTTGTTTAAAAACTGACAACTTCTGTTGTCCAATAAAAGCTTATGATAAGGTCCTCGTAGTAAGATCAAGTCTTTACAAGATAAGATAGCTGATACATTCTACATTATTCTTTCATTCCAAGATCCGACTACATATAAGTTATTATTATGTAGGACACCAACCCTATTGACCCTAGAAGTAGGAATAATAACTATATGCAAAATAAACTCAAATAAATATTCATGAAATATGAACAAAATCATATTTTTTGGAACCTAGGCTGAATGAAGTCGTTCCTTCGACTTGAGGAAAAAAAAAGTAATTGCTCACATGTCAAAGCTCGTGAGTGTGTGTGTCATATTTATTAGCATGATTGTCAGCCTTGACTGAATATCTTGAAAACAACTATTTACACGATATTATCACTTAACTTTAAACAATATGACGACAGTAAAGATAAAAATACACGTTACAACACCTTTACTCTTTAATAAATACATCAATTAATAAAATGCATGACATGTAAACACGATGACAACCATGTCACACACAAAAATGTCACACATGTATGTTTTCAAAAATATACAGGAAAACCATCAATGAAAACTCAATGGATACGATGAAAATGTTTTGTTTACAACGCTTTCGAATGCGATTTAATTATTTATAGGCTATGTATCTTTTAAGAATATCTTTGTTCGCCGGCGAATGCTCGATGACGATAATCGAGTGTATATCCATTTGTTAACGGCGCATAAAAATGGATGATCTGTCAGTGAAATCAACGAAACAATAGTTTAGTTATAAAATTTGTAAATATTTACTCACCGAGTTAAATAATAGAATGTATTTTCGAGTTATTTATTTCTCAGTTGTTTGGTCGCGCAGTAGTTGACATACGTTTCACTTCCATATTGGCGAGTATAGTGATGTACGTTGGAGTTTCTAAATATAATTTTCATAGACAAAAACCGGTATTACCGGTTTATCGTTTAAATCAGAGTCAATAAAAGCAATGAAATAAATATGAAAGTGAGTAAGAAATTGAAGTTATGGATATAAAATATACCCACTACTTGCTACTTTGCCAGAGTAGTAAGTAGTAAAGTAACTTTGGTCAAATTGTGGTGTCTTAAGTTTATATTTTTATAAGATTGTAAAACTAAAAAAAAACTTTGTCTGCAGTGAAATTGTAATAATTTCTGCAGGAAGAAATTAGATGGAAAAATATGCATGGGTTTTTTATAATAGTTAGTAAGGTTTTATTTGTCACAATAATCGAAACTCAAAATTTACGGTTTATCATTCCAGTGCCATCCCTTAACTGAAACTGAAAGCCGATCGAAAAAATGACATTTCAGATTCGGGGGTGAAGCATGGAAGAGGGGTGTGCGTTTTTGCTCGGGCGGATTTGAAGAATTTGTATTTTCCACCTGTTCTATTTAATTTTTTAGTTTTACATGACTTTACTGACGACAAAATAACGTCATATTATTATAAGAAATCATTTATATACCGCGAAGTGTTCCCCCGATCTTCAAATTTATTTTAATCGCCGCTGCGGTTGTTTGTACTGCTGTTTTTATTATTGATATTTTTATTTCACTGTGCTCGTGTGTTACTATTTTAAGTATCCATAAAAACGAAGATTTATAACTGTAAAAAGGTTTTAATTTAGAAAACCGTAAATTCTAATTGAATTACTATCACAAAAAGACAATAAAAAATATAAATTTAAATATGTCTGACGGTCATGGTGAGCCGAATCAGCTGAATTCGAATAGGAAAGAAAGTGTTGCGGCTGCTAATGTACCGAGTGATAGTCCTGTGACGGACCCGGGGCAGGTGCGCGGCGGGAACGCGGAGGCTGGTGCTGCAGGCAAGTTCGAGGGCCAGCGCGGGAAATCTGGCGCGTTGAAAAAATCTGCGCGGTATAGAAGCAGATCGCTTTCGGCATCTTCCGCGGATTCCTACAGTTCTACGTCGTATACTGGTAAGCGGATTGTTTAATTAGCTTTATTTCAGGCATAGATTTACGAAAAATATTTCAAAACATATTAATTAGGTAATTTGACTGAAATTGTTTGTGTAAAAAACAATGTTTGTAAACAAAGGGGAAGTGATGTTTTCAAAAATAGATGTTGGCCAAGGAATATTTTATTCAGCCAAATAAAACAGGAATTCAATTAAGGAATAATACAAATAACAGAATTTTGCATGCAGTATTTTAATTGCACTAAATCAAATATTTTTTGCCATCCATATGGTGTGAAGTATTCTAATTTCATTCCTGGATTTTTCGAGTAAATAATTTTATTCCTATCACACATATTGATTAAACACCAATGCTAATTATTCCATAACAAAATTACAGCCTTCTATAAAAATATGATTTATTTATTTGACACCAAATAAAAAATAAAAATATGATGAATGAAAAGAATGGACAACAAAGTGCTCAAATATAAAAAAAAGCATTTAAAAAAAATGATTTTAGAAACAAACAATTATCTACTACTTGTCTGCAATGAGAATGCCACAAAACCGTAAAAAAATTACGTCATAAGGCATTTTACTTTTTTTTATATCCAACCCAGTGAGAAGCTCCCTGCAGGTCATAATCTCCCCTGGCATACATGGAAGTCCCTAAACCGTCTGCGGACCCAGGTAGGCAGACGTAAGTTGAACATGAGCAAATGGGGCTACATAGACAAAACGAACACAGCACAGCTCAATCAATGCCATATCTGTTATCTTGCTATCTTTGTCCATACACCTGCACATTGAGCGATCTGAACAATGCTACAGACAATGCAATTAAGGTGGCCAATTTCTGGGCCAGTTGGATATGAATATTGTACCATCAATACGAAGAAGAAGAAGAAGCGTTGCTATTGGTCAGTATTGGTACTAGCCGGGCCTGGATTGAGGTGCGGTACGAGGGAGCGGGAAGGGAAAACGGCATTCTTGTAGCAGACAGGTAGGACTAAAAAAGATCTTATTCTCTAGTTTGTAACAATACACTACTCCTGACATTACATCTTCTCTCCATGTCCAGGACATTGTTCAGTCATGTAATTTAATTTATTAAAAAAATTAGGCGAGACAAACCTTTTCATTCCTCGACTGTAGTTGAGGAATGAAAAGGTTCGTCACATTAAGGTCTATTTTTGCTTGTACTGGCTGATACATAATGACAGTTGAACATACACCTGCCTAATTATCTCTCGTTCGCTATTTGAAAAGGTAAAATGTGCTTGAAAAGGAATGAATTTGAAAATTGACGAACCTTTTCATTTCTCGACTGTCCATAAGGTTACATAAGGTTGAAAATAATGAAAAATCTACTACCTATATCACATTTGGTGGCAGACTGTAAGGAGTGTAACGTTTGGTGTAAATCATCCATAGATAGTCGCTCCAGTATTGGACATACATTTTGATAAAAAATAATGATTCTGTTTTCAACACATAACTTTGAAATGATTATCTAGAAAAATTCAATAAAATGTAATTAGGTACGTCTTTGTGCCGATGGATGAGTGGATGATTATCTAGAAAAATTCAATAAAATGTAATTAGGTACGTCTTTGTGCCGATGGATGAGTGGATGATTATCTAGAAAAATTCAATAAAATGTAATTAGGTACGTCTTTGTGCCGATGGATGAGTGGATGATTATCTAGAAAAATTCAATAAAATGTAATTAGGTACGTCTTTGTGCCGATGGATGAGTGGATGATTATCTAGAAAAATTCAATAAAATGTAATTAGGTACGTCTTTGTGCCGATGGATGAGTGGATGATTATCTAGAAAAATTCAATAAAATGTAATTAGGTACGTCATTGTGCCGATGGATGAGTGGATGAGCGGTTTGTGCATGTGACATTTGTATATTTATGGAATTGAAGTCTAGTACGTACCATAAATGAGAGAAACTATCGATTATTCATTTCATGGCACAATTAAATACTATTATTATGTATACAAGATACATAATAATAGTACATATATACAAATACTATGATACAAATACTATTATTATGTATCTTGTATACATAATAATAGTATTTAATTGTGCCATGAATTGGCTGTTCATGGGGGAGTGTTAGTGCCTACACTTATGTATGGTAGTGAAAGTTGGGTATGGCAGAAGAAACATGAAAGCAGAATAAATGCTGTAGAAATGAGAGCTTTGAGAAGTATGTGTGGTGTAACTTTGAGAGATAAAGTAAGGAATAACATGATAAGGGAGCGTTGTGGAGTGAAAGAAGATGTAGTGACAAAGATTGAGAAAGGTATGTTAAGATGGTTTGGACATATAGAGAGGATGGACGAGAGGAGATTGACGAAACAAGTATACGAAGCGAGTGTGGATGGAAGAGTTGGAAGGGGACGACCTCGGCGAACGTATCGCGATCAAATCGCGGATGTTCTCAAAAAATGCCAGGTTAAGAGTTCTCTAAACCGACGAGCATGCATGACGAGGTTAATGGACATAGATGAAGTGAAAGAAGTGTGTCAGGATCGTAGCAGGTGGAAATCCATAGTCTCTGCCTACCCCAATGGGAAACAGGCGTGATAATATGTATGTATGTATGTATGTATGAAAATGTAATGCATGTTTCAATATACTTCGTACATGAAGGCAAATCTTATCCCCCCCCCTTGGGGAAGGCCTTTGTCCAGCAGTGGACGTCTTTCGGCTGAAATGATGAAGGCAAATCTTAATATATAGAACAAAGTCGGGTTAGTTACAACATTTATAAATCATTAACGGCTGGACCGATTTTAATGAAATTTGGCATACAGATAGAACATAACCCGTATTAACATATAGGCTACTTTTTATCCCGGGAAGATGAACAGTGCCCGAGGGTTGCGCGATAAACGACATTCACGTGGGCGAAGTCGCGGGCATAGGCTAGTATATATTTAAAAAATCATGTATTGTGTATTTTTTTTTTTTTTTTTTTTTTTTTTTTTTGTAATGATCCACTAAACTGGATAAAACACTTTTTTGTTAACAATATAGTAGTGGTTTCAAGGACATGACCAAGTGCTTATCCTTCTAGAAGTGGATACAACATGCAAGAGATAGATACACTCAAGAGATTACCCGAAATTAAATTACAATTATATGTTCAAGTTAAACCTCAGCGGTGACAGCTTTCTTTATAAAAATGACCGATGCGTTGAAAATATCAAATTTATTTTGGTTGCTGTTGTACAACGAGCACATACGGTACATGGGTGAATGTTGGCCGTAGTTGGTGCGAAAAAAAGGAAGATGAAACGTTTGTCTATTTATGACACGACTACCGGAGCGTGGTACCGAGAGTTGAAGTTTCTCAAGTATATCTGGACTGTCGATGACCCCCTTCAAAACTTTTGATAGAAGCACCATATCGGCTACATTGCGTCTGCAATCCAATGTTCTCATTTTGTAATGTGTCAGCCTGGAGGCATAGGAAGTCAGACTTTTGCAGAGATAATTTGCGTAAGTAAGGTGATATAGAAACCGTTTCTGGAGCCTTTCAATTCTGTTAACATGGACTGCATATGATGGGCTCCAAATAGGACTACAGTACTCCAGAAGACTTCGTACATAGCAGTTAAAAAGAAGGATAGGGATCTCGGGCTCCTTAAAAACCTTACTTTGTCGTAGTACGAATCCGGCCAACCGGGCTCCCTTTTTGGTAATATTATCTATGTGTTCTCGGAAATCTAATTTATTGTCCACTGTAACTCCCAGGTCGCGGATACAGAAATTGTCTGTATTCCCAGAAATCCCATTTAAGTTGTCCAGCTTTATTATCTTCTTAGTTGGTCTGAGCTTCTAATATATAAAAATCTCGTGTCACGGTGTTTGTGGTCGCCATAGACCAGTAAGCCTCTAGACGCCGGTTAGCTGGACACCCCCGGTCACAACGCATATGCTCTACCACTGCATATCATACGTCCCTCCGCCAATCGGAACGTCACTCAGTCAGCGAGCGGCACCAATCATAAGGAATCATACCACCGAACTTTTGAGCCAGCCAATCATAACGCGCCGTCCGCCCCCCTGACCCCACCAACGTTTTACGACTGCGTTCGAATACAAAACTTTGTTTATGCGGAGTCTTGAAGCTTACTGGTCTGTGATGGTCTCACTCCTCCGAAACGGCTTGACCGATTTTTATGAAATTTTTGATGTATATTTGGTAGGTATGAGAATTGGTCGTAAAGTATATTTCATACCGCTAGGTGATTAGGGTGCCCAGATTTTTTTGGCAATATTTTTTAATAATTTATATGGCAGAACAACGTTTGCGGGGTCAGCTAGTATTAGTATAGATTTGATTAATGGTAGGGGGGGGGGGGGGGTTCAACGACACAAAAGGATCAGACAAACCATAGACAAAAATAATAAATAAATAATAAAATAAATATTTTGAGGCATTTTTACACAGCACCATCTAGATGGTGGACGGAGTGGATGGTGGATGGTGGGACTAGTCCCATACTAAGCAGAGCTTGTACTATGGGTACTAGATAATGGATACATATAATACTCATATACTTTTTTTGTAAATGAATACTTATAATACTTATGAAACACCCAGACCAACACAAACACTTATGTTCATCACATAAATATTTGTGTCCTGTGGGAATCGAACCCACGACCTCGTGATCAGTAGTCCGACACCCGAACCACTAGACCACACACATCGTCGTTATGTATCATCAATATAGATGTGCCCCCATTTTAATCATCCATTTTAAAGCGTATGTCAGAGGCCGACTATACTTAGGTACATTTGGTGGTAACCGTCCCTTGGCACTGCTATATTTGTCTCCAAATAATCTCAATATATATATTATACATTCCACTAAGAAGCAAATTCGCCGCACTTAAAAATATCCTGAAAAACAATGTACAAATGTTTATTTGTTGGATAATGGTTTCGCGGCAGAATACATTATGGTAATCAGATACACCTCCATTTGTGTCGAGCGAGATTTGTAAACAAGATTATTGTTGCGGTTGAAAGTATTAAGAAAATATAGGTACCTTTATGTATCATCATCATTTCAGCCGAAAGACGAGGCCGCACTCAAAGGGGGATATGTCATAATCGCCATGCTAGGCGTCGGGTTGGCGATCGCAGTTGGTTGGTTAAAAACTCAGATAACGCTGCTGCCCATCCTCTGATGAATCCCTTAGTCGCCATTTACGACACCCATGAGAAGAGATAAGGGTGGTGCAATTCTTTAAGTCCGGCACCACACGGAACTTTTATGTATGTGTATAGTATTATATTATCTGTGTGTAAACACAGTCACACCACACCACACACAACACATCACACCTACTATGACCGGTTATATAACGCCAGCCTCGCAAGCCACGCCAGTAACACGAGCCACGCCAGCTACGCCAGGCAGCAGATTTTATTGCCTGTGGCGAATATTCTGACGCGGGAGGGGCCTGTTCTGGGCCAGTAGGGAGTTGCTCCACGTGTCCCTCTGATATCAGCAGAGGGCACAGTGGAGGAGCAGGGGCGGGCCCGGTGTGCACTCATACTGCCACTGGGCAGGCAGCGGGGGGACTGTCTTTCCCTGCCCCCGTCGATCTCGTAACCCCAGGAGTGCCCGCTGAGTAGTGTTCTCGTGCCTCTTGGGACCGAGGGTCTTGGCTTCACCGCCTGGACCGTGAGGAAGAAAACCTCTATAAAAAATTACGGGAGCTAGGGCCTGCGAGCAGCAGACTCGGGGTAGTCTGCTGCCCGACCAGCAGCTGGCGTAGCTGGCACAGCCGGCGTAGTTGGCGCAGCTGGTAAAGGCCCATGAGGTGAGGTGGCGTGCAGTGTTCCGTGTGCGCCACAAAGGAGGGTGCGGCCAACGCAAGGCTGCACGGGGAGAAGGGGCTCGCCTGCTTGTGGTGGGCCAGGACCTATCGGGGGTGGTTGTGTGAATACTCACGGGTTCCCACGCCCCCGGCTAAGGTAGTTGAAGGAACACCGTGGTGGTTTTAGTCGGTAAGAGTCCGACACTGGCTCCGCCTACACCGGGCGGAGTGCGTCCATGAGGATTTCCCAACGGGAAAAAAAAAAAAAAAAAAAAACAGACTACCCTGAGTCCGCCGCCCGCAGGCCCTATCCTCCTGTAATTTTTTATAGAGGTTTTCTTCCTCGTCCCTCCTCCTCCACTGTGCCCTTTGCTAACTTCAGAGGGACACGTGGAGTCACGCCCTATTGGTCCAAATCGAGCCCCTCCCGTGCCAGAATATTCGTCACGGGCAATAATCCCCCGGCCCAAAGAAGAGTTATTGCCGGTGCACTGGCCTAACAACTGCTGTTCCCTCCAGACGTATTGAGAAGGACCAGCAGCCATCAGACAAACGAGGAGGTTTTCTGGCCCAGCACCCCAAAGTCGGACAGCTGGATGATAGGATATAAGTATTAACCAGTGACTAGGTTTTGGTGTCTGATGGCAGTCGCTCCGTGTAAAATACTGATGTTCAGCCGCATCTGGTTTGACTGGAAGCCGACCCCAACATAATTGTAAAAAGGCTCAGAGAAACCCTTCGGAGAGCTTTCTCTCGAATATTTAATCAGCGAATCGTAAATATGGAGCGAGCTATGCTTGGAGTTTCTTTGAAGGATAAAATCCGTAACGAGATTATCCGGAGAAGAACCGGAGTGACCGACATAGCTTGTAGGATCAGTAAGCTGAAGTGGCAGTGGGCCGGCCATGTCTGTCGAAGGACCGATGGCAGCTGGAGCAGACGAGTCCTTGAGTGGAGACCGCGAATTGGCAAACGCAGCGTAGGGCGCCCCCCTGCCAGGTGGACCGACGACCTAAAGAACGTGGCTGGGGGGGACTGGATGTGGAAGGCAGAGGACCGAGTGTTGTGGTGCAACTTGGGAGAGGCCTATGTCCAGCAGTGGACTGCGATAGGCTGAGTTGATTGATTGAATCGTAAATATGTAGTCAACTTTAAAATACCTCGCGTATTCGATCGATTTACATTGCTAATGGACGGATTGGACGGTAACGCGAACAAATCTTGAATAAGTAAGCTGTTTGTTTATATTGAGACCCCTTTGTACCTTTGAGAGCACTTAAGCCGCGTTGAGGTAGAAAAACGGCAGCCGGTCCACCGGCGCTTGTCGGCGCCGATGACGCTACATAATGGAAGCTGATAGAGGCAGGGAATTTAGTAGGTATTATACTCTAGGCCGACTTCTGACGGCTAACTCGTATCCGCACTGAACGGAGGCTTATAGGCGCATGTTCGGCCCGTAGTATGGAAACTGTATACGCCGACCACCGGCTTGTGCGTGACCTTGAGTCACTGAAGGCCTAAGTCACCGCCAGAGGACACGGCACAGCACACACTGGCGGAGTGCTCAGCTTGGGCCGCGCATCGCCGGGACCTCATCACTGCAAAGGCGGCAGTGACCTCTCGCTTCCGGCCGTGGTTCTGTCTATGGTCGGGAGCGAGAGCATTTGGGAAGGCTTCGTCTCCTTCTGCGAGGAGGTAATGCTCACTAAGTAGGCGGCGGAGAGGGTTCGAGAGGCGATGACCTCTCTTCTTATCTGCAGGAGACGACCTGGGCGTGGTAGGAGGTATGCCGACTTCCAGCCACACTAGGTGTAAGGCTTGCGGGCGGCGGACTCGGGGTGGCCCGCTGCCCTACTAGTCAAGGCCCGTGACGGTGGCGCGTAGTGTTCCGCGCGCGCCAATCAAGAGAGGAGGGTGCGGCCGATTTGGTTGCCGCACAGGGAGAAGGGGCTAGCCGGGACCTGCTGGGGATGGTTGGGCGAATACGGGAGATTTTCCCACGCCCCCTGCCAAGGGTCGGTAGAGGAACATCGTGGCATAAGTCACCGGTTCTGTGATTACCTATAATGAGTGACGATACTTAAGTACGAGAGGCGCACTCAAGGCTGTTAGCTCTGCTACCAATCTTGCTGACTGACTAATCTTTTCACTACGGCAAAAGGAACCCCACCCTTGGACTTAAAACTCCATAAAAATCTTAGATTTTAATGGTTCCACCAAGTTACCAAGTTCATTGTCGTTTCCAAATATAGCCGCGTTTTATGTTATGCACGCGACTATGACGTCACAACCGTGAAGGGTACAATCAACGTAATGGCAATTTCTATAGCGGTGCTCGTGGCTTCGTTTAGGTCGGCTTTTGTACTGTTGAAAGGGCATAAGGAACAAGTAAGCAAACGGGCCATGGGCTGATTGGGGACCCCACAATCGCATTCAGTTTTTGTGGTGTCTCCCATTCCCCATTTGCATAGATTTTCTCTGCAGCGACCGACTTGAGTCCGGAGCTAGTTGAGGGATTTCCAGATTGGCCACGGAAGATTGCACGCTATAAAATTATATTCTTGGAGTTTCTATTTCTACACAACAATTTTCTACCCATAAGTGGCTCTTACCTACTAGTGTCCAGTACACCTCATATTTAACTTTCATTTCGTCAGAAATTCTACGGTTTCCTTGATAAGGGACGCGTAACGGATTATAGATTACATGCCGCTTGTATTGCTTGTAAGGTGATACTCCTTAGTTACATAAGGTATAACAAATTGTAGACGTCTATAGATTGCCTTGTATAAAGGTGGTTTCAAACCGACGAGGCGAGGATTGGGTGGGATGGGCGTGAATTGAAATCTCGCTGACACTTTTACACCAAAAGATGTTCATCGCGAGCACGCGCTGTTCCGCGCCGTCTCGCACTGGCCAGCGCTGGCATGCGCTGGCGCGTTGTACAGTCAGCTGCATTCATTGGTTATCCCACTTCAGAACAATCTCTCGAATAAGAGGCGTAACCAATTAATGACGCTGTGTGTACATCGCGGAGCAGAGCGTGGCAGAGCGCGGCAGAGCGTGGCAGAGCGCGGGAGAGCGTGGCAGAGTGAGACCGCGCGGGACCTCGATGGCCGCTGCGAGATTTGTGTATCCGTTTTGCAAAGTAATAACTACTCTATTCATGCAGCAATATAGTTTAATGTAGTACCAACAAATGTTTCAATTCTCACCTCGCACATCCTCGCGAATACAGACCTTTCACACCAAAGATGGGCATGACGAGAATTGAAATTTTGTAAATACAAATTTCAAAACGTCCGTGTGGTGCCGGACGCAAAGAATTTCACCACCCTATATCTGCTCATGGGTGTCGTAAAAGGCGACTAAGGGATTCACCAGAGGATGGGCAGCAGCGTTCTCCGAGTATTTAAACAACCAACTGCGATCGCCAACCCGCCTGCCAAGCGTGGCGATTATGGCATATCCCCTCATGCAAAGCACAATTAAAAATCGGCCCCTAGTCCCCGGCGGCCCCGCTAGCCCTGGTTACGGTAGCGGCCTAGGTAACGGCGGGGCAGGGGGTGCTAAGAATCCCCGGAAGAGATCCGGCTACCATAACAAAAAAAGACTGGACCTGGCAGCATACAACACACGTACACTGCGGACCGACGAGAAGCTTGTCGAACTCGAGGAAGAATTGAGCAAGTTGCGATGGGATATCGTAGGGTTATCTGAAGTCCCAAGAGAGGGGGAGGACACGATAATCCTCAAATCCGGTAACTTGCTCTATTTCCGGGAGGGCGATCAACTTTCCCAGGGCGGTGTCGGGTTTATCGTCCACAAGTCTCTTGTGAACAACATAGTGAAGATCGAGAGTGTTTCGACCAGGGTGGCGTACCTTATACTCAGAATAACCGAAAGGTATTCGTTGAAGGTTATACAGGTATACGCCCCGACCTCGAATCACCCCGACGATGAGGTGGAGACCATGTATGAGGATATCTCGAGAGCCATGCATGGCTCTAAAACTCACTTCACTGTTGTCATGGGAGACTTCAACGCGAAACTGGGCAATCGCTACGATGATGAGCTGCGAGTGGGGCAATTTGGATATGGATATCGGAACCACCGGGGTCATCTACTGGCCGGCTTTATGGAGAAGGAGGGACTCTATATGATGAACTCTTTCTTCAGAAAGCGTGAGCATAGGAAGTGGACCTGGTTGGGCCCTGATGGTGTAACAAAAAATGAGATTGACTTCATTATGTCGACGAAGAAGCAAATATTCAATGATGTCTCTGTGATCAACGCGGTCAAAACCGGAAGCGATCACCGTTTGGTAAGAGGCACATTGAATCTGAACAAAAAGCTGGAAAGATCCCGACTGATGAAGTCTACGCTCCGTCCAGCACCGATCCAAATCCAAAACCCCGAGAGCTTTCAGCTCGAACTTCAGAATCGTTTCGAATGCCTAGGGAGCTCAGTGGACGATTACAGCGATGGGTTTGTGGAAACTGTCCATACGGTCGGGTCTAGGATCTTTAGGACCCGTCGTACAAATAGAAACAAAAAGCTCTCTGACCACACTCTTGAGCTTATGGCGGAAAGACGCGAGATGATTCTGCAGTCCTCAGATGATGCGACTAAGTACCGGCAGCTCAATAGACAGATCTCAAAGTCCTTGAAAAGTGACCTACGCCAATTTAATACGGAACGTATTAAAGACGCGATAGAGAAGAACAAGGGCTCCAAAGTCTTCGCAAGAGACCTGTCTATTGGGTAGAGCCAGCTTGCAAAACTGAGGACCGACGATGGCAGAGTCGTATCCTCCAAGCCAGAGCTATTGAAGGAGGTCGAGAAGTTCTATGGACAGTTATACACGTCCACCCGGACACCCGCTGTAAATCGGGCTCACGACCCAAGAGCTCGATTGACCCGACACTATACCGAAGATATCCCGGACGTCAGCCTGTACGAGATTAGGATGGCTCTGAAGCAGCTCAAAAACAACAAGGCACCGGGTGATGACGGAATTACGGCCGAACTCCTGAAGGCGGGTGGAAAACCGATCCTTAAGGCCCTTCAGAAGCTGTTTGATTCCGTCATTCTCGAGGGAAGAACGCCACAGGCATGGAGCAGAGGTGTGGTGGTACTCTTCTTCAAAAAGGGCGATAATGCTCTACTGAAGAATTATAGGCCCATCTCACTTCTGAGCCATGTCTACAAGCTGTTTTCGAGAGTCATTACGAACCGTCTTTCGCGCAGGTTTGACGACTTCCAGCCTCCCGAACAAGCCGGTTTCCGAAAAGGCTTTAACACCGTAGACCACATACATACGCTGCGGCAGGTTATACAGAAGACCGAAGAGTATAACTTGCCTCTTTGTTTAGCGTTTGTGGACTACGAGAAAGCCTTCGATTCGATCGAGACTTGGGCGGTACTACAGTCTCTTCAACGGTGCCAGATTGACTATCGGTACATCGAAGTGTTAAAGTCTTTGTATGAAAACGCCACTATGTCAGTCCGATTACAGGACCAAGCCTCGAAACCTATCCTTCTGCAGCGAGGTGTGAGACAGGGAGATGTGATCTCTCCGAAACTGTTCACTGCTGCATTGGAGGATGTCTTCAAGGTTCTGGACTGGAAGGGGCTAGGCATTAACATAAACGGCGAGTACATCACTCACCTTCGGTTTGCCGACGACATAGTAGTCATGGCTGAGACCATGGAGGACCTCGGTACAATGCTCGATGACCTCAGTAGAGCTTCTGATAGAGTGGGTCTTAAAATGAATATGGACAAGACAAAGGTTATGTCGAATTCCCATATAGTACCCATTCCCGTAAACATCGGAGAATTACACTCGAAGTTGTTGACGATTATGTATACCTAGGACAAACTGTCCAGCTAGGTAAGTCCAACTTCGAGAAAGAGGTCAATCGTCGAATCCGACTCGGTTGGGCAGCGTTCGGGAAGCTACGCAATATCTTCTCGTCCAAAATACCGCAGTGTCTCAAGACGAAAGTCTTTGACCAGTGTGTGTTGCCAGTAATTACTTACGGTACTGAAACGTGGTCGCTCACAATGGGCCTGATAAAAAGGCTCAAAGTCACTCAAAGGGCAATGGAGAGGGCTATGCTCGGAGTGTCCCTGCGTGATCGAATCAGAAATGAGGAGATTCGCAGGAGAACGAAAGTAACCGACATAGCCCGAAGAATTGCCAAACTTAAGTGGCAGTGGGCGGGGCACATTGCTCGCAGAACGGATGGCCGATGGGGCAGTAAAGTTCTGGAGTGGCGACCGCGTACTGGAAGGCGCAGCGTGGGTAGGCCCCCCACAAGGTGGACCGACGACCTGGTGAAGGTCGCGGGAATCCGCTGGATGCGGAGGGACAGGACCGGTCGTTGTGGCGATGTTTGGGGGAGGCCTATGTCCAGCAGTGGACGTCTTTCGGCTGAAATGATGATGATGATGATGAAATACAAATTTCAATTCTCGCTCGGCCCATCCACGCCACGACTCGCCAGTTTGAAACCACCTTTAGCCTCCTTGGTTAGCCTAGGGTTCTTGAGGTATTTTCTCTCTGTATAGATAAATGAAAGATCTTAGCTCAGCAGCCAGCAAGATATTTTGTTTGGCGTAGGAAGGCGATTAGAGCTAAGGGCCCACCTGATGTTAAGCGGTTTCCTTTGCCCATAACAACTGCAATACCACCTAGGTTGTCGCTTAAATGGTATTGCAAATCGCGTCCAAACTGAATCCGAAAGATGGAAAGTCTCATGTGATTGTCATGTCCCCGGCACCCGTACACACGGCTACACATCAAGCTGTATATTTCCAGTAAAAGTTGACCTCGCATTGTATAGGCTTTCCGTTCAATGCGAGATCAGCTTATACTGGAAATGTACAGTTTGATGTGTAGCCGTGCATACCACGAGCACCGGAACACAGCAATGCAAGCATCACGACGACGTCTGTGGTCTAGTGGTTCGAGGGTCGGACTGTTGATCACGAGGTCGTGGGTTCGATTCCCACAGGACACAAATATTTGTGTGATGAACATAAGTGTTTGTGTTGGTCTGGGTGTTTCTTATGTATTATAAGAAAGTATTTACAAAAAAAAAAATAGTATATGAGTATTATATCCATTGTCTAGGACCCATATCACAAGCTCTGCTTAGTTTGGGACTAGATGGTGCTGTGTAAAAATGTCCCGAAGATATTTATTTATTTTATTTATTTTTATCACTGTTTGTTAGCAGAAATAATTAGGTCTGCTTCTGGATTAAATTTTTCACCCATGTTTGGTTTTTAGGGTTGCAAAAGAAACATGAGTGAAAAATTAAAGAAGGTCCCGAAGGGTGTCAAACGGGACCCTATTACTCTCGCTACGCTGTCCGTCCGTCCGTCCGTCCGTCCCTCCGTCCGTCTGTCCCTCCGTCCGTCCGTCCCTCCGTCCGTCCGTCCCTCCGTCCGTCCGTCCCTCCGTCCGTCCGTCCCTCCGTCCGTCCGTCCCTCCGTCCGTCCGTCCGTCCGTCTGTCTGTCACAGGGCTGTATCTTTTGAACGGTAATAGGTAACCGGTTGAAATTTTCTCAGAAAATGTGTTGCTATGAGGTGTATCACGACAAATACTAAAAACAAAAAGAAGTCTAATGGGGTCCCCATACAAGAAACTGTTACAACTTCCGGCTCCCGCCACCAACACTTCCTACAAATAGGTTACAGTTTAAAAGTCTATAATAATACTTTGTGATTAGAAGTAATATTGATTAAGGTTATTTATTTATCCATAGTTATTAATTATTGAGTTAAATTTCAACATTTAATAAGTAGGTATTATAATAATTTCATAATTATGTTATTCGAAAACGTTGTGACGTCACTACCGCTGATTATTTATAAAAATAGGTGGTAACGCTAAAACGGGCTCATTCTTCTGTTGTCGGTGGAACACAATAAACCTTGTTACGGGAAGTCTACAGCTTTTTCTTCAATTCGCTACCGTGCTGCAATCTTGCTACCAACCGGCGTTACAAAACCTCGAAAAACATGCATTTTTTTCAACGTTTTTGTTCCTGCTCTATCTTCAAAACGGTAATACATACCAGCGTCAAACTTGGGCTGATTATAGTGCATACTATGTAGTTTAGCAACAAATACAAAAAATTGGGCAAAAATAGACATATGTGGTGGTACCTGCGTAAGAAAGAGATGCGAAAATTCATAATTAGGTCACGATCGTTGATTTCTTTTGATGAACTCTCGTAAATTAAATCAGTTTCTATGGGGTATCAGGTCGATGGGTGGTACGGAACCCTTACTGCGTGAATCCGACTCACACTTGGCCGGTTTTTTTCTATTACCTATATAGATTTTATTTAGAGCTCTGGGGATTGAGGCCAAGGTATTGGAATAAGTTCGCCATTGTTCACATGGCATATAAAAATCTTCGCAAAATAATCGTCGAACGGCCATAAGCTGACGTAAACAATTGGAACATATGCGAGCATCTACCATACAGGCCATACAGCCCAGTAGATACTTTAAATGCCTAGCTAGCTGGTCCGGGTTGCATAACTTGATGACATTATTACAAATTGAATTATAATTATAATTAATCAAGTTAATAACAATTATTTTTAACGCATTTACGCATGCGAAGCGAAATCTAAAGATTTAAATTGTGGAAAGAAAAAATCGCTCACGAGCAGGATTCGAACCTGCGACTCCTGGCTCAGTACGCCAGTGCTTTAGCCACTAAGCTACCGTGAACACTGCTCGTGGTATCGAAATTATCCTCCACTATACGTCTTTGAGTGACGTCAGCCACCCAAAGACGTATAGTGGAGGATAATTTTTTAGGGTTCCGTAGTCCTACAAGGAACCCTTATAGTTTCGTCATGTCCGTCCGTCTGTCCGTCTGTCCTAATCCTTTACAGCTTAATGACTTCTACAGTTATAAACATAAGTAAATGAAATTGTGTTAAAAAATAGTATAGATATAGATCTCAATTTTAAAAGAATAAAAAAATCATGATTACGTATTTTAGGGGTGGCGCCCATACATGTGAAATGGGGATGAAAAAATTGTTTTCGCTGCACTCCCTCGTGTGGGGTATCATTGAATAGGTCTACTAAAATGAAGGTAATGTTTCATACATCACTTTTTTATCAGATGTACCATCTGCAAAATATAGCCTGCCAAAGTGGCTTGCAATGTGTCCCCCCCCCTGCCATTTCTAAACTATGCAACGTAGAAACTTATAATCTTCCACATTGATAGACCTTTGTAAAAACTATCTTTTAAAATTATTTCGAGCATATTGTGACTATAAAATTTTGAGTTATAGAGAGAAAACTGAACAATACTTAAAACGTCCTAGTTCAAAGGTCATTGACCTTAGAGAAAAATGATCATAGCAAATAATGCTCCTTTAGCTAGTTTCTATTTGAAAAAATCACAAAAAGTAACTTTGTGTTATGTTGACGACACACTTCTTAAATTTGGCGCCATCTAGCGGCGTCAAACAACACTCTCTGGGTCGCCAATGCTGCCGTCAAGTGCCGTCTATTACATTTGGCACTGTATAGCGCCATCTAGCGGCTACTGACATCACTCTCTGAGTCGCCAATGCTGCCGCCTATTGCAAAAACTAAAATAGCCGTGATTAATATTCGATTTGATTTGTTTGTAACACCTACTTAAGGAACCCTATAATACTGAGCATGGCCCGACATGCTCTTGGCCGGTTTTTTTTAAATCTTTAAGTTAATAACAAGTTATTAACTGCCTCGTTGGTCTAGTGGTTGCAAGCGCGACTGCTGAGCATGGGGTCCTGGGTTCGATTCTCGGGTCGGGCAAAGTGTTATTGGGTTTTTTCATTAGAAAATTCTCAGTAGCAGCCCGGATTCTGGATTTGTGCTCGGTCAATGGCAATAGGCTCGCCCCCTATTACATGGGACTATAACATAACTCTGCCTACTTCTTCAGGGAAATACAGGCGTGATGTTATGTTATGTTAAAACATGTTTAACCGGATTACATCTGAAGGGTACGGGTGCCGGTGAAATTACAATCACATGAGACTTTCCATCTTCATGTCTCAGTTTGGCGAACCGACTTGCGGTACCATTTAGGCAACAGCCTAGGTGGTATTGAGGTTGTTATGGGCAAAGTGGGCAAAGTTAACCGATTAACATCAGGTGGGCCTTTAGCTCGTTTCGCCAGACTATAATAAAAAAAAAACATTGCGTATATTATTTAAAGCTATGCAGCATTCGTGGTCGCAGGAAGACTAACGGCCAAAATTAATATCCAATCTATCCACGATTTGCCCTACTAGAAATAGGAATTTGACATAAGCTCATACCATACAAAATATGTAAGATGACAAGCGTCTTTACAGATATTTCTAATAAAAATATTATAATCTACCGTTCAATTTTTAGGGTTCCGAAGTCCTACAAGGAACCCTTATAGTTTTGTCATGTCCGTCCGTCTGTCCGTCTGTCCGTCTGTCCGTCTGTCCTAATCCTTTACCGCTTAATAACTTCTACAGTTATAAACATAAGTAAATGAAATTTTGACAAAAAATGGAATAGATATAGATCTCAATTTTAAAAGAATAAAAAAATCTTGATTACGTATTTTAGGGGTGGCGCCCATACATGTGTAATGGCGATGAAAATATTTTTTTCGCTGCACCCCCTCGTGTGGGGTATCGTTGAATAGGTCTACTAAAATGAAGGTAATGTTTCATACACAACTTTTTTATCAGGTGTACCCTCTGCGAAATACAGTTCGCCAAAGTGGCTTGCAATGTGTCCCCCCCTGCCATTTCTAAACTATGCAACGTAGAAACTTATAGTCTTCAACATTGATAGACCTTTATAAAAACTCTCTTTTAAAATTATTTCGAGTATAATGTGATTATAAATTTTTGAGTTATAGTGAGAAAACTGAAAAATACTTAAGACGTCCTAGTTCATAGGTCATTGACCTTAGAGAAAAATGATCATAGCAAATAATGCTCCTTTAGTTACTTTCTATTTAAAAAAATCACAAAAAGAAACACACTTCTTAAATTTAGCTTCATAAATTTAGCACTAGGTGGCGCTGTTTGCAAAAACTAAAATAGCTATAATTAATATTCGATTTGATTCCTTTGTAATTAGACCTACTTAAGGAACCCTATAATACTGAGCAGGGCCCGACATCCTCTTGGCCGGTTTTTTAGGGTTCCGAAGTCCTACAAGGAACCCTTATAGTTTCGTCATGTCCGTCCGTCTGTCCGTCTGTCCGTCTGTCCTAATCCTTTACAGCTTAATAACTTCTACAGTTATAAACATAAGTAAATGAAATTTTGTTAAAAAATAGTCTGCATATAGATCTCAATTTTAAAAGAATAAAAAAATAGTTTTAAATATAGCCCGCCAAAGTGGCTTGCAATGTGTCCCCCCCCCTGCCATTTCTAAACTATGCAACGTAGAAACTTATAATCTTCCACATTGATAGACCTTTGTGAAAACTCTCTTTTAAAATTATTTCGAGTATAATGTGATTATAATTTTTTGAGTTATAGACAGAAAACTGAAAAATACTTAAAACGTCCTAGTTCAAAGGTCATTGACCTTAGAGAAAAATGATCATAGCAAATAATGCTCCTTTAGCTACTTTCTATTTGAAAAAATCACAAAAAGTAACTTTGTGTTATGTTGACGACACACTTCTTAAATTTGGCGCCATCTAGCGGCGTCGTACAACACTCTCTGGGTCGCCAATGCTGCCGTCAAGTGCCGTGTATTATATTTGGCACTGTATAGCGCCATCTAGCGGCTACTGACATCACTCTCTGAGTCGCCAATGCTGCCGTCTATTGCAAAAACTAAAATAGCCGTGATTAATATTCGATTTGATTTGTTTGTAACACCTACTTAAGGAACCCTATAATACTGAGCATGGCCCGACATGCTCTTGGCCGGTTTTTATTAATTAAAATCATTTCGATGCACGCAGTAATCACTTACAATATCATTATCTTTAACAGTGTTGCGTGCTGTTTGGGACTAGATTATTTTTAGAACTGGGTTGCAGCAACAGCAAACAGGTGGCAGCTGCCAACCATCTTCTCTATTAAAATTAGGATGTTTTTAATTTCAATAGCCTCACGGAGCATTTTAGGTACATATCGGTTTTCCTTCGCCAGGACTTGTGGTTTATCATATCGAAGAATTATAATTATAATTCTTTGTATATGTTAATTACAATCACATGAGACTTTCCATCTTCATGTCTCAGTTTGGCGAACCGACTTGACTTATTTAGGCAATAGCCTAGGTGGTATTGAAGTTGTCATAGGCAAAGGTAACCGCTTAACATCAGGTGGGGCCTTTAGCTCGTTTCGCCATCCTATACTATAAAAAAAAAATGTACGGTCACGACGATACTTCCCGGTGATACATTTTTTTGACAAAATCCCTTGAACGAATCCTGCTACATTACACGTACCTACGACTGCCATCGAACACCAAGTGCAAGCGATTTTAGCCTTAGTGGTGGTTTACCTGAAATATTGCTGACTGTACCTACTTACTTAAATCTTGTAATTGTACAATCCTTTGTTATTTATATTTACGTATTTTGTGTTACTAGGCGCCCGTATGGCGTTGAGTTTTCCCTGACAAATGATGACAGGCACGCCTCGCTACCCGTGGAAATTGGAGCTTAGCCGAAACAATGCGAATGCGTAGGGATGTCGTCTACAACCTCCTCGTCCTGTTGGCATAAAGTGTTTTTGACTAGGTATTTGTATTGTGTGTATAGGTGTTGTGTATTGATCGTGTAGGTATTCTAAGAGCTTTTTCGCATACTGTTCTCCCAGCTTCTTGGCATAATCCATGGTGGTGGTAATGGTGTTGGTGATCCAGGGTGTAATTTTTCCAATTATACCTTTCTTTCATTAGATAAATGCATGCCATATAGCTACATTTTGAGAACTTATTAAATGTATTACACCTATACAATATGTAACAAAAACCCTGTTGTTCCTGTGAGCTACGTAGGTACGTTATCAGAATCGATATTCATAATACGTAAGGACACAACTCATTTGGAAAAACTCTTCAATAAATATAATCAAAATAAATATTAAATCTTTATTAAAAGTGATTATATCACTTTAAATTTACAATTAATAATGATTTAATTTGATTATTTTTATTGATATAATCACTGAGTGAGTGAGTTTTGAGTGATATAATCTGTTACTAAGTTATCACCAAAAACTTATGGGCTGATTGATGTCTGAAATAAATATATTTTTATGTTATATTTTTTAGATTTTCTTTAACCTCGAGTGAAAACCAGGCCTAGGCTAGCTTGCAGCCAAAAAGCCTTCCTGTGAAAAAAAAAAACGAGCGAGCCTTACAGTAGTCGAATATCTCACCTTGGTAATAATTAATTCATTAAGGGAGTAACCCTTGCATTTTTCATCAATGGTCTGCACTTTTTACAGACACTTATTATCAACATTTATTAATATTGTTTACAAATACATTACCATCTGACGGCCAACTCTAGCACCGCGCGCGCTCATTGGTCAAATCAAATAGCGTGCACTCATTGGTCAAATCAAATAGCGCGCGCTTTCCGGCTTCCTGTTACACACTTCCGTCCCTTTTCACTAAATCACTCCCACAGATTGCAGGAAAGCGGGAGGAAAGATGTTACACATCAAAAACCCCTGAATTAGAAGAAATAGATTGATTGACACAGTTCGACCAACACTAACAATAAAAGAAAGAAAGAAAGAAAAATAATTTATTTGACACAACTGAGACACATACAAAAGAAAGGATATACAGGAACAAAAAATAAATTTATAGACGAAGAAGTAACAAAGCGAGAAAAAAATAGTAAAGTACAGCAATAATTGACAGTCATGCGCCATGTGTTTCAAAATTGTGACAAATGGGTGTCCAGTTCAGCATATTGCCAGGTTATTAAACCTAATAATAAGGCTAATAATAAGAATAAAGGCTGAATGTGGTGAAACAATAAATATCATGTAACATCTCTGTATAAACCCATGTTATGCGAATAAAGAATTGAATTGAATAATAGCTCGTAAATGTAGTTAAAACTAGCCAAATGGCTAAGAAAAGAAAAAATCTGTCGAAAATAATAATAATTGACTTAGCAGCAGTCATTGTACCGATAGTTAACACGACCAATGGCGTAATAGCCAAGAGCCTCGACCAACTCCTAAGGAGGCTCTCGTTGGGCGGCTGGATCAAGGGCCAGATGCAGAAGACAGTACTCCTTGAAACGGCGTGCATTGTGAGGAGGTTCCTTTCTCTGGGGCCCTGACCGCCAGTAGCTTGGGCCCTGTTCCCGATGCCGGCGGGCTACTATTTTTTATATTTTTAAATGTTTTTTTAAATATATTAAATATTTTTGGAGTTTCTTGCCGGTTCTTCTCCATAGGACCCACAATTTGGAACCGTGCAACTAGAGCCTGACCTTTCAAAAGTGCCTGTAATTAGGTTTATTTGAAATAAAAAACATTGCATGTCTAAAAATGAAAATTATAAGTTTGTATAATGTTAATAAAGGGAATAATAATAAGTCTATAATAAGGCTTAGCTATGAGAAAGTCTGTATTCAGGAGTAGCTTATATATGGGTTTAAAATGTTTATCAAAAAGAAGTAACCGTCTCGTTGTTCTAGTGGTACCAAGTGCAACTGCGATTCTTGAAGCACAGAGCTCTGGAGATCCAGGTCAGTTACAGCACCGTAGTATAAGAAGCTAGGCTTGAGTTAAAAGTAGGGATACACTGCCAGTAATAAAATATGTCGAACACGCTTGTGAGAATCAAGGTGACGTTCCACATTTCGTAGCGAGCACAATGTTTACATTTTCATATCGTGAAGCCGTTTAGTTATTTCGCCAATTAACACACGTGGGATAGCGTCGGGTGTTACTTGTGTATTAAGTCCCTTATCTATAAAGACATGAGCATCACATGTTCAAGACCGTCAGCTCCAACGAGTGTGCAGCTTCCAGCGTCTGATTGTTAACTTAGTTTGATGTATTGTCGCGTCGTGGCCGGTGTGGGTGGCTCGGGCAGGAGACTCGCAGGGTCGAGGGTTCGGTGGCTTGGCACACGGTGACACACGGAAGTAGGAGGATAACAGGAAGTACAGGAACAGAACTCAGGAACAACAGGAACTAGTGGTACAGGAACTGCAGGAACTAGTGGTATGGAGGTATGGAACTCCTCTGAGGTATGAGGGCACAGAGGGCCAGTAGTACGGAGGGCCGGAGGAGTGGTAAATCAACTCCGACTGTAAGATGACTGAGCTGCTGCTATGTCCATGCAGCGAGCTCGGGCTGGATTCAGGAAATCAGGTAGGTAGGTGGTAGGTCGGCACAGACACAATAAAAACACAACAAAGGACGTTTTTGGAATACTGTATCTCACTCAACTGGTAAATTGATACATTGACTATTGTTAATAAAATAATATAATGATTATAAGACACAGTCACAGACACATGAGTGTCTTTCAGCGTACAATATGGAAACTGTATAAGTAAAATAATATAAAAAAACTGTAATGGTCGGTCACGTCCATGCCCGGCCAAGGCTGCGATATCAGTCTGTTGTTTTAAGTAAAAAATAGAAAATTATGGAAGAATTTTAAATTTTGAATTTGGATAGGTAAAGTTTTATAAAGTGGCCAGGAAATCCAAATAAGGTGGTGAGCAGCGTAACGAGTTTAGCCTCGTTACACTACCCGGGTGGGCCGGTGTAAAAAAATCTCTCAGAAGATTTTTTTACAAAGTTAATAAATACGTAAGTTTTATAAGAAAAATATAAATAAAATAATATCAAAATAAATATTAATGGATGAGGTGAGCGAGTTATCTATATATACATAAAAATACCCCTAAATCCCTGAACAATATTATTATTATTAACACGTATAAATTTTGAGGTTGTGAAGGAAGACTTGGTACAGATTCATGCATCATCACTCAAAATTATTCATACATCATCACTCAAAATTCTTGCATACGGAGAGAGATATGGTACACATTTATAGGTGACACATACTCGTCAAGAAATCCTTCTGTTAAAAATGACTTAAGGCTTATTTATTTAAATTAGGTGTCGTCGCCCGCACCTTTAGAAAACCCGATTGTTTTTTTTTACGAGTTCCTACACCTCGACATATAAGGCTTATTTTTATCGAGTTATGCACCGCTCGAACACATAAGGCTTATTTTATGTCGAGTTGTGCACCGCTCGAAACCTACAATAGAGACTATGAGTCTAAAACCATCTAAGGTAAAGTAGAAAAATAATAATAATAATATAATATAAGTAGAGAAGAATAGAAGAGTAGAAGAAAGAAGGATAGAATAGAAGAATAGAATAGAAGGATAGGTAGTAGAATAGAAATATATACGTATTAATACATATTATAATATAATTTTATAATATAATTGCCAAAATAAATAACCAAGGTTAATGTGATGAGTGATAATAAATATATATTTATTAAAAGAGTATATAGTTTGAATTTTGAAAAATACGACTTATATCCATAGACTTATATCGCATATATACTTTTTGGTTAAAGAAGATTAAAAAATGTAATTTTCGGAATATGATAATTTTATTGACACTTTAAATGTGTCAATAAAAATTTTCAAAATAAATGTCACAGATTAATGATATATGAACTAGTATGATTGAAGAATTGAATAATATGGTGTGAATAGTGATTGTAATGTGTGCTCCGCAACAGTACACCAGAGTCGGTCTCGAAGACCTATGGATATACCGTTGGGAGTATGTGGCAGTACCAAGTGGAAGGATATTCTCCTTCGACGAGGATGTGTTATCTTCCAGCGACTTTTGGTAATCCAACCCAAGTTTTCTCAAGTTGGATTTAAACCTCAAGTGCCTTCAGTGGGTGTAGTTGCTGTTGAGCAACCGGTGCGGTATTTTTGTATGTAAATGCAGTATGTTTATTGCTTTGTATACTGTATAGTTTTGTATGGAGTTATGTTTGTATATTTGTATTAAATGTCTGATTAAAATGTGTGTAATATTTTTGTAATGATGATTTTATAACAAACTGGTATAAAAAAGAAATCAAGAAATTTATGGGTTATAAAACAGGTGAAAATGATAAGTTAAATGATGGCCAAATAAGAATAATACAAACGATTATGTTGTCTCCCGGTGACTTTTAGAATTTTGAAAAAATAAATAAATGGTGGGTGATTATAAAAAAACAAAGAAAATAAATATATCAGAATAAAATAATTAAAATACAGTTGGGCGCCAGTGTCGCGTCGTGGCCGGTGTGGGTGGCTCGGGCAGGAGACTCGCAGGGTCGAGGGTTCGGTGGCTTGGCACACGGTGACACACGGAAGTAGGAGGATAACAGGAAGTACAGGAACAGAACTCAGGAACAACAGGAACTAGTGGTACAGGAACTGCAGGAACTAGTGGTATGGAGGTATGGAACTCCTCTGAGGTATGAGGGCACAGAGGGCCAGTAGTACGGAGGGCCGGAGGAGTGGTAAATCAACTCCGACTGTAAGATGACTGAGCTGCTGCTATGTCCATGCAGCGAGCTCGGGCTGGATTCAGGAAATCAGGTAGGTAGGTGGTAGGTCGGCACAGACACAATAAAAACACAACAAAGGACGTTTTTGGAATACTGTATCTCACTCAACTGGTAAATTGATACATTGACTATTGTTAATAAAATAATATAATGATTATAAGACACAGTCACAGACACATGAGTGTCTTTCAGCGTACAATATGGAAACTGTATAAGTAAAATAATATAAAAAAACTGTAATGGTCGGTCACGTCCATGCCCGGCCAAGGCTGCGATATCAGTCTGTTGTTTTAAGTAAAAAATAGAAAATTATGGAAGAATTTTAAATTTTGAATTTGGATAGGTAAAGTTTTATAAAGTGGCCAGGAAATCCAAATAAGGTGGTGAGCAGCGTAACGAGTTTAGCCTCGTTACAGTATTCCACTGCTAGACATAGTTATTTTTCAAAGTGAGCCACAGCAACCATTCTTTAGCCTTCGGCAACCGGTGTGCGTTCACGGTGCCGCATAACACCTAGCCTTCTGCAACCAATGTGCGTACACGGTGCCGCATAATACCTAGCCTTCTGCAACCAGTGTGCGTTCAAGGTGTCGCATAACACCTAGCCTTCCGCAAACGGTGTGCGTTCACGGTGTCGCATAAAACTTAGCCTTCCACAACCAGTGTGCGGTCACGTTGTCACATAAAACCTCATCATCACCATATCGGATATCCATCCGCCGTCTGGGGACGCCGTCTACCTGAAAACAAAGGACATACGGTTTCTACCACCAATGTCCCTTTACCATAATAACTGCTTAATTAAACATCAAACTATTTAGGAGTTCATTTACATAAGTTTTCAACGATGTAAGATGCACGTGATAATCTCTAGATATTAGAGATATGAATGCAAATTAAATATGGCTGCCTGGCTGTCGGGTCAAGGCGGGCGTCCGGTTTAGCGCTGTTTTTATTTGCACGGAGACGTGACTCAGTAAAACTAACAATTCTGCAACTGCATTCTATAAAACATTAGCTTCCTTCCGTGAATTCGTTCGTTTCGTGGTTGAATTTTAAAAACCCTTAGTCTTAGTTTAGCCTATATTATGTAAAGGACCTCTTGCCAAAATCGGTTTGAGTTGTCTCTTTTTGCCCGTGTGTAAATTCCCATAAATGCGCTCTGCTCGGGGAAGCCAGGGCCAGTGTCTGACACTTACCGACTCAAACCACTACGATTTTCCTATCTTTAGCCGGGGGCGTAGAATATGCTTTACATTCTCCTCATTCATACCCTCTACAATTCTTTCTCTTTCTATAGTGTCCTGTTACGACCCCGTTCGCCGTACTGATCATTACCCGCGCCTTTTTAGGGTTCCGAAGTCCTACAAGGAACCCTTATAGTTTCGTCATGTCCGTCCGTCTGTCCGTCTGTCCTAATCCTTTACAGCTTAATAACTTCTACAGTTATAAACATAAGTAAATGAAATTTTGTTAAAAAATAGTCGACATATAGATCTCAATTTTAAAAGAATAAAAGAATCGTTTTTCCGTATTTTAGGGGTGGTGTCCATACATGTGAAATGGAGAAAAAAATATTTTTTTCGCTGCACCCCCTTGTGTGGGATATCATTGAATAGGTCTACTAAAATGAAGGTAATGTTTGATACACCACTTTTTTATCAGGTGTACCATCTGCGAAATATAGCCCGCCAAAGTGGCTTGCAATGTGTCCCCCCCCTGCCATTTCTAAACTATGCAATGTAGAAACATATAATCTTCCACATTGATAGACCTTTGTGAAAACTCTCTTTTAAAATTATTTCGAGTATAATGTGATTATAATTTTTTGAGTTATAGAGAGAAAACTGAAAAATACTTAAAACGTCCTAGTTCAAAGGTCATTGACCTTAGAGAAAAATTATCATAGCAAATCATGCTCCTTTAGCTACTTTCTATTTGAAAAAATCACAAAAAGTAACTTTGAAATGACAAACGTCTTAAATTTGGCTTCTTGAATTTATCGCTAGATGGCGCTACTAACAACACGCTCTGAGTCGCGAATGCTGCCGATTATTGCAAAAAACTAAAATAGCCATGATTAATATTCGATTTGATTCGTTTGTAATTACACCTACTTAAGGAACCCTATAATACTGAGCATGGCCCGACATGCTCTTGGCCGGTTTTTTAACCTAGCATCAGTTCTATTTAAGGTGCTATTTGGAAACAGTTCATTCGGTACACGGCAGAAGACATCTGGGTAGGTAATTAGGTATAGCCTTTTGAGCTAAGAGATTTTGAGCCACGACATCGATTTTTGTTTTGATGCGTAGTATCTTACACCCATATTCTAAGACGTTTTCGAGGTCACCTTGAGCATTACCTCAAGAAATCAACGAATTTGATATTCTTAAAGCTCATCTTGAGGAACCTCGAATGAATTATGCTTATTATTATTATGAGTGCTCACGCACACACATGCTCCTTAAACCATGCTCACCCCTCTCAGTTCACATGTCGCGGCATCTTCCAGTAAGCATCGCGAAAACAAATATCGTTCAGAGGCATGGTGTGTACGTGAGCACTGGTTGTACATGAAGGAGCACGGTTTTTATTGGCTTCACTATGATTGTTTGCAGCACTTTAGTCTCTGTTTTTTACTATGTCTGTGACCATAAACTACTTACTCCACATTTCATACAGGTCGTCATTCGCTCCAATATTTTTGTTTATGTGCACTGCGGTAGTCGCAAGTAGTGTCCGATCGCGCGGGCGAGCAGACGGCTCGACCAATCAATTCTATGCAGTAGTGCATTGCGGACGCCCTAATTAAGTGTGGAGGTGGTTCAGTTATAATTAAGTGATATTCCAGTGATAAATGAATGAATGAATAATATATTTATTGGCAAGAACATAGGTAACATTGAGTTCGTCTAAAGTTAAAATTGGGTATCACTACATTCGACATTTCAGTCGTGCAAATATTTTGATTTTCAATTCATCATTTCAGCCGAAAGACGTCCACTACTGGACATAGGCCTCCCCCAATTAAGGGGGGGATATGCCATAATCGCCACGCTTGGCAGGCGGGTTGGCGATCGCAGTTGGTTGGTTAAATACTCAGAGAACGCTGCTGCCCATCCGCTGGTGAATCCCTTAGTCGCCTTTTACGACACCCATGAGAAGAGATAAGGGTGGTGCTATTCTTTAAGTCCGGCACCACACGGACTTTTCAATTAATCGTACATAATTTTTAAAAACAGTTTTATAGTAGCTGTTCTGTATGGTAATTGGTTGTATCATTATCGTCCTATTAGACCATTTTCAAAAATGAAGCCATCATTCTTATACATATTCGGAACCAGAACTAAGGCCTGAACATCCTCCATCAATAATTATCCCTCGTTCATGCTGTATAACTAGAGTTCGTGCGGTGCGGGATAACAAGGCAATGGCGGACGTTGACCCCTTCTTACTAATGCATTCTGTCATTATGTCATGTCAACCATAACCACGCACCACGCATCGCGACACGTGTGAAATGATTATCACTGACAGCCGAGTCACGTGAGGCCACGTTGAAAGCACGGTCGTTGTATAGCAAACCTTGTGTACGGGTCAACCACCGTACAACACATTTTACTTAGATCATCATAAATGCGCCATCGCACTGTATGGTTCGATCATTTATTTTATTGCAAATTATGTATTAATATTCAGTTTACCGTGTGACGTCCTACCGTGCGCGTGACTCAATCTCATCCTTTTCATCTAATTATTTAATCCTAATCTTATATGTTTGAATCTTGGAATATATTGTTTTTTATTATCTTTCACACGAGTTTATCTTAATCTCACCCCAACCCGAACACCTTGTATTAATAGATTACATTAACAACAGATTAGAGTCGGGTCAGTGTCCTCTGTTGCCATGTTATCCCACACTATTAAATTATAGTGCCGGAACCAGAGAAGAATTAGTCGGCTTTGCGACATCCACGGAAAGACTATTTGTACTCTCAACCACCTAAAACACATCAATAGTATTTCAAGCAACATAACATAAACAATAATAAATATCACTTTCTTACTCCTTGCTACATATTCATAGCAACACGTAGTTGTGATAACATTGCTACTTTATTATTATCAGCCGTAGCATCCCGCTGCAGGGTACAAACCTCCCTTCCCTTTTTCATCTTGTCCCTGCCTTTTGTCGTCTGGGGCCAAACCTTCAGATAGGACTTGAGCTCGTCCCACCATCTCCTTCCGGGATTGCCGCGTTGTGCTTTCTGCTATCTGAGACCCACTGTGTGATTGTTTTCGCCCATAGCTCCTCCGGCATGCGGCAGATGTGACCAGCCCAGTTCCACTTAAGCTTGCTATTGCTACTTAAATTTATTTATTTAGGATATTCCAAATCAACTCAGCCTATCGCAGTCCACTGTTGGACATAGGCCTCTCCCAAGTTGCGCCACAACACTCGGTCATCTGTCTTCCGAATCCAGTCCCCCCCAGCCACGTTCTTCAGGTCGTCGGTCTACCTGGCAGGGGGCGCCCTATGCTGCGTTTGCCGATTCGCGGTCTCTACTCAAAGACTCGTCTGCTCCAGGGCTATCGGTCCTTCGACAGACATAGCCAGCCCACTGCCACTTCAGCTTACTAAGGTATTCCCACTAGAAATCCATTGTAAGCGGCCATTGAAGGCCTAATGGCGCTCAATAAATTAATTTATTAATTTAGAGGGTAGACAAACATTATCAATCCTTTCTGGAACGTCATTCTCTGTTATAAAGCCGCGCGTAATGGGCGTTTCTCCTTTAATAAACTTTGTTTAAAAGTTACGAGTGTTATGACGCTCTACCTACGTAGTTTCAACTACGCACACTGTTGTGACTAACGCACTACCTTCGACGATGCTTTGCGAAGCCAGGAATCCTCCCTTTTGTAACTAGTTTTGAAAGCTTTCTTTTGAGCTAAGGCGGCGTTGCTACCTACGGTTTCCTTGGATGGCGGAAAGTTCTTACACGCATTGGAGATGTCTCATAGCGTCGCGGCGGGAAACTAAGCGCGAAACGCGTTAGGTAGCCGTATGCCATTTCCCCTTGTTTTTTATTCCGTGATGTCAAGCAATGGTTTATTTCAGGATTATAAATTACTTTGAACGAAATAAAACAATACAAAATGGCGCGCTTAGGCATTTGTGGAGATCAGAAGTTAATCCTTGTGTTAAATATTGACCTCATGAGATTGTAAGCCGCCTTCATTGTAGTTGGGAAAATCCTAGATTGAAGAGTTTCGAATCGAGTTTCGGCTGAACCCAACATGGTTGGAAAATGGACAAACTTATGTAGACTGTGTATACTATTGTAGACACAACATTTTGCTTTTCACGTGTGTAGCTAAAGTAATCAATAAAACTATTGTCAATATTCTATAGATATTTGCTATCAGATGGCGTATCTATTTTACTCAATAACTCTATTGATGTGGACATGCATTGTGCGATTGAGTGTAGTGTTCTGGTTTGGACGGTTCTGTCAATTATATCAGGGATACATTGACAAACTCAAGTGCGATAGTTTTTGTGTAAAGAAAGAAAGAAAAGAAAAGAGTCCTGACTCTGTAAAATAAAATAGAATAGAATATATTTATTTGCATAAAACATGGTATAAAAAGGTGTTATAAACTTAAATATTACTACTAACTTACTACGTGTACTTTAAAAGGGGCTTGACCTCTATAAAATAAATAGAATTTTATTATCACTTGCTTTAACGGTGAAGGAAAACGTCGTGAGGAAACCTGCACACCTGAGAGTGCTCCATACAGTTCTCAATGGTTGTGTAGTCCGCTAACCCGCACTAGGCCATCGTGGTGGACTAAGGCCTTAACCTTCTCATACTGAGTGAGAAGAGGCCCGTGCCCAGCAGTGGGACAGTAATGGGCTGATTATGTTATGTTATACTTCTACAAATGATTTAAATATCCAATTTACAGAACAAATAAATTCATTTCATTTTATTTATTTTTTAATATTATTTAGAGTTTTCTATGATTACTGAGTCATCATAAAGGGGGGGTTATATGCCTCTAGTTTACACCAACGATCCCCATCTTGTGCTCGTTCTATACAGTTGCGTACCTGCGTCATTCTTGGATGTTTTCCTATCCAGATATTTATTCAGGTCTAGGCGAAGGTCGTAATATTTATCTCTAAGCGCAAATGTTTGCCTAAAGATGTTTGTTGGGAATCTGGGTTTAGGACGTTATATATAAAGTGTGTAATATTAAAAGCCGTGGTCCTTTAAAGGGGTGAATGTACTCATCATAACGAACAGCTTTTACTAAAGGAGCAACCCTGAAGGCCAAATCTCGTAATTAAAAACGTTAAAATTTAGTTCCAAACTAATCTGCTTTAGCTCAATTTCCTGACGGTAGATGTTTTTGATTGCTGTTTATTGGTGACATTGATGATGTCACAAATAAACGGCAAACAGGGATATCTACTGTCAGAAGATTGAGATTTAAAGCTTTGAGATTAATTTCGAACTAAATTTTAACGTTTTTCATTACGAGATTTGGCCTTCTGATGTAGTAATCGTGCATTGGTCGTTTGTCTTCAATAGGAGGAAATCTAGTAAAGCTATCAATATTTTTGTAGTAGTGTAACTTGTTGAAATTAGCATTAGATAATTGCTTTCTACTTACTACTGGATATAAGTCTCCAAGTCACACCACATCATCCGAAGTCACTATAATCATGATTATTACAATCCACCACTAATTAGAACCTTAGAATCGATCATCATCATTCCAGCCGAAAAACGTCCTCTGCTGGACAAAGGCCTCTCCCAAATGGGGGGATATGCCATAATCGCCACGCTTGGCAGGCGAGTTGTTGATCGCAGTTGGTTGTTTAAATACTCAGAGAACGCTGCTGCTCATCCTCTGGTGAATTCCTTAGTCGCCTTTTACGACACCCATGAGAAGAGCGAGAGTGGTGCAATTCTTTACGTCCGGCACCACACGGAACCAGTGAATGATATGATTAGAATGGATATGATAAGACAAAGTGACGGAAAAGTTGAGATGCAGTAGATCGTTATGGTATGGCCATGTGATGCAGAGGAATAAGGAGCATGTAACGAGAAAAGTTTTGAGTGTGAATGTGGATGCCTATAAGAAAAGAGAAAGACCAAAGAGATGGATGGATTTAAGGGAAAAAAAAAAAAGAAAAGAAGAAAAGAAAAAGAAGAAAAAAAAGAAAAAGAAAAAAAAAAAGAAAAAAAAACAAGAAAAAAAGAAAAGAAAGTGAAGAAAGAAAAAGAAGAAAAAAAGAAAAAAAAAGAAGAAAAGAAAAAAAAAGAAAAAAAAGAAGAAAGAAAAAAAAGAAGAAAAAAAAGAAAAAAATAATATGGATAAACTGGTGCATTATTCGAGTTATAATCGAACACTCAGCTAATAGTTATAAAGTGCTTCGCCATCTTCGCGTGCAACTGTAGTACGCATTAGCGAGTTCACTTAATTTCAGGACAGTTCCCGTTCCATTCTCGTTAAGACACCGCGTTGACTGCGTGCTCAAACTATTACCACCACTACCACTGGTAGTAAATTACGTAATTTACATGAAATATTGTGTTGCGAAAAAATCATGAAATGAAAATTGTTTGATACAAACAGAAAACCCAAAAGTACTCGCGAAGGTAGGGAAATGTGAAAGTTATATAAACACACGAACAGAAAGCTACGAATATTGTTCACGTAAACATTCTGACTTTGTTAGGTTTCCAACTTGGTTTGACCTTTGCTATGCATATAGGGCCGATAGAGTTTGCTTTCTCATGTTGGTAGTTTATATAGGTATGTTGAGAAACTTTTTAATGGATTAGGATTGCTTAATACTCGGATCGATTATGTTTATCATCTACGCGACATTTTCAATGTTCGCAGTAGCAAAGCGGTTAAACATTTTCCTTCCATGAAGGATGATGGATCTAAATGCTCATTTAAATGTCATGCTGATGGTGGCGTTAGTGTCGGGTCGTTAAGTTCCCTTCAATATCTAAGATAGATGAATTGTGTCTGAAAGACGTCCAATTGAGATTGCAATGGGTTCCGTCACATTGGATTGCAGGGCAACGAAAAGGCTGACATTTTGGCGAAATATGCGGTTAAGAATGGAAAATAAATTAACATTGTACTAGATTTTTCGGATTTTTTACCTTTTAAAGACATATGTTATGATTATTGGAAAGAATATTTTAATAAGCGCTCATTAGAAAAGGGGATATGGTACAAAACCAATGCCAGTCTTGTCGTGTACCCTGTTTTATAAATAATGAGCTTAGTAGGAAATTAGTTGTAACTTGTAACAGCTCACAGGCTCAGATCCGGACACATTCCATGCAAAAGTTTAGCTTTATGATGAAGAAAATATCTTCACCCAACTGTGAGGAGTATGGAGTTGTTGAGGATTTACACCATTTGTTGCTAGAATGTGTCCGATATGAGACTAATAGAAATTATTTGGTTAGGGCTCTGAATTTGAACAGGACTGATGTAGGTACATTTCAGAAAGTGTTAAATAACCCAAATTGTGATAATGCAAGAGATCTGTTCAAATTCATGGCCCAGATAATATAGTTTATGTAAGTGTCGTGTTACTTTTGTTTAGGGTACGATGGGACTGTCAAACGCTACGCGGAAAAGTCCCTTTAAAACTTTAAGAAAAAAGAAAAAAATGGTTGAGTTAAGCAATGGCTGATGCTCGCGTCATGCTCGTGAACGGGTGCCGTCTGTCGGGACAGGTCAGCTTCTACATACTATGGCAACTGTTTTTACGTTTATTTCTAAAGGCAATATTCTCACTTTTAAACTCTTGTTTCTTTCTGTCATTAACCTACATTATATTCACATTATTTGAATAAATTTGATGTAAAAAACAATAACCTATTTTAAAAAGTGTATATCCATGGAGTTTCTTGCCGGTTCTTCTCCATAGGACCCACAATTTGGAACCGTGCAACTAGAGCCTGACATTTCAAAAGTATCTGTAATTAGGTCTATTTGAAATGAAAAACATTTGATTTTGAAGGCCAATTTTACGTTCAAAACATAGTTCCAAACTAATCTCAATCTCCTGACAGTAAATGTTTCTGATTGCCGTTTATTGGTGACATTAATGACCTAAGTGTCTAAGCAACGGTTATTAATTTTGGCCATAAGTGTTGGCAGCCCACACATAGTTGAGCAATTGTTGTTTTCTGAAGTGTCTTTATTAACATCTTCTTCTTCTTCCATATCCTCATCGGATGTCAGCGACCACCGCACGGAACTCGTTTCTATCTTGTGCCAGTCTGCATAGACTGGCAGCATCATCGATGTTGTCAATCCAGGATAATTTCCTTCTTCCCCTGCTCCTTTTGCCCTCTATCTTGCCCTCCAGTATTTTCCTCAAAATATATTTTTCGTTTCAAATAACTTCAATATTAGTTGCTCTATTCCTCCATGAGATCTTTAAAATTCTTCTATAAAGCCACATCTTAAATGCATTTATTTTTGCCTCTGTTTTTGGTGATTGCCCACCCTTCGACGCCGTATAGGAATATCGACAACACGTAAAATTTCAGTCATCTCACCATTCGCCATCTAAGTTTCAAGTTTATGTCTTTGTATAAATAACTTTCATCTTCATGAATGAACTGCTAGCGATCTCTATTCTGATACGTATTTCTCTAACTGGATCCCATTTTTATTAACATTTCGGTTTTTTTTTTTTTTCATTTACATAATTGAGGGAAAGATGTTTAAGTAGAATATTCAGCTGAATATGCTATTCTACTAATAGACTGATACATATTCAGATGCGATGTTAAAGATATTCATTCTTATTCATTTTGTGTTGTTTTTTAGGGAATCATAATAACATTTTCTTAGCCAAACAGTTTTTAGTTGTTGGTATTGGATTTTTCTCGGTTGGCGTTGCTCTGTTTGCCTCTAGTCCATGGAATGGGTTCTTTACAACCGTAAAGACGAATTTACTTATTTTGATAGGGAGTTGGGTAAGTCTCTGATCTTTCCTAGGACTGTATTCGTTCGTTTTTGGAACCTATACGCTCTTTTCATGATACGACTTAAGATTCCGAGACGTGGATACTAACAGTTGGGCTATTCCATAAATTCAAAGTCACTCGGCGAGTTATAAGGATAGAATCCGTAAAGAGATTATCCGGAGGGAAACCGGAGTGATCGACATAGCTTGCAGAATCAGTGAGCTGAAATGACAGTGGGCTGGCCATGTCTCTGTCGAAGAACCGAAGGCTTTTGGAGCAGACGAGCCCTTGAGTGGAAACCGCGAATCGCAAACGTATCGTAAGGCGCTCAACAGCCACTCGAGGCGTCTTTTAAGTGACCCTGGGGAGAACAGCAGCACGTGGTGGTCGCATACTTGTAATTTTATCGGAACCCAGCAATGCTTGTACTTACTTAAAATATTGAGGAAGACCACAACCAGACCAGATCTTTTGTCTGACTCGGGTGTTACCACTGTCATGCGGTCAACTATACTTTTCTTATATTTTATGTCGACTGTCCTTTCTTTATATTTTACCTATATATGTGTTTTTTTGTTTTAGTTTCTTTGTAACCCCACCCGTTAGTTACCTGCTTGTGTTTATCACTGTTGTTTAAATGTTGCGCGTCGTTAACTGTGACAATAAACTATTTTTATTTCTTTCTTTCTTTGACAAAAGAAAACAATAAATGATTACTATTGGAAATCTAGATCAATGATTTGGTAGCTCTACGAATATCTACAACAATCTAGTTATCTCTAAGTTTTTGACCGATAAGTGATTAAGTATATTCACAATGTAACCCAGACAGACAACAAACTATTGTTGTTTATTGATCGTAAATATACAATATGAAGCCATATCTTTATCTTCATTTGTTACTACAAGTGTGTCAAGATGACAAGAGATAATCTTAACAATGTTGTTTTCAGATAAATTCGGTTTGAGTAACAATATTTTCTTGTCTTGTATTTTCTCGTGGAATTGCTACCATCTTTATTTTGTGTTAAGGTTCTTCAAATCATGACTAAGTTTGTCTATGTTATGATGTGACACAAAAAATTTCTTCTACATCGACAGTTTAATTCATGATTCTCCTCCTAAAGTATGCATCATCAACATCATTTGAACCGAAAGACGTATACTGCTGGCAGTGGCGTGCATTGGCCTACTTCACTTGAATTTAATTGTGGTGTAAGTTATTGATTTTTTGATGTAGGAAGATTAATTTAGGATTAATAAGTCTATTTTAAGATAAATAAACATCGTACTGTGAAAAAAAGATAACCCAGCCCAGCAGTCTGCTGGACTGGGCTCCCCCAAATGCGGGGTATGCCATAATCGCCACGCTTGGCATTCGGGTTGACGATCGCAGTTGGTTGAAGAAATAATCAGAGAACGCTGCTGCCCATCCTTTGGTGAACCCCTTAATCGTCTTTTACGACACCCACGAGAAGAGATGGAGTGGTGCTATTCTTTGTGTCCGGAACACGGAACAGTATTATATTAGTATGAGCACAGATTAAAGAAGAGTGGAGACTTATTAGTGAACCTTCGAGCTATTACAAACAGTTATAAGAAGGAAAATCTCATATTTTAGCGAAGCGAAATCTTACGATTTAAATTGTGTAAAGAAAAAATCGTTATGATACTTCCTACTAGCCAGTTACGGCCAAAATTAATATCCAATCTATCCACGATTTGCCTTACTAGAGATAGGAATTTGACATAAGCTCCATGCAAAATACGTCAAATTTCTATCTCCAGTAGGGTAAATCGTGGATAGATTGGATATTAATTTTGGCCGTTAGTTATTCTTATAACAGCAGGGGCTCGTAGCGATGCAACGACTGCGCGGATTGTACGATCTGCAAGGTTAAGCTGCACTTACCGCGGTCAGTCTGTAGATGGGTGACCGTTTCGTTACACATCGAGACCCCTCCGTGCCTCGGAGAGCACGTTAAGCTGTCGGTCCCGGTTGTCATACGAATATCTATGGCAGTCGTTACGGGTAGTCAGAAGCCTGAAAGTCTGACAACTGGTCTAACCTCCGAATGTCAGTATTACCCAGTAACTGGGTTGCGGGGGTCTGATGGCAGTCGCTCCGTGTAAAATACTGATGTTCAGCCGCATCTGGTTAGACTATAAGCCGACCCCAATATAATTGGGAAAAGGCTCGGACGATGATAGTCGCCTATTACGCTATCCATGAAAAAAAGAGAGCTTATTCTGTATTACTTCCCGGGAATTACAAGGCTTTCTATATTCATGCGGATTACGTGTCTAGGAATTGTAGCCAAAACCCTAAACCTCTCAACAACTAGTCCAATGAGTAGATCAACAAGATAACTTTCTTCATAAACTACTCTACAGAGTTGCGACCATCGTTCCTTATCTAGTTATCTGCTGTCCCCGTCTTTCTCATGACATGACAAGATCACGATGACAAGTCGACGACCTTTGTTGATTAGGGTTGGCAGAAACAGAAAATTGGAATAAGGAATTTATTTTGCTGAGCGTCTAACAGCTGTTTTGTGTTTTTATACGTGGGTTTTTCACAAACGTGGTTCATAATCTGCTCTGTCCATGGCCGTTTTTTATGTGATGGCGAAACGAGCTAAAGACCCACCTAGACCAATTAGGCTCACACCTACACACCATAATACTAATCTTACTAACACTATATAGAAATAAAATGTAACTAAATCTGAATGGTGGAGACCTGGTGTCCTGAATACAGGCCTCGAGCGTATTCTTTTTTTTTCCGTGGGGAAAATCCTCATGGACGCACTCCGCCCGAGGAAGGCGGAGCCAGTGTCGGACTCTTATCGACTAAAAACCACCACGGTGTTCCTCTACCGACCCTTGGCCGGGGGCGTGAGAAATACTCCTGTATTCGCCCAACCATCCCCGGCAGGTCCCGGCTCGCCACTGGCTGGCGAGCCCCTTCACTCCGTGTGGCAACCACATCGGCCGCACCCTCTTGAGTGGCGCGCGCGGAACACAACGAGCCACCGTCACGGGCCTGGAGGTCGGCATACGCCCTCCTACGACACCCAGGTCGTCTCCTGCGGATGGGAAGCGAGATTATCGCTTCTCGAACCCTCTCCGCCGCCTCCTTAGCGAGCATTACATCCTCGCAGAAGGAGACGACGCCTTCCCAAGCGCTCTCGCTACCGACCATAGACGGAACCACGGCCGGAGGCGAGAGGTCGCTGCCGCCTACTGCAGTAATGAGTTCACGACGCTGCGCGGCCCAAGCTGGGCACTCCGCCAGTGTGTGCTGCGCTGTGTCCTCTGGGCAGCTCCCGCAGTGATGACACTCGGGCGTCGGCTCCCGGCCTATGCGACAAAGATACTTCCCGAAGCAACCGTGCCCTGAGAGTATCTGCGTCAGGCTGTAGGTGTGGGCACCATGGCCCCTCTCCAGCCACCTCTCTATGACGGGCCTTACCGCCGCTATTGCGGCGTGCCCTCTGTGCCTCGAGCCTAGTTTAGGCACCAGTCTCCCACAATATGTATGTATAATACTAATTAATATTAATTCTTGTTATTAAAAACTCGCAAAATATAGTTCTAAACTAATCTCAAATCAATCTCCTGACAGAAGATCTTTCTGATTGCCGATTATCGGTGACATTAATGACATATGTGTCACAAATAAACGGCAAACAGGAAAGTTTACTTTTTCTTTTTTTTGACGACCTCTGTGGTCTAGTGGTTCGAGTGTCGGACTGCTGATCACGAGGTCGTGGGTTCGATTCCCACAGGACACAAATATTTGTGTGATGAACATAAGTGTTTGTGTTGGTCTGGGTGTTTCTTATGTATTATAAGTATGTATTTACAAAAAAAAAGTATACAAGTGTCTAGTACCCATAGTACAAGCTCTGCTTAGTTTGGGACTAGATGGTGTTGTGTAAAAATGTCCCAAAAGTATTTATTTATTATTTATTTTATTTATTACGAGAATTGGCCTTCTGTTCAACTTACCAAATGCGGCTGAATTGATTATTATTAGTACTTATAAGTATTAGTATTTCCTTCTGCCAACCCTATGTAACCAAACACTAGTAGCAAATATTAGTCTCTGTGTACACTTTGCATAGTTTTCGTATAAAGGCACTTAAAGACATGATGTGTGATTATGGAAACAAGTTCGGTTGAGCGATGTGCTTATATCCTTGTTCAAATAATACAAGTATACTTTATTGTACACTTTTTAAGGTTCCGTACCCAAAGGGTGCTAACGGGACCCTATTACTCTCGCTACGCTGTCCGTCCGTCTGTCTGTCTGTCACAGGTCTGTATCTTTGTAACGGTAATAGATTACTGGTTGAAAATTTCACAGAATATGTGTTACTATGGTATACATCACGACAAATACAATAAAAAAAAGTAAAACCAAAGGGGGTCCCCATACAAGAAACCTCGAAAAACATGTTTTTTTTCAATGTTTTTGTTCCTGCTCAAACGCGTCAAACTTGGTCTGATTATAGTGCATACTATGTAGTTTAGCAACAAATACTAAAAACATGGCAAATGTAGACATATATGGTGGTACTTACGTAAGAAAAAGACGTAAAAATTCACATTTCGCGTATGATCGTTGATGTATTTTGATAAACTCTCGTAAATTAAATCAGTTTCTATGGGGTATGAGGTCGATGGGTGGTACGGAACCCTTACTGCGTGAGTCCGACTCACACTTCGACAGTTTTTAAATGAAGTACTGGATCCATTTACTGTTCTACGAAATAGACTTTGAAGGAATATAATAGAATAGAATAAACTTTATTTCAAGCACAAATGTACTCATATAGGGTTAGTAACAATTTTCTTAAGCCTAATTGTTAGTAAACATATTCACATACTGAAATATGTAGCTGACAGCAGTGAATTAGAATGAAATGAGATGATGATGATGATGTGAGTGATTTGGAATGAGTTGACCTTTTTTCAGGACCACTTCTGGGAAGATAAGGCCATCCTATTACTTCTATATCATACGCACTATGCTTTTTAAGGAGTTATTTATGTAAGGATTAAACTGAACCGAACTGAACTGAACTGTTTTTCAGTAGGAAATTCTCGGTAGCAGCCCGGAGTATGGATTTGTGCCCGGTTAATGGCAATAGGCTCGCCCCCTATTACATGGGACTATAACATATTACTGGCGAAATGTGGGTGTACTATACACCTCTGCCTACCCCTTCGGGGAAATCTTATGTTATGTTATGTTAAACTGAACCAAAACAACAAAATTTTCGATATTCCACAAGAGCTACTGTGCCTTTTTGAAATGTAAACTATGAATTTAAAGAAAGTATCAAGGACTAAAAAAATGGCAAACGTAACCGAGAAAGGCAGCTCTATACATGGGAAGGTGACATCAAAAAGGTGGCAGGTCCCATATGGATCCGAACAGCATGAGATAGAGCGGCATGGAAATATCTAGAGGAGGCCTTTGTCGGGAGACAAGGTGTTACATAGAATGACAACCGGTTGCCGATAGCCAGTTGTTGTGGGCAAAGGTTACCGCTTAACATCAGGTGGGCCTTTAGCTCGTTTCGCCATCCTATACTATAAAAAAAAAGCCAAAGGACAGAATGACAATACCTAGTATAGTCGACAGCACGTCAGTGATAACACTTGAATTACAAAAAAATCTCTTGCTGCTTACAAAATAAAGGCGCTGTCAAGTACAAACTTAATTTCCAAGTTATTAGCGATAATTATTCCAGAAATCCCCTCGGGATGTGCGTGCTTTAGCAGTGGAGGATCTTGGGAAAATAATTCCCGCTATCCTCATTCCTCACCAGTGGCAATGGTAAGTAGAGAATTTCGGTCATAATGCATTGCATGTGCCGGAGTCTGCATTTGTGCCCGGTTAATGGCAATAGGCTCGCCCCCTATTACATGGGACTTATAACATAACTGGCGAAATGTGGGTGTACTATACACCTCTGCCTACCCCTTCGGGGAAATACAGGCGTGATGTTATGTTATGTGCAATGCGCAGACATTCAACAATCGCCACCAAGAACTAAATATACTTACAGTCGCTTCGTGTATAACATGATTTAAACAATGATATTTAAAAATAAACATGCTGAAATTTTAATCGCTTAATTCTCGAAAACGGGAAAAAAAATTTGGTGGTCGCTACATTTGTGTTCACTTAAATCGATCAAATGTAGGGACCACCTTTTTTTTCGTGATTTCAGTGTTGGTCCCATAGTAAAAGTTGTTCATAATGATGAGTACAATGACCCCTTTTCGGGAAAGAAGCGATTAAAATTTCAGCATGTAGATATGTCATACCCTAACAAAACAAACAAAAAAAATGTTCCTAGCCAGCGGTAGCACAATACACATAAAATAGTACAAAGTCAGTAAGTTGGTTACTTCAAGTTACTTTCGCTTAATAATTGGAACACTTTCTGTACACAAACCAAAGAGTATTATGTATATAATGTTTAATGTTTATGCTTCAACACAAGTACTTTTGTAACTTACTGGAGCTGCCTCAATTTATGTTTGAACACTTATGAGTTATAATAAAAAATATTTGTTTTTTTTTTCAAGTTATGACACAAACGATGGCATTTTAGTTTTAAATGTTTATTGGTGTACATAGAACGGAATGGAACGGATAAATAGAAAAACGTCCTAATAAGAACGTTTTCGAATCTTCAGATTGCGAACGCATGTATCATATCTGTACCTACTTTTAAATATCATTGGATTTAAACAATCTTTTTAAGTAAATGTGTACTAATTCAATATTAGCTTTTTTAACTGACAAGGTGAACTGTCTTGTGTCCTACCCATATGTCCATTATATCTTGGTACCTGATGGTGGCGCTGCGTGCAAATAAAAAAATTGCTACATTTCAGATACAGTACATTTAAAATTAGTATAGTATTCCACCACGGGCCGAGTTATAAAGCCATTATAGGCAGTTCTGGGTCATGATAAGCTACATTTTGTAGTAATTCTGTAGTCTTGTGGTCAGTCAGACATCTCGTGAATATGCCCAGATTGTGCGAGCAACATTTGGTGCCAACGATTTTAGAAGAAGGGATTAAAAAGTTGGATTTAATCGGTAAGTAGTTTTTGTATATTTCGGTGGGGACGTAATATTATTTTGTGGTCATTATTTATTTATTTAACAGTCGCCAAGTTATAATTTGGCGGTGGACTAAGGCCTTAGCCATCTCGTACTGAGAAGAGGCCCGTGCCCAGCAGTGGGACAGTAATGGGCTGGTTATGTAAGTTATAATTTAGGTACATGTATAATTCTTATAAGTCTAATCATAATTATCATATCTTATCACACCCACTAACCCACCACACACCACACACCCCTTCACACTCACACACACGAGGCTTCTGACTTTACCACTATTATTAGCTTTTTTTTTTTTTTTTTTTTTTTATTATAAATAGATCTGCTCTTGACCGCAATCTAGACAGCTTTGTCAGGATGTGGTCGACGATGGAGCGAGCAAACCTATTAGGTGCCGATTCACTCCAGCTTTAAAGGCGTTAGGGTTATAAGTGCCCGGAAATACAGATGCCGGCAGTGAATTCCACAACTTGGCTGTGCGCATTATGAAAGAGTTCTCAAAGCGCTTGGTCCTGATAGGAGGGATTTCTACCAAATGTGGATGATATCCTGCAGTGCGTCGTGTAGTCCGATGAAAGAAAGGAGATGGCGGAATAAGCTCATGGAGCTCGTGCGCACACTCTCCAAAGTACAGCCTGTAGAACACCGACAAACAAGCAACTGTGCGTCTATGGGGTAAGCTTTGTAGCGTAGATTTTGCTAGCAGTTCATCACCAATTAGCCTCTCAGCTCTGCGTTGAATCGAGTCAAGAGCCGCAAGCTGGTATTTGGCGGAGCCATGCCATAAGTGACTGCAATACTCCATACACGATCGGACTTGAGCTTTATATAGCTGAATTACTATTTATTCTTTAATCTATGCTGTAGCCTGTAACATAGTTTTACATATTTCATTTACTCAACTGCACTTTCTTGTAACCACCTCCTGATGCAATTAATGTAACCCCCTGTGGATTTAATTAATGAGAGCGCTGGTACCCATAACACAAGTTAAATCTTACATTGGGTATCAGAGTTAAACAAACACTTCATACCGAGAAATTGCATAACTACTATTTGTAAGTGTTTACTGTACACCATTTATGTGAAATAAAATTTTATTTATTATTATAATAATTACTTATTTATGACAAAAGCTGACAAATAGGTTTATTTTGGTGTAAAAAATATCAACTTCTGGTTGTTGAACAATCAGAGCGTTGAGCAATAATTACCAATCGGTTTAACACTTTAGCCTTGCGAAGAGACGTCGCATCTCTATGTATCTTCTATCGCATGTACAGTCACGTTCCTTCCCGGTGGTACATTTTGTCGACAATGTCCCTTGAACGAATCCTGCTACATTACACGTACCTACGGCTGCCGTCGAACACTAAGCGCAAGCAATTTTAGCCTTGGTGGCGATTCTCCGGAAAGTTTTCTGATGGTACAATGCGGAATTGAATTGACTTGAATGGGGAGTGCTCTGAGGAATTATTCGACCTTATACCAGCTGGTGATTTCCACCATCGTAGGTACCATCGCCATCAATCTGAATTCCATCCTCACCATCTTCATGGTAGGCGGTCAACTACTGTACGTTTCAAACAATTTTTTTGCCTCGTATAGCAAAACCGTGTGGAACCAACACACATTTTACCCATTTTTTTTTTTCAAACTTGAATTTGAATTTATCCAGCAAACAACTCTGGAACTAACTAAAAACAATACGAATCAATTCTAGTGATTCTAAACAAACGACTTATAAGACTAGCGTTTATTCTGGTACACGTCGTATATCCCACTATCTTAACTAATATCATAAATCTGAAAATGTTTGATGTTTTGTTACTCAATCAAGCATTAAACAGATGACCGGTTTTGAAAAGATTGAAAGAAAGAAAAAATATTTATTTACATCTAGAGCAGCCATACTCAACCTTTTTTTTATAGGGGCCACAAACACGTTTCAGTCATGGTGTCGAGGGCCGCAAGAAAAAAATATTTAGGTCTAAACGTAATTCCAAGATAACGATGTAAAAAAGAAGTTTTAACAAAGATATTTATATGTTTTAATACGATTTTTGATACTGTGAACACTTTTACAAAACTTTATCAAGATCTGGCTTGTCGCTACATGCTATTCTTATAACACATCATCCAGATGAGAATCTGTAAGTTTGTTTCTGTAAACGTTCTTTGTTTATTTCATTTTTGAAAAAGACGATTCGCACACATACGTAGACCCAAACAATGTTAGTATGATTTGGGCACATCTTTGAACGCTTTTATATTTTTGGGAAACAAAAAATCGCTGATAGCGCTCGGCTCACATTCCCATTCTGAAACACCAATTCTCTGATGGGAGCGAAATTTAAAATGGTTTACAATAAATTTGTAACTTTAGATGGGCCAACAACAAAGGCCCGGCGGGCCACATGCGGCCCGCGGGCCGCAGGTTGAGTATAGCTGATCTAGAGTGACGCCCAAAATTACCAAAAATTAAACGAAAACAAATATTGTTACAGGAACAGAATCAAAAAGTTTGGTAAGATATGCGTCACATCCGCGCAAAACGGCCATCGCTTAGGAAATTGCTCAAAGTCAAAGTCAAAGTATTAATTAGTGTGATTGTTGGTGATACAGTAGGTCTTACGGCTCGTACACATAAAACGTCCATTTTACAGGTCCGTTTAAACGTATAAATTATTAGCGTATGTAGTTGTATGAGCGAGTTCACACAGAATACAGTATTCCGGATCCAGTAAAAAATACCGATCTGACAAAATAAGCAGCAATCCGTTTTACAGGTGCGTTTAAACGTATATTTTATTAGCGTATGTAGTTGTAAAACGTATGTGTAACCAGTAAAAAATCCCACACACAACGGAAATACTGATCCGTTTTTCGTTTTGCGTAGAAAGTAGGCGATACACTGAAGAACGAAAGTCCAGTAGCGTCGTATCTGTTAAAATCGATCCTGTAAATGCTGTGTGAATATTACCTCCAGTAGCGACGGATCCGTTAAAATCGATCCTGTAAATGCTGTGTGAATATTACCTCCAGTAGCGACGGATCCGTTAAAATCGATCCTGTAAATGCTGTGTGAATATTACCTCCAGTAGCGACGGATCCGTTTAAATCGATCCTGTAAATGCTGTGTGAATATTACCTACAGTAGCGACGGATCAGTTAAGATTGATCCTGTAAATGCTGTATGAATATTACCTCCAGTAGCGACGGATCCGTTAAAATCGATCCTGTAAATGCTGTGTGAATATTACCTCCAGTAGCGACGGATCCGTTTAAATCGATCCTGTAAATGCTGTTTGAATATTACCTACAGTAGCGACGGATCAGTTAAAATTGATCCTGTAAATGCTGTGTGAATAGTACCTCCAGTAGCGACGGATCAGTTAAGATTGATCCTGTAAATGCTGTGTGAATATTACATCCAGTAGCGACGGATCAGTTAAAAAGGATCCTGTAAAATCGGACGTTCTATGTGTACGCGCCCTTATACATGTTTTACGGGAACTCAAAAGTCTACCCATTAGCCATAGACATAATAAAAAATATATGTCTGTGCCATTAGCATACACTATTTAATAATACAACGTTTTTTTTAAATAACTGAAAACCTCTTAAGGGGTCATTGTACCCATCAGTATGATCAACTTTTACTATGGGACCAACACTTGAAATCGTGAAAAACAAATCAGCTGTTCCTTATATTTTTTTTTATCATTTTTTTTTTTTTTTAGATTTTATTGAATCACCGGAGATTATCCGGATAGTCTCCAAACTCCGGTTATTCAAAATACTCTAACGGCCAAAATTAATATCCGATCTATCCACGATTTGCCCTACTAGAGATAGGAATTTGACATAAGCTCCATACAAAATATGTCAAATTTCTATCTGCAGTAGGGTAAATCGTGGATAGATTGGTTATTAATTTTGGCCGTAAATCTATATATACGAGAAGAAAAAACACACAATAAAAAAATAAATTGCCACATTTGGGTGCGTTCTGCAACAAATCAAATAACCGGTAGTTTAGTGAATTCACCGATTAGTCTCCGGTACTCACTCTAACCGGTGATTATCCGGTTTTTTGAGAACCGGTTCACACCACTACTATCTATACAGAGTACAAAATCTAACATATCGGCGAGGCGGCCTTAGGTAGCTGTGTCAGCAAATCGTAGGGATCAATGTACCTGCGGAGAATATCTTTACATCTGAGAGTTCAGCAGATTTTACGGATTATGCGAGGGAGGAGAACGTATACACATTTTAGGGACACAAGTTTTTACAAAGAATACAGTGTGCATTTTTCGGGAGTTAAAGGGATTCAGTATTGGAATATTTGCACCGAACTCTAAATCCAGACACCATTCATACAATAAAGTACACATATACTTACTACAATCAAGGCATACATCTGTAAGAGGGAGTAAAAGTAGCTCCAGTGATAGAGAAGTTAAGTAGCAACAGACTATCATGGTATGGACATGTGATGAGGAATGAGGAGCATGTTACGAGGAAAGTTTTAAGTATGAATGTGGATGGCTATAAGAAAAGAGGCAGACCGAAGAAAACATGGATGGATTGTGTGAAAGATGATATGAATAGAAAGAAAGTGAACACGGAGATGACGGCTGATAGAGCTGTATGGAAGAAAAATACTAAAATACATGCTGCGCCGACACCAAATAAATTGGGATAAGGGCAGGAGGTTGATGATGATGAATCAAGGCATACATCCGACACATTCATCAGTATTTCCATCCGTAATGAACGGCTGGCGAGGACATGGTTGGAGGTGGATCACTGTGTGGCTCAGTTTCTTACGGGTCATGGTAAACTCTTTTCCTTCAAACTTGTTGCCTCGCCATTGTGCTAGTGTTCAACATCTTACCGTGAATACAAACAATCTGCACATCATATCCTGTGGGAGTGTATTCTATGGCAAAATAAACGTGTTATGTTATACAGTTTGCGAATTACATCCGGTGTCATTTAAAATGGGGACCTTGCGTCGACTGGAACAAATGTCCGTATGTTCAAGCGTTTTTGCCATACCTATTTGTGATGTTTGCCTAAATAATACTAATATGAAATATCAATACTGATTGTATTTACTTGATTAACTATCTGTAATGTGATTGTAATGACTCTAAATAAATATATGCATAGTAACTGGTGGGGATGGCGCCCCGCTCTTCACTAGTTCACTCCTGTTTCACATATCGTGTGGAGCGGACGTTGAGTCCATCACTCCACCAAGTGCTGTGTATACCTAAATACCGAATGATTGTGTTCTTATTTTATCCCGAATACCACACTATTATTGAAACTAAGTGTAACAGCTCACAAATAGGACCCATAAATTACTACATTTATTAATCCGTGGTTCTAGGCAGTTATCTTAGTTGCTAAAGTCTCTTTCTTGCGCCTATAGCCTTTTACTATATTCTTTCTTCTGCTTAATATTGGTGGGATCTGGTAACAAATAAAATTTTCTTCATACTCCTAAGTTCTTTCTGATGAATTTCTTTGCGGGTTTCAAGACAGTCCATTGATTTCCCCGGGACGCGGCAAGCTTCATTGGTTCGGTGTTTTTCTGGTTTGTCGCCATTGTAGAGCCTTGCCTGGCTCCTGGCTCACAGGAGTTGCAGTGGCTGGGCAAGTGTGGCGGGCTTGTCCCAAAAAAACATGCTACAATATACAGTGGTTCAACAAAAATTGACATTGACAGTTTTTAAAGGCAACTCGGGACATTGTTTGACAGTTTTGAAGGTAGCTTGGGACACATAACTCTCGCGTTGGACGACTGTTTGGAGTGGCTAGACTGTGCTACAATCATCTTGGTAAGACGCGGTGCATGCACAAGTTGATACAGATTTTAAACGAAACACCTCGTCGAACATTGATGTAGTTTCCTTTTTTTTCGGATAAAAATCCTTATAGATACCCACCATTTGAGGAAGACTGAGCGATATGCCTGACTCCTGCTGACTATCACACGATGGCCATCCTCAGCACAAAATAGGGGAGCGCCGGGAACTTCCAGAGTAGACCGCGCCAGTGCCAATACAGTTTCCTTCGACAGTTTTAATAGAGTCATGAAGTTTCGCTTGGCAAACCTATTATTGAATAGTACCTATGTTATTATTAGTTTCCTACACAAGTGTGCCTATGCACTTAGTCACATTCCTAGGAATAGAGGGGTCGACTACTTAGCGATAAATAATTCACACTTTTTTACCAGCCTGTGACACTATTGATTGCAATTTAACAGCAGTAGTTCGTGAACGTTGCACAACGTGACACAAATAAACTGTATACACTAGTTTATTGTCGTAAAACTCAAGATAAAAGCGTATAGATAAGCATATTAAATTTTTACATCATTATATTTAAAGAAAGTCGGCTCCATATTGACCAGCACGTGAATAAAACGACATTCATCATACATTTGGCGCGCGCTTACCGCGGCGAACGTATTTGAAAAAAGAATAAAAATCGAATTTATTTTTTTATTTGAGTGCAAGTGATAGTGATGTGCGGTTATTGATATTTACGGTTCAAAGAAACATTAATACGGTTTTTGAAGTAATTGTTGTGTGGGTAATGAAATTGGTGCATATAATGTCTTTTCTTACGTTTGTAAGTTTTCGTAACTATTTTCGGACGTGAATAGTGGCAGTCTTACAAATGATTGGTATTGCGAAATGTATTGGTCACTATTTTACTGCTTACCTGTATTCAGAGCTAAGAGGGAGGGTAACGTGTTTTACGTTTTAGAAAGTAGTTATTTTACGGAATTGGTTCAGATATCAATATCAATGATCACATAAAGTGATATTGAGATCGATTTCCAGATTACTAGACAAAGATTGACACTGGTGTGTATTACCATTTTGAAGATAGAGCAGGAACAAAAACGTTGTTAAAAAATTTGTTTTTCGATATTTCTTGTATGGGGACCCGCTTTGGTTTTAGACTTTTGTTCATTTTGAGTATTTGTCGTTATAGTCATACCAACACATATTGTGAGAAAATTTCAACCGGCTACCTATTACCGTTCAAAAGATACAGCCCTGTGACAGACAGACGGACGGACGGACAGCGTAGCGAGAGTAACAGGGTCCCGTTTGGCACCCTTTAGGTACGGGACCCTAAAGAAGAAAAACCGGAGAAAATTCAGAACATTTGCAGAAAAAAAATCTATAAAATTTCTAATTACGCGGCATGTCAATTTCTTGCGTGAATTAATGCATTTGTGATGTGGGTACGTGTAGGTGAAGTTGAAGTGAAGAAATTCCTGACAACTTCGAATTCCCTTCGCATTCCTGACAAACGACAACATTTCCAGACATCTTTGGAAAATTCCGGACGTACGGCAACTCTAACTGAGGTCGCTAGGCATTTACTTATTTTATTGGTTATCTAGGGGGTCGCGAGATTAAAAAGGTTGAGAAACGATGAACCTAGATGTTTTAGAATTCGGAAGTTAATCATTTTACGACTGTACGGAAAGTTGGTAAACACTGTATTGGGGAAGTTCCGAAGGTGGGTGTTCCGGAACCGGAGTCGGAGCCGTGGGTATGATTTATTGAAGTCGGAGTCGGAGGCGGAGTAGAAGACTGATGTAGTGCACAGAAACATCAGTAGGTACAGAACCACCAGTTCTAGTGGTAAAACCACTAAGGTAAACACTGATTAAACGGGAAACCGCGAGCTTGAGGGGATTCTTCAGTTGCCCGGAGAGCCCCTCACGCTCGCGTTGCCCGTTCAGTTAGTGCTGCCACCTTAAGGTTTTACCACTAGAACTGGTGGTTCTGTACACTAAATTGTCTTAGGCTTACATTCAGAGATAGTCAGGAGTCAGCCGCGTTACCAACCTGCTGATTGGCTAATATTTACATCACGACATTACCTATTATGATTATGTAGCTCATGTCGACACGACAGAAGAAGATTCATCGGAAAACTTGAGGCTTCTAATGCCAATGCATTCTACAAAATTTTATGATAAATCTTTTACTGTTCATGCTGTGCGTCTGTGAAATGAGTTACCTGTGTCTATACGGTGAGCTCAGTCGCTGTTTTCATTTAAAAATTAGTTAAAGAATATTACCTTTCCAAATAGATTGTAATTTATTAAGACATTGCCTGTGTATCCAATCTCTATTCTAAATTGTAAGATTATTTATATATATATATGATACCTATATGTGTAATATATTTTGTGCTATTTATTTATTTTAGTTTAATAGTACGCCACGGACTGCCCCCATTATCTAGATCTTACGTCTTCTTTGTCCATCCAAAGGTTGTCTGGAAGATATCGCTTTTAGCGATAAGACCGTCCATGTACCCATAATTTATACGTTGTTCCTGTTTACTACTATTTTCATGGTGTACAATAAAGTATATTCTATCTATATTCAGAGACAAATCTAAGCGTGAACTCATGCTTCCAACTGTCAAATAGCACTGCATTTTGACAGTTGTAGCATGAGTTTCGTCTCTAAATATAAGCCTACTCCGCCTCCACCTCCGACTCCGACTTCGATAAATCAGATTTAAAACGGACTTCGATTCCGGTTCCGCAAAACCCACACCTGTAACATCCCTACACAGCATTTTCTGCTCGTGCAGTAGTTTCTTATCAAAGTTTCATGGACACTGATTTAGTAGCTGAGGCGTGAAAGTGGTACACACACCCGCGTTGATAAGGATATACTTTAAGGTGTTGCAAAATAATGTGATTAAAGAACGAGGTGTTTAAACTACTTACGATATACGTATAAAATAAATATATGATACGAAAAGCGCACTTAGGTCCGATATTTTATGTTATCATTTATTATTATTTTTTGGAAAGAGGTAGGGGTCTTGATGTAATCCGGTTAAACTCGTTTTATTGTAATGTGTAGTGATCACGAAAACCTCAGAAATTATTACCAAAAACTTTTATTCACAAAATAAAGCCACACTTGACATTTATGTTTTTATTGTTTAAATAAATAATTTTATCTACACTCGTATCGTAAAATTCGAATTATGAACTCGAAAGTAATGTCATAATGACATACTTTACGCACATGCACCTGTTATGAATTTAAAAAGTTTCATTACGATACAGTTTGCTGAACAAAACAATGCGGTAATTTAATTTTTTTTCCATAACCGCACACTTCAGCCTAACTAAGGAGTTTTTAATGCCACTTCGACCTAACCAAGGAGTTTTCAAACCTTTTTTTTAGCAGTCGTACAGTTTGGCACCAATGAGTACACAAAATTCAGGGTGGCGCCACTTGTCATACATTGAAAATTTTTATCGTTTAAAATCGCGTTTTTGGCAGAACTTTTGATTGTCATATTGCTTTTAATTATATTTAAGTGTTTACAGGCATATTTTTTGTATGATAAAACAGAGATTGACGGAATCCTGACAAGGATAGAAAATTAGTTCCGATTATAATGTTGTCGCCAGACTATATTTTATCATCTGTGTAGGCGCGCACTAGCGCGCGTGCGCGGCCGCGCGCCTGGCCTACTGGATTTGGACATCGTTACTTGTAAATTTATTGTTATTGTTTACGTTATTATTATGGTTTTGTATGTCGAAAGTTTTATTCTGGGCAAAAATATCTGACTACAGCAGTGATACTGAACTGAGGAGAATATGACCCCGCCTGAATTTCTGGATGCAGCAACGTAAATGACGAACAATCTTTTACCAGAGAAATCAAGAAAAACAACGACAATGTTACTAAGATTTTGACTTTGGTATTTTATTTAAAATTGTATGAGTGTAGATAAAATAGTGTATGAAACTGACATAATTAGGTATTAAAACACTCGTGTGATACTATTAAAAACCTCGCCTACGGCTCGGTTTTTAAACTCACACTCGTGTTTTAATAACCCCTATTATGCAACAGTTTCATAAACTACTATTAATCAACTGCATACTTTGCAGTTAACAGATAAATGCAAGATTTTAGAAATCATGTTTGCCTTTAATAAGTGAATTTAAGATATTTTTACTTCATACAGAAACATGTAAAAATTAGAGATGAGCCGAATAGTGGTTTCACCGGATAACCGAATACCGAATATTATTCGGTTTAACCTTTACCGAACCGGATATTCGGCCGAATTATTCGGTTTATCATTACATTGTTTTGCCGCATAAACAGGTTCTATTTCTAACATGTACGCTACGTGTCGCTGCTGGCTCGATGCGAGCCAGCCGTACTTCACCGCCCGCTACCCGCTCACACACCGCGCTGTCACTTTACTTCAAAACATCGCATATTTAAGGTTTAAAATAAATGTTGACTATACTAACTATAGGTTAAGAAATAAATATTTTTTCTTTGTCTTATAATATAACATAAATCGTACATAAGAAGTTTTGTCTTTTAGTTCTACACCATGTCATGTAGCCAAGAAAATAGAAATGCTTGAACCGAATATATTCTGCAACAAAACTGAATAATTCGGCCGAATACAAATAGTGAAAAAGATGCCGAATACGCCGAATAACAAATGAATATTCGGCTCATCTCTAGTAAAAATATCATTAAGGAATTTCTAGTTGGTTACTTCAAAAGTATGTGCAAAATATTGTGGAGAAACGGAATGGCACAAAAGGGGTTGGAATTTCTTTTTAGTAGGTCTAGGTATTATAGGATACGGAAAATTACGATAGTGAGGTCATTCAGGGATCAGTTAGAAGCAAAAATAACTTTACGTATGAGAAAACCAAAGACTTTTCCATACTGGAGAAAACAGACTTAAATATTAATATCTCGGAGAGTTCTAAGTTCCCTTCAATATGGTTGATGCTCGCGTCATGCTCGAGAACGGGTGCTGTCTGTCGGGACAACTCAGCTCCTACATACTATGTCAACTCTTTATACGTTTATTTCTAAGGCAATATTCACACTTTTAAACTCTTTATTATTTCTGACATTAACCTACATTATACTTACATTATTTGAATGAATTTGATGTAATAAACAATAACCTATTTTAAAAAGAGTATATCCATGGAGTTTCTTGCCGGTTCTCCATAGGACTACAATTTGGAACCGTGCAACTAGAGCCTGACGTTTCAAAAGTGCCTGTAATTATGTTTATTTGAAATAAAAAACATTTGATTTGAATTGAAGAGTAAAATATTTCATAAAAGATCACACTATTAACAATATTTTGGAGGTAACAAAGGAGTCGTATATAGAACAGTTTATCACTAAAATTATAATGGTCATCTAAAATCCAAGCAGGACATGAGTCTTAGTGCCTGCGTGGTAACATTTGAAGATTTCGAAGGTCGTTTCAGTGGCATCCTTGCCAGTTTTAGACTTGCAGCTTTCTAGAAGTTTTGTGGCATCAGCCTTGTCCACACCGGGAGGTAACTTGGCTACTGCCACATCAATGTTTAGCTTGCCATCTTGTCCAACAATTCCTGCTTTCTGGAAGAAGCAGAGAGTGAATTTCTTTAAGTCTTCGTCTTCGCTGATGAGTCCTTTCTTCGCTTCGGCGAGGGCTTCAGGTTTTACTCCAGATTCCTTGATGCATTCAGCTGCGAACTCATTCGCTTTTTCTTTCGCCTCTCCGGTTAGTTGGACGTTCTGGGAAAGATGGAAAGAAGGATTATTTAAAGGCTGTAATTTTTAGGGTTTCATACTAAGAGGGTGCAAACGGGACAGGCCAAGTGCGAGTGGGACTTGCACTTGGTACGCCCCGTTTGATTAAATGATGTAGTCTAGAATAGTTTCTTTCTAATCAGGGACCGTACAACCCCGGTTAAGAGTTAAGTCCTTCGAAGGGGTAAGCCGTTTATAAGGTTACCTTTATCATGATGTAGCCCCTTGAATGGGTTATATGCTTGAAACCCGGTAAAAGGGTTACCATTATATAAGGGTTTTGTTCGGGTTACCATAATGGTTATTTAATAAACTTGTGCGAAGTAGGTGGTGGAGCACTTTGCAACCTATGCCCATCACCGAGCGATCATATTACATTGCTCCGAGCCGGAATGTTGCGCTGTTATAGTTTTATACTTACTAACTACACGAAAGAGAAAGAAAGATCGTTGAAAGTGTAACCCTTATGGACGGGTTTAAGCCTTGCAAAAGGGTTATCCATAACGTAGGTTTCGGGTTTTCATTAACCGCTTAGAAAAACTCTATCGAAAACCCTTTCAATAGGTAACCAGAATTGTCCCTGTTTCTAATAAAACACATTAGAAATATGTATAAGATTTAAGTCCCGTCTAATAAGTCCACTTGTCAGTACAGGTCGCGACATTTTTCCGTACATTACAAGGTCATAATTTGACAGTACTAAATATATCCTGCCCTTTTTCAACGATTTTTGTAAGAGTTATAACGCGATTAAAATTTTGTGAGTTAGTTTAGAGTAGAGATGGGAGAGGTCATGATTTTTCCGGATACCCGGCAATCGACTACCCGGTATGACTAGTGCTGGGTACCATGACGTGTATCCGGCAGCGATGACATGCTGTGATGCGTGTACTAAAAGTTGCGGCAAAGTATTGATCAACGCTCACAAGTTCCTGTTTATAGCGAACGCCTGTTTTCAGAGGCAGGATTAGTCTATGAATAACCCTCCTTCTGGCGCAGTCGGGTAAAAAAGGAGTCGACTTGATGCCAATCCTAATCGTGCAGAAAAACTGGTGTTTTTACATCATCATTTGCTCAATTTAAATATTGAAATAATACAGCCATATTGTTATTTTCCTTTCATTTGCCATTTGGACTTAATAAATGTTTTCTTCAATTACTATTTAATTATTTTTTAAATTTGGCTTCCGAAATATTCGGCACTACCGGGTTCCCGGACTTCCCGGCATCATTACCCGGTACCCGGACGTATCCTAAAAAATAAATAAATATCTTTTGGAACGTTTTTTACACAGCACCATCTAGTCCCAAACTAAGCAGAGCTTGTGCTATGGGTACTAGATAATGGATATAATACTTATATATATTTTTTTTTTGTAAATACATACTTAGAATATTTAAGCAACACCCAGACCAACACAAACACTTATATTCATCACACAAATATTTGTGTCCTGTGGGAATCGAACCCACGACCTCGTCATCAGCAGTCCGACACTCGAACCACTAGACCACAGAGGTCGTCAAAAAGTGCCGGAACTTGTACCGAAAACCGGGTACCAGTCCCATCCCATGTGTAGTTTAGAGTTAGAGTACCTACAAGTCAATAAAGTGTTTTTCTAAACCACAGACATAGTAAAAAATATAGACGAAGTGCTGCGAACAACCAAAGTGAAGCCGAAAAAAATCTATGCTCGTGTACAACCAGCGCTCACACACACACATGCACCTCAAACCGTGCTCACCCTTCTCAGTACACATTTCACAGCATCGTCTAGTAAGCATCGCGAAAGCAAATATAATCCTTCAGGTGCATAGTTCGTGCGTGAGCGCTAGTTGTACACGAAGGAGCATAGTTTTTTTATGACTTCACTATGATTGTTCGCGGCACTTCGTCTTTATTTTTTGACTATGTTTGTGGTCTAAACACCATTATTAACATCGTTGAAACTACTTGAAATATTAAGTTATTCAATTCAATTATTATTGTTCTTTCGGAAAATATTAACAGCATCTACACGCCTCGGTCTCAATTAAGTTATTTGTAACTAGCTGTGCCCGCGACTCCGTCCGCGTGGATGTCGGAAAATAACATCGTGTTTCGTGTTCGTGCCGGGAAGTAATTGGGCTGATAATGTTATTCTATAACACTAACCACATCTCTTCTTATGCTGAGAAGAGGCCCGTATCCAGCAGTGGGACTGTAATGGGCTGGTAATGTTATGTTATTCTAGAATACTAATAATATCCAGTTCATTAACTCTTCTCATTTTGAGAAGAGGGCCATACCCAGTAATGGGACAGTAATGGGTTGACTACGTTATGTTATTCTATATTTTCTAGTTTCTTAACTGTTCTCGTTCCGAGAAGAGGTCCGTGCCCAGCAGTGGGGCAGTAGGTAATGAGCTGATTATGTTATGATAATCTATTACACTAACAATATCCAGTTCCTTAACTCTTCTCATTCCAAGAAGAGGGCCATGCCCAGCAGCGGGAAGAGGAACATACCCAGTAGTGGGACAGTAATGGGTGGGGTGCTGGCCAGAAAACCTCCACGTGTGCCTGACGGCTGCTGTTTGTCCTTCTGGACACGTCTGGAGGGAACGGCAGCTGTTTGGCCGGTGCATCCTGGGCACAGGCAGTAAAATCCTTTCGAGGGATTAACCTTGGAGGGATTTTATTGCCTGTGGCGAATATTCTGGCGCGGGAGGGGCCCGTTCTGGGCCAGAGGGAAGTTGCTCCACGTGTCCCTCTGTTGCCAACAGAGGGCACAGTGGAGAAGCAGGGGCGGGCCCGGTGTGCACTCACTCTGCCACTGGGCAGGCAGCGGGGGGACTGTCCTTCCCTGCCCCCGTCGATCTCGTAACCCCAGGAGTGCCCGCTGAGTAGTGTTCTCGCGCCTCTTGGGACCGAGGGTCTTGGCTTCACCGCCCGGACCGCGAGGAAGAAAACCTCTATAAAAAATTACGGGAGGTAGGGCCTGCGAGCAGCAGACTCGGGGTAGTCTGCTGCCCGACCAGCAGCTGGCACAGCCGGCGTAGTTGGCGCAGCTGGTAAAGGCCCATGAGGTGAAGTGGCGTGCAGTGTTCCGTGTGCGCCACCGAGGAGGGTGCGGCCAGCGTTAGGCCGCACGGGGAGAAGGGGCTCGCCTGCTTGAGGCGGGCCAGGACCTGTCGGGGGTGGTTGTGTGAATACTCACGGGTTCCCACGCCCCCGGCTAAGGTAGTTGAAGGAACACCGTGGTGGTTTTAGTCGGTAAGAGTCCGACACTGGCTCCGCCTACCCCGGGCGGAGTGCGTCCATGAGGATTTCCCCACGGGAAAAAAAAAAAAAAAAAAAAAAATGGGACAGTAATGGGTTGACTACGTTATGTTATTCTATATTTTCTAGTTTCTTAACTCTTCTCGTTCCGAGAAGAGGTCCGTTCCAAGCAGTGGGGCAGTAGGTAATGAGCTGATTATGTTATGATAATCTATTACACTAACAATATCCAGTTCCTTAACTCTTCTCACTCCAAGAAGAGGGCCATGCCCAGCAGCGGGACAGTGATGGGCTATGTTATGTTATTCTATATTTTCTATAATACTAATAGAATCCAGTTGTATTTTTAGGAACCTGCAACCTGCATCCAACCAAGAATCATGACCTCTACTTTGTATGCAACTTAATACAATAGAGGGGTCAAGCTGTATCGCTGGATCTACTCAACCGATTCAGATAAAACATACCCTATATTTTAAGTTAGACTAATACCAATACAAATGCTAAGTTTCATTACGATCCGATCAGCCGTTTTCACGTGATGAGGTAACAAACAGACAGACAGACAGACATAACTTTTTTAAACGATTGATTCGTGTTCTATAGCTTATTTCTAGTCCACCTAGCCGGTTTTCGCGAAAAAAAACTCAATGTACAGACTTTTCGACCTTTACAGTTTTATTATAGTATAGATTAGGTTAGGGCTGCCATTACTTAAATTGCCGACGCCGGACTTACTTCGAAAACCCATCTAAGTCGAGAGTAGGCACACGGTGGAGTTTTTAGTGGGTGCGAGCCCTACATAACTACGCTGCCTCCCCGGGTGGCGTGACAATAGACAGGCATTTTCTCCGCCTCAAAAAAAGGGACAGCTATGACCTAAATTGGACAGACTTCCAAAACCCCGAAAATTTGGGCGAAATCAAGTATTTCTCCCAACATACGTCGAGCGTTCCGGTTTTGCACTTCCTTAGAACTCCCCCGGACGCCGTCGCCGGCTCCGTCCCAAACTAGGACTAATCCGGAGAAACCCGGATGGATGGCAGCCCTACATTAGTTAGGCCCAAGTTAATACCCATCATTTGTTACGGGGTATCCCGATTGATCTTTAGTTCGGTAGCCTGAAACATTACCCGTTTATTACAAAAGCTTGGACCAGATTTAGAGGGTTTAAACCGGGATAAACGTCAAAATCCATACATAAAAAGGTGTTTGAAGCAGGCTTAAGCAAAACCAATTATTAAACCCTGTTTTGTAATAAGGTGGTACGCATCTAACTCATAATTTTACCCATATTGTCTTAGCGCAAGTGCCAAGAACTACTCTTTACTAAAATAACTGTTTTGTGATGTGTGGTCGTATTATAATGCTTTTCCAAATGACATAAAACTATAGCGAACTTTGATATAGAAACCCTGTTTTGTGGCAAATATTATATTGAAATGTTTAATGACATAATAATTATTTAATAACTACTACACTCTAGTAACAAGTTTACTGTATTAATAAATAATATAATAGGATACATATATATACATATCCATACTTCCTTTTCTGTCTAAAGTGCTCGAGGCCTGTGTACATAACCAGTTTTCTAGGTTTGTTCATTGCAACGACCTTGTAAGCCCTTTACAGTCTGGATTCAGGCCGGGGCATAGTACAGTTTCTGCTCTCCTTAAAGTGACTGATGACATTAGAGAGGGGATGCAGGGTACCAAAGTCACTGTACTCGTTTTAATAGATTTCTCTAATGCCTTTAACGCCGTCAGTCACGACATTCTCCTTTCTATCCTCTCCAACATCATGGTTTCTCCTGAGGCGCTGGAATGGTTCAATTCTTATCTTCGTGGGCGTTAGCAGTCAGTTCGCGTCGATAAAACCTCGTCGAATTGGCGTGATCTGCATGCTGGCGTCCCGCAAGGCGGTATACTTTCTCCATTGTTATTTTCTATTTTCATAAATTCCATTACTCATAGTCTTCGATGTTCGTATCATCTGTATGCTGATGACCTTCAGTTATATGCTCAAGCTCATGTAGACAACTTGCCCGAAGCAATTAATCAGCTTAATCGTGATTTGGAGGCCATAAACACCTGGTCTGTCAGGTTTGGTGTGTCAGTTAACCCCACAAAATGTCAGGCTATAATAGTTGGAAGCTTGCAAATGATGAGCAGAGTAGTTGTCGGGGCCCTCCCAGCAATTTTCTATAACGGCAGTGTCATTCCAATCAGCTCTAGCGTTAAAAATCTTGGTTTACATTTTGATTCTTCACTTAACTGGCACATACAAGTCACCAAGGTAAGCCAAAAAGTCAACGGTACGTTGCGTTCCCTCTACCGCCTGAGGAACTTTTTACCCGCCAAGACCAAAATAATGCTTGTGCAGACTCTAGTCCTTCCTATAATCGACTATGGTGACATGTGCTACTACGATTTGATTTCAGTCTTACTCAGTAAGCTCGACCGGCTGCTTAACAATTGTATCAGGTTCATTTACAACCTGAGAAAGTATGATCATGTTTCTTCATATAGGTCTGAACTTAAATGGTTGCCCATTCGTCAGCGGAGACAAGTACGTGCTTTGACTACGCTTTTTTCTTTACTTAATTCTCCTTTCCCCCCTCTTTACTTAACTCCCCACTTTCAATATTTATGCTCTACACACACAAGAAACCTACGGTCTTCTAATAATCGTCTTCTACATTGCCCTTATCATAGCTCTAATTTTGTTCACTCATCCTTTCATATTCAATCAATTCTTCTTTGGAATGAGCTACCTCTCGAGCTTAGGATGGCCACCAGTCGGGACTCTTTTAAAAGGAAAGTTCGGAAGTTCTTTCTAGATAAAATTTTGGCAGAATCATCTCATTAGTATTTTATCTATGACTATAATAGTATATTATTATATATATTTAGTACTTATTGTATGTTATATATATATACCTATGTATGTTTATCTATTGTTTTAGTGGTAATTTATTTCTCATCTTGTTTTGTGTCGTGAATCAATATTGCACCTGCCTTGTCATCTCTGTATCACCCTAAGGTTGACTGGGAGAGAATGCCTAAGGCATTAAGTCCGCCTATGTACACATGTTGCATGAAGTTTAAATAAATAAATAAATAAATAGGAACATAACTGATAACTGGGACGAATAAAAAATGGCGGACGGAATCTCGCTAAGAAAAGATAGAAGCACAATTTTTTTTCCAAAACCCAATATAATTTCAACATAATTTTAACACACCAGATAGTTATATGTTGTTATTTTATTTGTGACACTACAACAATGACTACTGTCACACTAAATTTAATTTGTCGCTTTTTGGCGTACAATGGATGTGAATGTGTGCGTGCCAGTTCCAGCCCGAACTTTTAAGCGAGCTATACTTTGGATGCTTCACTTATTATTAGCGAGATTCCGTCCGCCTTTTTTATTCGTCCGAGATTATAATAATGGATATTAATTATTACTGTATTAATAAATAATAGGAACATAATTGATAATGGATGAATTCATAATTACAAAATAATTACACAATTAATGTAATTGATATCATCATTCAATAATATTGTGACAACACTGTTTGCATGTCAGTAATCTGACAAAGATATCCTGATTACATCACGCGATGTAATCCGATTATTTAGATTGGTTTATCAACCCTGAAATTGCGAAAAAAAATCAGGTGGTCCCTACATTTTATCGATTTAAGTGAACACGTACGTTCGTAGATTTTAGAGATGGCAACCTTATTCATAATGAGGAGTACAGTGACCCCTTTTCGGGAACGAAGCCATTAAAATTTCAGCATGTATACGCGATGTTATCCGGTTAAGGTGAATGCTTCAGGGTAGCCCGCGAAATTGAAATTTCTTGCGTTTTTTGCTAATTGTGGCTCTGTTTTGAGTTGTATATCAATGAAAATACGATTTGCGGTAGTAATAACAACATATCTACTGAATAATACTAATAAAAAATATAAACCTAGCTTTATAAGCTCTAGAAGCTCGATAATCGATAATTTGATCGTAAATTGATATAATCGAGCTTGTACAGCATATAGAGCCTGATCAATATTTTTTATGAGTATTATTCAGTAGATATATTGATGTTACTACCGCAAATCATATTTCGAATTATACACAACGCAAAATACAACTACAATTTGCAAAAAACACAAGAAATTTTGAATTTCGCGGGCTACCCTGTAGCATTCACCTTAAACTTGTTTTATAATAATGTGTAGTTATCGCGAAAACTTAAGAAATTATTATAATATATGATAAATACTCACATTGGCCTCGATCGCAGCCACCAAGACAAAGCACAAGATCACAAACGATTTCATATTGCAAAGTATCTCGTAATACTAACATAATACTTCTACTCCTTGCATTTATATACTCCTTGAAGGAAATCAAGTTCTATCTAAGCAAGCTATTCGCGAAACATCTTGCGGTAAAAAAAATGTGTAACGTGTTCCGTAGAAGATTAATGTACTTTTTTGTGATACAAAAAGTGGTAATCTAGAAAAAGTTTGTAGGTATTTAGCTGTGATGTATTGCGGTCTTTGACACTAAACTTGTTTGGATTGTTCTAAGGTGCATTTAGATTTTAATTTAATTATAAGTTTAAAGACATCTCACATTCATTTCAATATTAGATTAATTGAGATTTTCAGACCATTCTCTGCGCAGAAAAAATAAAACGCAGCATTGAAAAAAAAAAGCTTGACGTTTCTGACTGTACACGGCTACACATAAAGCTGTACATTTCCAGTATAAGCTGACCTCACATTGTGTAGGCTTTCCGTACAACGCGAGATCAGCTTATACTGAAATGTTCAGCTTGATGTGTAGCCGTGTGTACTTTTAACGTACTAACAATCGGGGGCGAGTTTTAATATCTAAATTTCAAGGGGGCGAGTGGGTACACTTACGGCCAAAATTAATATCCAATCTATCCACTATTTGCCCTACTAGTGATAGGAATTTGACATAATCAATCAACTCAGCCTATCGCAGTCCACTGCTGGACATAGGCCTCTCCCAAGTTGCGCCACAACGCTCGATCCTCTGCCTTCCGCATCCAGTCCCCCCCGGCCACGCTCTTTAGGTCGTCCGTCCACCTGGCAGGGGAGCGCCCTACGCTGCGTTTGCCGATTCGCGGTCTCCACTCAAGGACTCGTCTGCTCCAGCGGCCATCGGTCCTTCGACAGACATGGCCAGCCCACTGCCACTTCAGCTTACTGATTCTACAAGCTATGTCGGTCACTCCGGTTCTTCTCCGGATAATCTCGTTTCGGATTTTATCCTTCAAAGAAACTCCAAGCATAGCTCGCTCCATAGCTCGCTGAGCGACTTTAAACTTGTGGACTAGCCCAACTGTCAGTGTCCACGTCTCGGCACCGTAAGTCATGACAGGCAAGACGCACTGGTTGAAGACTTTTGTCTTCAAACTTTGCGGTATAGGCGACGAGAAGACTCGGCGAAGTTTGCCAAACGCTGCCCAGCCCAGACGGATCCTTCTGTTGGCTTCTTTCTCGAAGTTGTGTCTACCAAGCTGAATTGCCTGCCCTAGGTAGACGTATTCCATTACAACTTCGAGTGTCGACCCTTCGACGAATATCGGCCTCGGCATGACATGCATATTGAACATGACTTTAGTCTTGTCCAGATTCATGCCGAGACCGACACGTCGAGAGGCTCCGTTTAAGCTGTGCAGCATTTCGCCCAGTTGTTCCAGCGACTCAGTCATTACAACGATGTCATCGGCAAAACGGAGATGTGAGATGTTCTCGCCGTTAACGTTGATACCCTGTCCAGTCCAGTCCAGTGTCTTGAAGACGTCCTCCAACGCGTTAGTGAACAATTTCGGGGATATTACATCCCCTTGTCTCACCCCTCTGCGCAGTTGGATTGGCTTCGTCTTTTGGTCCTGGAGCTGAACAGTCATGGTAGCAGCGTTGTATAGGCATCTCAGCATCTCTATATACCGCTCATCAATGTGACATCGCTGAAGAGCATCCAGAATTGCCCAAGTTTCGATGGAGTCGAAGGCCTTCTCGTAGTCTCGTAGTATTTGACATAAGCTCCATATAAAATGTGTCAAATTTCTATCTCTAGTAGGATAAATCGTGGATAGATTGGATATTAACTTTGGCCGTTAGCCAATTAAGGGCGAGATTTGAGGGGCGACTGGCGAGTGGTGCCTACACCGACTCACACGCTGCTTTGTCGCGCTAGTATCGCGCAGGCGCCGCACGATCATTTCATTTCATTACATTTATTTATTTTGTGAACACAGGGTGTACAGTATAGATGATAATTACACAGTTTAGGTTCTTACTTTGCCAGACGGAATACAAAATATTTAGTTATCAAAAAAATTGGTACTTACAATATTAAAATAACAATACTTCAATGGTCAGATGCAGAAGGTAGTACTCCTTGAAACGGCACGCATTGTGAGGAGGTTCCTTTCTCTGGGGCCTTGACCGCCGGTAGCTTGGACTCTGGGGGTCTACTCCCGTTCGACGATATTCGATAAATCGTACGATTCATCGCACAATTTGCTACTCCGGTCAACCATCGTTCCCTTATCGCATGCGATGATCGTTTTTTGACGTTTGTTTTTCTCATCTCCGGTAAATTGTATACTACTATGAACCGTAGTCTATCTTAATTGTGCCTTTTTTATGTGCCTAACTTTATTATGTAAGTATCAGTCGGAACGAAAGTTCGTACTTCGTTTGTCGTTCGTAAAACGCGAGTAGACCTACTGTTCCCAATGTCCATGCCGGTGGGCTACTATTTTTTATATTTTTTATATATAAATTTAAGAGTAAAAATATAAATTTTAGTTTAGTAAAGTGAATAAAGGGAATAATACTATAATACAATGTCAAATATAATAAATAAATAAATAACGTGCCAGAAAAAATTAAACTAGTCACAAAATCGTATAAACTAAATATGTAATTTAAAAAAATACAATAAATAGTAAATAGTAGTAAACAGGAACAACGTATAACCGGATTAAATCGCGTATATTATTTAAATTCGTGCATTTGTATTTAATCCGGTTAAACTTTGTTTTATTATAATGTGTAGTGATCGCGAAAACCTTAGAAATTATTATAAAAACGTATAAAACATCGGCGGTCTTATCGCTAAAAGCGATATCTTCCAGACAACCTTAGTACGTTTTTTTGAACTGTAGTCTGTTGTAGTATTATCATTTACAAACGCAGCTTATGAGCGTTGTCACGGCCGGCGGCGTCTGTATTGCGCATACGTAAATCGAACGCCCACGCTGGAGAAACGCTATCGCGCTAGTGTGAAGGGGCTCTAATTGCCTAATGCCAGAAGTAAAATCAAATAACTCGACAAATAAATAAATCGACCTCTGTGGTCTAGTAGTTCGAGTGTCGAACTGCTGATCACGAGGTCGTGGGTTCGATTCCCACAGGACACAAATATTTGTGTGATGAACATGAGTGAGTGCTTGTGTTGGTCTGGTTGTTTCTTATGTATTATAAGTATACATTTACAAAAAAAAAGAAGTATATAAGTATTATATCCATTGTGTAGTACACACGGCTACACATCAAGCTGTACATTTCCAGTAAAAGCAGACCTCGCATTGTTTAGGCTTTCCGTACAATGCGAGGTCAGCTTATACTGGAAATGTACAGCTTCATGTGTAGCCGTGCGTACACATAGTACAAGCTCTGCTTAGTTTGGGACTAGATGGTGTTGTGTAAAATGTCCTAAAATATTTATTAATACAAAATAAGATCGCAATAAACTTCATCCATTTTGCCACTACGGTCATTGCTACTAATAAATAAAAAGTTAAATTGAAATCATTTATAACTATCTCACACATTAAGGTGAATGCTACAGGGTAGCCCGCGAAATTTAAATTTTTTGGCGTTTTTTGCAAATTGTAGCTTTATTTCGCGTTGTATATAGGTCAAAATATGATTTGCGGAAATAGTAACAATTTATCTAAGGAATAATACTCATAAAAAATATTAACCTAGCTCTAGGTATAAGCTGTATAAGCTCGAAAATCGATAATTTGATCGTAAATCAATATTATCAAGCTAGTACAGCTAATAGAGCTAGGTAAATATTTTTTATGAGTATTATTCAGTAGATATATTGTTATTATTTCCGCCAATCATATTTTGACCGATATACGACGCGAGATAAAACTACAATTTACAAAAAACGCCAAAAATTTTGAATTTCGCGGGGTACCCTGTAGCATTCACCTTAAAGTTGTGAGCATAATTAATTGCTTACGTAATATGGATTTGTTTTCGTTTTTTATTTATTTTTAGGGTTAAGCATGTTTTTTTTTATAGTATAGGATGGCGAAACGAGCTAAAGGCCCACCTGAAGTTAAGTGGTTACCTTTGCCCATAACAACTTCAGTACCACCTAGGCTGTTGCCTAAATGGTACTTCAAGTCGGTTCGCCAAACTGAGACATGTAGATGGAAAGCCTCATGTGATTGTAATGTCACCGGCACCCGTACCCTTCAGACCGAAACACAGTAATGCAAGCATCACTATTTGGCGGAGAAGTAGGCACGGTGGTAGTACTTCCCCGGACGAGCTCTTTCACAAAGGAGCTCTACTACTACTAAATGAAATTGAAACTGAAATTCCACGTGAAATTGGAATCATTATGATAAGAATATAGAGTTTTATAATAAAACAAGTTTCACCGAATCACATCACGTATATTATTTAAATTGGTTTTCGAAAGCTTGCAGCGTTCGTGGTCGCCGGAAGACTAAGATGACGAGCGTCTTTACAGATATTTCTAAAAAAATATTTTTCAACACACTTGCTCGTAAAGTGGCTCTTATTGCATCGCTTTTAGGTTCATAATGTGGCTTATAACGCACGCGTGCTTTTTTCATTATATTATTGCACTAGTGCTTTTTACTGTACAGTTTATTTTTAAATCGCAGCAAAGAGTTTTTATGCCTGAACTAAATTAAACATTTTTTGGGAATAAATCAACTGTATTAATTAAAATATGCTATATAAACATTTCATTTCATTAATATTCATTTGTGTTATAAATAAAAAAAACTATTTATAATATTTTTATATTAGACTCAAAGACATTAAATATTTACTAGTGATAGACAGGACAAGACGACCAAAATCGTAATCCAATACTTGTTACTAATTGGTAACAAGTCTCTCAGTCTAATGTCATACCCCTGCATGTTAGGTCGCATCCGTGTGTTGACAGTATAGCTACAACAAAAAAAAAATATGGGGAAAATATGCCGTGTTGCGCATTGCGATATTGCAAATCACGTTATGGGAAAATTACTGCATCTGACTTCAGTTTATTTTCGTTAGTATTTTTTACATTTAACTAGTAAATAAATATTATAAATAATTTTCGTAAATCATTCTAGAACATGTGCTAATATTGTAATAAGCGCCATCTATTGTTGAGTAGCTTTACTACTGCCTTGTTAGAGATGTGATGTTTATCGATTTTGTTATCGATAGTAAATAATAAATATAATACTGTTTAAGTATTGAATGCAAACATAATCATGTCATTTAAATATAAGTAAAAATTCAAAATTCAAAATTAACATAATTAGTATATAAACAAGTGCTATTCGTTCAAGTATGTTGCTGGTATTGTAGGTTTCCGCCAGTAAATAATGTAGCACGTGAGAAGTGGATACGGTTTGTTCAAATAGATCGCAGAGAAGAAAATTGGCTTCCAGCTGCTGCATCAAAATTATGCTATAAGCATTTTAGAAGAGAAGACGTCTACTTCGGGATATTTTTCATTATGAAAAATATTGATAATTTCTTGAATTATGAGCGTTTGCATGAGAAAAGCCGGCAAAAAACGACCACATTTTTCAGCATTATTCGATTTAAAAGAAAAGGTTTTGTTTTTTACAAAAAAAATATTTTTGTGTATTGTAGCCCTTTTTAAAATGCGCATTTTGACACCCTAATTATTTTGATACACTTAGAACTTCCGTAGATAAAGCGAATTAGCACTATTTCTGTATACTGGCCCCCTACTGGACCGATCGAAAAAACATTTTCAATGTTAAAATTAGTTTTCTTACAGCAAACCTTAGAGCGATAGAGAGATGTTGTTGTATGTTACTATATGTTATGTTTTATGGTAAAAAAGTTAACGTACCTATATTTACTTAAATGAGTTTGCTATAATTTAAACATAATTTTATGAATAAATAAGTTGTAAACACTGAAACTACTGGAATAATTTTATTGCTTTCCTAATTATTGTCACTTATTTTTAGGTTTCCGAAGTCCTACAAGGAACCCTTATAGTTTCGTCATGTCCGTCCGTCTGTCCGTCTGTCCCTAATCCTTTACAGCTTAATAACTTCTACAGTTATAAACATAAGTAAATGAAATTTTGTTAAAAAATAGTCTACATATAGATCTCAATTTTAAAAGAATAAAAAAATCGTTTTTACGTATTTTAGGGGTGGCGTCCATACATGTGAAATGGGGATGAAAATTTTTTTTTCGCTGCACCCCCTCGTGTGGGGTATCATTGAATAGGTCTACTAAAATGAAGGTAATGTTTCATACACCACATTTTTATCAAGTGTACCATCTGCGAAATATAGCCCGTCAAAGTGGCTTGCAATGTGTCCCCCCCCTGCCATTTCTAAACTATGCAATGTAGAAACTTATAATATTCCACATTGATAGACCTTTGTGAAAACTCTCTTTTAAAATTATTTCGAGTGTAATGTGATTATAATTTTTTGAGTTATAGAGAGAAAACTGAAAAATACTTAAAACGTCCTAGTTCAAAGGTCATTGGTCATTGACCTTAGATAAAAATGATCTTAGCAAATAATGCTCCTTTAGCTACTTTCTATTTGAAAAAATCACAAAAAGTAACTTTGAAATGACACACTTCTTAAATTTGGCTTCTTGAATTTATCGCTAGATGGCGCTACTAACAACATGCTCTGAGTCGCGAATGCTGCCGATTATTGCAAAAACTAAAATAGCCATGATTAATATTCGATTTGATTCGTTTGTAATTACACCTACTTAAGGAACCCTATAATACTGAGCATGGCCCGACATGCTCTTGGCCGGTTTTTATCTTTTCAAATGTGAAAAAAAAAAATACATTTATCGATATTATCGATACTCTGATAAATGGTAACACCCCTACCACAAGTTTCAAGTTTCTACTTAGCTTCACCCAGAGTTGCCAGACCTATAGATTTTTCTGTAGATCTATGGATTTTTGACGTCGCCTACGGTTATACGGATATCGATAGCAAATCTATGGATTTTTGAACGTAATAAGTTATTCTCTCTATTTAATGTACATAAAAACACACTTAGGCAATAGGCTCGCCCCCTATTACATGGGACTATAACATAACTGGCGAAATGTGGGTTTACTATTACACGTCTGCCTACCCCTTCGGGGAAATACAGGCGTGATGTTATGTTAAAAACACACTTTAAATGATAATGACACTGACACGGGCAGAGAGAATAAACTTTTAGACTTAATAAAATTGTTTTTCTGTCATAGACACGTTTTGCTTATGTTTGTTTAGTTTCCAATATTTATTTACCATATTTTAACTATATTAGGAGTAAAGGCAAGTCTAAATAGTCAGACAAAGCTTTAAAAAAGTCTCTAGATATACGGTTTTCATAAAGGGGAATCTACGGATTTCTAGATTTTTCAAGCTTAATTCACGGATTGAAAATCGGATCTGGCAGCACTGGTCACCTACCGGGCGATAGCTGAATTATATTTTACACTCTGTTTTTTTTATTTGTCTTATTTAGTAAACAATCTTGGCATGTCTTTTTTAATTCAATCTGTCAATAATAATTATTAAAAGACATTATGTTAACAACTCCACACACTTAATAACATTCATTAACCTAATTACATGTGCAGGACTAGTAATTATATTTTATTAGTAGTTTTTTCAATAAAGAGACATGCCAAGATTGTTTACTAAATAAGACAAGAAAGAAAACAAAGACTTGAATAATTTAATACGTGTTTCTGCTATTACACGTTAGATGTCGTCATTGTGACCTGGGATCACAGTTTTTCTTTGAGTTTTCGTCTGATAGCCTCTCTATGCCCTATATTAAATCTCTTTGATTAGACTGTATGGCGGTTTCCTTCGACCACCTGCGCGCACATAGCTGTATGTCAACGCGCGATCCGCGCGCCATCTATAGCGCGTTATCATTTTTCACAAATTCATATTTGTCTAAAATGTGTAATATATGTTTTTTTCCTCGCAAGTGTGTTGAAAAACCTCGTATGACACGCGTGAGTATTGCCTATTATACTCTCGGCTCCATTACGCCCTCGCCTTCGGCTCGGGCTGCAATCCAGCCTCGAGTATAATAGTCAACTTAGCTCACTTGTATCATAATGTACTATTAATCTACCGTGCATCGAAACGATTTTAATTAAGATTCAAAGATTTATTTTGCCAACTAATGTACATATTGGTGGTAGGTTATAAATATAGTTCTTACAAACTTAGTCGCCTTTTTCAGGCATTGCAAAATTATTGGACTTAATTAATTACAATTTAATATATTAATATTAGATAAGTATTGAGCTTATACATCTAAAATAAAATTAGTAGATCGCCGTATTAATTTTGGCGGAAATTTATTTAGATAATATAAAAACTACTGGATAATTTTAAAGTATAACATATTAATTAAAGTTATTATTTTCATCATGAATATAGTAGCAAAATTATCCTATTTTAATTCAATTTATTCAAATTTGATTTAATATGTTCAATTTTATTAATTTCATTTAAATAATTTTAATTTTATTAATTGATTTAATAGGTATTTTTTATTTAATTTATGCAATTTTAATTTATTTCATTATATTTTAATATAATTTATTACGATTTTATTTTATTTAGGTTTATTTTGAACTTACATAGTATTTTAAATATTACTAACACATAGTGAAATAAAGCTGTCTGATTGAATAAAAGTTATTTTTATTGTTTTTTTTTGTATATGTTTTATTATTATTATTGTGTTTTATTTTTTGTAATTATTATGTTCCAATGTATGTAATAAAAATTTGTACGATAGATTAAATAGTTTTTTAGAAATATCTGTAAAGACGCTTGTCATCTTAGTCTTCCTGCGACTACAAACGCTGCAAAGCTTTCAAAACGTCAGGAAACCCAATTTTAATAATTTATGCAATGTAATCTGGTTAAACTTGTTTTATTATAATCTGTAATAATTGTACGGAACCCGCGGTGCTCTAATCTTGATTCACTTCACCAGTCTATTTTTAAATTAATTGTAGTAGGTAATCCTTCCCAAATTCCTAGTATCATGTTAGAAACTTGTAATCTTCCTAACAGGAAAAACTGTCTTGAAAATTGTTAATTAATAACAAGTTTTGTCATGACCACATCTCATACGTCAGAATAATCAATTAAAAATAATTATTATTAATGTATGTATATCATTTCATCAAGGATCAGTCAATCAATTGAGCCGACTAAAGTCCAGTGCTGGGCAAAAACTACAACACTCAGTTCTCTGTATTTATTAGTTACTAGCTGTGCCCGCAACTCCGTCTGCGTAGATGTTGGAAAATAACATCATGTCATTTAGGTATGAACACAATGTCTTCTAATATATTTATTTATTCATGAACAATTCACATTGTATTTGAATGTCACAAAAAAAAAATGAGACAAATATAATGTCAAATGATTTACAATTATAATTATTGTTCTAATTAAATATTAATATGTCAAATTATAAATTTTATAGTTAATTGAATTTTAAATTATATCGATCATAAACATCTATATATCTTTATCATCCTCCGAGCCTTTTCCCAATTATATTGGGGTCGTCTTCCAGTCTAGCGAGATGCGGCTGAACATCAGCATTTTACACGGAGCGACTGCCATCAGACCCCCGCAACCCAGTTACTGGGTAATACTGACATTCGGAGGTTAGACCAGTTGTCAGACTTTCAGGATTCTGACTACCCGTAACGACTACCATAGATATTCGTATGACAACCGGGACCGACAGCTTAGCGTGCTCTCCGAGGCACGGAGGGGTCTCGATAAATAAACGAAACGGTCACCCATCCACAGACTGACCGCGGCAAGTGCGGCTTAACCTTGCAGATCGTACAATCCGCGCAGTCGTTGCATTGCTACTTTATATTGATCATATTACTTGTAGGTATCATATTACTATTTAGTATCATTTGACATAAAATCGGACACTGAATACAAACATTTTTCTAATAGGAAGGCTTGTAGTTTTGCTTTGAATAAGTTTGTTATAAATCAATGTTTTTAGGTTAGTAGGTAATCAATCTATTAAACAGTTTTAGTTGACGACGTCTGTGGTCTAGTGGTTCGAGGGTCGGACTGCTGATCACGAGCAGTGTTGCCAGGTCCGATTTTCAAAATCCGGGAGGCTTATTATGAAAAAAGCGGGAGATCAAACAACGGGAGACAAACCTGTGTAAGGTTTTTGTGATGTTCTTATAATCATTTTTGTGTATGTTTTTAAGTTAAAAAAAAAAAAAAAAAAAATCTATTGAGGAAAAATTGAAAAAATCGGGAGATGATGTTTTATAACAAAAATCAAAGTTTTTGAAGTAATCACGGTTTTATATTTTGTCACCATTCCAGCTGTAATATTAAAATCAAAGCAGTTTTTTACAGTTTACTGCCCTGTGTAATGAAAAAAATTGAATGTACGATACACGATACACTGGGAGTGACGGAAATATTCAGGGCAGCAACTTATCCGTCTGTTTAATTTTATGTAGTGTTTTTGCCAGGTTTTGATCTTATTCCTATTATTAGGCTCTAAACAGGGATTGCAAAAAATCGGGAGATTTTTGTCGAAAATCGGGAGACCGGGAGATTTTAAGAAAAATCTGTGAATCTCCTGGAAAATCGGGAGACCTGGCAACAGTGATCATGAGGTCGTGGGATCAATTCCCACAGGACACAAACATTTGTGTGATGAACATAAGTGTTTGTGTTGGTCTGGATGTTTCTTACGTAGGTATTATAAGTATGTATTTACAAAAAAAAAAAATATATAAGTATTATATCCATTGTCTAGTACCCATATCACAAGCTCTGCTTAGTTTGGGACTAGATGGTGCTGTGTAAAAATGTCCCGAAGATATTTATTAAGCTATTGCATAGCTTCTATCGCGGGCCTTGAGCGTGTAGACCGAATCCAGAAATTCCGAAACGAAAATAACCTAACACCCCCGACTCCGACCGGCACAGCGGTGATACTTTTTAGTTTTGCCATCTATCGATGAATAGCAGAACTTTTAATGACTTGATATATCACGCTTGTCTCTTTAGTTCTGCAAATCGCCTCTAGGTGGCATTGGTTGTATCGGCGTTACTGCGCATGCGTAATCCCCCTCTTCGCCCCGCAATCTAGTGACTCTTGCCTGCTTAGAGTATCGGCGTAAGGGAACCTCCTCTTTGTATTTACATAAAAAATGCTATGCAATAGCTTTACCGCGGCAGTCTCCGAGTGCCACACGTCTTTTTTTATTTTACTGCTTGGTACTCTGAGCAATGCTTAGATATGTTAAATTTGGGAATCATATATGTTTAATCACCTTCCTTCGTGTACACACGGCTACACATCAAACTGTACAAAACCAGTAAAGGCTGACCTCCCATTGTAAGGAAAACCTATACAATGCGAGGTCAGCTTATACTGGAAAAATACAGCTTGATGTGTAGCCGTGTGTACTCTCTCTAAGCTCTCTCTCTTTGCGTCTCATGCAGATGAATATATTTAGCGAAGTTGCTTAGGAGGATTAAAATATAGAAACTAGGAACAGTTAGTATGCCTACTATACCTACATAAGCGCCTTTACAGACGATTACACTATTTACCTACCATACTATATTTTGTTTCTACAACCAACTGGCCAAGGTGATGGAATTAGCCCTAAACTCTTCTCATTCCGAGAAGAGGCCCATGCCCAGCAGTGGGACAGTAATGGCCTGACCATGTTATGTTATTCTATATTTTCTATAATACTAACAACATCTATTTGTATTTTTAGGAACCTTTAAATAACCAACAATGATGACCTCTACTTTGTATGCAACTTAATACAATAGAGGGGTCAAGCTATATCGCTTGATCTACTCAACCGATTAAGATGAAACATACCCTATATTTTAAGTTAGACTAATACCTATACAAAAGTTTCATTACGATCCGTTCTGCCGTTTTCACGTGATGAGGTAACAAACAGACAGACAGACAGACTGACGGATAGACAGACAGACATACATTCTAAAAACGATTGATTCGTGTTGCTTATTTCTAGTCCCCCCAGCCGGTTTTCGCGAAAAAAAATACTCAATGTACAGACTTCGACCTTTTCAATTTTATTATATAAGATTTTTAGCTTGAATTAATTAATATCTCCTATGATTGCAAACTAACGAGGGGCTGGTAAAGATGCAACGACTGCGCGGATAGTACGATCTGCAAGGTTAAGCTGCATTTGCCGCGGTCAGTCTTTGGATGGGTGACTGTTTCGTTACACACCGATAGCCCTCCGTGCCTCGGGCTGTCGGTCCCGGTTCTCAAACGAATATCTATGGCAGTCGTTACAGGTAGTCAGAAGCCTGAAAGTCTGACAACTGGTCGAACCTCCGAATGTCAGTATTACCCAGTAACTGGGTTGCGGGGGTCTGATGGCAGTCGCTTCGTGTAAAATACTGATGTTCAGCCGCAACTGGTTAGATTGGATGACGACCCCAACATAATTGGGAAAAGGCTCGGAGGAGGATTGCAATTTGAATTACCATCAGGCATTTGCCGCATTTGACAGGCATTTGCCGCATTTGACAGGCATTTGCCGCATTTGACAGGCATTTGCCGCATTTGACAGGCATTTGCCGCATTTGACAGGCATTTGCCGCATTTGACAGGCATTTGCCGCATTTGACAGGCATTTGCCGCATTTGACAGGCATTTTCAGCGATAACTAGATGGTGCTGTGCAAAAATGTCCCAAATTTTTATTTATTTAATTATTATAGGGCTTTATTATTATTGACTGCCTCGTTGGTCTAGTGGTTGCAAGCGCGACTGCTGAGCGTGAGGTCCTGGGTTCAATTCCCGGGTCGGGCAAAGTGTTATTGGGTTTTTTCAATAAGAAATTCTCAGTAGCAGCCCGGAGTCTGGATTTGTGCCCGGTTAATGGCAATAAGCTCGCCCCCTATTACACTTACAACATAACTGGCGAAATGTGGGTGTACTATACATCTCTGCCTACCCCTTCGGGGAAATACAGGCGTGATGTTATGTTATGTTGTTGTTGTAATATAGGGCTTAGACTGTGACCTGATGAAACGCGAGTTTGGCGTCCCGCTCAGGGTGCGTCGGAGGACGTCCTAAGAGGCCTGAAAAACGGGACGTATCACCAAAAGCGGGACATCTGACAAAGCTAACTATAACCGCACTCGTAAACAATGTTACAGTTACACTGCGTTTAAAAATAACCCCTATAGTACGGACTAATTGCGCAAGTACGACTCGCTCCTGTTTACAAAGTTTTGTCTTAAATCTATGACTGTAGAACTAACCGATAGTTTGTCTGATTCTGTAACAAAAGCAATGAAATTAGTTCACCTGAATAGCTCAAGTAGAGGTTTACTACCGAGTTGGAAGTTCTTAGTTCACACAAAAGAAGACTTCACTGTTTTTAATGTTCACTTTTGAGAAGAAGAATCTATTTGTCGAAAGATATTAAGACGCTGATAACACTTGAACAATTTTTTTGAACTGGAAAAATGTAATGTTGTGATCATATTTTTACTTTATTCCTCAGTTTTTAGGGTTCCGTAGTCTTACAAGGAACCCTTATAGTTTCGTCATGTCCGTCCGTCTGTCCGTCTGTCCTAATCCTTTACAGCTTAATAACTTCTACAGTTATAAACATAAGTTAATGAAATTTTGTTAAAAAATAGTATAGATATAGATCTCAATTTTAAAAGAATAAAAAAATTATGATTACGTATTTTAGGGGTGGCGCCCATACATGTGAAATGGAGATGAAAACATTTTTTTATCAATGAATGGTATCATTGAATAGGTCTACTAAAATTAAGGTAATGATTCACACATCACTTTTTTATCAGATGTACCATCTGCGAAATATAGCCTGCTAAAGTGGCTTGCAATGTGTCCCCCCCCTGCCATTTCTAAACTATGCAACGTAGAAACTTATAATCTTCCACATTGATAGACCTTTGTAAAAACTCTCTTTTAAAATTATTTCGAGCATATTGTGATAATAAATTTTTGAGTTATAGAGAGAAAACTGAAAAATACTTAAAACGTCCTAGTTCAAAGGTCATTGACCTTAGAGAAAAATGATCATAGCAAATAATGTTCCTTTAGCTACTTTCTATTTGAAAAAATCACAAAAAGTAACTTTGTTATGTTGACGACACACTTCTTAAATTTGGCGCCATCTAGCGGCGTCTAACAACACTCTCTGGGTCGCCAATTCTGCCGTCAAGTGCCGTCTATTACATTTGGCACTGTATAGCGCCATCTAGCGGCTACCGACATCACTCTCTGAGTCGCCAATGCTGCCGTCTATTGCAAAAACTAAAATAGCCGTGATTAATGTTCGATTTGATTTGTTTGTAACACCTACTTAAGGAACCCTATAATACTGAGCATGGCCCGACATGCTCTTGGCCGGTTTTTTATTTTATATATTATAGGATGGCGACACGAGCTAAAGGCCCACCTGATGTTAAGCGGTTACCTTTGCCCATAACAACTTCAATACCACCTAGGCTGTTACCTAAATGGTACTGCAAGTCGGTTCGCCAAACTGAGACATGAAGATGGAAAGTCTCATGTGATTGTAATTTCACCGGCACCCTTACCCTTCAGACCGAAACACAGCAATGTAGGTATCATTATTTGGCGGAAAAGTAGATACGGTGATAGTACTTCCACGGACGAGCTCATTCACAAAGGAGCTCTACTACTACTAAACAATAACAACTACAATTACACTACTAATACAGAAACAACTTCTAAATTCTATGCTTTATTCTATCATTGATTCCAAAACACATTTGAAAGTATGTAGGAGCTGACCACTTCCGACAGACGGCACCCGTTCACGAGCAAGACGCGTGCATCAGCATCACCAGTATATTATATTCTATGGCATCGCTTAACTCAAACGTACTGTGTAGGGAACTTAGTGATTAACGCCACCATCATTTAAGTAAACATCTGAAATCTCTAAGAGGCTGGTCGACACTTCGCGTGACCAGAGGGCTGGCTTGTTCTTTGGTCAAAGAATAAGCGTTGCCATTCAACGTGGCAACGCTGCCAGTCTTCTGGGCACTATGCCAGATGACAGCGGTGTGGAGGAATATTTTGACCACTAGGCGCGCCTTTTTGTATATTGTATCATTTTATTTTGTAGTTTGTAAATATTTTCTACTTAAATCTATTGATCTCGAAGGTTTCTAAAACCTTTCTGGCTGACCGGTAGACCATAAAGAAATTAATATTTCCATGACCAGTGGGGCAATTGTGTAATGCATTCGCTTTCATTTTGAAATTAAAGCAGTATTCTTTGCGTGGTACGTAGTTGCCGATAACACGGATTGTCAAAACACACGGAGCAATGAACATTGAAATCCAGATGATTGCGATCGCGAGTGGGTTACGCAATTCGGCAACAGTTCCTCATTGCCTAACCCTGACCGTATTTATTGAAGAAGTCTCTATCTAGGGCATACAATTGCTCAGAAACCAGCGCTGAAGTATACTATCATATTTTACTTCATTATCAAGGCAGACACAACCGGTTGGTCTAGTTATATATTTTTTTCCTTTGATCGATCTTAGTTTATCGTATAACTATGGGCAATTAGGCGATTGGTAATTGGATGCATGCTCGCCTCCTTTTATTGTTATTATCCTAGGATTAATTGCTTCCGTATGGAGCAATTGATCTACGAAGCTAATGAAGATTGGCGCCGATATAGTCGCAAACGTTGAATGCAGTTTTTTCCTACACCGAAAACAACGTTGCTCAGAGATCTCGATTTTGGCGAGTCCTAGAATGCAGTTTTTTTAAAGTATAGGCATAAGAAAAGAGAAGACTAGAAGCGAAACTCGCGCCGCAGACGCGTTCAAATCCACGATAATAGCCTACCGTCTAGCGTACCTTTAAAGGGATCGGACAGTCGGGGCTTGCATCGCCTCACGCTTGCACGCGCGTGCCGTCAGACTGATGCGAGGTACGGTGGTAGTACTTCCCCGGACGAGCTCATTCACTAAGGAGCTCTACTACTACTAAAAAGGTTTTGGTCGGTGTATGGTCTGCTTATGTGTATGTTTCTGTATTTTTATATTCAGCTTCTCTATTCTGGTCCGCGCGTCTGAAATCGGGCCCAAATTCGGAATTAAAGTTTCCATACAAGTTTAGTCGTGATCACGAAACGTGACCACTAAAATACAAAAAAAATTAACATGTAAACTAATTTGACAGTTCTTAAATTGTTGCCATCCCTTTCTTGTATCTAGTATTAGTAAAAGAGAGGGATAATTTAAAATAAAATTAGTTCGTACACGACACCATTGTGTACAAATACACTGTTAGGTATATTTAATACGGTTGACCTATAAACGTCATCCTCACAGTCTATGTGAGGATGGCGTCATTCAGTAGTGTTATTGAAGATTTTATGGCGTTTCTGGGTAACTTCATGAATTAATGCTTTAATTTTATGTCTACGGGATACAAATAGCTCTGGATATAGGATAGAGATATGCCTCTTTGTCTCCTGGCTTGCCTTGGGTGTTTTAAAGGAATTATTTCCAGAAGATAGGTATGAAGTACCTACTTCTCCGCCAAATAGTGATGCTTGCATTGCTGTGTTTCGGTCTGAAGGGTATGGGTGCCGGTGAAATTACAATCACATGAGACTTTCCATCTTCATGTCTCAGTTTGGCGAACCAACTTGCGGTACCATTTAGGCAACAGCCTAGGTGGTATTGAAGTTGTTATGGGCAAAGGTAACCGCTTAACATCAGGCGAGCCTTTAGCTCGTTTCGCCATCCTATACTATAAAATAAAAATAAATAAATAATAAAATAAATAGTATCTTCTTGTGCCATAAAAATAACATTGGATAATAATTTCTTAGGTTTTCGCGATCACTAAACATTATAATAAAACAAGTTTAACCGGATTATATCGCGTATATTATTTAAATTGGTTTTCCTGACGTTTCCAAAGCTTTATAGCGTTCGTGGTCGCAAGAAGACTATCTTTCGGCTGAAATGATGATGATGAATGATGAGACAGAGTGACAGTGAAAGCATAAGGCGACTTAAAATTGAGTTGCGTTTGTGTATTTGGTCGAAAGTAAACTAAAACACTACACAACAGTACACTACTTAAAACATATTTTTTTCGAACTTTCTTCAACGCATGCCGCATGTGAATAGAAAATATTCCAGTTTATGGCTTACGTTTTGGGAAACTGTATAAACTACTCTCGCCTGTTAACTGAGCAATAAATAGTAAACATTACTAGTACTATTATTTGTTCTATGACATTACATAACGTAGTCCCCTAACCTGAGCGTTACGTAAAACCGTCCTTCAGCACGGTTGAGTTACGTCCACAGAAATAGATAGATAGATAGAATGGTTGTAATCACAATTTTACTTGCGATTCATGCGTGATAACTTTCGGACCAACCACGCCTCCCATGTTGACGTCAATAATGAAAAACCGGCCAAGAGCATGTCGGGCCATGCTCAGTATTATAGGGTTCCTTAAGTAGGTCTAATTACAAACGAATCAAATCGAATATTAATCATTGCTATTTTAGTTTTCGCAAACAGCGCCACCTAGCGCTAAATTTATGAAGCTAAATTTAAGAAGTGTATTTCTTTTGGGGATTTTTTTAAATAGAAAGTAACTAAAGGAGCATTATTTGCTACGATCATTTTTCTCTAAGGTCTATAAATAAAAAAATAAATACTTAAAACGTCCTAGTTCAAAGGTCAATGGACCTTTGAACTAGGACGTTTTAAGTATTTTTCAGTTTTCTCTCTATAACTCAAAAAATTATAATCACATTATACTCGAAATAATTTTTAAAGAGAGTTTTCATAAAGGTCTATCAATGTGGGAGATTATAACCTTCTACGTTGCATAGTTTAGAAATGGCAGGGGGGGGGACACATTGCAAGCCACTTTGACGGGCTATATTTTGCAGATGGTACACCTGATAAAAAAGTGGTGTATGAAACATTACCTTCATTTTAGTAGACCTATTCAATGATACCCCACACGAGGGGGTGCAGCGAAAAAAAATTTTCCATCCCCATTTCACATGTATGGACGCCACCCCTAAAATACGTAAAAACTATTTTTTTATTCTTTTAAAATTTATTTATTTATTTATTTCACAAGATACATAATATGACATGACAAAAAAAAAAAAAAAAAAAATTAATTAAATTGAGACCTATATGTAGACTATTTTTTAACAAAATTTCATTTACTTATGTTTATAACTGTAGAAGTTATTAAGCTGTAAAGGATTAGGACAGACGGACAGACGGACAGACGGACATACGGACAGACGGACAGACGGACAGACGGACGGACATGACGAAACTATAAGGGTACGTTGTAGGACTTCGGAACCCTAAAAAACGGGTGTGCTTTAGACCACACGACTGAAGTAAAACTTCACTAACTTATATAGTTTTTTTTTTTACTTATTTTTTTCATGGTGCACAATAAAGCATATATAAATAATAAATAAATATCTCCCTTAATACTATTTCAATGAGAAAAAAGAAATGGCGGCGCGGCGCACGTACATCTGCTGACGCTGTCTCGCGTAGCCTGACTTCACGCGCGCCTCGTTCCCCGCGTCCCGCACTACCCCCTCCGTTCGCCCCACTTTTCGTAACACATTCAACAGCTTACTCCCCAAGTCAAGCGGGCCTAAAGAAATTTTACTTTAAAAACTAACTTTAATCAAATTAACTTTACAGCTTTTGTTTCTGCAGTTAGAAATAGCGCAATAAGGCATTTTTGCGGGTTTTTGTCACAGTATTTACAAAAACAAGTCAAGGCGTACTGAGAAATGTTTTGAAATGCCCTGCACTATAGTGCAGAGTGTTAGCACGCAGTATTTACAGAAACAAGTCAAGGCGTACTGAGAAATGTTTTGAAATGCCCTGCTCTATAGTGCAGAGTAACTAATAATATAAATGCTATGCTGTGATCTATAGGTACTATGTAATTTGTATGCCTTTCAAGGTTAAACATAGTGACGTAATATGTTAATTTTCCACCAAAATTTTAACTTTTACCTATGTTTTAGAAATAAATTATTTTGATTTTGATTTTGAGTGTTGGCACGCGCGCCGCGCCCTCTTTTCCATTCTATCTATCTATTTCTGTGGTTACGTCTCACTGAGTCGTCATCATAATGTAATTTTTAGTGACAACATTCTTTTGTTCGTTTTTTTTTGTACCTGTATGTTACCTGTTTGTGTTTCTGTTGCACTGTTATTGAAATGTTGCGCGCCGTCAACTGGGACAATAAACCATTTTTCTTTCTTTCTTTCTAGGTTGTTAGTTATAACAACTGTTGTAGCTTAGAGAGAGTACACGAAGGAAGGTGATTAAACATATTATGATTCCCAAATTTAACATATCTAAGCATTGCTCAGACTAACCTAAAAACATTGATTTATAACAAAAACTTATTCAAAGCAAAACTTATTAGAAAAATGTTTATATTCAGTGTCCGATTTTATGTCAAATGATACTAAATAGTAATATGATACCTACAAGTAATATGATCAATATAAAGAATAAAGATATATATATATATAGATGTTTATGATCGATATAGTTTAAAATTCAATTAAGTATAAAATTTATAATTTGACACATTAATATTTAATTAGAATAATAATTATAATTGTAAATCATTTGACATTATATTTCTCTATCATTTTTTTTTGTGACATTCAAATACAATGTGAATTGTTCATGAATAAATAAATAAATATACGCTGTTTTAGATTTTGTGTTGAAGGGTCTAAAGAGAGCATGGTAGGTTCTTCTGCTATTCAATTCAAATGTCTTTTTTTTCAAATAAACCTAATTACAGGTACTTTTGAAACGTCCGGCTCTAGTTGCACGGTTCCAAATTGTGGGTCCTATGGAGAAGAACCGGCAAGAAACTGGATATACTCTTTTTAAAATAGGTTATTGTTTATTACATCAAAGTTTTAATTGATTGACGACACTAGAGCTAACTTTTTTTGAGCTGGGAATTAAATCCAGTACATCAAGCTCTTTTACTACGCGTGTGATCACTAGACAAATGAACAGCTAAGCTCCTTGACCATACATTTCGCGATACGTTATTGAACCATCATAACATCACCACATAGTATAAAACAAAGTCGCTTCCCGCCGTCTGTCCCTATGTATGCTTAGATCTTTAAAACTACGCAACGGATTTTAATGCGGTTTTTTTTAATAGATAGAGTATTTCAAGAGGAAGGTTTATATGTATAATACATGCATAATATAGCAGCATTGCACCCATGCGAAGCAGGGGCGGGTCGTTAGTAACGTAATATATGAAACATCAAAAAACAGGTAATAAATAACACACACTGAAATTCAGCCGTATCTTTTTTGACTGAAAGCCGACCTCAAGTGACCTCTAGCAACTTAAGAAAAATTAAGTAGTGTAAAGTTAATACTAACTGTAGCATAAAATGGAAACCACGATCGAAGTGAAGAAATACAAAGAAGCTAAGAAGAGATTCTCCATTGTATCTGGCAGTGAAATTTGTAAGTGTTCTTTCTTATTCACATGAGTTACTTGTACTTTTAAGACCCGCGTCCATATATCGGTATCGTACGCATCGGACGGATCGCATTGTATTCAAAAATGCGGATGTTGTCATCGGCATCCGAATGTCAATATTGAAAATCAGATTGCTCATAGAAAAACAAAAAAAAAAAAAAGAAAAAGAATTCGTCGCTGCGGATAGGTGAACGTACAGTCGACTACATGACAGTGGTAACACTTCAATTCGAAAACAGCCCTTACTGCTTACGAAATAAAGATGCTGCTAATGTCAAAGTGTTACCACCGACGTGCGGTCGACCGTACTACGCTATAAGGATGATTTTCACCAAACGGCTCGCATCGCACCTGCTCGGAAAGAATTCGAACGGATGCGGCGACTTGCGAAAACTTGCCAAAGAACGCACAGCCTTAAAAAAATATCCCACCCTAGTCATTAAGGTACCTTCTTCGAAGACACTAAGACACTGCCCACATTTTTGCCTTCCTAAACTCCGCTCTCAATTGTTCCAGGGTCGTCATCAGACGAAGATGAAGGTGTTCAACCCCATGAGAAGGCCATCGCGGCCGGCCAGCCGAACCCAGCGTACTGCGTGCGGAACATTGAGCAGCATGGCTTCGGGAGACGGGAGATTGAGATAGCAGAGCAGGAGATGCCGGGAATCATGGCGTTGAGAGCTAGAGCGAAGGAGGATAAACCCCTGAAGGAAGCCAAGGTTAGTTTATTATTGTAGACCATTTCACAAAGACGTAGTAGAGTCCTTGGTAAAGAGTTCGCCAGAGGAAGAAGTAGTACTTCCTACACCCAGGATTCTGCGAGGATGTCATCTCGCAACAGAAAGCGGCGGAGTGGGTTAGGGAAGAAGACTCTACGCTGACCTGATGCCACCCTAAGAGGGGCCAGCGTTTTAGGGAATCTATTGTTCCATGTGGTGCCGGACGTAAAGAATTTCACCACACTATATCTTCTCATGGGTGTCGTAATCGTAAAAGGCGACTAAAGGATCACCAGAGGATAGGCAGCAGCGTTCTCTTGAGTATTTAACCAACCAACTGCGGTCGCCAACCCGCCTGTCAAGCGTGGCGATTATGGTATATCCCCCTCTTAATTGGTGGAGGCAGCGACAGTCGCTGGGGGGCGGCCTATGTCCAGCAGTGGACGTCTTTCGGCTGAAATGATGATGAATGATGAAATGGCTATACTTACCGCTATCGGTGATATGTGCGGCAAGCCTGACACCATGATGAGCTGGTGGCCCTTTTGGTGTTTTTTTATTTGTATTTACTTTTGTTTCGGATTTTATTGTGTACGAATGTAGTACATTACTGTCGAGGCCTGTAATGAAGCAATTTACGGCCGAGTAATATTGGAAGTGTACCTCCGAAGTGAATATGAAAGGACGAGGCGCAAGCCGAGTCCTTTTTAACTAAACGAGGCCGGTAATTGCTATTTCGGCCGAGACTTGTATAGTACTTTTCTCTCATTTGCGAGGAAACAACACTAATTAATTCAACAGTATCTCATTTTCATTCACGCCAATTAGCCCGCGCGCGGATCTTGTTCTATTTTCAAATTTTTGAAAAAAAAGATGCGCATTCAGCCTGTATGATGATAAATATTTTGTACCTAAAAACACCTAATTTATGAAAGTGTGTACTTAAAAACCTCAGTAGCATAATTTAAAAAATAAAAAGTGTCCAGAAATTTCTATGATTGTCCTGTTGGTAACGAAATAACAGGCCGGTAACGGCCTGTTATTTCGTTGCGTACGGAAAAGAGCCGATTGTTGTATTCTTTTTTTTGAATAATGAACCAATTTCCGAGCAAGTGGGAGAAAAATATATTATTCTCCAACTTGCGCGGAAAATGGTTCATTATTTAAAAAAAAGAATACATCCATCGGCTCTTTTCTGTACGCAACGAAATAACACGCCAGTAATATCGTACACGACAATAATAGAAATCAGCAATTTCTATTTTTTTAATCATCCTACACACACTTTTTACACACTTACTTAAATTAGGTGTTTTTAGGTACAAAATATTTATCATTATAAAGGCTGCATGCGAATTTTTTTTTCAAACTTTGAAAATAGAACAAGAAACGCGCGCGAAAGAATCGGCGCGAATGAGAATTAGATAGGTACTGTTGAATTAATTTGTGTATTGTTTCCTCGCAAATGAGAGAAAAGTACTATACAAGTCTCGACTGAAATTGCCAATAACGGCCTCGTTTAGTTAAAATGGAATCGGCCGGCGCTTCGTCCTTTTAAAATCACTTATTACTTGATCGTTAAGAGCCTCCACGAGTGACGATATTTAATGGATCGTCCGGCGCATGGTATAATAAGATGTTTCACCAGGTATTCTCTTCCCGCAATGACAGCGCGATGCCTCCAAGCTACGTCACGATCAGTGCTGCCATTGACATCTTCAAATCAAATCAAATCAAATCAAATCAAATCAAATCATTTTATTTGCAAATATGTGTAAAATAATAGATGTTGTTATATAAATAAAAAGTCCTTGTTCCATATTTTGCCATGCAAGGCGTGCAAATTAGTCATATTAAAATGACAATTAGTTTAAAAATAATAGCAGGTAGATATAAAATATTAAAAAATTCAGAGGTACAATTATTAATTAATAGTAAAACAGTTAATAATAAATTCATTAAAAATAGTAATAATAATATGATCTAAAATAGTCAGTATTAATTGAGAGGTAAATCGGATGTCTCAAATTATAGTCTCCTTTTGTTTGTCATCAATAAAATCTAGAACAGAGTAATAACATTTATTGACTAAGAATTTATGCAGGCATTTCTTAAAGATGTTAATACATTTCTGACTCCTGATAGTTTTTGGTATATTATTGTATATCCTTGGGGCCATACCTAAGATACTCTTGCTAAATAATGCCGTACTGTGAGGCTTGCACCAAATAGTATTTGGGTGTCGTCTAGAGGTTAGTGTTTGATATAGATCAAAATTCAATTTAACAAACGCTGCCATTTCATATATATACAACGATGGCAGAGTGAGTACATTCAATTCTCTGAAGAAAGGTTTGCAACTATTGGTTGGTTGGAGTTTACAAACTGCCCGTAAACATCTTTTTTGGGCTTTGAAAGCACTATCTTTGTCAGTTGAATTTCCCCAATAAATGAAACCATACCTTAGACTACTTGTCACAAACGCATTAAAGGCTACCAAAACAGTAGAACGGTTTGTTATTTTGGATAGCCTATATAGGGCATAAGCAGATTTATTTAATTTTTTACATAATGTGTTTATATGTTGTTTCCATGACAAATGGCTATCTAGCTGAAGACCAAGAAATTTTGTATTATCAGTTTCCTCTATTGTAGTATTTCCGTAATGAATAATGGTTTTAGGTCTATTTATTTTCTGATTAAATGTTATAATTTTTGTTTTGTCCAGATTTATTTTTAGGTTATTACTTATCAGCCATTTAATTATATTATTGAGGGCATTATTTATGTCATTTTCAAATGTATTATAATCCTTACCTGTATAAAGTAGTGTGCTGTCATCAGCAAATAAAATCATTTGATGGTTTGTACATTTGACTATGTTATTGATGTAGGTGATAAACAATAACGGGCCAAGTATACTACCTTGTGGAACACCATAGGCAGGTTTCCTAACTTTAGACATGTATGTGGCTTCTGTAATCGTCTTTGCGCATAATGCATTAATACAAGTGATTTGGGCACGATTGCTTAAGTAGGACCTCATGAGTTTCAAAATGTTTCCTCTGACTCCATACCTTTCTAACTTGCGTAAAAGTATTTCATGATCTACGCAATCAAATGCCCTAGACATATCCATAAAAACAGCTGCAGCGGGAGTCCTAGTATCGACATGACTTACAATTTTCTCGATTACTTCATATACGGCCATATTTATAGATCTGTTCTTTCTGAATCCATATTGTTCCTTAACTAGGATATTGTTTGTTTCAAAAAAGGAATAAAGGGAATTATGGATTACTTTATCAATTATTTTTGAGAATATCGGTAGCAGTGCTATTGGCCTATAATTTGATATAGTTTTTTTATCACCTTTTTTGTGTAAAGGTTTGATTAATGAAGTTTTTAACCTCTCAGGAAAATGGCCATATTCAATACAAAGGTTAACAATGTAGCTTAAGACAGGTGCAATTATAAATGATGCTATTTTGACAATTCTTGTAGTAATACTATCATAGCCACAGCTACCAGTGTTTTTTAATGAGTGAATTATATTTATAATGTCATGATGAGATGTAGGTGGCATAAATATGGATTTGGGATTGACGTCAACATTTGAATAACTTACAGGAATCAGATAAGAATTAGTAGGTTTGATTTCGTCGATAAAATAGTCATTAAATACTTCCGCTATTAATCGTGGGTCATTTATTTCTTTTTCATTCATTATTATGCGCATTTCTTCTTTGGGATAGTTTGTTTTATTTTTATTAATTATATTCCAGGTCGCTTTGGATTTGTTATCGGCCACATTTACATGATAAGTATTTTGTGATTGCTGTGTCAAGCTAATTATTTTTCTTAAACGATTAGAATATTGTCTCAATCGCTGTTTGTTTAATAAGCTGGGGGAACGTCGGTATTCCCATAGCATTTGTCTTTGCCGCTTAGAACATATCTTAATTCCCTTAGAAACCCACTTAGGTTTCTTGCGCAGTGTAATTTTTATTTTTTTCATCGGGAAACAGAGATCATAGTAAAGTTTAAATGAGTGATGGAAACAATTATATGCATCTTCTGGGTGAATGTTATTATAGACTTCACTAAAACTAAGACTTCTGAGACAATTAATAAATTTTGATATATTTTCAGGGCAATAGTCTCGTTTAAGTGCATACCAATGTTTAATTGTACATGTTTTTTTAACAGGGCACTTCATTACTTGAGCAGTATGGTCCGATAAAGCTAGATCATGAACTTCACTGCTACTGCCCCGAATATTGTGCATTATGTTATCAATACACTTGCCGCTGACTAACCGGGTCGGTTGATGTATGCTTAGTTTTAAATTATAGTTAAGAAGCAGATTTTGAAACTCTATTGATGCCTTTGTATTAATCAGTGTGTCGATGTTGAAGTCACCACACAAAATAATTTTTTTGTCATCATTATGACTGCATATTCTTAATATACCATCCAAATTATTAAAAAATATATCTAAACAGGCCTTTTTTTGTTTAGGTGGTCTGTAGATACATATTACTATTAACCTATGCATCGTTAGTTCGATTGCACAGCACTCTAGGATATTAGGGATGTGGAACTTTTCTAGATCAATAGTTTTATATTTGTGTATGTTATTAACGAGTATACAAGATCCACCCTTCCTAGTGTTTCTTGTTGAGAATGTAGCCAATTCAAAATTCGGTATATGTAAATGAATATGGTCTCCGTCCTCCATATTATGCTCTGTAATACATAAAAGATCTACTTTTTTATCCTTATTTGAAAGTTCATCCAAATATAAACTGAGTAGATCCGATTTACCAATCAATCCGTTAATGTTTTGATGTAAAATAAAAATATAATTATACACGAAAAAAATGTCTGGTGTCAGCTTTATGGTCAAAATTTTTTTGCGAGTCAAAGTTATTGAGATATTCTTGATTGTCACCTGTTTGAGTCGATTGGTCAGCTTTTAAGGAAGGAAATATTTGTATCTGTTTCTTAAACATTTCAAATTTTATTCTATAATCTACACATAATATTTCCCTTAGTATGTATCGACAAATATTAATGGTGAAGTGATATTTTACTGGTACGAAACGGCTATATCCCATATCTACAAATAACGCATTATATCTATGACACAACTAGCGTAATAAATTGTTTAGTTTGTTTTTATCAAGATAATTATTATTATAAGGTATTTCAGATACAATAACGTTAGTATTATTTATATTTTTTAACCACATGGCAAGTTCAGTATGTAAATCAAAAGGGTTTGTGTCATTGACCCCTGTTAGTACAACAACATAATCTTTCTTTGTTAGGTCGGTAATATTGATCGAATACAAAATATTTACTAATTTAGCATCAGTTTTCCAGAAACATGACACATGAAATTCAGTTCCTAGCAATTTTTGAAGTGAATGTCGAATATATATATTATCATTATTATATATTATATATTCAATATACTTAAGGAGATTTTTGTTCATAATGAATATAAAATAAATTCCTAACTAGCCTTATTATTTGTTATCTCGTGTTATTCATCTAATTAGTTAATAAAGGAAACTATATTAAAATACTAGTCAAAAGGTGATTCTTTATAGAAGAAAGTAAATGAAAAAATGCATTTTGCTCGGGTAATTTATTTACACAAAGTGGCAGCACATCAAACTGACAAGTGTCACGCTTACAGCCCGCTATTGGCTCCACGGCCGATGACGTAGTACGGAGGCAATCACGTGACCTAGCTGTCACGGGAAGAGACTACCTGGTGTTATTATACTATGGTCCGGCGCACCCTGGGCAGTCAGCCCCGCTACCAACCTGCTGACTGGCTAATCTTTTCCCGACGACATGAGCTATTTATTATCATTATGTAGCTCATGTCGACACGAAGAAGAAGAACTCGACCGTCAATTGCTGCATTTCAGGCCTCGACGGTAATGTACTATTCTTCCTGTATTTAAAGCCAATCGCTTTGTAATAACATGTGTATAACTTGCTGTCCCCAGATCGTAGGCTGCACACATATAAACGCTCAGACGGCGGTTCTGATCGAGACCCTGGCCGCGTTAGGCGCCACGGTGCGCTGGGCCGCCTGCAATATATACAGCACACAGAATGAAGTGGCAGCTGCTTTAGCACACGCTGGTAAGACCCTTAAACTTCCAAAGATTGATTTTAGATCTTTTAATTTTGTCAAACGTCAAATTCACACCTACCTGCGGTCTAGTATAGTAGGTATTATATTATCTGTGCTGCGGTGTTTTTGTTGACATACAAATGTCGAGAAAACCATGGTATAATAAGATGTTTCAGGTATTCTCTTACCGCGATGACAGCGCGATGCCTCCAAGCTACGTCACGATCAGTGTTGCCATTGATTGATATCTTCAATATATATTTAGGGAGAATTTTATTTATAATGAATATAAAATAAATTCCTAACTACCCTAACTATTTGTTATGTCGTGTTATTCATCTAATTAGTTATTAAAGGAAACTGTATAAAATAACTACTTCAAAAGTGCTTCTTTATAGAAGTATGTAAATGAAAAAATGCATTTTGTTAGTTTAATTTATTTACACAAAGTGGCATCACATCAAACTGTCAAGTGTCACGCTAACAGCCCGCTATTGGCTCCACAGCCGATGACGTAGTACGGAAGCAATCACGTGACCTAGCTGTCACGGGAAGAGAGTACCTGGTAAAACATCTTATTATACGATGGAGAAAACCTTGTTTGCAAGCGTTGATGATATTTTTATCCTTCATCACAGATAATATAATACTATACTATTACCTTCATGTAACTTTCTTCTTTCTGGCTTAGATTATACTTTTAGGGGACTTTCTCCACATCCAGCTTTGTCAAACCTGGTAAACCTGCTTTGAATGAAAACGCCTAGCAGCAGGAACCGTACAACCCCATTTAAGAGTTAAGCTTTTCGAAGGGGTAAGCCGTTTATGAGGTTACCTTTATCATGATGTAACTAACTCCTTGAATGGGTTCTATGCTTTAAACCCAGTAAAAGGGTTACCATTATAATATAAGGGTTTTGTTCGGGTTACCATATGGTTATTCAATAAACTTGTGCAGCGCTGGCGCACATTGCCTTTATTTCACTTGACATCGTAGGCTTGTAGACGAAACACGTGCTACCTATTAATATTTCGAATTTAGAGACCTTGACTTGACACTTGACGCGTGTTATGCCATTTTGCAACCTATGGTCCATCATCGAGCAATCATATTACATTGCTCCGAGTCGAAATGTTACGCTGTTATCGTTTTATACTTACTAACTACACGAAAAAGGAAGAAAGATCGTTGAAAGAGTAACCCTTATGAACAACTTTAAGCCTTTCAAAAGGGTTACCAATATCGTATGGGTTTTTGATTAACTGCTTAGAAAAACCCTTTCGAAAACCCTTTCAATGGGTAACCTTTGAATGGTCCCTGACTAGAAAGAATTATTCTGATGCAGCATTAGGGTGGCTTTCCATTAGAGCTATGCAAGGAAGCTGCGCGCTCAGCAAGGCAAAATCGACGAATAGGATTGGTTAATTTTGCTAGCCTCGCATAGCACAGCCAGCGCAGCTAACGCTGATCACCTCATCATCATCATTTCAGCCAAAAGACGTCCACTGCTGGACATAGGCCTCCCCCAAGCATCGCCACAACGACCGGTCCTGCGCTTTCCGCATCCAGCGGATTCCCACGACCTTAAAGTACATAGTTGCGAAAACAAGTGGTTTTTTTTTAAATTTTATTTACCCTATTATGATCATACTGGGTGTCAGGGATACGCTACCGAAACTGAAATGCTATTATTATACTACCTAAACACAATCGAATACCAATAACCATTAGCCTTATATTCATTGTTTTAGTGATTTGGTATTTTGCAAACCCGCATTGTAAAGCGTACAAAACTCGGGATCAATGCCGCACGTACCTAACCTACCTACGCTCGCTACGACATGGACTGCGTATGCGAGCGGATGTCGTTCACCCCTAGCGCCAGCTGATATTTCATTTGAAATTTTGAATTACATTGCGATCTTTAAAAAATTAAGTACATAAATGGTGTTTTTTTGCAAATCAGCTTTATTTAACTGCCCAAAGCTGGGCATACATAATAGTATGAAAAATGCAAAAAAAAAATCAAAAAAAAAATAATTAAAAACATTTTTTGTCGTTTCGTATCCGTAATCACCAGCACTATCACCTATCCTCGTTTTCGGAAGCGTTTCCCTGACACCCAGTATAAACCTTGCTTCGTCTCTCTTCAGGTTACGCGATCTTCGCCTGGCGTGGTGAAAGTGAGGAAGCGTTCTGGTGGTGCATCGATCAGTGTTGTACTCCCACGGCCACCTGGACACCAAACATGATTCTGGATGATGGAGGGGACGCCACACACCTTATGCTCAAGAAACACGCTGCTGCCTTCAAACATATTAAAGGTGAGTAATACAGGTCTATTAGTGGTCTACTAGCGGTCTACTAGCGGTCTACTAGCGGTCTACTGATGGTCTCATCAACTCAGCCTATCGCAGTCCACTGCTGGACATATGCATCTCCCAAGTTGCGCCACAACACTTGGTCCGCTGCCTTCCGCATCCAGTCCCCCGGCCACGTTCCTCAGGTCTACTGATGGTCTACTGCTGCTCAATTAATGGTTTACTAATAGTCTACTAGCTGTCTATTGATAGTCTACTACTGGTCTACTGCTGATCTACAGCTGGTCTACTTACGGTATGCTGGTGGTCTACGATGGTCTAATGCCTAGTATTCTCAAATGTAATGGTGCCATCTGGACACCCAACATGATCATAGATGATTGAGGGGATACCACTCACCTCATGCTCAAGAAAAACGTCGCTGCCTTCAAACATATAAAAGTGAGTGTGATAATGGTCTACTGGCGGTCTACTGAAGGTCTAATATTGGTCTACTTATGGTGTAGTCGACATGAGCTATAAAGTAACTTATGATGTGGAAAAAAGATTTAATAAAAACCGACTTCAAAAAGAAAATAATAATTTGTGTGACACAGTTTAGGAAGTAGGTGCCCTTGATTAGGTTTGATTTAAGAAAAAATTGGAACCGACTTCCGTAACTGTTTCACACAAATTATTTTATAAATTTTAAGTCGGTTTTTACTTTTTTAAAGTTTATTTAATTTTTATATGTTTAGTGCTACGTAAGTAGGTTCTTTCCTCGTAGGCGTCAATGTAAAAAAAAAATCTTTTTTATTTTAAACAGCTCCATTTGCAAGCCAGTCCGAAATGTAAATAAAACCTTGGTTGCTATTTTTTGAGCAAAAAGTCCGTTCCATTTTTAAATAACACCACAGATATGAGTCTTCATAGTAATTTATTTGGCCGCTAAACATGACTGATATGGATTTTCATACTTATATTGCCGCCCGCTGCTCGCGTGTATTTGACCATTTGACCAGTACAGCAATTTCGATTTATCTCGAAGAAGGTTGTCAAAATAATGTTCGACTTTTCAAGCATGTTTGAGAAAATATAATTTTCTTTTAAACGAAGGATTTTCTTCTAACTGTACTATTATTTCCTTCCAGGAATCGTAGAAGAAAGCGTGACGGGCGTACACCGCTTGTATCAGCTCAGCAAAGCAGGCAAGCTGTGTGTTCCCGCTATGAACGTCAACGATTCCGTCACCAAGACCAAATTCGACAACCTGTACTCTTGTCGGTGAGTCTGTTGTAATGATGCAATTCAAATTCAAACGTATTTTATTTGAAATAAACCTCATTACAAGCACTTTTGAAACGTCAGGCACTAGTTGCACAAAAGAAACTCCAAGCATAGCTCACTCTATAACTCGCGGAACGACTTTGAATTTGTGGACTAGCCCAACTGTCAGTGTCCACATCTCGGCACCGTAAGTCATGACTGGCAGGACGCACTGGTTGAAGGCCTTTGTCTTCAAACTTTGCGGTATAGGCGACAAGAAAACTCGACGAAGTTTGCCAAATGCTGCCCAGCCCAACTAGATAGCTTGTAGGATCAGTAAGCTGAAGTGGCAGTGGGCTGGCCATGTCTGTCGAAGGACCGATGGCCGCTGGAGCAGACGAGTCCTTGAGTGGAGACCGCGAATCGGCAAACGCAGCGTAGGGCGCCCCCTGCCAGGTAGACCGACGACCTGAAGAACGTGGCTGGGGGGGACTGGATGCGGACGGCAGAGGACCGAGTGTTGTGGCGCAACTTGGGAGAGGCCTATGTCCAGCAGTGGACTGCGATAGGCTGTGTTGATGTTATTGATCCAAGGACTGACCGCGGCTAGTGCAGCTTAACTCCGCAGATCCTGCGATACGTTTTTACTTAGCCACGAGCCACCCTTTCATCTCTTCAATCATCATCATCATTTCAGCCGAAAGACTTCCACTGCTGGACATAGGCCTCCCCCAAGCATTGCCACAACGACCGGTCCAGCGCTTTCCGCATCCAGCGGATTCCCGCGACCTTCACTAGGTCGTCGGTCCACTTTGTGGTGGGCCTACCCACGCTGCGCCTTCCAGTACGTGGTCGCCACTCCAGAACTACTGCCCCATCGGCCATTCGTTTTGCGAGCAATGTGCCCCGCCCACTGCCACTTCAGTTTGGCAATTCTTCGGGCTGTGTAGGTTACCTTTGTTCTCCTGCGAATCTCCTTATTTCTGATTCGATCACGCAGGGATACTCCGAGCATAGCCTTCTCCATTGCCCTTTGAGTCTTCTTATCAGGCCCTTTGTGAGCGACCACGTTTCAGTGCCGTAAGTAATTGCTGGCAACACACACTGGTCAAAGACTTTCTTCTTGAGACACTGCGGTATTTTGGACGAGAAGATATTGCGTCGCTTCCCAATCGTCAAGAGGTCAACCGTCGAATCCGACTCTATTTGGCAGCGTTCGGGAAGCATCTCTTCAATACTGGAGAGTAATTGTGACTTATTTGATTTTCAGGGAAAGTATAATTGATGCTCTGAAACGCAGCACAGATCTAATGTTTGGCGGGAAACAGTCAGTTGTATGCGGCTACGGAGAGGTCGGCAAGGGCTGCTGTCAAGCGCTAAAAGCGCTGGGTTGTGTTGTGAGTATGAGTTATACACTAGTTTATGTCAAAAGTCAAGGTCAAAAGTTTTTATTTCGAACTAACCTGTGCCCGCGGCTTCTACCGCGTGAGTGTCGTTTATCGCGCATCCCTCGGGAACTGTTCATCTTTCCGGGATAAAAAGTAGCCTTTACTGGGTGTCAGGGAAACGCTTCCGAAAACGAAGATAGGTGATAGTACTGGTGATTACTGATACGAAACCACAAAAAAATGCGATTCTTTTTTTATTTATTTTTACATTTTTGGTGTTGTCCAGCTTTGGGCAGTTAAATAAAACTTTTACAGCATGCAACACTGTAAAAGATAATGATATTGTGAGTGATTACTGCGTGCATCGAAACGATTTCAATTAATAATATTGTACGGTGGATTAAAATATTTTTTTAGAAATATTTGTAAAGACGCTTGTCATCTTAGTCTACCTGCGACCACGAAATGCTGCAAAGCTTTCGAAACGTCAGGGAAACCAATTTAAATAATATACGCGATTTAATCCGGTTAAACTTTGTTTTATTATAATGTGTAGTGATCGCGAAAACCTAAGAAGTTATTAAATAAAACTGATTTGCAAAAAAACCCCATTTATTTACTTAATTTTTCAAAGTTCGCAATGTAATTCAAATAAAATATCAGCTAGCGCTAGGGGTGAACGACATCCGCTTGCATACGCAGTCCGTGTCGTAGCGAGCGTAGGTAGATTAGGTACGCGCGGCGTTGATCCCGAGTTTTGTACGCTTTACATTGCGGGTTTGCAAAACACCAAATCGCTAAAACAATGAGTATAAGGCTGATGGTTATTGGTATTCGATTGTGTTTAGGTAGTATAATAATAGCCTTTCAGTTTCCGGATCGTTTCCCTGACACTCAGTATATATTTTTTATATCAAATTGGCTTGCGTTTGACCGCCACCTCACTTGATGTTAATCGAATTGTTAAGGAACAATAAACCTACGTATATTTGCAGGTTTATGTAACAGAAATAGACCCAATCTGCGCACTGCAGGCTGCCATGGATGGTTTTAGAGTCGTGAAGATAAATGAGGTGAGAATTAAACAAAAACAAAACTAATAGATGATACATTTTAGTCGGACGAAACTTATCGAATGACGTTTCTTTCTCAGGTGATACGCCAAGTAGACATTGTAATAACGGCAACAGGAAACAAAGGCGTTGTCACTCGAGACCACATGGAGAGGATGAAGAATGGCTGCGTGGTGTGCAACATGGGGCACAGCAACACGGAGATAGATGTGCACGCACTGCGGACACCCGACCTACTGTGGGAGAGAGTGCGGAGTCAGGTAACCCATCCTCAGCCTATAACAGCCCATCCCTCGACATAAATCCTCTTGAAAGCGAAGTATTGCTAAGTATTGTTGTATGATGTGTGCCAAATTCCATCCAAATCCGTTCAGCCGTTTCAACGTGATTTAAGGAAAAACAGACAAACAAACAGACAAGCATCCATACTTTCTGATTTATAATAAAAATATGCCCGCGACTTCGCCCGTGTGAATATCGTTTATCACGCATCCCTCAGGAACTGTTATCTTCCCGGGATAAAAAGTAGCCTATATGTTAATCCGAGTTATTTTCTAGCTGTATGCCAAATTTCATTAAAATCGGTTCAGCCGTTCTTGAGTAATAAATGATGTAACTAACCCGACTTTGTTTTATGTATTAAGATTATGAATTTAACTCACGATAGTTATTTTATACTTATTAGTTCTGTGTGGTGCCGGATCTAAAGAATTGCACCACCCTATCTCTTCGCATGGGTGTCGCAAAAGGTGACTAAGGGATTCACCAGAGGATGGGCCGCAGCGTTCTCCAACCAACCAACTGCGAACGCCAACCCGCCTGCCAAGCGTGACGATTAAGGCATATCCCCCCCGTTTTGGGGAAGCCTATGTCCAGCAGTGGACGTCTTTCTGTTGAAATGATGATGATGATGTGTTATTAAGTTATTATACAAAGCGGGTAGATGACCATAGAAATAGAAGAAAGAAAAAAATTAACACTCAAAGGAGTTGACGCAAAAAACACCAAAATTAACAATGGTGGTATGTAATTGGTACAAAAAAAGAGATAATGTTTGGGGAGATATGCGTCACACCCACGCAAAACAAGCATTTGCATAGCAGAAGCATTTATTTCACGAATTGATTACACATTTACGAATTGCGAAAGGTAGGTCGATTACTGATGCAGTAACAAAATTAATCATCTTTGAAGGGATGCTATTAACATGTTTTGTGATGTCTCTCCAAGCCCTTTGACTGTGTCAACCACAATATTTTATTCTAAAACTACATTACTATGATATTCATGGAAGTACTGCTGATCTTGTCTTTTCCTATTTAACTCATAGGCTAAAAAAGTGAGTGTTAATGACTCTATATCTCCAAGGTTTCTGGTTGGGACGGGTGTACCTCAGGGCTCTATACTCGGCCCTTTTTTTTCCTGGCTTATACAAATGATGCTTATTTATTTTACAAAGCATTTGTTTTAAAATTATGCGAAACAAATGAAATTTTGATGGTTCGATGGACCAAATCTAGAACTAATTACCTGAACCACTAGCGCTTAGTTATCACCTATAGTTTTACATATTACTACTATACAGTCAATCATCATCATCATCATTTCAGCCGAAAAACGTCCACTGCTGTCTAAGCAGAAGTTGGGGGGATATGCCATAATCGCCACGCTTGGCAGACAAGTTGGCGATCGCAGTTGGTTGTTTAAATACTCAGAGAACGCTGCTGCCCATCCTCTGGTGAATCCCTTAGTCGCCTTTTACGACACCCATGAGAAGAGAGAGGGTGGTGCAATTCTTTACGTCCAGCACCACACGAAACATATAGTCAATAATGCCAACTTTAACGAGCGGGAACAAGTTGCGATTAACGAAAAATAATAACATAATATTTTTGCCTACAGGTAGACCACATAATATGGCCAAGCGGTAAACGTATAGTTCTCCTCGCAGAAGGACGCCTCGCCAATCTATGTTGTTCATCACTACCCTCATTCGTGGTATCTGTGACGGCTGCGACGCAAGCTTTAGCGCTGATCGAGCTGTACAACGCACCACATCATCGGTATAAGGTGAGAGGAGTGAAAAGGAGTATTAAGGAGCGAGAGGGAGTGAAAAGGAGTATTGAGGAGCGAGAGGGAGTGAAAAGGAGTACGGAGTAGTGTGATAGAAATTGCTTTTGAGCGTAGGTTAGTACCGAAGATGTATGAAGAGTTGAGAAGAGTGAAAAGGAGTATGGAGAAAAGCAGGGAAATATTGCTATTGGACGATAGGAGACCGGTGAGACGAATGAAAAGGAGTATTAAGGAGCGAGAGGGAATGAAAAGGAGTATGAAGAAATGTTGCTATTGGACGATAGAGTAACTTAGCACTAATTTACTAAGACAGTTTCTAATTAAGAAAGGGTTATTTTATTTTTATTTTATAAGACATTCTTGCCAACATATTATTCCTCACTAATCTCATTGGTGGTCTCTGTGACGGCTGTGACGCAAGCTGTAGCACTGCTTAAACTGTACAACGTACCACACCATCATCGGTTTGAGGTGAGAGGAGTGAAAAGGAGTATTAAGGAGCGAGAGGGAGTGAAAAGGGGTATGGGGAAATGTGGTGGGAATTGGTTCAAAGATATTTAAAAGAGTGAAGAAGGGTATGGAGAAAAGAAGGGAAATATTGCTGTTGGACAACGGGAGAGTCAATGACTCTCATTACCTTAGCAGTTATTTACTGAGTTAGTATCTTAAGGGAAGATTTCTTCTAACCAATCCGTGTTGTGTGAGAAATGCAATGGATGATATGTATGGGTATGGCTTGAAAGTTGGAAAGAATTTAAAAAGAGTCGAGAGGATATTAGAGGAAAACTGTGTATTTTTTTAAATAATTCGACAGAACAAAGGAAGTTTTCAAAATGATGTTCATTTCTGTTGCAGGCTGACGTATACCTATTACCCAAGAAGATGGACGAGTACGTGGCCAGCCTGCACCTGCCCACCTTCGACGCTCACCTCACGGAGCTGAGTGACGAGCAGGCCAAGTACCTCGGCCTCAACAAGGTGGGCCCCTTCAAGCCCAACTACTACAGGTACTAGCACAAGATCGCATATCGCAACAATAACGACAGACGGTGTTGAAGGGACAAGTTGCCACGCTGTCGCCACGCAGTTGCCACGCATAGAATCGCATATGCAACAATAACGATGGACGGTGTTAAGAAAAACGTTGCCACGAAGTCGCCACGCAGTTGCCACGCAGTTGCGACGCAGTTGCCATGAAATTGAGACACAGTTGTGACGTGATTGTGACGCAGTTTTGACGCCGCTGTGAGGTTGTTGCTACACAGTTGTGACGCCATTGTGAGGTAGTTGCGACGCAGTTGTCACGTAGTTGCGACGGAATTATGACGCATTTGTAACGCAGCTGTGACGCATCTGCCACGCAGTTGTCACGCAGTTGCCCCGCAGTTGCGACGCAGGTAACGCGGCGTTTATTAGTGTTAGTATGTTTGCTTTGTGTAAAGTACATTTAGTTTGAATGTATGGGGAGATTTTGTAATTTGTATGATATTAAATGTAGTGCTGACGCAGTGAAAACGCAGCGGTTTTGTAGCGATTTTACCTATTTGCAAGAAGAGAAAAGAGTAATAATTTAGTGAAATAGGTACTTGTGCAAAAAAACAATGTATTATTTAATTTTCAGCACTGTGTGATATAGACATATCAGCAATAGTGCTGATCGTCTATAATCAATAAAAATAAATATATAAATTATTTTCCCTTTTGCATTGAAAAATTCATAGCGAGTCCCACCCATACCTACTTTGATTTGTACAAAAAATAAAGATTACGATTTTTACAAAATGCGAAATGGCGTTTTAATTGATCGTTGGTGCCTAAAGATACATCTCTTGCGACCATATTTTTGTTATTTCTAACATCTAACATGTTTTTCTAACAAAATGGGGGCGTGGCGTACTTATAAACACGTCTTAAAGTTAAGTTCCATTTAAAAATTTGAAGGTAAGATTGACAACGCATTAGGCAAGATGTCTGCCGTCACAAATTATTGTTTAATAGTCTACTTGCCCAGTGCGTTTGATTTCTACCTTTACGCATAAGCATTAACTTTATAGTTGGTTAAAATTGTAACATAATCGCTGCGTTGGCCTGTGACAAATACATTTTAAATCAACGAAAGTGATTTTAACTGAAATACCAATATATCGAAAAGGCTTATACCGCTTTCATGGTGTTCTGACGAAATTATAGCAACGAGAGAATGAGTTAGCTGTAGTGGTTCCGTTATAGCGTCACTGAAATATAATAGTTTGGTACAAAATTAAATAATGTTAAGAAATTTTAATACACTGTTTTAAACACAGAGTAGTAATAAATGGAGTGCTACTAAGTTAAGTTCCCTACTATAATATGATGCTCGCGTCATGCTCGTGAACGGGTTCCGTCCCTTCGGTACAGATCAGCTCCTACATGATCAGGCAATTTTTTCATTTGCGTTTAAAGGCACATTCTCATTTTTTGTCTAGTCCCCCCACTCCGACCGGCACAGCGGTGATACTTTTTAGTTTTGCCATCTATCGATGAATAGCAGAATTTTAAATGACTTTTTGAAATATCACGCTTGTCTCTTTAGTTCTGCAAATCGCCTCTAGGTGGCATTGGTTGTATCGGCGTTACTGCGCTTAAGCTATTGCGTAGCTTCTATCGCGGGCCTTGAGCGTGGAGACCGAATCCAGAAATTCCGTAACGAAAATAACCTAACATCCCCCACTGCGACCGGCACAGCGGTGATACTTTTTAGTTTTGCCATCTATCGATGAATAGCAGAACTTTTAATGACTTTTTCAAATATCACGCTTGTCTCTTTAGTTCTGCAAATCGGCTCTAGGTGGCATTGGTTGTATCGGCGTTACTGCGCTTAAGCTATTGCGTAGCTTCTATCGCGGGCCTTGAGCGTGGAGACCGAATCCAGAAATTCCGTAACGAAAATAACCTAACATCCCCCACTCCGACCGGCACGGCGGTGATACTTTTTAGTTTTGCCATCTATCGATGAATAGCAGAACTTTTAATGACTTTTTCAAATATCACGCTTGTCTCTTTAGTTCTGCAAATCGGCTCTAGGTGGCATTGGTTGTATCGGTGTTACTGCGCTTAAGCTATTGCATAGCTTCTATCGCGGGCCTTGAGCATGGAGACCGAATCCAGACATTCCGTAACGAAAATAACCTAACACCCCCCACTCCGACCGGCACAGCGGTTATACTTTTTAGTTTTGCCATCTATCGATGAATAGCAGAACTTTTAATGACTTTTTCAAATATCACGCTTGTCTCTTTAGTTCTGCAAATCGGCTCTAGGTGGCATTGGTTCTATCGGCGTTACTGCGCATGCGTAATCCCCCTCTTCGCCCCGCAATCTGGTGACTCATGCCTGCTTAGAGTTTCGGCGTTAGGGCATCTCCTCTTTGTATTGATAAAAAATGCTATGCAATAGCTTTACCGCAGCAGTCTCCGAGTGGCACACGTCTTTTTTTTTTTGTTTGTTTGTCGTCTTTGTTTGTTTGTTTCTGACATTTAATTAAATTAATTTTTGTCTATTAAAATTATTTTAAAAAGAGTATACCCATAGAGTTCCTTGCCGGTTCTCCTTCATAGGACCTATTTGGAACAGTGCGACTAGAGTCAAACGTTTCACTTATGCCTGTAATTAACTCTTGTTTGTTTTAATTAACTATTTTGTTACCTATATGCAAAAGTATGTGTAGCTGTAGTCTTCAATCGGACTTTCATCAATTCAATTCAATTCATTTATTCGCATAAAAGTTGGTACATAACACAGTTGGTCTTACATGTAATTAGGATTACTTCTAACAACATAACATAACATAACATCACGCCTGTATTTCCCCGAAGGGGTAGGCAGAGGTGTAATAATACACCCACATTTCGCCAGTTATATTATAGTCCCATGTAATAGGGGGCGAGCCTATTGCCATTGACCGGGCACAAGTCCAGACTCCGGGCTGCTACTGAGAATTCCCTAATGAAAAATCCCAATAACACTGCCCGATCCGGGAATCGAACCCAGGACCCCACACTCAGCAGTCGCGCTTGCAACCACTAGACCAACGAGGCAGTCGAGGATTAGTTCTAATGTATTCATTTTTCGAATGACAGTTAACAGCTGTTTTTTTCCGCGTTTTAAGGGTTGGTCCCATAGTAAAAGTTGTTCAAATTGATGAATACAATCATCCTTTAAATAATAGCTAATGACTTCAAAATCATTCTGGATTATACTATTTTCAGGGGAGATTTTTTTTAAAATAAAACGCGAATAAACGCAAATCTGCTCAAACCTAGGGCTACCATTACGTTAACTAAGAATTCCAAAACCCCGGACATGTGGCCGAAACCAGGTTACCCCCGGCCACCTTAAAAAAATATTTTTTCTACCAATGCGGCTAGAATCCGGGTTTCCTCGGACACTTCTTAGAAACCCCACTCGGACTCCCCCGGACACCCCCCAAACTAGGACAAATCCGGGGAAACCCAGATGGATGACAGCCCTACTCAAATGTATTTTTTATTGTCACCAAAAAAGTCGTGATCACAACTTATTGTCATTCTTATTTCTTACTAGCTGTGCCCGCGACTCCGTCCGCGTGGATGTCGGAAAATAACATCGTGTCAAAATTATGAACACAATATCTTCAAATATATACATATAAGCGCCTACACAGACGATTACACTATTTACAGACCATACTATATTTTGTTTTTACAACCAACCGGCTAAGGTGATGGAATTTCATGGAATTAGCCCTAAACTCCCTCATTCTGAGAAGACGCTCGTGCCCAGCAGTGGGAAGTAATTGGGCTGATTATGTTATTCTATAACACTAACCACATCTCTTCTTATGCTGAGAAGAGGCCCGTGTCCAGCAGTGGGACTGTAATGGGCTGGTAATGTTATGTTATTCTAGAATACTAATAATATCCAGTTCATTAACTCTTCTCATTTTGAGAAGAGGGCCATACCCAGTAGTGGGACAGTAATGGGTTGACTACGTTATGTTATTCTATATTTTCTAGTTTCTTAACTCTTCTCGTTCCGAGAAGAGGTCCGTGCCCAGCAGTGGGGCAGTAGGTAATGAGCTGATTATGTTATGATAATCTATTACACTAACAATATCCAGTTCCTTAACTCTTCTCATTCCAAGAAGAGGGCCATGCCCAGCAGCGGGACAGTGATGGGCTATGTTATGTTATTCTATTTTTCTATAATACTAATAGAATCCAGTTGTATTTTTAGGAACCTGCAACCTGCATCTAACCAACAATCATGACCTCTACTTTGTATGCAACTTAATACAATAGAGGGGTCAAGCTGTATCGCTGGATCTACTCAACCGATTCAGATAAAACATACCCTATATTTTAAGTTAGACTAATACCAATACAAATGCTAAGTTTCATTACGATCCGTTCAGCCGTTTTCACGTGATGAGGTAACAAACAGACAGACAGACAGACAGACAGACATAATTTTTTTAAACGATTGATTCGTGTTCTATAGCTTATTTCTAGTCCCCCTAGCCGGTTTTCGCGGAAAAAAACACAATGTACAGACTTTTCGACCTTTACAGTTTTATTATAGTATAGAAGATAGATAGAAGATAGATTGTGCTCTCCATTTATTACTACTCCGTGGCCGTAAATCATGTACTAACTCGACGATCATTTAGAGCAATACTTATGTTGCCTGAAATCGCACAACAAGACAATTCGTTTCAAGAAATCGCTCAACATATCGCAACATGATGCCATGTTACTGGCGACTCGTATCGCCAACTATTAGTTGCGTCGGGCAAAGATTTTATCACCAAAATATTCATAGAATAGAATAGTGTAATCATAGGTGGCAGCTACAGACATACCAGTATCACCCAAATCAGTCTTCTTTTTAACCAACTTCAAAAAAAGGAGGAGGTTATGTATTCGGCGGGGGTTTTTTTATGTATTTACCTACATCGATTACTCCGAGATTTCTGAGCCGATTTACGTGGTTGTTTTTTTATTTGGTAGAGGAAGCCCGCGCGGTGGTCCTATAATTGTATTGACTTAGGTTGAGTAGTTTTTTAACCAGCTTCAATAAATCAGTTTATTTTAGGTTTTTGAAGGCGGTTTTTTTTGTTATTTGTCTCATTAATTTGGCTACACATTCTACTGCTAGTGACAATATGACACTATTTATTTATTTATTCGAATGCTTTCTGTTGATGTAAAAACTAGAAAACATTCTTAAAGTCTTTATGGGCAACAATTATCTTATTTCAATGTCTTTTGTCCCTTTTCACCCCGATTTACCCGGTATACAAATAAGGAAAACAATATCCATAAAAAGTTTCATCACATTAGGCCTTTAATCCGATATGCATTGTAAAATAGTAGTGTATTATGCAAAAAAAATATGAATGAAATGTATCAAATCTCTTTCGTAAAACAACATCAGAATTGGCCTAAAATTGTATAAAATAGGTATGTTTGGGAGTGTTTTGTTTAATAAAATGGCGGTGAGATACTGTAGTACATGGTACAATAACACCAGGTAGTCTCTTCCCGTGACAGCTAGGTCACGTGATTGCCTCCGCACTACGTCATCGGTCGTGGAGCCAATAGCGGGCTGTTAGCGTGACACTTGGCAGTTTGATGTGCTGCCACTTTGTGAAAATAAATTACCCGAGCAAAATGCATTTATTCATTTACTTTCTTCTATAAAGAATCACTTTTTAACTAGTAATTTAATATAGTTTCCTTTATTAACTAATTAGATGAATAACAGGAGATAACAAATAGTTAGGCTAGTTATGAATTTATTTTATATTCATTATGAACAAAAATCTCCTTAAGTATATTGAAGATATCAATCAATGGCAGCACTGATCGTGACGTAGCTTGGAGGCATCGCGCTGTCATTGCGGGAAGAGAATACCTGGTGAAACATCTTATTATGCCATACTGTAGTAAAAGGCAAAAAGTACTAAATCTTAAAAATAAAGGATGTTTCTGATTCAAACGACATACGCCAACTGTCGGGCAACTATCGCTTTGCAATTAGTCGCTCAAATTGAAAACATTGTAATACTTTAATTTAGGTGCCTAGAATTAGATTTGTAGTTAATTTTGAAGTCAACAAGCACGGTTAAAAAGCACAGTTATTTGATTTGTGTTTATACAAAAGTTTAAAATAATATATTTTATTATGTAGCAACACTGGGCTCAAATCAACGGATTTTAAAATACACGATTTTGGTATCTTACCTTATGTTATTAAGAGGTATGAGGGTATGAACGAATAAAAAAGGTGGACGGAATCTCACTAAAAAATAAGTGAAGCACCCAATAGTAAGTCGGCTTGCTTGAAAGTACAGGCTGGCACGCACTCATTCACACTCATAGTAAGTCTAAAAACCACGATTACGCAAAAAATCTCGTGTGACGGAAGTTTTTGTCATAGTGTCACAAATAAAATAACAATAATCTGGTGTGTTAAAATACTGTCGAAATTAGTGCTTCAATCGTTTCTTAGCGATATTCCGTCCGCCTTTTTTATTCATCCGTGTAGATATGAGAGTAACATAATCTTGGCTTAAACTTAGTGTTATTTTATGTCTATATTATTACAGTTTATAATTTGATATTGTTGTGTACAAAATTAGTATAAAAATGTGTGATTGTGGTTGCAATTAGGTTATAAAAATCAATCAGTATTTTGTACAATAGATTGGTAAAAGCAGAAATCTTTACTTATCAACTCAGCCTATCGCTGTCCACTGCTGGACATAGACCTCTCCCAAGTTGCGCCACAAAACTCGGTCCTCTGCCTTCCGCAGTCCCCCCCAGCCACGTTCTTTAGGTCGTCGGTCCACCTGGCAGGGGGGCGCCCTACACTACGTTTGCCGATTCGCGGTCTCCACTCAAGGACTCGTCTGCTCCTGCGGCCATCGGTCCTTCGACAGACATGGCCAGCCCACTGCCACTGCAGCTTACTGATCCTACAAGCTATGTCGGTCACTCCGGTTCTTATCCGGATAATCTCGTTACGGATTTAATCGTTCAAAGAAACTCCAAGCATAGCTCGCTCCATAGCACGCTGAGCGACTTTAAATTTGTGGACTAGCCCAACTGTCAGTGTCCACGTCTCGGCACCGTAAGTCATGACTGGCAGGACGCACTGGTTGAAGACCTTTGTCTTCAAACTTTGCGGTATAGGCGACGAGAAGACTGCGAAGTTTGCCAAATGCTGCCCAGCCCAGACGGATCCTTCTGTTGGCTTCTTTCTCGAAGTTGTGTCTACCAAGCTGAATTGCCTGCCCTAGGTAGACGTATTCCGTTACAACTTCGAGTGCCGACCCTTCGACGAATATTGGCCTCGGCATGACATGCATATTGAACATGACTTTAGTCTTGTCCAGATTCATGCCGATTGCATGATTGTATGACATGATTATAGGAAGTTAGAGGCTCGAAACTCTGACATCGGTCTAACATTAAAACGTCGGTATTACCCAGTAACTGGGTTGCGGGGGTCTGATGGCAGTCGCTCCGTGTAAAATACTGATGTACAGCCGTATCTGGTTAGACTGGAAGCCTTTTTTTTTTTTTTTTTTTTTTTTGAGGCGGAGGAAATGCCTATCGCATGTCACGCCACCCGGGGAGGTAGCGTGGTTATGTGGGGCTCGCACCCACTAAAAACTCCGCCGTGTACCTACTCTCGCCTTGGTGGATGAGCCGCGAGAACTGCAATGCATGGCATTCGCGACCCATCCAGCGTAGCCCTTTTTCGGGTCCCTCTTCCTATAATGACGCTCTTTAGGCGATGTCCGGGCACACTTGGGACATCACCACAACTCAAAGGCCGTGCAATGCGGACGACTGACTCCCCAGTCTATCGTCCGCTGGCCTCTGTTAGGGCGGTATCAGTTCGGCGTAAAGCCGCCTGCGCCGACCCGTCCTCTTGCGGCGGATTGGATCAGCGAAGGAGTCTTCTTCTCTGACCCGCTCCGCCGCTTCCTTCTGTGAGATAACCTCCTCACAGAAGGATGCGACCGCCTCCCACGCCTCCACACTGTCAGCCATGGCCTTGACCACCGCTGGCAGCGAGAGGTCTCCCCCGATTACTGTAGTGAGAGCACGGCGCCGCACCACCCAAGCAGGACAGTATGCAAGGGTATGAAGGGCCGTGTCCTCACTACAGTCGCACTGGTGGCACATGGGAGTTGCCTCCCGTCTCGCCACTTTATGCAGGTATTTGCCGAAGCAACCATGCCCCGACAAAACCTGCACCAGACGGAAGGACAATGTTCCATGTCGCCTCCGTACCCATTCCTCAAGGATCGGCTGGATAGCCCCCACAGTCCAAAGACCGGCACTGGGCGTTTCCAGCCTCTCCTTCCATTGCACCATTATAGCAGCCTGTGCCTCCCTGCGCCACGTCTTTACGACTTCAGGTGGCGGGCGTCTGCCACTTTCCACCTGATGGTCCACTCCCTGCCAATAGATCTTGGCGAGCACCTGAGCCTCTAAGTCCCACGGGGGGGTGCCTGCAAGTGCGCACGCCGCCTCCGCAGATATTGTGCGGTATCCGCGTATGACCCTGACTGCCATGACTCTCTGCGGCCTTCGCAGCAGAGCCTTATTTTGGGAATTCAGGGACTCCGCCCACACTGGCGCCCCATAGAGTGCCATCGAGCGCACCACCCCCGTATAGAGCCGTCGGCAGCTCACACTCGGTCCACTCAGGTTCGGCAACAGCCGGCTAAGTGCGGACGCTGTGCCAATCAGCTTTGGGGCTAGTTGCTCAAAGTGCTCGCCAAAGTTCCACCTTCGGTCTAAGACCAGGCCCAGATATTTCATCCGCATCCGGACCATTACACTGGCATCACCAATGGTGATATGGGCACCAGCTGGTGGCCGGCGTCGGGGCGCATGAAATACCAGGGCCTCCGTTTTCTCAAGCGCCACCTTGAGACCCAGTGCTTGGATACGGCCAATAACAAGGGACGCGCATTCAGTGGCCAAGCGTGCCGCCTCCTCATAGTTCCCTCCCCGGGCTATGACGAGGGTGTCATCAGCATAACATATGACGCCCTGCCCAGGGGAGAGGTCACCACGTAAGGCCCAGTCGTAACCCACGTTCCACAGAAGTGGTCCCAAAACCGACCCCTGTGGAACTCCGCACGTGATGGCCCTGCGCACGACTTGGCCTTCGCGTCCCTGATAGCTGACGCACCGCCCCCTCAAGTAGTCTGCCACCAGCTGCCTTAAATACATGGGCACCCCATGGAAACGGAGCGCCTCTCCGATGCAGCTGAATGGCAGAGTGTTGAAGGCGTTGGCGATATCCAGTGACACCGCCAACAAGACCCCTCCTTGCGCAACTGCGTCCTTAGCCTCGGCCTTCAGGCGCACAATGGCGTCAACCGTCGAACGCCCTGCCCGAAAACCGTATTGAGCGTCCGACAAATTCGGGCCGACAGTGTTTAAGTGCTGGACGATGCGATTGGCGAGAATCCTCTCTAGCATCTTCCCCGCCTCGTCCAGCAAGACTATCGGCCTGTACGCCGAAGGAGACTCAAGGGGCCGACCAGGCTTCTGCAACAGCACAAGACGACCCTCTTTCCAGGGCCTAGGGAACTGCTGCGACGTCAGACAGGCGTCGAACAGTTCCCTGAGCCTATCCTCCATCACAATCAGCGCCTGGGCCAGCACCTTTGCAGGCACACCATCTGGCCCTGGGGCAGTCCTCTTGGCCCGCGCCCGCAATATCACTGCCCCCATCTCTGCATCCGTAATTGGAGTAATTGGAGTAGTCTCCGACTCGACGTGCTGGTCGCCTTCCGCTGGAGCCATGGTCGGGGGTGGGCATTCCAACCGGTCTGGGAAAAGGGCCCCCACGACTTCGGCAAGAAACTGAGGCCGGAGAGTTTCCGTCAATGGGGGGCCTTGGAACTAGACTGGAAGCCTACCCCAACGTAATTGCTGAAAACATCTTAAAGGGTCATTGTACTCATCAGTATGAAAAAATCTTACTATGAGACAAAAAAAACAGCTGATCCCTAATTATTTTCGATTACGATTGTACACAAATGCAGGGATCAGCTGATTTTTTTTTTCGATTTCAGGGTTGGTATCATAGTAAAAGTTGTTCATACTGATGAGTACAATGACCCCTTTTCAGTTACATTAATAACACGTTACATAAGAAAGAGAAATAAGAACGAATTCTATTACTGCTTCTATCACTCTATTTAAGTATTTATTTGTATATTCTGAAAAAAAAAATGTATTATACTATGATTTAGGTCAAAGAATTGTATTGTGTTCATATAAAAACTTAGTTTATTAGAAACAAAAATTGGCTATGAAATTGTAAATGTTTTATTATTGTATACCAAACCGCAGTAGACCAGCGTGGTTGACTAAGGCTTACCCTTCTCATACTCAGAAGAGGACCACACAGCAGTGGGACAGTAATGGGCTGATTACATTTAAACTTGTATTCTATACACGCTGAAAATGTTGTCGTTTCGAAAACGAAGAGGGGTCATTGTACTCAGCATTAAGAACAACTTTTACTATGGGACCAACCCTGAAATCGCAGAAAAAAAAACAACTATTCCATTCATGAACATATTTTCTCGATTTCAAAGTATTTTCATTCAGTCATCAGTTCATTATGATAATATTATGATTTTGTCGTTTCGAAAACGAAGAGGGGTCATTGTACTCAGCATTATGAACTTTTACGACGGGATCAACCATGAAATCGTAAAAAAAACAGTGTTAAACCGAAAAAAAATAAAGTTCTGCAGATTTTTTTTCGCGATTTCTGGGTTGGATCATAGTAAAAGTTGTTCGTATAAAGACCCCTCTTCGTTTTCGAAACGACAAAATTTTCAGCGGGTATAAGGTGCATCATAACGAACTACTAATAAATCGAGAAAAAAATGTCCCATACATTTTGTCGACATCCATGACTTTGTATGGAATTGTGGTTTTGTTTCGGGTTTTCAGGGTTGCCCCATAGTAAGAGTGGTTCGTTATGATGATTACACTCACCCCTTAAAAGAACCTCAGCTAAAAATGTTACATCTTATATTAATAGACCGTTGATGTCCATTGCTGGGAATGGTCCTCTAACGTGAAAGTTTACGGTTAAATTACTCCATAATCACCGCGTCTGGTAGACGTTTAGTTATTATAATATTATGATATAAGTGTGATCGAGTTACCAATGTTATTTGCGGTTTCAATGCATTAAAAAAAAAAAACTTGTAAAAACTGCTTTACCCCGTTATCCTACTTTTATACCCCCATGGCTTATTACACTACACTTTATTTTACAATCCTGCTCCCCAAGTATTTAAAAATCCTTCCCCCTGTATTTAGCTATCCTGCCCCCCTGTATTTAACAATCTTGCCCCTGTATTTAACTATGCTGCCCCCTGTATTTAACAATCTTACCCCATGTATTTAACTATCCTGGCCCCCTTTATTTAACACTCCTGCCCCATGTATTTAACACTACTGCCCCATGTATTTAACACTCCTGCCCCTTGTATTTAACAATCCTACCCCCCTATATTTGACAATTCTGCATCCTGTATTTGACAATCTTGCCCCCTTGTATTTAACAATCCTGTCCCCTATATTTAACATCATGTCCCCTGTATTTAACAATCCTGCCCCCTTTATTTTGCAAATCTCACCTTTTTTTTCTCTACTACACTATCCCTCTATTCTACAATTTTACCTCCCTATAACCTTTTCTTTACCCTATTGTTATAGTATTTAATGAGAATGCGTGAATCATTTGAATTTGAACCTTAAGTCATCGCCGAAAGAATCACAAGACGCTCCACCTTAAAATTAAATTATTAAGTTATTATTTTACACTCGTTGGCAATATGATTTATGATTTTGTTTTTATATTTTAATTGAAATGTTGTTTTAGTACAAATTATTATAATTTTCGATATAAATTAACAATGCAATGAAAATTATGTAAATTAAGTCTGCCTATGCCCTGTTTATGTTGTGCAATTATATGATCTCATGATGCAAAGTTATAAGTGAAAAAATCTTGGAATAATTTGATGAGAACGATAGTTTTTTTTAATAGGTAACACAACACGTTTTTAAAACGTAGGTGAGTTAATATTGCATTGTCATCTAGTTCAGAGCTATGTTTAAAGTTTCAAGTCTGTAGTTCATCGGGAAGTTAATTTAAAATCACAGACAGACAGACAAAATTGAAAGCGAGTTAGTAAAAACGTAGTAAAATATAAGGTTTCATGACAGCTAACCCCTTATCAGGCGGGAAAGTAACTCTGCCATTTGTGAGTAAGACCTTTACTAGAGTATAATTTCTGTACAGTCTAACAAACAAGGGCGGATCCAGCCTTTGTGTCAGGGGGGGTCTCGTACTTATATCCAACCCCGGAACTACATTTTTAAAAGGAGGGTGCAGAGCCCAATTTGCCGCCCGCTACGAAAAAAACTTTCAACCAATAAAATTCGAGGATTTTCGTAATTTTTGCCAAAACATGAATTTTAGAGCTTTAGAATTCCTCTTTGTAGAATATTAATGTAACGGAATAGTAACTCGCAATACTTAATTACCTATACCTACGCCAAAAAAGAAGAAATGTTAATTTAAAACGGCGCGAGCGAAGCGAGCGCGAATTTTTTTTCAGTTTCGGTTTTGTTTCTATTAACGTACTTAACAGAATAGTTGTTTACAACTTACGTCTAGTACGTAGAAGAAAAAAAGACAAAGAAAAGCGCGAAATTTTTTGGACTGTCCATGAACAAACTGATTAGCTCTTCACCAAAGCATAGATATTCTATCTTCTTCTTCGTGCCGACATGAGCTACATAATGATAATAGCTCATGTCGTGGGGAAAATATTAGCCAGTCAGCAGGTTGATAGCGGGGCTGACTGCCCAGGGTGCTGTCTACTAAATATCGTCTATCTATATAGACTATCAATTAAATATCGTCACTCGTGGAGGCTCTTTTAATGCACCCCAGATATTCTATGACAATAGAGTACGTATTTATTTCAGCGCAACCTGCGCAACCCGCTCTTACGGCGCCTATAGCGGCTGATAGTAGACGCTATAGCGTAAATAACTAAATATAAATTTACGTTATGGCAGTCCTACACTTGTATAGGTAAAGAAATTTCGATATTGTTTTTGGTATTTTTTCAAACCCAGATTATATTTACGTGCTTGAGTTTTAAGAACTTTTTTAATTGGGATGTTATTTTTCCATTCCGATTTTCAAAAAACTAATTACTTATAATCTAATATCGACGTTTAAAGGTTCTTGAATCATTTTACTTGGCCTAGGTATTATAAGGCTAACATGGTAGTTAAGTATTTATTTCTGTTGTTGATGGTTAGCTAAGTATTCAATCGACGGTGTCGCAACGGGGAGATTGGAGAAGAACCTCGCGGCGGCGTAGGCGGAGCTGCAAAATCAAACTTTAAACCACGCGAATATTATTTACAATGAACGAACGGATTCGGGTGTGAGTTCAATTTAGTAATTTCATGTGTATCTTGTTTCAGTAGTATGTAACACGTACATACATTCATTTATTCATTGTAGGTATATACATTTGGTAAAATATGTAAACAGGAAAACAACTATGGTTGACCTAGGCCCAGGGGGGGTCATGATCATGACCCCCATGACCCCCCCCCCTGGATCCGCCCTTGCTAACAAAGCAGTTCGTATTCAGGGTCGCCAGATATAAATGATATTTTCTCAGAAGATTATGGATCTTTTCGAGTGAAATATCATTTTAATAACGGACAAAGTTAAACTGTATTTATACAAAACCCTGATCAAACCTTTCTATAATAACTTCATGAAAAATCTTTATCTATGTCTGGCGACCCTGTGTAAAATAACTCAAAACCTGAAACTAGTTTGTTCAAGATCGAGAGTAGAAAGGTTTACACTAATTTTATTTTAAATTAAGATAATTGTATCATGCCAAGTTTCATACGACGCGACGCTGAGCGCGAGACCAATGTCTACGTAGATAAATATGACACTTCATGTCATTATCATTATTCTTTGGGAATAGCCGCAGGTGTACGGCGTGGGGCGAGCGGGGCACGTCGATTAAAAGTAGTATTATCTACAACAAAAATTTACAATATCTTCTACAATAATTTATAAAAATAAATAATTACTTGCCGTATCATTTTATTAGGTAAAATAAAATTTTGTTGGGGTGTCCAAGGTTTTGAGTTATCTAAATAAAACTTTGAATCACTTTGTAAAATAAATTAATCAAATGGAAAAATAACATTTCAATCAGCTTCATCATTCAATATTATGTATTCTTATGAAGGAATTTCTCGCTTTGAACTTATACATAAATACTTTACGCACAAGGCAATAAAGGGTAGTAGCATCCAACAATATGTCACTGCTTGCCTAGTGCGTTATTAGAAATATCAAGGCGTTTAAAAGACAGGGCCGTCACTCGTGTTTGTGACGGGTGCAAAAAGACTACGTGAATTGTAAATAAAAGTACATGAATAAACTAGAACAATGAAATACATAACAAATTCATTGTATAGTTATTTATAGATTTAATATCAAATAGGTAGATTATTGTTTAAAAATAACTTAAAACGTGAATTGGAGCGTCCAAATATTCTTAAGGTGCTTTTGTGCTGCAATAAAATTAAAAATCGCCCGAAAGTAAGGCGATCTTCGGATTAAATTGAAATTCCTTATTCTGCAGCGCAACTGTGCCATGATAGTTGCACAACTACCAAACTAAAGCGCTCTTTTAATTTATTTTACGATATTATTTCAACATAGATGCTTCTGTTAGTTATTGCAAAAGTGAAATATATCGCAATGGCTCAAATATTTTTACCATGTGCAATGCCTAGAGTTGCACTCAACAAAACCTTAGCGACCGGGTTGCACCTAGAAACTTTGCACCCAAGCTTTAATGCACCCGGTATGCTTCTAAAGGTGGCCACTGACGATGCTTCCAACCGTACGAATGGCGTGGCCGTATTCCAAAATCTGTCCGTGAATGTTGAAAACGCATGTTATTTTTAGAACAAGTCGAGCTTTTTTGGAAGTAGTAATTAAAACGACATCCTAATGGATACATCGTCAGTGCCCACCTACATAATATGCAACCCGGGTTGCTCTCATGCACCCGGTTTGCCCCATGCACCCATGCATCTATGCACCCGGGTTGCCTCATTCACCCCGCATCAGACGGCCCTGTAGGTGGCCCACCGTCATTTGTAGTAACTGTAGAGTTAATAAGGGTATTGTTGCTATGTTCCTAATAAATATACGTTTAGAAAAATGTATTGCTGTGTTTTATTTGATTGCTTTACTCCGTGACTTCGCTCGCATTATGAGATGTCGCTTTTTAGGGTTCCGTAGTCCTACAAGGAACCCTTATAGTTTCGTCATGTCCGTCCGTCTATCCGTCTGTCCGTCTATCCTAATCCTTTACAGCTTAATAACTTCTACAGTTATAAACATAAGTAAATGAAATTTTGTTAAAAAATGGTTTAGATGTAGATCTCAATTTTAAAATAATAAAAAAATCTTGATAACGTATTTTAGGGGTGGCGCCCATACATGTGAAATGGGGATGAAATTTTTTTTTTCGCTGCACCCCCTCGTGTGAGATATCATTGAATAGGTCTACTAAAATGAAGGTAATGTTTCATACATCACTTTTTTATCAGGTGTACCATCTGCGAAATATAGCCCACCAAAGTGGCTTGAAATGTGTCCCCCCCTGCCATTTCCAAACTATGCAACGTAGAAACTTGTTATCTTTCACGTTGATAGACTTTTATAAAACTCTCCTTTAAAATGATTTCGAGTATAATGTGATTATCAATTTTTGAGTTATAGTGAGAAAACTGAAAAATACTTAAGACGTCCTAGTTCATAGGTCATTGACCTTATATAAAAATGATCTTAGCAAATAATACTCCTTTAGTTACTTTCTATTTAAAAATGAAACAAAAATAAACTGTTATATTGATAAAAAAAAGTAACAGCGCCACCTAGCGCTAAATTTAAGAAATGTGTCATATCAATATATGAGACACTTCTTAAATTTAGCGCTAGGTGGCGCTGTTTACAAAAACTAAAATAGGAATGATTAATATTCGATTTGATTCGTTTGTAATTAGACCTACTTAAGGAACCCTATAATACTGAGCATGGCCCGACATGCTCTTGGCCGGTTTTTTATACCTGGGTTTGCGTTTGACTGCCATCTCACCTGATGTTAAGCGACGGATGTGGTCGAAGATGGTACACGCTTGCCCAGTATTAACTTTTAAAGAATCCATTCATTTGTTCGCACTTGGTCGGATTCGCTAATGGTCGGATTCTCATATCGCCGGAATACAGTTAAGAAGAAAAACAATTCTATATTTTCTGCCAGAATAATATTTAATTTTTTTTATTTAAATTTCGCAAAAGGTCGGATTCTCATTTCGCCGTTTCATGATAGTAAGGACTGGTTTTACAAAATGGGTCAGTGTCTTCAGTTACTAGTTCTACGCAGTCCGTCTGTCTTATTCTTTTGTTTTTAGTAGGTACCAATTGCAAAAAATCGCAACAGATTCAGAGACTGGCGCTTACATGCGTGCATTCCTTTGGAATGACGTGATAATACCTTTATCAAAACGTGTGCTAGTTGCAATTAGCTGATTACAGGACATACTTTGTGGAAAAATGGCGCCAGTGGCAATAAAGAAATCTTGTTATAATCCAAGTACCTATACTTACAAGGAAAAGATTGTAAGTGATCGGAAGCAGGGCCGGATTATCCTTAAGTAGGTAAGGGCCGCTGGGCCCCGCATCTCTTAGGGGCCTAGCGGCTAAGGTTGCAGAAAAAGAAAAAGAAACTAACTTAACGTCCACATCATTTCATCCGAAAGACGTCCACTGCTGGACATAGGCTTCCCCCAGTAGGGGGAGGATATTCGATAATCGCCACGCTTGGCAGGCGGGTTGGCGATTGCAGTTGGATGAATAAATACTCAGTGAACACTGCTGCCCATCCTCTGGTGAATCCCTTAGTCGCCTTTTACGACATCCATGAGAAGAGATGGGGTGATGCTATTTATGTCCGGCACCCCACTGAACTTAACATACAGCCGACTGCACACCACACTTGAATTAGAAAATCGGCCTTACTGCTAACGAAATAAAGGCGCTCTCAATGTCAAACTGTTACCACTGACGAGCGGTTCGCCGTACTTTATCATCATCCTCAGCCCTTAAATCCACTGCTGGACACAGGCCTCTCCAATGGCTGGATCCTCGGCCACTCGCTTCCAGTTACTACCAGCCACCTTGCCAATAACTCCACCGAGCCTGAGGGCGTCCTATCCTACGTTTGCCGATTCGCGGTCTCCACTCAAGAACCCGTCTACCCAACGGCCATCGGTTCTTCGGCTAATGTGGTCGGCCCACTGCCACTTCAGCTTGCTAATCCATGGCTATCGGCCAAAATTAATATACAATCTATCCACGATTTGCCCTACTAGAGATAGGAATTTGACATAAGCTACATACAAAATATGTCAAATTTCTATCTCTAGTAGGGTAAATCGTGGATCGTGGAGGCCGTATGTCGACGACTTTGGTTGTCTCTTTGGATCACCTCGTTTTGGATTTGACCCTTCAGAGAAACTTCGAGCGTAGGTAGCCCATTCCATAGCACACTAAGCTACTTGAAACGCTACGTACTTAGTACGCTAAGTACTTTTGACCTAATTAACTATTTAGCCCTTTTTAAAAATTTCCGGGTTTTGGTTTGGGCGAGCCTCAAACGTGGGAAATTGCGTAATCGCTGCAACAAAAATCATTTAGAGAAGCACGTTTTATGTTTAATAACAAATTAACACTTGCATATTGGATAATATTTTGGATAATGTTAATATTGCCAAGTCACTTGCATACAGGATGTTTACAAAAACAGCGAGTGTTGTTCTCTAAACTTTTCATAGATAGGTACATATTTTTAAAATGTCAATTAAAATACCTATATATTATACCTACCTTATGTATACCTATGAAAAGTTTAGAGAACAATAGTCGCTGTTTTTGAATAAAAAATTTTCTCCATGATCTAAACTCATACAATTTTAAATAAAATACCAAAGTCAAAATCTTGGTAACATTGTCGTTAGTTTTTCTTGATTTTTCTGGTAAAAGATTGTTCGTCATTTACGTTGCTGTATCCAGAAATTCAGGTGGGGTCATATTCTCCTCAGTTCAGTATCACTGCTGTAGTCAGATATTTTTGCCCAGAATAAAACTTTAGGCTGACAAAAAAAAAACGTAAACAATCACAATAAATTCACAAGTTATGACGACCAAATCCCGTAATCTAATGCTAGTAATTCCACACTTTCAAAAGAAAGGAATAAAATTATACGACTTATACTGCGAAAAAAGATTATAACGCCTGATTAATAAAGATTTGGAACGTTATATGTTATAACTAAATCTGTATGAATAAAATAATCTATTTTTATCGTTATTTTAATCATAAATTTTATAATAGGGTAATAAAAAAAGATTATTGTGATCAGGAACTTGAATGTTTAACAATTATTCATCGAAAACCTTATCTAATGCATTACGCTTTCATTATTGTAAGTATATTCCTTAGATATTGCACCTTTTTGGTACAATCGTGGTTAATTGTTATTCCTAATTTCGTTTTTGGAAAGGCCCATACACAGCATTGGATAAGGAGAAAGAAGGTACTAATTGCTGAACAAAGAAAATAAAAGGAATAGTGTCTTTAGATATTATCCAAGAACTGAATAGGTATAATATTCGGTGTGAAAAAGAAAGTGATAAGAAATTGTGACTTGAAAGAAAGTGTAGTGACAAGGATTATTAAGAAAACTATGGATTGCAAAAAGGTAACAACCAACCTCTTCTTCTCTTCTCCGTCGTTTCGCTCTTGACAGAGCGGTCGTGGCCATCATGTTTTTTTTTTTTATTTTTTTTTTATTCTTAACGGGCTTGTACACTCGAACAAACTGAATCATGACCCACCATAAGCTTAATTTTCTACAAACATTCTAATACAATTAGGTCGAATTTCACTTAAAGATTTTCCCTGGCTTGCTATCAATTTTATTGGGCAGTGACAGTTAGTTTACAAATTTATTTTAATTTGATTAATATTCTTCTGGAATTGAAAGAGTTAGTATAGGTTGTTGAAAAATAAATTTGTTTACCTTTTTTTATAGGTAAACTATGCGACACGATAGTTAATTCGAAACTCAAAACACAATTCTAGCTTTATCAAAAACGTAACTTTTTATCCAATTATTAATCTATTGCATTTAATAACAAAGCTCAAAATTGTACTTGTTAACCCGTATTAAGGCAGTTTCCTTTATATTCAAAATGTCTTAAGTGCAGCACGATGCTAATAAGAAGAAAATTTTACTGTTTTGACAATTTCATACGAATTATCGGCTGAGTGGGTCATGATTCCGATTTGTAGACTGTACCTACTGCTGCCGGGGGCTGCAGTGTAGCTCGCCTCACGATGTCTCGCCACCCTTCCCGGCTTTCGGTTAGTCTGGAGCATACATGAACAACAAAACCAAACAAATACATTTACAGAGGAAATAGGCATGTACGGTCGACCGCACGTCGGTGGTAACACTTTGACATTAGCAGCATCTTTATTTCGTAAGCAGTAAGGGTGGTTTTGGAATTGAAGTGTTACCACTGTCATGCAGTCGACTGTACTTTGGATTTGCATATTTTTAATAAAAAAATCATAGAACTACTGAAACTTGTGCTAGTATACAAGGTGTATCAGAAATGCGTGGTCATATTTTAAGAGCTCATTCAGGGCATAGCGTAGAACAACTTTTACTATGGGACCAACCATGAAATCGCGAAAAAAATATCAGCTGTTCCCTACTAAATCATCGATGTCGCTCGACAAAATGTATGGATCAGCTGTTATTTTTCGCGATTTCAGGTTTGGTCCCATAGTAAAAGTTGATTGATAGCATCCCCTGAATAAGCTCTTCAAATATGACCACGCATTTCTGATACACGTTGTATAACACAGCATACCTATAAACCCAGCTTCGCTCCCGTGATATGTCAATTAAAAGTATCTTATATGTTAATCCAAGACATGGTATGCCTTGTTCCAAATTTCATTTAAATCCGTTTAGTCGTTTTAGCGTGATTGAAGGACAAACAAACAAACAAACATCTATACTTTCGCATTTATATTACTTTTAAGTAGGATACCACTGGATAGCGGTGAGGTCAGATTCTAAATCATACAAGTACTTGAGCATAAGCATAGCATTATCAGCCTATTAGGTACTCGTACTCCTCTAGAATGAGAAGACCTTACGCCTTTGTCCATAATTCTTATCTACGAAGCTGCGGGTCAGTGGACTACACACAACTTTGAAAACTTTTGAGACCCCTCTCAAGTATACAGGTAACCTCAAGATGTGATTTGAATATGAAAATAACGAGGTAACTCTTAGCTATATCTCTGTATTATTTACGTCTTTTTTACACACATACCAGTAAGCCTCTAGACGTCGATTAGCCGGACACCCCCGGTGACCACGCATATGCAGTAGGACTGCATATCATACGCCCCGCCGCCAATCAGAACGTCAGTCCGTCAGCCAGCGGCACCAATCATACGGATTCATACCACCGAACTTTTGAGCCGACCAATCATAACGCGCCGTCCGCCCCCCGGTCCCCACCAACATTTTACGACTGTGTGCTAGTGAAAAACTTTGTTTATGTGGCGTCTTGAAGTTTATTGGTCTGTGTTTTTTCACCAGAAATTCACAGTGCACAGAACTCCCTTGCGCTTTGCCTAATTATGTCTTGCACAGTGGTAGTCACGTGCTGTTGTGGGGTGGAGAAAATTGGTTTCCCAGGACGTAAATCAGGCTCTGCTTATCATAACGAATGATTGCACCTTTCAAGATATGCTTGTTTTTATTATTTTCAGCTAAAGTTTTACTCAGAATTATTTGCACGATACATAGGTATAATTAAAGCCATTTATGGCCGTCTTAACACCTGTATTAACTATAATCTAGGTGTTTGATTATGTTTTCATTAATAGGCTGTGGCTTACTTTTTTTAATTATTGTAGTACGTATTATTTTTTGTTGATACAGCTGCAAGTTTTATATGCAATTCTCAGTTGGAAAGGCTACAGGACCTGGTGTTAATTTATCTCTTGGTCTGCGTATAGCTATAAACTTATACCTATCCATTTTATAGATAGCAGAATTGGCCCTAATTTGAAAGGTATTGCACATTTGCTTACTAAATTAGAATTCTCCCTGCCGAATATTATTTAGACCTTTCAGTATGTTAACATAATATTTGTACACCGAAAATGGTGAAATATGTACAGCTAAAATTTTATTGTAACACATTTACTTGTAGCACATTTCATGCAAATAAAATGATTTGATTTGATTTGAATTTATGAAAGAACATGTGTATAAAAATGAAAAACAAGTCAAGTGCGAGTCGGACTCACGCCGTAAGGGTTCCGTACCACCCATCGACCTGATACCTCATATAAAATAATTTTATTTACGAGAGTTCATCAAATAACATCAACGCATCGTTCGCGAAATACGAATTTTTGCATCGCTTTCTTATTACCACACCACATATGTCTATGTTTGCCCTATTCTATGTATGCGCTATAATCAGACCAAGTTTGACGCTGGTACATCATATTATTTGAAGATAGAGCAGAAACAAAAACGTTGAAAAAAATTCATGTTTTTCAAGGTTTTTGGTTTGGGGACCTCCTTTCGTTTTTGACTTTTTTATTTTTGGTATTTGTCGTGATAGAGGTCATAGCAACACATATTCTAAGAAAATTTATACTGGCTATCTATTACCATTTAAAATATACAGCCCTGTGTCAGACGGACGGACGGACAGCGTAGCGAGAGTAATAGGGTCCCGTTTGGCACCCATTGGGTACGAAATCCTAAAAAACAACTTATGTAAACCAATTAAGCACTCTTTTCTGATGGCTAGTTATAAGTGAATCAAATCGCTGATTCGAATATAAATTGAATAAATTGAAATTGAATTCTTGCTCGCTATCGTTTTTTTCTAGAATATAACTTTACTTACAAATGATTTGGTAAAACAATTTCTACAGACAGGCCATGAAATTTTATAGAAACTTTGAAAAAAACTCATGTTGAGTCCCCTGAAAATCAGGTTTCAAGATCGACTGACATTGTTAAAAAACCGTGGAAGATAAAAATAAAGACGAGTTAAATATGCATTTTTTCTCCTAAAATAATCTTTTGTTTAAAAATCACAGCTAGTCGGAAAAATGCAAAAACATTGCCAACTTTTTTGACAAAATCCAGCAAAAAAAAAACTACAAAACATTTTGTTACAAAACACAACACGCTGTATTTGCGATAATTAAAAACTCGCATATCTTTGGAAACGAAATGTAGATTAATTAATAACATGTGTATCAGTAATTATCAGATGTTAATAATTAGTCTTTATAGTGTCCTAGTGTACCTACCATTAAATAATAAATATGTGTATTCAAATTAACAAATCAAACAAACTTTACTTGTGATTTTTCAAGTGTCCACAGTGTCACCGATTTTTGACAGCGGTGAGTGACTTTTTTTTCGATTCAGTGCTGTGTTTTTAGCGATAGTGTTATGATAGTGTGATTGTATATCAGGGGACGGATTCTTTAATTAACGTATTGATTCAGCAAACAATTACAGTACTTCTAATAAAAGTTTTACAAAATGGTAAATTTACTGTCGCCATTGACTATAGAAAAATATTCGCGCTTAGGTATATTGTCTCTAGAAATGTCACTGTCATTGGTGTCAATTATCTTGTTCACGAACTATAACTTATTTTAAACTATCTCTCTCTTTTACTAATAGTAGATACAAGAAAGGGATGGCAACAATTTTAAACTAATTTAGTTTACCCGCTAGTTTTCTTTGTATTTTAGTGGGCACGTTACGAGATCACGACTAAACTTGTATGGAAACTCTAATTCCGACTACTTTGATTTGTCGCCTATACCGCATAGTTTGAAGACGAAGGTCTTCAACCAGTGCGTCCTGCCAGTCATGACTTACGGTGCCGAGACGTGGACACTGACAGTTGGGCTAGTCCACAAATTTAAAGTCACTCAGCGAGCTATGGAGCGAGCTATGCTTGGAGTTTCTTTGAAGGATAAAATCCGTAACGAGATTATCCGGAGAAGAACCGGAGTGACCGACATAGCTTGTAGGATCAGTAAGCTGAAGTGGCAGTGGGCTGGTCATGTCTGTCAAAGGACCGATGGCCGCTGGAGCAGACGAGTCCTTGAGTGGAGACCGCGTATCGGCAAACGCAGCGTAGGGCGCCCCCCTGCCAGGTGGACCGACGACCTAAAGAACGTGGCTGGGGGGGACTGGATGCGGAAGGCAGAGGACCGAGCGTTGTGGCGCAACTTGGGAGAGGCCTATGTCCAGCAGTGGACTGCGATAGGCTGAGTTGATTGATTGATTGAATTTGATTGCACTGATTTAATTTGACTGCCTCGTTGGTCTAGTGGTTGCAAGCGCGACTGCTGAGCGTGAGGTCCTGGGTACGATTCCCGGGTCGGGCAAAGTGTTATTGGGTTTTTTCATTATGAAATTCTCAGTAGCAGCCCGGAGTCTGGATTTGTGCCCGGTCAATGGCAATGGCTCGCCCCCTATTATATGGGACTATAACATAACTGGCGAAATGTGGGTACACTATTAATTACACCTCTGCCTACCCCTTCGGGGACATACAGGCTTGATGTTATGTTATGTTTGTTATGTTGATTGCACTAAAATAGTTGCCATCCCTTTCTTGTATCTAATATTAGTAAAAGAGAGCGATAGTTTAAAATAAGTTTAGTTTGTGAAAAAGAGTTTTACAAAATGTAAAAATCGCGACTGCCCCGCGGCTCAACTAAACTGTTCTACTGAGTTGAGCAGTGGGTCACATTTAAGTAAGAAGATTTTTGCTACGCACTGCTCAACTAGAACTGCTCTACTAAGTTGAGTAATTGAGCAGTGGGACATCATATATTATATATGTAAGTAAGAAGGTTTTGTTCCCCACGGTTCAACTGAACTGCTCAACTAATGCTTGACCACTTATAATTTATTAATAAATAATAGTAAATAAATTTGATGGGACATTTTTACACAGCACCATCTATTCCCAAACTAAGCAGAGCTTGTACTAGACAGCAGTGGATATAATACTTAAATACTTTTTTTTTAGTAAATACATAAGAAACCCCCAGACCAACACAAACACTTAAGTTCATCACATAAATATTTGTGTCCTGTGGGATTCGAACCCACGACCTCGTGATCAGCAGTCCGACACTCGAACCACTAGACCACAGACGTCGTCAATATAAGATCTACTTTAAATAAATTACATTATGAGTGTCACCGATTGTCACAGTTATTCGTCATGATATATATAAGTTTATGGTCATGATTATTTCTTTGGTATTTTTGTTTGTCGCTATCGACTAGAGTCGACTAGGTATAGAAAAATATTATTCGCACTCTCATTGGCAATGTCACTGTCAATGTCCAAGCCAATAAAAGCGCGAATATTTTTCAAAAGTCGATTTTAACATTTTATGACCAAAATAACAGAATATTTTGGTGTTTAACAAATGACAACCAAAATAAAAACAAAATTGAGCTGAATTTTGCATTATAGTAGTGACAACCTCTTATAGCAACATACCTACTGTGATATCTTTTACATCTTTGGATGACACAATTACAGTATGGCTACTCAGTCGTCCTTCCGTTCGTCCGTCTGTCACAGGGCTGTATCTTTTGAACGGTAATAGGAAACCGGTTGAAATTATGTCAGAATATGTGTTGCTACGACCCCTACCGCGACAAATACCAAACATTATTTTCAACGTTCTTGTTCCTGCTCTATATGCAAAACAGTAATACATACCAGCGTCAAACTTGGTCTGATTTAGTGCATACTATGTAGTTTAGTAGCAAATACTAAAAATATTACAAACATAGACACATGTGGTGGTACCTGCGTAAGAAAGAGATGCAAAAATTCATATTTCACGCAGGATGCGTTGATGTCTCTTGATGAACTCTCGTAACTATGGGGTATCAATCGATGGGTGGTACGGAACCCTTACTGCTTGAGTCCTACCTGTGATCAGCCACTGCACCACCCGTGCCTTTTATCGGACTCTTCCAAACACAGTTCTGCTACATACTCAAAAAACATTTACAGGAAAACATTGCCCATTCTGGGAATCGTACGGTATAATCTATTGTAATATTTTTTTAAGTTTTCGCGATCACTGCACATTATAATAAAACAAAGTTTAACCGGATTCATCATCATCAACTCAGCCTATCGCAGTCCACTGCTGGACATAGGCCTCTCCCAAGTTGCGCCACAACACTCGGTCCTCTGCCTTCCGCATCCAGTCCCCCCCACCCACGTTTTTCAGGTCTTTAATCTACCGTAAGCTTAAGCGTTCAAGCTTTTGAAACGTCAAGAAAACCAATTTAAATAATATACGCGATATAATCCGGTTAAACTTTGTTTTATTGTAATCTATTGTGTTTGAGATTCTGTTAATCTAGAAGATATTACCCATGTTATTAGCTTACATCATCATTTATCAATTTCTTTGTAATTATCACAACAGTTCCTTACGAATGCCAACATAATGTATCAACTCTTATCGTCCCCTTTAAGTATGGGATATAGATAGTAATAATAATTTAATACCGACCAACAGCGATTTTATGCATAAACAATTAATAGGAATGTATACAAAAGTATTGTGAAAAAGACAAGCAAATCAAATATCTTTTCATCCCATCTATTCGAAAAGGACGACTTGGTTCGCCTTTAAGTGCACCCAAAGGTGGTGTTTTCTATATGAAACTTTTAGCGGGCAGTAATGAGTTTTTAATCCTCTTTATAAGTGTCGCCGCGCACTTTTTGAATTTGGAACATCTTAGTGTTCAGCGCCAAAGAAATCGAACGCAAATATTGTTTGAATAAAGACTGGCTGGTACGACGGCCCATAGTCGCGCCCATAAAGGTATTATACTGAACAGTATAGAAATGTCTTTGGTCGCGCCGCTGGCTGAATAAAAATAAAAAAAACTAATTAAAAATGCGCGACCTACACCCGCGTTTTTGTCGATTTTCACGGATTGTTAGAAATTCATGGTTTTGTTTTGAAAAATAAATTCTTCAAATGACAGTGAGAGTATAGAATTAACTCCTGAAAGTATTAGAACTGACGCAAGAAATGTGATGGATAATCTATTACCTGCAAAATCACGGGAGAAATATATGAAAGCCTATGGTAATTTTAATGAATGGAGAAATGCAAGAGGCGCCAAGAATTTTTCAGAATCGGTGTTTTAGGCCTACTCCCAGTACTTAGCCAAAACTAAACAACCTTCTACTCTTTGGAGTACCTACTCAATGCTAAAATCAACAGTCAGTTCTAATAACGACGTAAAACTGGACACATTCGAAATTAATAGCGTATCTGAAGAGGATGTCTGATGGATTTAAACCTAAAAAATCCAAAGTGTTCTCAGGTTTTTGCTGGGCAAGCGTGTACCATCGTCGACCGCACCATCGCTTAACATCAGGTGAGGTGGCGGTCAAACGCAAGCCCGTTAAGAATAAAAAAAAAAAAAAAAAAAAAAAAAAAAGTCAACAACGTGGAGACTTTCCTTAATGAGGCACCCGACAAAGTCTTTCTTGCCGTAAAAAAGTAAGTAACTATGTTTATGGTCGATTAGTAAAGTATAACCATAGTGTTTTAAAATGCGCATTTTATTGTAACCTGTACTTCGATAGATACTTGTCTTATTCACATTCGGGTTTGTTACAGGCGCCTTTTATTTTCTCATAGAAGGTGGTGAAAAGTAGAGTGTATCACTCGGGCGCAATAGTACATTATGATACAAGTGAGCTAAGTTGACTATTATACTCGAGGCTGAATTGCAGCCCGGGCCGAAGGCGAGGGCGTAATGGAGCCGAGAGTATAATAGTCAATGCTCACGCGTGTCATACGACGTTTTTCAACACACTTGCGAGGAAAAAAACATAAATTACACATTTTAGACAAATCTTGAATTTGTGAAAAATGATAAAAATGGCGCGCGGACCGCGCGGTGACATACAGCTATGCGCGCGCAGGTGGTCGAAGGAAACCGCCATACAGCCTAATATAAAAATATTATAAATTGATTTTTTTATTTATAACACAAATAAATAAATAAAATAAAATAGATATTTTTGGGACATTTTACACGTCACCATCTAGTCCCGAACTAAGCAGAACTTGTACTATGGGTACTAGACAATGGATATAATACTTAGATACTTTTTTTTTTTTGTAAATACATACTTATTTAGGTGAAATGGGTTGCAGGCATCGGTTGTCATTAGACTGATTCACCCTATCCCCCCGTACTAGTAAAAAACTGTATCACGAGCGGATAGTATTCCTCGTCCTCAGAACAACAAATACGCACAAGTCCATTCATGTCATTTAAACAGATCGAATTGTCATATTTCATTTTAACAAACTGTAGCGATATAGTATGCTTATTGCTTAATGGTTGGTTATTGTGTACAATTTTATTAAAGTAGGTCTAGATAGGTAGTCTATTTGTGTTTTGTAATTTTGTGAGAGTACGTGTGTGCGGGGTACGTTAATGTGATGTGCCTATGTGTATAATGAATGATGTATGTTGTGTCATTTATGTGCCTTAATTATAACAAATTTTTCAGGAGTTTTTCAGTGTTATCGTAGTCTAATGATTTTAGGAATTTGTCTATAGTTTTTTTGCATGTTTGATGATTAAGATTACTTAATATTATAATACATATGAAACACCCAGACCAACACAAACACTTACGTTCATCACATAAATATTTGTGTCCTGTGGGAATCGAACCCACGACCTCGTAATATTAATTTGTTGACAAAAAATAATAATTTGATGAAATGAAATGTTTTTAAAGCATATTTTAATTAATACAGTTGATTTATTCCCAATTTTTTTAAATTTAGTTCAGGCATAAAAACTCTTTGCTGCGATTTAAAAATAAACTGTAAAGTAAAAAGCACTAGTGCGATAATATAATGAAAAAAGCACGCGTGCGTTATTAGCCACATTATGAACCTAAAAGCGATGCAATAAGAGCCACTTTACGAGCAAGTGTGTTGAAATAGTAGTTTATGAAACTGTTGCATAATAGGGGTTATTAAAACACGAGTGTGAGTTTAAAAACCGAGCCGTAGGCGAGGTTTTTAATAGTATCACACGAGTGTTTTAATACCTAATTATGTCAGTTTCATACACTATTTTATCTACACTCATACAATTTTAAATAAAATACCAAAGTCAAAATCTTGGTAACATTGTCGTTGTTTTTCTTGATTTCTCTGGTTAAAGATTGTTCGTCATTTACGTTGCTGCATCCAGAAATTCAGGCGGGGTCATATTCTCCTCAGTTCAGTATCACTGCTGTAGTCAGATATTTTTGCCCAGATTAAAACTTTCGACATACAAAACCATAATAATAACGTAAACAATAACAATAAATTTACAAGTAACGATGACCAAATCCAGTAGGCCGCGGCCGTGGCGCGCGGCCGCGCACGCGCGCTGGTGCGCGCCTACACAGATAATAAAATATAGTCTGGCGAAAATATTATAATCGGAACTAATTTTCTATCCTTGTCAGGATTCCGTCAATCTCTGTTTTATCATACAAAAAATATGCCTGTAAACACTTAAATATAATTAAAAGCAATATGACAATCAAAAGTTCTGCCAAAAACGCGATTTTAAACGATAAAATTTTTCAATGTATGACAAGTGGCGCCACCCTGAATTTTGTGTACTCATTGGTGCCAAACTGTACGACTGCTAAAAAAAAGGTTTGAAAACTCCTTGGTTAGGTCGAAGTGGCATTAAAAACTCCTTAGTTGGGCTGAAGTGTGCGGTTATGGAAAAAAATTTAAATTACCGCATTGTTTTGTTCAGCAAACTGTATCGTAATAAAACTTTTTAAATTCATTACAGGTGCGTGTGCGTAAAGTATGTCATTATGACATTACTTTCGAGTTCATAATTCGAATTTTACGATACGAGTGTAGATAAAATATATTTTTGGCTCGGCCGACGTAGATTCGCTTCGCTCTGGATTCAAAAAAGCGCCCTCGCCGTAAAAATATTATTTTGCTCCCTTATGATACTATCTACTATTTCATTTCTCATACTCGGAAAGTTGTGTTTGTTTGATCCGAGTAGCGGGTGGAAGACGCTGCTTCCCTCTCTAGGGCGGGAAAGACTCATAGTAATTGCTTCCCTCCCTAGGCCGAGAATTAATTTAAAAAATAGAACTATAGATAGTCGGCTACGAAATTGTTTACATATAATTTTAGAAAAATATCGATAAAAAAATGCTGCGGTCTTGTGAGTATATAAACCAAAGACATTTCTTTACATCAGTATAATACCTTTCTTTATGATATAAACAGCCAGTGTGAATTGAAAAACACCTATAAAGCGGGACGGCCCACCGGCGAAGACGCGGTGTGTTCCATATTTAAAATTTAAAAAAGACTATATAATTTGGCGGTATACTAACTCTGTCTGTACCGAAATTAGAAATCTCGATTTTATAGACTAATAGTTGATTAAAAATGATTTCAAGCAATTCTGAAATGTTGACCCCAGATTTGGTTAAAGACGAGGAAAATACAGTAATCGAAAATCTGTTGCAGAAGTTTCAAAGGAACGATACTTAAATACTTACAATGATTTTATTAAGTAGCGAACAAACAAGAAAATAAGTACTTATGCATTTTAGAAAAACTACTATTTTTTACTTTCCTTAAGGTGAATGCTACAGGGTAGCCCGCGAATTCAAAATTTCTTGCGTTTTTTGCTAAATGTAGCTCTGTTTTGAGTTGTATATCAATCAAAATACGATTTGCGGTAGTAATAACAATATATCTACTGAATAATACTTATAAAAAATATAAACCTAGCTTTATAAGCTCTAGAAGCTCGATAATCGATAATTTGATCGTAAATTAATATAATCGAGCTTGTACAGCTTATAGAGCTAGGCTAATATTTTTTATGAGTATTATTCCGTAGATGTATTGTTGTTACTACCGCGAATCATATTTCTAATTATACACAAGGCGAAATACAACTACAATTTGCAAAAAACGCAAGAAATTTTGAATTTCGCGGGCTACCCTGTAGCATTCACCTTAAATTCGAAATGAAAAGTAGAGTGTTTAACAGGGGAGAAAGTCATCAATTCCTACTCGGACTATAGACGCCTCGTATGGGAATTTATTCCTTTCGACCCTTGTATAACAATTTACTATTCTTGACTTGATGATAAAAATCTGTACATGTAAATGAAATTTTTATTATTATCAGTTTTTAAAATCACTACGTTTTTATTTTTTTATCCGTCCCATCAGACGCAAGTATCAAAATATCGATTGAGGCTACTGTTATCATGCTAAAATATATAAAAAAAACCGGCCAAGAGCATGTCGGACCATGCTCAGTATTATAGGGTTCCTTAAGTAGGTCTAATCACACACGAATCAAATCGAATATTAATCATTGCTATTTTAGTTTTTGCAAACAGCGCCACCTAGCGCTAAATTTATGAAGCTAAATTTAAGAAGTGTGTTTGTTTTTTGTGATTTTTTTAAATAGAAAGTAACTAAAGGAGCATTATTTGCTACGATAATTTTTCTCTAAGGTCAATGACCTATGAACTAGGACGTCTTAAGTATTTTTCAGTTTTCTCAGTATAACTCGAAAATTTATAATCACTTTATACTCAAAATAATTTTAAAAGAGAGTTTTTATAAAGGTCTATCAATGTTGAAGACTACAAGTTTCTACGTTGCATAGTTTAGAAATGGCAGGGGGGGGGACACATTGCATGCCACTTTGGCGAACTGTATTTCGCAGATGGTATACCTAATAAAAAAGTTGTGTATGAAACATTACCTTCATTTTAGTAGACCTATTCAACGATACCCCACACGAGGGGGTGCAGCGAAAAAAAAATTTCCATCCCCATTTCACATGTATGGGCGCCACCCCTAAAATACGTAATCAAGATTTTTTTATTCTTTTAAAATTGAGATCTATATCTAGACCATTTTTTGACGAAATTTCATTTACTTATGTTTATAACTGTAGAAGTTATTAAGCTGTAAAGGATTAGGACAGACGGACAGACGGATAGACGGACAGACGGACAGACGGACAGACGGACGGACATGACGAAACTATAAGGGTTCCTTGTAGGACTACGGAACCCTAAAAAACAGGATATTTGTTGTTATTTGATTTTAAAATAAATATACTGATTGCATTGATATGACACAAAAATGTACGCTTTACACCATAGAGGAAATGATTATTATTCCGTGCTTTACACCGACCGGCGCAGCGAGTCGTCGTAGCGGATGCGCGCGCACGTGGCCGCAACTTTTTTTTTTTCCTAATTTATTCTCGCAGGTGGTACCGAGGTACCATCTCTGCTTAACCGGGCTAGTTGGCGGAGAGTCCCATGTGGGACTCCATACGCCGAAGGTTTTTCCCTAATCCTACACTTAAAACTAAAAACGCGGTTTCAATACCGCAAAAACGGGCGTCCCCCAAGGGGGGGGCTCGGACCTCGTTGGGGCATTGCAGGGGGACCCCGCCGTTCCTATGTCCCCCTAGCACCCGTTGCTGCGTCAGGAATGAATTTTCTCGAAAGTGGCGGACTTTCGGTATATCGGGTGTGTGTGTGACGCGCTAGTCGCGAATCGCTGCTCGCCGGCGAGGCTTAGGACCTACCTAAACCTAACCAGTGGCTATGAAGCCTACTCCTAGGAACTACTCTAGAGCATAGGGCCGGTCTCGCGTGACGAGATTATCTCCGATTGCGACACCGTGAGGGCGTCCCCAGGGGGGAGCTCGGACCTCGACTCAGGGTGCAGCTGGGGGACCCCGCCACCGGTCCCCCCGGCAGCCGCTGCTGCATCGTGTTCTGTTTCTCGAGAGTCAAACTCTCGGTATCTGTGTGGGTGTCGCGTCGGTCCTCGCCGGCGGGGACGATATTTTGGACGACGGCGTCGGAGTGTACTTGTATTTTTATCTGACTCCTGGAGGAGCGGCCGCAACTGACAGCGACTCGTTCTTATACCCGCGGCACGCTATGATGGCGTTTTACATTTTCCAATAGTAACACATTTCAAATGATTAGCGTTTGGGACCAGGGGGTCTACTCCCGTTTGACGATATTCGATAAATCGTACGAATCATCGCACAATTTGCTACTCCGGTCAACCATCGTTCCCATATCGCATGCGATGATCGTCTTTTGAAGTTTGTTTCTCTGATCTCCGATCAATTGATTGCGACTATAAACCTTAGTTTATATTTATTGTGCCTTTTTTATCCGCGTATCTTTATTGTGTAGGTATCAGTCGGAACGAAAGTTCGTACTTCGTTTATCGTTCGTAAAACGCGAGTAGACCCTCAGGTTTATTACTTTGACCAACTCCAACTAGCTATTATGAATAATATCTACATAAAGTAAATAATTTATCAAATTATTCAATAAACAATAAACGTCTAGCCGTTTTGTTTAATCGCTATTTAATAAAAAAATCTGTGACATACATAAAAAAACCGGCCAAGAGCATGTCGGGCCATGCTCAGTATTATAGGGTTCCTTAAGTAGGTGTAATTACAAACGAATCAAATCGAATATTAATCATGGCTATTTTAGTTTTTGCAATAATCGGCAGCATTCGCGACTCAGAGCGTGTTGTTAGTAGCGCCATCTAGCGATAAATTCAAGAAGCCAAATTTAAGACGTTTGTCATTTCAAAGTTACTTTTTGTGATTTTTTCAAATAGAAAGTAGCTAAAGGAGCATTATTTGCTATGATAATTTTTCTCTACGGTCAATGACCTTTGAACTAGGACGTTTTAAGTATTTTCAGTTTTCTCTCTATAACTCAAAAAATTATAATCACATTATACTCGAAATAATTTTAAAAGAGAGTTTTCACAAAGGTCTATCAATGTGGAAGATTATAAGTTTCTACATTGCATAGTTTAGAAATGGCAGGGGGGGGGGACACATTGCAAGCCACTTTGGCGGGCTATATTTCGCAGATGGTACACCTGATAAAAAAGTGGTGTATCAAACATTACCTTCATTTTAGTAGACCTATTCAATGATATCCCACACGAGGGGGTGCAGCGAAAAACATTTTTTTTTCTCCATTTCACATGTATGGACGCCACCCCTAAAATACGGAAAAACGATTCTTTTATTCTTTTAAAATTGAGATCTATATGTAGACTATTTTTTAACAAAATTTCATTTACTTATGTTTATAACTGTAGAAGTTATTAAGCTGTAAAGGATTAGGACAGACGGACAGACGGACAGACGGACAGACGGACAGACGGACAGACGGACAGACGGACAGACGGACAGACGGACAGACGGACAGACGGACAGACGGACAGACGGACAGACGGACAGACGGACAGACGGACAGACGGACAGACGGACAGACGGACAGACGGACAGACGGACAGACGGACAGACGGACAGACGGACAGACGGACAGACGGACAGACGGACAGACGGACAGACGGACAGACGGACAGACGGACGGACATGACGAAACTATAAGGGTTCCTTGTAGGACTTCGGAACCCTAAAAACAGTAGAAATAAATAGAATTTGAATTTGAATAATTTATTCGAAGTTCGAAAAATTATATTGCTGTAGCAGTGCATCACTATTGATAATAAAGTACGGCAATTGTTCCTTCACACGTAGCTGTCAATATTTACGGATCTTCATGAGCAGGCAAACGTCGCCACAAATTGTACTACATTGTATAGCATTTCATATCGATTAGACAAGTGAAAGTAGTTTAGAATCCCTCACCAATTTATCATCATTTCTCTTTCCTGCTCCATCATCAGCCCCTGATCACCATCTATCTATAACTTATTCATTGAAACCATTCCAATGAACACAAACACGATACCTCTGCTGTAAGTTGGCGAGGAGTCTGGTATCCTGCAGATTCCAGGTGATGCTGCAGCATCAACTCAAGGTTACCATGTTCTTGCAATATCATTGAAGTAACAGGATATCAAATTTTGAATCGATCAGACCTGTGGAAGTTGCTCATATCCCTTCATCAACTAGAAAAGAGCTGATAATCTTATAATGGCTGAACAGACTTTCTTGAATCATAGCTAAGGACACTCTTGATCAAGTCACCTTTCAAACAAAAAAAACTAAATCAAAATCGGTTCATCCGTCTGGGCGCTACGATGGCACAGACAGATACACACCTCAAAAAAATAACACCTCTCTTTTTGTCGGGGTTTAAAAATGTCGTAAAAAGCAGTGAAAGTCTACCAGGTTGAACACCTTCCATGCAGGAGTTCAAACCCGGCCCGCACCCCTAACTTGCAATCAGAATTTGATTATCACTTGCTATAACGGTGACGGAAAACATCGTTAGGAAGCCTGCACACCTGAGAGTGCTCCATACAGTACTCGATGGCGTGTAGTCCGAAAACCCGCAGTAGGCCAGCGTGGTTGGGGTGCTGGCCAGAAAACCTCCTCGTGAGCCTGACGGCTGCTTGTCCTTCTGGACATGTCTGGAGGGAACGGCAGTTGTTTGCCCGGTGCATCATCCTGGGTACGGGCAATAAAATCCTTTCGAGGGATTAACCTTCGGGAGATTTTATTGCCTGTAGCGAATATTCAGGCGCGGGAGGGGCCCGTTCTGGGCCAGTGGGGAGTTGTTCCACGTGTCCCTCTGTTGTCAACAGAGGGCACAGTGGAGGAGCAGTAGCGGGCCCGGTGTGCACTCACCCTGCCACTGGGCAGGCAGCGGGGGGACTGTCTTTCCCCTCCCCTCGTCGATCTTGTAACCCCAGGAGTGCCCGCTGCCCGCTCAGTAGTGTTTTCGTGCCTCTTGGGACCGAGGGCCTTGGCTTCACCGCCCGGACTGCGAGGAAGAAAACCTCTATAAAAAATTACGGGAGGTAGGGCCTGCGAGCAGCAGACTCAGGGTAGTCTGCTGCCCGACCAGCAGCTGGCGTAGCTGGCACAGCTGGCGTAGTTGACGCAGCTGGTAAAGGCCCACGAGGTGAAGTGGCGTGCAGTGTTTCGTGTGCGCCACCGAGGAGGGTGCGGCCGACGTTAGGCCGCACGGGGAGAAGGGGCTCGCCTGCTTGTGGCGGGCCAGTACCTGTCGGGGGTGGTTGTGTGAATACTCACGGGTTCCCACGCCCCCGGCTAAGGTAGTTGAAGGAACACCGTGGTGGTTTTAGTCGGTAAGAGTCCGACACTGGCTCCGCCTACCCCGGGCGGAGTGCGTCCACGAGGATTTCCCTACGGCAAAAAAAGAAAAGAAAAAGGCCAGCGTGGTTGACCGCATATGGTGCGCTGATTGTTGATTGTTGAGTCTTGTGTTTATGATGACTTTTTTAAATTAAGCAGCAAGATAATGAAGAAATCATTTGTTTCAAATTACTTTGAGATCAAATCGTTTGATGTCGATTGATTGCTTTTGATTTGTATCTAGTGTTTAATTTATTGTAGAATTAATTATCTTATCATAATTAGACGACCTAATTTTTGTGAAATAATTTATGAAATAATGATTTAGGTAGGTATTACATTTTGAGAAAGGATTTCTTCTATGATAATAATTATGATCTAATGACATTTTAACTATCTTTATACTTACCCACCTGCTGAAAATTTAGTCGTTTCGAAAACGATGAGGGGTCATTGTACTTATCATTACGAATAACTTTTACTATGGGGCCAACCCAGAACCCGCGAAAAAATAATCTGCTGATCCCTTTGTTTAACTATGTGTGATATATATCGAATAACCTACCTGCCTTTTACCTATTTTGCAAAGGACATCTAATCGTAGTAAAATAAAACCGGCCAAGAGCATGTCGGGCCATGCTCAGTATTATAGGGTTCCTTAAGTACCTAGGTGTAATTACAAACGAATCAAATCGAATATTAATCATGGCTATTTTAGTTTTTGCAATAATCGGCAGCATTCGCGACTCAGAGCGTGTTGTTAGTAGCGCCATCTAGCAATAAATTCAAGAAGCCAAATTTAAGAAGTGTCAAAGTTACTTTTTGTGATTTTTTCAAATAGAAAGTAGCTAAAGGAGCATTATTTGCTATGATAATTTTTCTCTAAGGTCAATGACCTTTGAACTAGGACGTTTTAAGTATTTTTCAGTTTTCTCTCTATAACTCAAAAAATTATAATCACATTATACTCGAAATAATTTTAAAAGAGAGTTTTTACAAAGGTCTATTAATGTGGAAGATTATAAGTTTCTACGTTGCATAGTTTAGAAATGGCTGGGGGGGGACACATTGCAAGCCATAGTGGGCTATATTTCGCAGATGGTACACCTGATAAAAAAGTTATGTATGAAACATTACCTTCATTTTAGTAGACCTATTCAATTAAACACCACACGAGGGGGTGTAGCGAAAAAAAAATTTTCATCCCCATGTCACTCATTCATTCATTCATTTCACATGTATGGGCGCCACCCCTAAGATACGTAATCACGATTTTTTTATTCATTTAAAATTGAGATCTATATCTAGACTATTTTTTTGCAAATTTTCATTTACTTATGTTTATAACTGTAGAAGTTATTAAGCTGTAAAGGATTAGGACAGACGGACAGACGGACAGACGGACCGACGGACAGACGGACAGACGGACAGACAGACCGACGGACAGACGGACGGACATGACGAAACTATAAGGGTTCCTTGTAGGACTACGGAACCCTAAAAAGTAGTCAAAAAATTCACGAAAAACCCAAGAAGTATGTGTTTAAAATAAGAGTATTTTCTAATAGTAAACGATTATTTACAAATTGTATAAGTATTTATTTTACCTACAATTCAAATCATCTTTTGTTAACAACATAACATAACATAACATAACATCACGCCTGTATTTCCCCGAAGAGGTAGGCAGAGGTGTAATAGTACACCCACATTTCGCCAGTTATGTTATAGTCCCATGTAATAGGGGGCGAGCCTATTGCCATTGACCGGGCACAAATTCAGACTCCGGGCTGCTACTGAGAATTTCCTGATGAAAAAACCCAATAAAACTTTGCCCGACCCGGGAATCGAACCCAGGACCCCACGCTCAGCAGTCGCGCTTGCAACCACTAGACCAACGAGGCAGTCTTTTGTTATCAATCTATCATCTTACCCATCCCACCATCCCTGGCCCATTGGCTGGCGACGCCCTTGTTCTGCCGCGTGACGCGAGATGTTGCCATGCCGCAAGAGTCTTGCTACAACGAGTGATATTTTTAATTATGTAGCATGCGGCCCTGTGGCATGCCGCAATGTTGCACGTAGTTGCATTGGCGTAAACCAGGCTTAAGCCATGAGCAATTACACGTGATAAGGTAGTATTGTTTCTATACCGCAAAGTTTGAAGACGAAGGTCTTCAATCAGTGCGTCATGAGTTACGGTGCCGAGACGTGGACACTGACAGTTGGGCTAGTCCACAAATTCAAAGTCACTCACCGAGCTATGGAGCGAGCTATGCTTGGAGTTTCTTTGAAGGAGAAAATCCGTAACGCGCGGAGAAGCACCGGAGTGACCGACATAGCTTGTAGGATCAGTAAGCTTAAGTGGCAGTGGGCTAGCCATGAAGGATAGATGGCCGCTGGAACAGACGAGTCCTTGAGTGGAGAACGCGAATCGGCAAACGCAGCGTAGGGCGCCCCCGCCAGGTGGACCGACGACCTGAAGAACGTGGCTGGGGGGGACTGGATGCGAAAGGCAGAGGACCGAGTGTTGTGGCGCAACTTGGGAGAAGCCTATGTCCAGCAGTGGACTGCGATAGGCTGAGTTGATGATGATTGTTTCTGTCTATACATCATCATACTTGTTTTCCGTACACACACCTACTATTACTAATCAGTGATATCTCCGATAATCTATTTATTTTATCTGAGCATTATCTTTCACAATAATCCTGTATTAAACTATGCGTATTCATTAGTGAAATCCGGATCCCTGTAATCAGATTTTTTTATAATTTCGTAGGTACGTTTCGGCCCTAATTCACTTAATTTCAGCCTCTAGACTCTTGTAAACCGCTTTTTAGAAGAATTGGAATATTAACTTTAAGCTCTCTCTATATCCTCGAGATTGGATGGTTTGTAAGGAAACACCAACATTTGTTTGAAAAAAAATTGTGAAAATAGTCTGTACAGCCAAAGAGATCCTACAAAGATAGTTGTGCCAAAGTGTAGAACTACCCTTTACCACAGAAATTGTATGTTCATGTGTATTAAAGTTTATAACAAAATACCCCAGACTCTAAGAGAATTACCCTTAAGATTATTTCGTATAAAGTTAAAAAAATGGCTAACTGAAAAATGATTTTTGGATGTAAAAATAATTTAATTTGATTTTTATTATAATTAATTCATAGATTTGACATAACTTGACATAAATAATATTACCTATCCTAAAAATTATTGTATGCCCAAAATGGGCTGATTGATGTATCTAACTAACACTATCAAGATGTATTATAACAACGGTAACCACTCAATCGGAAACAATAAAGTTTACTTACTTACTTCATGACGCGCCGATCAAGTTGCAGTGAAATCCGGATCCCTGTAATCAGTTTTTATTACAATGTCCGATACTTGGTTTCTAAATGGGGCAGCCGATCGTGTCAATGGTAAAAAAAAAAAATATAGAATAATTAGCTACCTAATCAGCCTAGTCCTATGACGACTTTGTATAATTGGTACTTACTGTAGGTACAGTTTCTGATACACGTAATTCGATTAGCTATATTACAATATAATTTTTGATCTTTATCAAATTACGGCGTAATCTACAACAAAATCAGTTAGCGAAATCTGTTTACAGAGATACAGGATGCTACTAAGTTAATAAAAATATACACTAGCAATGCTCGCGACTTTTCCTGCGTAAAAATGTTACTAACTTTTTTACCCTATATTCCAAGCTACGCATATTTGTGAAATTTTATCCTACCTAATTGGCTCTGAAGACGTAATAAACAGAAGGTTGGTTTAGTAGTAGTAGAGCTCCTTTGTGAAAGAGCTCATCCGAGGAAGTACTACCACCGTACCTACTTCTCCGCCAAATAGTAATGCTTGCATTGCTGTGTTTCGATCTGAAGGGTGGGTACGGGTGCCGGTGAAATTACAATCACATGAGACTTTCCATCTTCATGTCTCAGTTTGGTGAACTGACTTGCGGTGTCATTTAGGCAACAGCCTTGGTGGTATTGCAGTTGTTTTGGGCAAAGGTAACCGCTTAACATCAGGTGGGCCTTTAGCTCGTTTCGCTATCCCATACTATAAAAAAAAAATGAAAAAAAGACACAGACAGTGGAGACCGCGAATCGGCAAACGCAGCGTAGGGCGTCCCCCCGTCATGTGGACCGACGACCTGAAGAACGTGGCTGGGGGTAACAGGATGCGGAAGGCAGAGGACCGAGTGTTGTGGCACAGTTCGGGAGAGGCCTATGTCCAGCAGTGGACTGCGATAGACTGAGTTGATGACAATTTTAGTTAAACTACAGATTTTCTGTGTTCTGTGGTTAAACCTGTTTCCTTTATCGCAAATAACAGACAAACTAGGGCTTCTATTAAAAATCTTAATACTGGATTTCAGCTGTAATAGTTTGTTTAAATAAACGCTTAAGTACATGGAGAAAACTACCTATTTCAATGATTACTTAATTAATTATCTTTGTTTTTTTTCTGATTCCTCGACCTTCACAAAAAAACCGTGAAATCACAGTCAAATACTTTCAACATATCACTTTAATATCACTTAAGTAGTAGATAGAAAAATTACCACAATTCTCTGACACGCGAAAAAATCGGGAACTAATTTGATATGTTCTGAATCTGGCAATTTTTGTCATTGGCCTTTACAACCAGCGCCATCTTGGAAGACCTAGATATACTGGTCCTTGTAATCGGTCAGGACGATTGAAAAACCGCCAGTTATTACTAGTCATACACAAAGAGTATTTATTGAGGTTTCTGAGAAAAAAAGATTATATTGATAAACGATTAGATTTGAATATTAAACAATTATTTTTACATTTGGTACTGTCGGCAACAGAAACTTGTAGCAATTTCATCCTTATTTCTTGAGAAGACTCAAAGGACTTTTTTGTGGTTGCGAATACGTACGTGGGTATGTCCGATTGGTCGGCCCAGAGATGCTCTCTGTGCTTCTCGATCCTCCTCATGCGTTCGACGTAGCTGAACCATCGCAGACATTGATCATTTTCTTTGATCATCAAACCCAAGCCAAATCCAAAGGCAAAGGAAAGGCCTATCACAAATTGCACCACAAAACTCGGTCCTCTGCCTTCCGCATCCAGTCCCTCCCAGCTCGTTCCATCTGGCTGGGGGGTGCCCTACACTGAGTTTGCCGATTTGCGGTCACTCAAGGACGTCTGATCCAACGGCCATCGGTCCTTCGACAGACATGGCCGGCCCACTGCCACTTCAGCTTACTGATCCTGCAAGCTATGTTGGTCAGTCCGGTTAAAAAAGAAATTCCAAGCATAGCTCGCTCCATACCTCGCGAAGCGACTTTGAAATTGTGTACTAGCTCAACTGACAGTGTCCATGTCTCGGCACCGCAAGTCATGACAGGTAGGATGCACTGGTTGAAGACCTTTGTCTTCAAACTTTGCGGTATAGGCGACGAGAAGATTCGGCGAAGTTAGTTCGGCGAAGTGCCAGCCCTAAGCCAATTCAAACGTAAACGTAGCGGTATACTGTTTTGATCACGCCAATAATAGTAGGCTCACCTTCCAGCTCTTGAATTTTTATTATAATATTTTTAACCATTGGTGTAAATCACAAAAATAGATAGAATGGAAAAGTGGGCAGGGCGCGCGTGCCAACACTCTGCACCATAGTGCATGGCATTTCAAAGCCTTTTTTAGGGTACCGTACCCGAAGGGTTCCAAACGGGACCCTATTACTCTCGCTACGCTGTCCGTCCGTCCGTCCGTCCGTCTGTCTGTCACAGGGCTGTATCTTTTGAATGGTAATAGATAACCGGTTGAAATTTTCTCAGAATATGTGTTGCTATGAGGTGTATCACGACATATACTAAAAACAAAAAAAAAGTCTAAAACCAAAGGGGAACCATGGGGACCCCCCCATACAAGAAATCTCAAAAAACATGCATTTTTTTCAACGTTTTTGTTCCTGCTCTATCTTCAAAACGGTAATATATACCAGCGTCAAACTTGGTCAGATTATAGAGGCATATTATGTAGTTTTGCAACAAATACTAAAAATAAGACAAACATAGACATATTGAGAGGTACGGAACCCTTACTGCGCGAGTCCGTCTCGCACTTGGCCGTTTTTTTTAGTACTTCTTATGATTTGATTCTGTAAATACTGTAACAAAAACCCGCAATAATGCCTTATTGTGCTGTTTCTAAATGCAAAAGCAGAAACAAAAGCTGTAAAGTACATTTGATTAAGGTTAATTTCTAAAACTTAATGACGTCAATATGTCAGGCGTAGTTTGTTCCAAAGTTAAAGCGTGAATCGGTCGCAAGTAAAATTGTAATTACAACCATTATATCTCTATCTATTTCTGTGGTCTAACGGCCAAAATTAATATCCAATCTATCCACGATTTGCCCTACTAGAGATAGGAATTTGACATAAGCTCCATAGAAAATATGTCAAATTTCTATCTCTAGTGGGGTAAATCGTGGATAGATTGGATATTAATTTTGGCCGTAAATGGTCACCAAGTCTCCTATGGGTGTTTTATTTGGATAGGCGCCTATAGATTGGGCCCTTTTTTCTTGGTTTTAACACTGAGGTAATATGTACTACGTACTAGAGACGACATCTCAAAAAAAATGTTTGTAGCACGTATTAGAGCTCCTGCATTTTCACTCGCTTAGCCACGCTCGCGCCGCGCGTGCTCCGCGTCCAGCAAAATGTGCTAAATTTTTTGTTCCTGATGTCTGCTCCAGTACGTAGTACATATTACCTCAGTGGGTTTTAAGAAAAGAAGAAGAAGCAAAATTTGCAGCATTTTGTACCCGCTGAATCAGCCGGTCTGTTCTTGCCAGCAATCGAGGACCACAAACTGTGTCGGCATAATTTAACTTGGACAGCACCAACGACTCGACCAACTGTATACGTAACGCTTCTGACAGATACGTTCTAATTTTATATAAAATCTTAAGTCTGTAGAAACAATTACGCACTGACTCCGCCACATGTGCTTCGTATCTCAGCTCAGTGTCCATGTTCAGACCAAGATTGCGTGCCTCATTCACTCGACCGACTGACTCTCCCATCAATGTTACATTAAGAGTCGCCGGCAATGCACCGATTTGGTTCTTGGTTCCAAACACCATGTACTTGGTTTTAGTGGGGTTAAGCACCAAGCCATTTTTCTCTGCCCAGGATACTATCCTTTCGAGATCGTCGTTTAGATCCTTCACCACACTGGTGTAGTCACTTGGTTCGAATGAGACATAAACCTGCACATCGTCAGCATAAATATGGTACTTGCAACGTTTTAGACAGTGTGTAATGTCAGCGCAGTATAAAATGAAAAGGATTGGGCCCAGTATTGAGCCTTGAGGTACTCCTCTATTTACGGAAGAAAGTGGCGAGACGAGAGTAGATCCATCGCTCAAATGTATTTCCACGAATTGCATACGATTGCTCAAATAACTATGGAACCAGTGTAGCGCTCTGTGATCAAAACCATAGTAGTTTAGCTTTGACATAAGCAGATCAATGTTTATGCAATCAAAAGCCCGCGAGAAATCAAGCAGAACGACAATTATACTCAGTCCCTTATCTTGGGCAGATAAAATGTTATCTGTCACATCCAAAAGAGCCGTACAAGTACCGCGAAGCTTACGGAAGCCCGATTGCAGCTCAGGCAGCATCTGATTTACCTCTAAGTATTGTGACAGCTGATAGCATACTGCTTTTTCGGCGATTTTGGATAGACAAGGCAGAAGACTTATAGGTCGAAGGTCCTTAAATTCAACTGGATTGTTTTTTTTGGGTAGTGGCCTAATTTTTCCAACCTTCCAGATGTTAGGGAACGTAGCCGTGTCAATCGAGCGGTTAACGATTTCTGTAATAACTTTAAGAGTATGTGGGAACGTCAATGTAAGCATATTCAGTGTTATTTTGTCACAACCTTCTGCATTTGATTTAAGCTGACCGAAATACCGAGAAATCTGATCAGTACTTCCCGGATGTATTGTAAAACTAGCATCGCTAAACCGGTGAGATTCAAAAAATGTGAGTTGCGATAAACTACATTTGGGGTTACCAGGGACTTTAAGAAAGTGTCCATTTATTTGATTTGGGTCTTTAAAATGTGTAGGAAGGTCACTGTTTTGTTTAGTTGGTAATAAGGTAGATTTTAGATTTTTCCATAATTTTAAACAACACACAACACAGACTCCTAAAAGTATAATTGTGTGCCCCGCGGCTGCACCAAATAGGCTCAGTTCAGCAAAAATGCCAGACAACTAGTGTCTGGCGCTGGTTTTCTACTGGACCTTGTTTGAAAGTGTCACGGACGAAAATCAGTTTTACAGCGAGTAAACTAAACATAGACAAAAAATAATAAGAAAGTTTTTCGCAATAATAATATAATATAAAATATAAATATAAATATTGTGATATATATATATAAGAGCTTGAGCTTATTATTTATTTATTATTCCTCCTTTTATTATTTTTCCTTCCTTTTTCCTTCCTTATTTTGCTTGTTTTTAAGAGCTTATTATCTTGTTATAGTCCTTATAAAATGGTGGCTCCAGGAATTATTACAACACTTTTTGCTACAAGTTGAGGTACACGCCGCTTTCTTCATGCCTAAGGAGTTAAAACCAATCCAAATATATTTATTTATCTAACTGTATACATATTGGTGTAAGGTTATAAAAAAAGTTATAACGATTTAAATTGCGGAAAGAAAAAATCACTCACGAGCAGGATTCGAACTTGGCTCAGTACGCCAGTGCTTTAGCAACTAACCGTAAACACTGCTCGTGGTATCGAAATTAACCTCCACTTGATAACGTCTTTGGGTGACGTCAATCGTATCTTAATATGAAGCAGTGTTTCTTTACCGACTCGACTAACTTGGCAGTTGTTGTTTGCAGTTTTTTTTTCCACAATTTAAATCGTTAGATTTCGCTTCGCATGCGTAAATGCGTTAAAAATAATAAAATAATTGTAAAAAATAGTTCTTATTCTTTCTTCCACAAAACAGTTGATTTTTATTAAATAACTCAACCTTCTTGCGACCACGAACGCTGCAAAGCTTTCGAAACGTCAGGAAAACTAGTTTAAATAATATACACGATGTAATCCGGTTAAACTTGTTTTATTATAATGTGTAGTGATCGCGAAAACCTAAGAAATTATTATATAACTCAACTTTTTAAAATTAAGTTTTACTCCTGGTTGGTTCTTGGCTCATACATGTAATACTCTATTGTGAATGTCTTCGACTGTACAGTAATTGGAATCACGGCAAAACACTCGCGTATTACCGACTTTACTGAGTGATAACACCGCAACTGTGATATGGCAGACTTACTGACGACAGCTGTATACAGGGTGTTGATAAACACAGGCTGAAATAAAAATACTTCTGCCCGTATTACAGAACGTTCCTCGAGTTTTTAGTTGTTTTGGTTTGGGATTTAATTTTAGAACATTCCTGAAGCATTGATTGATTGATCATAGTTCAGCTGAGTATAGCTTTATTCTATACTGTCACTTGTTTCGTTGTTTGAGCAGAGATTTGATCTGTAATCACTTAAGTGTGATCGAGACCACGCTTGAGTAGAGATTTCTTTCCTATTTCAGGTTATATTTGTGTGTTATTTTGTTGAATTGACGTTTATTATTACTACATTGGAATAAGACCAATACTTAAGTAACGATTCTATCCTTAAGTAGTGATCAGGTGATTGAAGATCAAACTGTACTTAAAGGAACGTTCTGTAATAATATTTTGTTTGGTTGTAATTTTGTTTAGTCTCTTTTAATATTAAGCCAATGAAGCACAGAAATAGGATAGAATGGAAAAGTGGGCAGGGCGCGCGTGCCAACACTCTGCACCATAGTGCAGGGCATTTCAAAGCCTTTCTCAGAACGCCTTATGACTTGTTTCTGTGAATACTGTAACAAAAACTCGCAAAAATGCCTTATTGTGCGGTTTATAACTGCAGAAACAAAAGCTGTAAAGTACATTTAATTAAAGTTAATTTAAAAAAAATGATGACGTCAAAATGTAAGGCGTAGTTTGTTCGAAAGTTGCCACGCATGAATCGCAAGTAAAATTGTGATTATAATCATTCTATCTCTATCTATTTCTGTGGCTGACAAGGCGTGGCCGCGGGAGAGAAACGTTACAGTCATAATACTCTTAGGTTTTGGCGATCACTAAACATTATAATAAAACAAAGTTTAACCGGATTACATCGCGTATATTATTTAAATTGGTTTTCCTGACGTTTCGAAAGCTTTGCAGCATTCGTGGTCACAGGAAGGCAAGATGACAAGCGTCTTTACAGATATTTCTAAAAATTATTGCTACTATACAAGGGGAAAAACATTCAAGTGATAATTTTTTTAAAATTATAAATACTTTATATGATTATCAAAAAAGACGGATATCGATTGCATTAGCTGTTTCGGGGTTGAGTAATCGTCTAATGATAATATTAATGAACTTATGTAAGAAATCACATTTCCGTTTTGACTTTTTGTAAGCCGCACACCTGAGTATACCGCAGCGTAGAGGTGTGTAACTCAGATCAGAACCGGTTCAAATATGCAGATCAATAAGCTTGAGCTGTTGAGCTGCAGCTCAATGACAAAATACGCAGCTCACGGCTCAAAGAATAGTATCTATCTGTGCGACAACTTTTGTTGCACGGAAGATAAAAGATGTCTATATAGATAAATACCTATTTGAACCGGTGAGCGGGAGCGGCGACAGATCCGCGGTGAGTCGTAGAGTCAGCGAGCGAGCGCAGCTCAAACAGATCGAACGGTCTTTAAGCTCAGCGACTCGCATCACAGATCATAACTCGAAGTAGGCAGATACACAAATTGAGCTGATCTGTGAGCCGGTTCACAGCTCCGGCTCACTGACCTGAACCGTGAGCTGAGGTGCAGCTCACGCATTTTTGTTGAGTTACCCATGTCTACCTCAGCGTGGGTAGGCCCCCAAAAAGGTGGACCAATGACTAGCGGTGCTATTCACAAACGTTCGAAAAGTTTCCGTTTCCGAAGTGAAACTTATCCGGGAAACGAAACAAAACGACCACTTCCTGCGACCACGAACGCTGCAATGCATTCGAAACGTCAGGAAAACCAATTTTAATAATAATACGCGATGTAATCCGGTTATACTTGTTTTATTATGAAACAAAACGACTTGAGAATCGAACGGATTCAGATCAGATACGTGGGACACTCAGAAAGTTTTGCGAAACTAAAAAAAATTGTTCTATACGTACATATATTTTTATCAAATCTTTTCAAAGTACTTTCCACCAGCCTCTATACAAAGATTCATGCGCCTAAACCAGTTTTCAAAACACTTTTTCCAGTCCGCCGCAGACACCTCGTTTACAGCCTGCTCGAACGCAGCCAGCGCATCTTCCGGCGACGAAAATTGTATCCCTTTGAGCTGATTTTTTATTTTTGGGAATAAAAAGAAGTCACACGGTGCTAGATCAGGGCTGTAAGGAGGGTGACCCAGGAGTTTGACTGGCGTGCTGTCCAGGAAGTCCCTCGTTTTGAGTGCGGTGTGCGCAGGTGCATTGTCGTGGTGGAGCAGTAGCCCGCGGAGCCCTGTGTTTGGTCGCTTGTTGCTTATAACAGAGAAAACTTCTGGCAAACATTTGGTAGTATACCATTCGGCATTAATGCTTCTTTGATCCCGTAAGGGAATTGATACCAAGTGGCCAGTCAAATTAAAAAAGCTAGCGATCAAAATCTTACCCCCGCTTCTAGATCGCTTCACTTTGGTAGGCGTTGGCTCATTTTGAAACACCCAAACAGTCGACTGGCGCTTGGTTTCTGGGTCGTATTGATAAATCCAGGACTCATCACCTGTAACGATGTCGTAAACACGCCGAGACGAGCCTGCTTCAAATTTGTTAAGCATATCACGGCACCATTCCACCCGGGCCTGCTTCTGAGCATCGGTGAGGTTGTGCGGCACCCAGCGTGATACTATCCTCCTCACGCGAAGATGGCTGTGTAGAATCTCGTGAACGCTTCCCGATCCAATCTTCAATATGTGTTGAATCTCCTGATATGTAATTCGCCTATTGTCTTGGATTAAATTTTTTACTGCTAGCACGTTTTCTTCGGTAACAGCCGTCAAAGGGCGACCGCTTCTTTCGTCATCCCCCAAAGTTGGTCGACCGCGCTTGAATTCGTTATACCAACGATACACGGTTGCCTTGGAAGGGCCTTCATCCATGAATGCCATTTGAAGTCTATCGTACGATTCATCCGGTTTCAGGCGACACTTGAAATCGTATAAAATCATAGCTCTAAAATGTTCCCGGCGCAGATCCATATTTCAGTGAGACACAATACTTTGAATTAACTCGCAAAAAATGTGGAGGGAAATTTTGAAATTGGAACTTACTTATTTTTACTTATAAATAATCATATTTTCGAAAAACATTATAACTGGCCAGTCTCCCATATATAAAAACTTTTTTTCGCAATACTTTCTGAGGGGCCTGGTACTGTAACAAAAATCCGCAAAAATGCTTTATTGTGCTGTTTCTAACAGCAGAAACAAAAGCTGTGAAGTACATTTGATTAAAGTTAATTTTTAAAAATTAACGACGTCAATATGTAAGGCGTAGTTTGTTCGAAAATTGCCACGCATGAATCGTAAAATAAAATAAAAATAAAATAAATATAATTTATAAATTAATTAAAATAAATATAATTAATTTCCTCTCAACATGAGTTATATTACATGTTATGTATTATATATCTATATATATATATATATATGAATGTATATATTCTTATGTATCTATTATATATTCTTATGTATCTATTATATATGTTTAAGTATCTATATATTATTTATATTATTATTAGCTAGTACTGTAAGTAAATAAAGTAGGTTTAATTTATGTTGTACACTTGTTTCTGTCCTCTACATTCAACATCTCTCTATCGCTCTAAGGTTTGCTGTTAGAAAACTCAGTTCTGAGTTAAGCTCGCCGATGTACATAAACTTTCCTACTGTAATATAAATGTATATCTGTGTGTACAATAAAGAATAAGAATAAGAATAATTTTAATTATAATTGTGTTTACAACCATTTTACTCTTTTATTTCTGTGGTCATAGTCGACTTCATGATTGACTTGCAGCTTGGGAAAGTGCTGTCATGCTGCAAGAGGCGTCACAATAGATCTTATCAGGTCGCAGTGGCTTTGAGGGGTTCAAGACCTACCCTACCTGTTTCCTCAAAAAAAAAAAAAAAAGTGTATTTAATTTCGCATTAGTAATAATTAGTGTGGATAAATTATTTTTACTCGACATTTTATACTCAAAAGATATGGATCAGTAATAAAATTGATCGCAATCAATTTATAAGCACTCACAAAATTAATATTTTTACCGTTTTGTAGATAAATGAATCATGGCTGATGGCTACGATAAGTAATTATTGTAAACATGTAAAAGTGCCGACAATGTACTATCTGTGTAACTTAATGTATTCTAATTGATTTTTATGTTTATTTAATTTGGCTTAGGGCTGGCACTTCGCCGAACTAACTTCGCCGAATCTTCTCGTCGCCTATACCGCAAAGTTTGAAGACAAAGGTCTTCAGCCTCGCCACCACCAAGTCTTGCTCACTTAAATGTCATGCTGATGGTGGCGTTAGCGTCGAGTCGTTAAGTTCCCTTCAGTATGGTTGAGTTAAGCGATGGCTGATGCTCGCGTCATGCTCGTAAACGGGTGCCGTCTGTCGGGACAGCTCAGCTCCTACATACTATGGCAACTCTTTTTACGTTTGTTCCTAAAGGCAATATTCTCACTTTTAAACTCTTGTTTATTTCTAACATTAACCTACATTATATTCACATTATTTGAATAAATTTGATGTAATAAACAATAACCAGTTTGAAAAAAGGGTATATCCATGGAGTTTCTTACCGGTTCTTCTCCATAGGACCCACAATTTGGAACCATGCAACTAGAGCCAGACGTTTCAAAAGTGCTTGTAATTAGGTTTATTTGAAATAAAAAACATTTTAATTTGAATTTGAATTTGAACCCGTGCGTCCTGCCTGTCATGAATTACGGTGGTGAGAAGTGTAAAGTGGACACTGACAGTTGGGCTAGTCCACAAATTCAAAGTCGCTCAGCGAGCTATGGAGCGTGCTATGCTTGGAGTTTCTTTGAAGGATAAAATCTGTAACGAGATTATCCGGAGAAGAACCGGAGTGAACGACATAGCTTGTAGGATCAGTAAGCTGAAGTTGCAGTGGGCTGGCCATGCCTGTCGAAGGACCGATGGCCGTTTGAGCAGACGAGTCCTTGAGTGGAGACCGCGAATCGGAAAACGCAGCGTAGGGCGCCCCCTTTCTAGGTGGACCGACGATGGACGACGGTGGGTGGACGACGTGGCTGAGGGGGACTGGTTGCGGAAGGCAGAGGACCGAGAGTTGTGGCGCAGCTTGGGAGAGGCCTATGTCCAGCAGTAGACTGCGATAGGCTGAGTTGATGATGGCACTTGCTAGTCAACTAGTTATATAGAGTACTCTAAACCGACGAGCATGCATGACGAGGTTAATGGACGTAGATGAAGCGAAACAGGTGTGTCAGGATCGTAGCAGGTGGAAATCCATAGTCTCCGCGTACCCCAATGGGAAACAGGCGTGATAATATGTATGTATGTATAAAGTTTCTTAAAGCTGAAGGGCGTATTGGCACTATCATTTGACAAAAAAAACAAAAATTCGTATTATTCCCTTTGTCGACTGACGTCTTTCAACTATTCGCCAAAAAACCACATCTCTACCGATATAATAAATATAAAATTGTTATCAAATACGAAAAATTCTTCTCAGAATAAATATATTGAAAGATTACAATCAGAATGATAACGCAAATATAATTTTGATTTTTTTCTCTTATCAAATACTCATCGTCTGTTTAGCAGTAATTGGATTACGAGATCGTATCTGTTAGTGCTTACAATCATTTTCAATTATTATTTAAATTTTTGCGATAGTACGATAGTGAATGCGTAATTGGAAATGTCCGCAATTTTATGCATTTGCACTTTTGATACTTATGCAGGTGGCGTTTTCATACAAAGACTTTAACACTTCGATGCACCGATAGTCAATCTGGCACCGTTGAAGAGACTGTAGTACCGCCCAAGTCTCGATCGAATCGAAGGCTTTCTCGTAGTCCACAAACGCTAAACAAAGAGGCAAGTTATAGCAGTGCAGCAAGTGGCAGCGTATATATGTGGTCTATGGTGCTAAAGCCTTTTTAACCGACGAAAAAAAGGAAGAGGTTCTCAATTCGACGCGTATCTTTATTTTTATTTTTACGTATGACCACGCATAACTTTTTACAGAGTAGTCCGATTTAGATGATTCTTTTTTTAATGGATGGGATATATCTCGAAGTTGGTCACATTTCAATTTGAAAATCAAAATCTACCCCTAAGAGTAGGAAAACAGGGGATTCTCCACTGAATTCTTACCTGTTAACCGATTCTATTGAAACTTGGCACACATAAATGTAGTTCTACAACATAATGGAGACCTGGAGTTAGATTTTAACCACAACAAAATTAAAAATTAAAATTTTTAACAATAAATTAAATTTCATTTTATTTTTCGCTTTTCAGTTTCTGTTTTCGCCGGTTTAATTTTTTGTTAATAAGTTTAATCGGAAACCGGCTTGTTCGGGAGGCTGGATGTCGTCAAAGCTACGCGAAAGACGGTTCGTAATGACTCTCGAAAACAGCTTGACAGGACCAAGCCTCGAAACCTATCCTTCTGCAGCAAGGTGTGAGACAGGGAGATGTGTTCTCGTCCAAAATACCGCAGTGTCTCAATATTAAAGTCTTTGACTAGTGTGTGTTGCCAGTAATTACTTACGGCACTGAAACGTGGTTGCTCACAATGGGCCTGATAAGAAGGCTCAAAGTCACTCAAAGGGCAATGGAGAGGGCTATGCTCGGAGTGTCCCTGCGATGATCGAATCAGAAATGAGGAGATTCGCAGGAGAACGAAGATAACCGACATAGCTCGAAGAATTGCCAAACTTAAGTGGCAGTGGGCGGGCCATATTGCTCGCAGAACGGATGGCCGATGGGGCAGTAAAGTTCTTAAGTGGCGACCGCGTACTGGAAAACGCAGCGTGGGTAGACCCCTACAAGGTGGACCGACGACCTGGTGAAGGTCATGGATATACGCTGGATGCGGAAAGCGCAGGACCGGTCGCTGTGGCGATGCTTCGGGGAGGCCTATGTCCAGCAGTGGACGTCTTTCGGCTGAAATGATGATGAATGACTTATGCAGGTGACTTTTGATTGGATCAAAAGTATTATATACATTGTCTAGTACCCATACCACAAGCTCTGCTTAGTTTGGGACTAGATGGTGCTGTGTAAAAATGTCCCAAAGATATTTATTTATTTTATTTATTTATTTATCTATTTATTGGTCCAACAATATTTAATGGCTAAGTCAAAGAGGCTTAAAGGCATTAAGGTCACCTTGGTTGGTGGTTCATTCTGATAGTGTGGAACACCTTGTCGTATAGTCATATCCACATTATATAGTTATTGTAATGTACTCTGTCTATACTCGTTGGAACCCAAATCCCATAAGCGCGGTAGATCCCGATACAGATCTAAAAACTCTGTTAATAGTTCGCGCTCACTTGCCAAGTTTACGACAACGACAGTACGACACTCAATGTCGTCACTCCATCCTTTGTTTACACATTTAGAGTATAGTTTTATTTATTTTTTCTACACATTTTATTTTACCATCGTGTAACGTCTCACCGCTAGCGCGTTCGTGAAGCGACTGAGAGCGATTCTGTGCACGCGACTGATTATTGCACAGTTTTGATGACGCCGTTTTTCGAGCGGCAATCGTGCATCTATAGTAATTTTAACGAAGATCTCAGCCTTCCGTTTTCTTGTTGTCCCTACATTCGCAATTTATCTCGAACATTCGTATTAAGTAAAATGGCAAAACCATGTAGGTAAGCGACACTCCTGTAGCGTATCTGCACATCACATTAGTGTTTTAAAAGATAATAAGGACTGAATACATTAATTACAGATACGCATATTCATCATTTTTAATTAATATGTACAATTATTTTCAGTGTTGATTCTACATCTAATCGGTTTCATCAGATTGATTGTAGTGACAACTTATTTATTTATTTTTATGAATCAATTAGAACTAAAGTTGGGAAAAACGACTTAAAATCGTAAGCGTGTTTAAACGTTGTGCTTTTTTCTGCCAACGAATTTTTTTACGCTTTTGCCGCTTTTCGTTTTTCACTTCTAAAAAAATTGACTTTTATTTATCTACATTACACTATTCTATTTACATTTAAACTATTTACAAAGTTCACTAAAAACTATACAAACAAACTACAATCGTCGCGTAATTACCAAGGAGAACATTCAAAAACGCATTCACTCGTTGACGACGAAAAATAAACTAAGCGCCAAAGCAAAAGCAAATCAATCAAAGTCAAAAACGTTTAAAATGTTTAAACGATACAAAAATAATCAACAAAATAAAAAAGTGCTTTCTCTAAACAAATTTTACGTAAACGAATAAAATTTAATTCTGCCGGTTTCAAACCACCACCAGTCAACTTTGAAATTGAGTCTTATGTTCATAGAAATAAGGTTACATTTCAATCGTTTACGAAAAAGTCTAAACGAAATCTGCTTTAATCACAAAGCGTGCTTATACGCTTTTTTTTTAATTAGACTTTTTTAAGCGCTTTTTGTTTAAACGCCCACTTCTAATTAGAACCAACCTATCAGGTAACTATAACTTTGAGCCGTTTGGGGTCGAAACGCTCGGGACATGGGGTCCGAGTGCGCGCATGCTTTTCAAGGAAATCGCAAAGAGGCTGGTCGACGCTTCGCGTGACCAGAGGGCTGGTTTATTCTTTGGCCAAAGAATAAGCGTTGCCATACAACGTGGCAACGCTGCCAGTCTTCTGGGCACTTTTCCAGATGACAGCGATGTGGAGGAATACTTTGAGGCCTAAGCACGCCTTTTTATTTTATTTTATTTTGTACGTTTATTTTATATTTGTGTTGTAAATATTGTACATTTGTAGATAGGTTATTTCATTATTGTAATCTCACTATTCTGTAAATTTATCAAATAAATAAATATGTCAAAAATTAGAACTTTATAAAAATAATAATCTAATAATCTCTTTTTAGATGAACTATGCAAAAAAATTAGTATCTTATCATAAGCATTATATAAACTTTCTTCAACCGTCAATACTGATGCATTACTTATGATAATCGAATCTGTAGGTACTCAGATACGGAATAATTTTCTGGGGCAATTCAACAAACAAAGACATGGCCTTTCTTATGCAGAAGCGTTGTTTACGAGCTATGTTCGGGATCAAATCAACAGTTAGCTGTCAGCCATTGTTTGTTAAGCACAGAATTCTGACACTTCCGTCGCTTTACATCTTGGAAGTATCACTTTTTGTGAGGAAAAACCCGCATTGGTTTCCACGTCTATCGGACTATGTTTCCCGAAACAGACGTGATAAAGATGGACTTTGTATACACCCTGCTAAAACAGCACTACAGCACAAGAGCATAGTTTGCATGGGTCCATTAATTTATAACAAAGTTCCAAAAAGCTTTATGCAATTAAATTCAAATTCAAAAGCAATTGTTAATTCAGAAATGTTATTATAATGTTACAGATTTCCTCAATGACAAATTCTTAATTGTATGATTGTTATTGTCATGATTCATTTTTTGTCAATGAAAGTATTAGTTTAATTTGACATTTTTTTTTTTGGATTTCCTCATGGATACCCTCCGTCCGGGGACGGCGGAGGGTTATGTCGGACTCTTACCGACTAAAACCACACGGTGGCCATCCTCTGCACAAAATAGAGGAGCTCCGGGAACTCCATTGGACCGCGCCGGTGCTCCTCTAGTGCTACCTACGCCTTTGGCGCGTCCCGGGAAAACAATATTGTTTTCCCCACAGCAGCTCGCGACCACCACGTACTGCTGTCCTCCCCAGGGTCGCTTAATAGACGCCTCGAGTCCCCCAACTCTTAGCGTCCACGATCCCGAAGGTCCCCTGCCAGATGTAGCGGCAGGGTTGCGGCCCATAGCCCTATCTGGGCCTTGCGCCAGGGCGGTTGCCTCCCCGGCGCCTCCTTCTCCGATTGTTATGTGACCTACTTATTTGTTTATGTTTTAAGTTTGACTCGATGTTCATTTTATTATTATTTAATGTCATTTATGTAAAGCTATGTTAATTTTTTCATTTTATCATGAATGACATTTAAAATCACATTTAATTTTATGTATAAGAGATTACTCATTTGCACATCACTTTAGGTAAGAACTTGTTGCACTGTAAATTTTTTTAACATAAAGAATGCTATCGAGAGATTGTATCACACATGTTCTATGCAAATAAACTATTTTGATTTGATTTAAAAACAAGCTTATATTGAACCAAAAAGAACTAAATAAAACTTATAATACACATAAACAAAGAACTTTAATATTTTCTTAAAAGCTCTTCTTAAAACTCATTTTATGTATAAGAAGGACGTATCATGCCTCAAGCTTTTAAGAAAATATTAAAGTTCTTTGTTTATGTGTATTGTAAGTTTTAACTAATATTTAGGTTCAAAATAATAATAAAAAAACTTGTTTAAGAAAATATTAGAGTTCTTTGTTTATGTGTATTGTAAGTTTTAACTAATATTTAGGTTCAAAATAATAATAAAAAAACTTGTTTAAGAAAATATTAAAGTTCTTTGTTTATGTGTATTGTAAGTTTTAACTAATATTTAGGTTCAAAATAATAATAAAAAAACTTGTTTAAGAAAATATTAAAGTTCTTTGTTTATGTGTATTGTAAGTTTTAACTAATATTTAGGTTCAAAATAATAATAAAAAAACTTGTTTAAGAAAATATTAGAGTTCTTTGTTTATGTGTATTGTAAGTTTTAACTAATATTTAGGTTCAAAATAATAATAAAAAAACTTGTTTAAGAAAATATTAGAGTTCTTTGTTTATGTGTATTGTAAGTTTTAACTAATATTTAGGTTCAAAATAATAATAAAAAAACTTGTTTAAGAAAATATTAGAGTTCTTTGTTTATGTGTATTGTAAGTTTTAACTAATATTTAGGTTCAAAATAATAATAAAAAAACTTGTTTAAGAAAATATTAAAGTTCTTTGTTTATGTGTATTGTAAGTTTTAACTAATATTTAGGTTCAAAATAATAATAAAAAAACTTGTTTAAGAAAATATTAGAGTTCTTTGTTTATGTGTATTGTAAGTTTTAACTAATATTTAGGTTCAAAATAATAATAAAAAAACTTGTTTAAGAAAATATTAGAGTTCTTTGTTTATGTGTATTGTAAGTTTTAACTAATATTTAGGTTCAAAATAATAATAAAAAAACTTGTTTAAGAAAATATTAGAGTTCTTTGTTTATGTGTATTGTAAGTTTTAACTAATATTTAGGTTCAAAATAAAAATAAAAAAACTTGTTTAAGAAAATATTAGAGTTCTTTGTTTATGTGTATTGTAAGTTTTAACTAATATTTAGGTTCAAAATAATAATAAAAAAACTTGTTTAAGAAAATATTAGAGTTCTTTGTTTATGTGTATTGTAAGTTTTAACTAATATTTAGGTTCAAAATAATAATAAAAAAACTTGTTTAAGAAAATATTAAAGTTCTTTGTTTATGTGTATTGTAAGTTTTAACTAATATTTAGGTTCAAAATAATAATAAAAAAACTTGTTTAAGAAAATATTAGAGTTCTTTGTTTATGTGTATTGTAAGTTTTAACTAATATTTAGGTTCAAAATAATAATAAAAAAACTTGTTTAAGAAAATATTAGAGTTCTTTGTTTATGTGTATTGTAAGTTTTAACTAATATTTACGTTCAAAATAATAATAAAAAAACTTGTTTAAGAAAATATTAGAGTTCTTTGTTTATGTGTATTGTAAGTTTTAACTAATATTTAGGTTCAAAATAATAATAAAAAAACTTGTTTAAGAAAATATTAGAGTTCTTTGTTTATGTGTATTGTAAGTTTTAACTAATATTTACGTTCAAAATAATAATAAAAAAACTTGTTTAAGAAAATATTAGAGTTCTTTGTTTATGTGTATTGTAAGTTTTAACTAATATTTACGTTCAAAATAATAATAAAAAAACTTGTTTAAGAAAATATTAGAGTTCTTTGTTTATGTGTATTGTAAGTTTTAACTAATATTTACGTTCAAAATAATAATAAAAAAACTTGTTTAAGAAAATATTAGAGTTCTTTGTTTATGTGTATTGTAAGTTTTAACTAATATTTAGTCCAGTACCTACTACAACCAATAGTGAACCCCTTTGGCAAAAATTATCTAAATTAAAAAATTCAACCCCCGTTTTAAAGAGAATACCCCGCGGCGCGAGGCCGCTCGTTGCATTAAGTTTAGCCCGTTGTGTCCGTCTCGCCGTCCGGGAAAACTCACAAAGTGCCTGGGAACAGCTACTCACCTTTCCTTATAGGATTCTGCATGTACAAAAAAATTTGGCATCTAAAAAAACCCTAACAGCACAAATTAAAGAAAACTGCAATTTTTCGACCCCATCTCTCGACCCAAAATTACCAGCACAGAATCACCTCTCACATAAAGGGCTATTGCAACATGTGGAATCAAAATTAAGCGAGGGTGATATAAGTGGCGCGGCCAGAATAATCTTCAGTAGCGATGTGGTGGCGCCTTACTCTTCAGAAACACTTTCTGCTCTGGAGAGTAAGCACCCAGCCCCTGCGGATGACCTCTCCTTCCCCGACTCCCCTGATCCTGATTCCCATAATCTTTCAGTTACAGCTCGCCAATTGGTCACAGCCGTGGGCTCCTTCCGGAGCGGCTCTGCGGGCGGTCTCGACGGCTTGACTCCCCAGCACGTAAAAGACCTTACGTGTTCGGGCGCCGGTGAAGCTGGTGAGTCGCTCTTGAGGGAGCGTAAGCGTAAGGCCCTGATCAATTTAATGCTCTCCGGCAATGTGAACGAAGCCGTCATTGATATTATGTACGGGGCCAATTTATGTGCCCTGCGAAAGAAAGATGGCGGCATTCGTCCCATTGCCGTAGGTTGCACATACCGACGTATGGCAGCCAAGATTTGCTGCGCCTATTACAGTGAAACTCTGGCCAGCAAATTCCAGCCCCTGCAATTAGGTTTCGGCTCTAAAGGGGGCTGTGAGGCTGCCGTACACGCCTTATCCACCTTTGTAAATAGCAATGAAGGCGAGGTCATCCTTAAGGTTGACATCAAAAATGCCTTCAACTCTGTAAACCGGGACACCCTGTTGTCTGAAATAAAAAAAGAAATACCCGAAATTTACAGTTTTCTTTGGCAATGCTACCGGCATCCATCCAAATTACTTTATAAGGACCACCTATTAGAATCGGCTGTTGGATGTCAACAGGGTGACCCCCTTGGGCCGGCCATTTTTAGTTTGGCGATAAATCCAATTATTCGACAGATAAATTCAAAATTTAATGTGTGGTATTTAGACGACGGGACTCTAGGAGGTGACGTGGACACAGTTGTTAAAGATCTGGAGTTTCTAAAACAAAAATTTCATTCTATTGGCCTTGACCTCAATTCATCTAAATGTGAAATCTACCTTCCCCACTCGAACGACCGACAACTGACGATTCAAAAATTTCATGCAATAGCGCCAAATATCAAAATAGTTGAAAAAAGTTCACTTCACCTCCTAGGATCTCCAATCTTAGACGAATCCTTCTCAACATTCATTGAGGAGAAAATACAAAATTTTAATGATATTTCGGAAAGGCTTTTTAAAATTAATATGCATTCGGCGTATACTATTATTCGATATTGTTGTTTTGGACCTAAATTTACGTATATCCTACGCTCTTCTCACTTATGGAAGCACCCACAACTTTTGGACAAAGTAGACAAAATTATACGAAACACATTAGCTTCAATTTTAAATGTGGCCCTGGACGACCGAGCCTGGTTACAAGCCACACTTCCCATTCGTATGGGTGGTCTCGGCGTCCGCAAAATTTCCAGTATTAGTTTACCGGCGTTCCTGTCCTCGGTCCACAGTACTGAGAAATTAACCAGGAAAATTTTAGCATCCTCACTGGTTGATTTTGAGGTACCGTGTTTGACCGACGCTGTCAACGCTTGGAAAATGGCCTGTCCCAATACGGAGTTGCCCCTCATCTTATCTTCCCAGAGAAGGTGGGACGGGCCGCTCTGCAGTTTGACACGGAATCACCTATTAAATACGTCAGTCAATACTGCCGAGCGTGCCCGTCTGCTGGCTGTGGGTGAGTGGGAGGCGGGACTGTGGCTTCAGGCCCTCCCGTCACCCAACTTAGGCACTATGTTGGATAACACAACTTTTCGGTTCGCTACCTGCCTACGGTTAGGCGCTCCATGCGTTGCTCCTCATCGGTGTCATTGTGGTGAAGCTGTCGACAGCCTCGGACACCATGGCCTTTCTTGTTGCAGGAGTGCAGGTCGCATATCACGGCACGCCAATATTAACGACATTATTCGTCGTACTCTTGCCACCGCCGGCGTACCAGCCGTACTAGAACCTAATGGCTTGGCACGTGACGATGGTAAGAGACCAGACGGTATGACGTTATTACCTTGGAAGTTGGGTAGGCCTCTGGTGTGGGACGCAACCTGTGTCGACACCCTTGCTCCATCCCATCTTCCTAGCTCGGCGGGCTGTGGCTGTGCTGTCGCTGCAGCTGCGGAGACCCTCAAGCGGCGCAAATATAGTAATCTTATTGGATGCTATGATTTTGAGCCGTTTGGGGTCGAAACGCTCGGGCCATGGGGTCCGAGCGCTCGGCTCCTTTTCAAGGAAATATCTAAGAGACTGGTCGACACTTCGCGTGACCAGAGGGCTGGCTTGTTCTTTGGGCAACGAATAAGCGTTGCCATTCAACGTGGCAACGCTGCCAGTCTTCTGGGCACGCTTCCGGATGACAGTGATGTGGAGGAATTCTTCGACGCCTAAGTCTGCTTTTATGATATTTTAATATTATTGTTTCTGTTTTTTATACATGTTTATATTGTATATATTATTTATATTAATGTAGATAGGTAGTAGTTAATTATAAGTTGTGTATTTATATTTTGCATTCATTTCTTCTAAATAAAATAAAATATATTTAGGTAATATTCTGTGATTTAGGTTCAAAATAATAATAAAAAAACTTGTTTTACAGTTTTTTAATGTTTTTACTCGGTCTTCTTCTTCGTGTTGACATGAGCTACATAATAATAATAGCTCATGCCGTGGGGAAAAGATTAGCCAGTCAGCAGGTGGATAGCGGGGCTGACTGCCCAGGGTGCGCCGGACGATCAATCGCTCGGTGTGTTCACGTTAACTACAGCGGAGATCCTGTGAATACCTTTTGGCCCCATAATCAGATCAGCTTCTAAGCACATAGGGTTTACATATGTGTACCAAATTTTAGCCAATTCTGATGGCGGGAATAGGTTCAAAAGTTATTAAATACATAAAAGAATCACCTTTATTCAAAAATAATTCCCGATAAAATCTCACAAGTGACCAAGTGAGATGTTTTTATCGATAAAATTAAATGTTTTTTCTCAAGTGCGAGCTTGGAAATTGGTTCATTATTAAAAAAAAGAATACATCAATTGGCTCTTTTCCGTATGCAACGAAATAACACGCCTGCAATATTCAACACGATAATAATATAAATGGCTGGAAAGTTTTTTTTTTTAAATCATGCTAACGAGGTTTTTAAATACAATAATAAATTAGGTGTTTTAGGTACAAAATATTTATTATTATAAAGGCTGAATGCGCATTTTTTTACATAATCTTATTTTAAAATTATAATTCATAATCTCTGCGTCATTGTTTTCTCACGACTCAAAAAGATAATTATTACTTTTATCTACACTCATATCGTAAAATTTGAATTATGAACTCAAAAATAATGTCATAATGACAGACTTTATGCACATGCAGCTGTAATGAAATTAAAAAACGATTACAATTCAGTTTGCTGAACAAAATAATGCTATAATAATTATTATTTTCTCTAATAGTACACGGCAGCCCAACCAAGGAGTTTTCAATGCCACTTCGACCCAACTAAGGAGTTTTAAATCCAATGTTTTTAGCAGTCGTACGTCGTACAGTTTGCCACAAAAGAGTAGGTACACAAAATGCAGGGCGCTACTGCTACTAATCATACATTGAAAACTTTAATCTTTTAAAATCGTGTTTTTGACAGAACTTTGGATTGTCATATTGCTTTTAATTATATTTAATTGTTTACAGGCATATTTTTTGGATGATAAAACACAGATTGACGAAATCCTAACAAGGATAGAAAATTTGTTCCGATTATAATATTTTTGCCAGACTATATTTTATTATCCGTGTTGACGCCCGCAAGGACGCGTGCGCGCGCCATGTCCTGCTGGATTGGGTCGTCATAACTTGTGAATTTATTGTGGTTGAGTTGACGATTGTCATCTTAGTCTACCTGCGACCACGAAATGCTGCAAAGCTTTCGAAACGTCAGGGAAACCAATTTAAATAATATACGCGATTTAATCCGGTTAAACTTTGTTTTATTATAAGTTATTATTATGTTTTTGTTAGTCTAAAGTTTTACTCTGGGCAAAAATGTCTAACAACAGCAGTGATACTGAACTGAGGAGACCCCCCCACCTGAATTTCTAGAAGCAGCAACGTAAATGACGAACAAACTTTTAACAGAAAAATCAAGAAAAAAAATTCTTAAGGCGACGACAATATACTTATTTATTTATTTAATTCTTTATGCACAACAGGGTACAAAGGCGGTCTTAACGCCATAGGCGTTCTCTACCAGACAACCTTAGGGTAATGCAGAGACAAAGAATACACTTAATATACTTCCACGTTCCACTACCTCCACGTTTCGTTTCTACAGCCCATATCATCACCATCGTCATAATCATTTCAGCCCAAAAACGTCCACTGCTGGACATCGCCACAACGACCGGTCGCCACAGACGATGTCTGTGGTCTAGTGGTTCGAGGGTCGTACTTCTGATCACGAGATCGTGGGTTCGATTCCCACAGGACACAAATATTTGTGTGGTGAACATAAGTGTTTATGTTGGTCTGGGTGTTTCTTAACATAACATAACATCACGCCTGTATTTCCCCGAAGGGGTAGGCAGAGGTGTAATAGTACACCCACATTTCACCAGTTATGATATAGTCCCATGTAATAGGGGGCGAGCCTATTGTCATTGACCGGGCACAAAATCCAGACTCCGGGCTGCTACTGAGAATTTCCTAATGAAAAACCCAATAACACTTATGGTGTTTCTTATGTATTATAAGTATGTATTTACAAAAAAATAAAGTATGTAAGTAATATAATAATAATAAATAATAAAAATCGTTTATTTCTCCTCACATAATACAACTATTGTACACATAAATATTGCATTTTTACAAACATGATTATGTGAGGAGCTGGTGTCTGAGATAGGTATAGCCCTGTACTACAGATCACCAGGGCCCCGAGTCTGCTAATTGACAAACGCTTCAGTTGGGTGTCGGTGGAATAGTTTTAGCCATTTGGTATTCTACTAGTTATTTAGAGACCAATGGCTTTCCAATGACTTTCCACTGAACTGCCATTGACTACAATTCAACTGCCATTGGACTATTTGCTATTCTGCTGTTATTTGACGTTTCCCACAATCGTCTTACGATGATTTTTTTTGCCATCATTTTTTTTTAAATAATTTTTTTTTGGTGATTTCAGCTTTGGTCCCATAATAAATGTTTTTCATACATCGAATGTGTACAATGACCCCTTAAAGGGTCATTGTACATATTCGTTTTTTTATTTGCGATTTCAGGGTTGGTCCCTTAGTAAAAGTTGTTCATACAGATGAGTACAATGACCCCTAAAGCCATTTTCAAGAACACGTTTTATGTCTATAGTATTGCCGGGTAGTACCTACGCTAAAAACGTAAACGTAAAAGTTGTTCATACGGATGAGTATAATGACCCATTAAGAGATTTAATTAACACGTCGTATGTCGATAGTATTGCCTCGTAGTACGCTAAAAACGTAAACGTACCAAAAGTTGCTCATACGGATGAGTATAATGACCTCTTAAGAGGTTTTCAATAACACGTCTTATGTCGATAGTATTACCGCGTAGTAAGCTAAAAACGTTAACGTAAAAGTTGTGCATACGGATGAGTATAATGACCCCTTAAGAGGTTTTCAATAACACGTCTTATGTCGATAGTATTACCGCGTAGTAAGCTAAAAACGTAAACGTAAAAGTTGTACATACGGATGAGTATAATGACCCTTTAAGAGATTTTTAATAACACGTTGTATGTCGATAGTATTGGATACTCTGTGGTATAGCCGCGTAGTACCCTAAAAATAAAAACGTCAACGTGAAAGTTGTTCATACGGATGAGTACAATGACCCCTTAAGAAGTTTTCAATAACACATGTGTCGATGTATAACCGCGTAGCGTAGTACGCTATCGATATACGTGTTATTGAAAACCTCTTAAGGGGTCATTGTACTCATCTATGTAAACAACTTTTACTATGGGACCAACCCTAAAATCGCCAAAAAAATATCAGCTCTTTCTTACATTTGTGTTCACATAAATCGACAAAATGTAGGAAACAGCAGATTTTTTTACGTTTGATGTGTTTTAATTATTTTATAGACATGAAAATTTTGTAGGTAATATCAACAAAATCCTTAATTTAAATATTCCATTGATAATAACTTTAAAAAAGTTTGATAAAAAACAATACAACTACTAATGGTAGATTTAAATGGGCAACATCGATTTGAAAACAATTGATATCCCATTACCATTCTATTGCCATTCCGACGAGATTGACATTTAAGTTTTAGCAGAATACCCATTTTGTCACAGTTGTATAGGAGTGTCAGTAGGATGTCGGTGGAATGGCGATGGTTGGTTTTTATCAATTAAGGATTCACGTAGTTGCTTCATGTTCCAATAGTTACGTAAACGACGTAGCGAACTTCGCTTCAAGTAACTTGGCTATTTATTATACTCGAGGCTGGATTGCTCACGCGTGTCATACGACGTTTTTTAACACACTTGCGAGGAAAAAAACATATGAACGTATTTTAGGCAAATTTTAATATTGAATTTGTGAATAATGGCGAGCGGATCACTGTAATCGCACGGTGACGTATAGGTATGCGCGCGCAGTTGGTAGAATGAAACCGCCAAACAGCCTAATATTAAAAATATAATTATGATTAAATTTATTATTTATAACACAAATTAATGTTAATTTGTGGACAAACATAAATAATTTAATGAAATTAAATGTTTATATAACAAAAATTAAATAGTTGATTTATTCACAATTTTTTAAAATTTTGTTTAGACATAAAAACATTTTGCTGCTTTTAAAAAATAAACTGTAAGTAAAGTAAAAACTAAAAAGCACTAGTGCGATAATATAAAGTAAAAACCACGCGTGCGTTATTATAAGCTATATTATGAACCTAAAAGCGGTGCAATAAGAGCCACTTAACGAGTGTGTTGAAAAATAATTGAAACATTTCAAACGTAAAAAAATCTGCTGTTCTCTACATTTCGTCGATTTATGTGAACACAAATGTAGGGCCGCGAAATCGGGAAAATGTAGGGAACAGCTGTTTTTTTTTCGCGGTTTCAGGGTTGGGTTCATAGTAAAAGTTGTTTATACTGACGATAATATATATGTCGATAATATTGGCAGGTACCACGCTATCGATACTATCGATAGAGTAACTGATTCTCAAGGTTAGCTATAGATACTATCGAATCGATCATTGCTATGGACCGTATTGATAGCATTTTATGCAATACTATTCATAGCACAATTAGTGTCCAATACTATATAGACACTAACGATAGTATTGCTTTAATATGTCGATAGTCAATAGTACATGCCAATCGATTGTGTAACTGATTCTCAAGGTCGCATCTCTAGTCTAAAATTGAATATTATCGTCGAATTAAATTACTACATTACACAATTTAACTTTATTTTACAAAAAAAAGTTCAATTGTTACAACAATAACTGCAAAAAAGGTATGTTTGCAAAATGACCTCTCAGTTGTAGTTCGATGGCAAAAAGTCATTGAGAGACGATTGTCAGAAACGTCAAATAACGAGTAGACTACCGAAACTTAAGCTATCGAGAAGACATTGATACACTATTGGTTTACAGAATAGCAAATAGTCCAATGGCAGTTGAATGGTAGAAACGAATGGAATAAAAATGAAAATGCTATGCTGTGTTCTATAGGTACTATGTAATTTGTATGCCTTTCAAGGTTAAACATAATAATAATAATAATAAAGCCATTTAATCCCAAAATAAATAAATTAGTACACAACAAAGTTAAATATTACATGCAATTTTGAAGACAATTATTAAAGATTGTATACATTATTCCATTTGTCATAATTGCATTGAAAATATTATATTAATCTAATCAGTGACATATTGTATTACATATTACCTAATTCATAACATTTTATATTTAATTACATATATATATATATTTTAATACAATCAATTAAACATAGGTTAAACATAGTGTGACTTAATATTTTAATTTTCCACAAAGTTTTTAACTTTTACCTATGTTTCACAAATAAATTAATTTGATTTTAATTTTGATTTTATGGTTGTCAATTATAATGTAGTTCAGTGGAAAGTCATTGGATAGCCATTGGTCTCTAAATAACTATTATTCTGATGATGATGATTCGGATGAGTACAATGACCCCTTAAGAGGTTTTCAATAACACGTATATCAATAGCTTACTACGCGGTAATACTATCGACATAGGGGTCATTATACTCATCCTTATGAACAACTTATACATTTACGTGTTTAGCGTACTACGCGGCAATACTATCGACACACGTGTTATTGAAAACCTCTTAAGGGGTCATTGTACTCATCCTTATGAACAAATTTTACGTTTGCGTTTTTTGTGATTTCAGGATTGGTCCCATAGTAAAAGTTGTTCATACATATGAGTACAATGACCCCTTAAGAGATTTTTAATAACACGTTGTATGCCGATAGTATTGCCGCGTAGTACGCTAAAAACGTTAACGTAAGTTGTTCATATGGATGAGTATAATGACCCCTTAAGAGGTTTCAATAACACGTTTGTCGATAGTATTGCCGCGTAGTACGCTAAAAACGTAAACGTAAAAGTTGTTCATACGGATGAGTATAATGACCCCCTAAGAGGTTTTCAATAACACGTATATGTCGATAGTATTGCCGCGTAGTACGGTAAAAACGTAAACGTAAAAGTTGTTCATACGGATGAGTATAATGACCCCTTAAGAGGTTTTCAATAACACGTATGTCGATAGTATTGCCGCGTAGTACGCTAAACACGTAAATGTGTAACGAGGCTAAACTCGTTACGCTGCTCACCACCTTATTTCGATTTCCTGGCCACTCTATTAAAACATTACCTATCCAAATTCAAAATTTTAAATTCTTCTATAATTTTCTATTTTTATTAAAAACAAGAGACTTATATCGTAGCCTTGGCCGGGCATGGACGTGTCCGACCATTACAGTTTTTTTATATTATTTCACTTATCCAGTTTCTATATTGTACGCTGAAAGACACTCATGTGTCTGTGACTGTGTCTTATAATAATTATATTATTTTATTAACAAATAGTAAATGTATCAATTTAACAGTTAGTGAGATACAGTATACCAAAATCGTTCCTGTTGTGTTTTTATTGTTTGTGCTGACCTACCAACCTACCACCTACCTACCTGATTTCCTGAATCCAGCCCGAGCTCGCTGCATGGACATAGCAGCAGCTCAGTCATTTTACAGTCGGAGTTGATTTACCACTCCTCCGGCCCTCCGTACTACTGGCCCTCTGTGCCCTCATACCTTAGAGGAGTTCCATACCTCCATACCACTAGTTCCTGCAGTTCCTGTACCACTAGTTCCTGTTGTTCCTGAGTTCTGTTCCTGTACTTCCTGTTATCCTCCTACTTCCGTGTGTCACCGTGTGCCAAGCCACCGAACCTTCGACCCTGCGAGTTCTCCTGCCTGAGCTTCCCAACACCGGCCACGACGTGACACTGGCGCCCAACTGTATTTTGATTATTTTATTGTGATATATTTATTTTCTTTGTTTTTCTATAATCACCCACCATTTATTTATTTTTTCAAAATTCCAAAAGTCACCGGGCGACAACATAATCGTTTGTACGTGGGACACTCAGAAAGTTTTGCGAAACTAAAAAAAAATGTTCTATACGTACATATATTTTTATCAAATCTTTTCAAAGTACTTTCCACCAGCCTCTATACAAAGATTCATGCGCCTAAACCAGTTTTCAAAACACTTTTTCCAGTCCGCCGCAGACACCTCGTTTACAGCCTGCTCGAACGCAGCCAGCGCATCTTCCGGCGACGAAAATTGTATCCCTTTGAGCTGATTTTTTATTTTTGGGAATAAAAAGAAGTCACACGGTGCTAGATCAGGGCTGTAAGGAGGGTGACCCAGGAGTTTGACTGGCGTGCTGTCCAGGAAGTCCCTCGTTTTGAGTGCGGTGTGCGCAGGTGCATTGTCGTGGTGGAGCAGTAGCCCGCGGAGCCCTGTGTTGGGTCGCTTGTTGCTTATAACAGAGAAAACTTCTGGCAAACATTTGGTAGTATACCATTCGGCATTAATGCTTCTTTGATCCCGTAAGGGAATTGATACCAAGTGGCCAGTCAAATTAAAAAAGCTAGCGATCAAAATCTTACCCCCGCTTCTAGATCGCTTCACTTTGGTAGGCGTTGGCTCATTTTGAAACACCCAAACAGTCGACTGGCGCTTGGTTTCTGGGTCGTATTGATAAATCCAGGACTCATCACCTGTAACGATGTCGTAAACACGCCGAGACGAGCCTGCTTCAAATTTGTTAAGCATATCACGGCACCATTCCACCCGGGCCTGCTTCTGAGCATCGGTGAGGTTGTGCGGCACCCAGCGTGATACTATCCTCCTCACGCGAAGATGGCTGTGTAGAATCTCGTGAACGCTTCCCGATCCAATCTTCAATATGTGTTGAATCTCCTGATATGTAATTCGCCTATTGTCTTGGATTAAATTTTTCACTGCTAGCACGTTTTCTTCGGTAACAGCCGTCAAAGGGCGACCGCTTCTTTCGTCATCCCCCAAAGTTGGTCGACCGCGCTTGAATTCGTTATACCAACGATACACGGTTGCCTTGGAAGGGCCTTCATCCATGAATGCCATTTGAAGTCTATCGTACGATTCATCCGGTTTCAGGCGACACTTGAAATCGTATAAAATCATAGCTCTAAAATGTTCCCGGCGCAGATCCATATTTCAGTGAGACACAATACTTTGAATTAACTCGCAAAAAATGTGGAGGGAAATTTTGAAATTGGAACTTACTTATTTTTACTTATAAATAATCATATTTTCGAAAAACATTATAACTGGCCAGTCTCCCATATATAAAAACTTTTTTTCGCAATACTTTCTGAGGGGCCTGGTATTATTCTTATTTGGCCATCATTTAACTTATCATTTTCACCTGTTTTATAACCCATAAATTTCTTGATTTCTTTTTATACCAGTTTGTTATAAAATCATCATTACAAAAAAATTACACACATTTTAATCAGACATTTAATACAAATATACAAACATAACTCCATACAAAACTATACAGTATACAAAGCAATAAACATACTGCATTTACATACAAAAATACCGCACCGGTTGCTCAACAGCAACTACACCCAATGAAGGCACTTGAGGTTTAAATCCAACTTGAGAAAACTTGGGTTGGATTACCAAAAGTCGCTGGAAGATAACACATCCTCGTCGAAGGAGAATATCCTTCCACTTGGTACTGCTACATACTCCCAACGGTATATCCATAGGTCTTCGAGACCGACTCTGGTGTACTGTTGCGGAGCACACATTACAATCACTATTCACACCATATTATTCAATTCTTCAACCATACTAGTACATATATCATTAATCTGTGACATTTATTTTGAAAATTTTTATTGACATTTAACTAGTGTCAATAAAATTTTCATATTCGGAAAATTACATTTTTTATTCTTCTTTAACCAAAAAGGTTCCAATACTTCAAATGCGATATAAGTCAATTTATTTTTAAATTCAAACTATATACTCTTTTTATAAATATATATTTACTATCACTCATCTCATTACCGTTGGTATTTATTTTGGCAAATATATTATACCATTATATAATAATATGTATTAATACGTATATATTTCTATTCTACTACCTATCCTTCTATTCTATCCTCCTATTATATTCTATCCTTCTATTCTATCCTTCTTTCTTCTACTCTTCTATTCTTCATCTATACTTCTTCTCTTTACTTCTATTATATTATATTATTATTATTATTTTTTTACTTTACCCTAGATGGGTTTAGACTCATAGGGTCTTACCACAAAAATAATTTAAAACAAGCTTTCGATGCGTGTTTGGCGAGACAGTGTTTAAAAGTTAAATGCGCAGTGACTGAGTGTTTCATTTCTATTACCACAAAACGATGTCTAACATCTGTTTGCTTAGGCGCTGCTCTCAGAGCACGGAAACAAAGGACGCACGCACCCCTACTGCGCGCGAGCTTTGTTTCCATGCTCTTAGGTGCTACCTTTTTTTATGCAATACGGTAAACCCTAGGAAAGGTTTCAATGCACCCAGTTGCAGGTAGATCTGATTTGATGAAACAAATATATTTTGGCGTGAAATGTTTCATTTTAGTAAAAAAATAACTAATAACAATGTAAATTATGTACTTTAGTAGGCTTATAAAGCTGTTTCTATTAATAAAAAGACCTTAGAGCACAAAATAAATTTTTTTTTGTGCAAATTAACGTTTGATAAAAGTACAGCCACTAATAACATTCAAATCATAACGAATACATTATTATCACAAAATTATGAAATGACCACAAGCGAATTTTAGGGGTTAGACAAGGGCGAAACACTTTAAAACATAGGTTCTTGGCTGTTTAATATAAGCACGCAGCGGCAGCGTATTTAACTCGAGGCGAGTGAAAGACGTGGATTTGTAGTAACAATTTTCTGAAACATCTGTCGGACACATAACTAAGACGTGGTTAAATCTTTTGTGGTAAGACCGATATAGTCTCTCTTGTAGGTTTCGAGCGGTGCACAACTCGACATAAATAAGCCTTATGTGTTCGAGCGGTGCATAACTCGATAAAAATAAGCCTTATATGTCGAGGTGTAGGAACTCGTAAAAAAAATACAATCGGGTTTTCTAAAGGTGCGGGCGACGACACCTAATTTAAATAAATAAGCCTTAAGTCATTTTAAACAGAAGGATTTCTTGACGAGTATGTGTCACCTATTAATGTGTACCATATCTCTCTCCGTATGCAAGAATTTGAGTGATGATGTATGAATAATTTTGAGTGATGATGCATGAATCTGTACCAAGACTTCCTTCACAACCTCAAAATTTATAGGTATTAAGAATTAATTATATTATTGTTCAGGGATTTAGGGGTATTTTTATGTATATATATATATATTTTAATACTATTTTATTACTTACATATTAACTTTGTAAAAAAATCTTTTAAGAGATTTTTTTACACCGGCCCACCCGGGTAGTGTAACGAGGCTAAACTCGTTACGCTGCTCACCACCTTATTTCGATTTCCTGGCCACTCTATTAAAACATTACCTATCCAAATGCAAAATTTTAAATTCTTCTATAATTTTCTATTTTTATTAAAAACAAGAGACTTATATCGTAGCCTTGGCCGGGCATGGACGTGTCCGACCATTACAGTTTTTTTTATATTATTTCACTTATCCAGTTTCTATATTGTACGCTGAAAGACACTCATGTGTCTGTGACTGTGTCTTATAATAATTATATTATTTTATTAACAAATAGTAAATGTATCAATTTAACAGTTAGTGAGATACAGTATACCAAAATCGTTCCTGTTGTGTTTTTATTGTTTGTGCTGACCTACCAACCTACCACCTACCTACCTGATTTCCTGAATCCAGCCCGAGCTCGCTGCATGGACATAGCAGCAGCTCAGTCATTTTACAGTCGGAGTTGATTTACCACTCCTCCGGCCCTCCGTACTACTGGCCCTCTGTGCCCTCATACCTTAGAGGAGTTCCATACCTCCATACCACTAGTTCCTGCAGTTCCTGTACCACTAGTTCCTGTTGTTCCTGAGTTCTGTTCCTGTACTTCCTGTTAACCTCCTACTTCCGTGTGTCACCGTGTGCCAAGCCACCGAACCTTCGACCCTGCGAGTTCTCCTGCCTGAGCTTCCCAACACCGGCCACGACGTGACAAATGTAAAAGTTGTTCATACGGATGAGTATAATGACCCCTTAAGAGGTAAGTAATATCAATAAAATCCTTAATTTAAATATTTCATTGATAAAAACTAAAAAAAAGGTTAATACAGCTAATGGTAGATTTTAATTGGCAACATCGATTTGACATTACCATTCTATTGCCATTCCGACGAGATTTAAGATTTAGCAGAATACCCATTTTGTCACAGTTGTTTATGAGTGTCAGTAGGGTGTCGGTGGAATGGCGATGGTTGGTTTTTTAGTGTAATTAGCAGACTTGAGGCCCAGGTCCTAACCCCACGGTAAGTAACTATAGGTTAACAAATAGCCTCCTCCTTTTTGAAGTCGGTTAAAAATAGAAATACATTTCGATTCAGGTTGTAAAGTGAAGCTTATATAGGGAGAAATAGCGTGTGTGTATGTGTGTGAATATATCCATTGTCTAGTACCCATAACACAAGTTCTGCTTAGTTTGGGACTGGTGCTGTGTGAAAATGTTCCAAAAATATTTAATTATTTATTCCCGCGACCTTCACCAGGTTGTCGGTGCGACCTTCACCAGCCAAGTGGTTAAAACTGATTTGAAGTTTTCAGGTGGCGAATAGTGGCAATCTACATCTGCCCCCCTAGCCAAGTTGACAATCTACAATCGTCAACGCTATAGAAAACAATCAAAATATATGGGAATGACATATCTCAACGAATGACTTTTTCGATTAGCGTTGACGATTGTAGATTGTCAACTTGGCTAGGGGGGGCAGATCTATTAGTGAGATGGTGTTGAGAGCCATCGGTTGCCATTTATGAGGCGTCTATGCGGTATATGATCGATGTTATTACGTGATTCTCTCAATGTGTGACTAGAATTTTTGCCTATTGCGTTTGACCTGTGATTTATGTGCAAACTTTTTAAATAAACCAATGAATGAAAAGCACGCTACCGCCGTAACACCTATTTCTATGATAACATCAGCTATTCATAGATAAATACACAAAGCAGTAACTGATTCTCATCTATGACAATTAAAAAGTATTTACAGTTGGCTATCGAAGAATCTATGACGAATAATTTTAATTTATGTAGGTAACGGATTAAGTCAAGTTTAAATGCTATATTTTTATCTTTTAAATGGAAAGATAATTTAGACCATGACCAAGAGGGTTGACTTTGTGTATTGCAAAATTGTTGTAACATGTATTCAATAAAGGTCGAATAAATGATAACATAGTATGTACGTGCTTATAACAGTATATCGGATATCGGCGAAGATATACAGGGTGTTGAGGACAACCCAAGGATCATGAAAGTAAACAAACGATCTGTTGAAAGGCACTTGCCATATGTATTAAAATTTAAAGTACACTCGTTCCTACGTAGCTCTGTTCTAGGCGACTAATACGTTATTCTTTCTTCAGGCTTCAGGGTTCAGGACGTCAGGATCAGTTCTTCATAGGTTGAGGTCTTGATCTGAAGCGTAGAACGAGTGACGATCGAATGAAATATTGCCCACACAAAATGCCGCTTGTTCACCCGCTTAAGTAGTATTCAGCGGGGCGCAAGTGGCGCGTAGTGCGCCCTGCGGCTGCTCTGTTCTTCCAACATTTTTACAAGTCATAGCTAGTTGTAGTTATGTATGGCTTATGACCTGTGATTGGTTCATGGTTTATGACTCATCAAACTGTGATTGGCTGATGATCTGTACCTAGCTATAGTGTGATTATAGCTAGATTTCATGCCCTTGTTACTTTGTACATAACGTTTCAGCTGTGTTAGCACAAGTTTTCAGTTACATTAATTAAGTTCAGGCTTGCGTCCGCAACACAGGGTGTCAGGGAAACGCTTCCGAAAACGAAGATAGGTGATAGTGCTGGCCACGAAAAAAAAAATGCGATTCTTTTTTAGATTTTTAATATTTTTTACCCGACTGCGCCAGAAGGAGGGTTATGTTTTTCGAGTGTATGTATGTATGTATGTATATTTCTTTGGCACGCTCTGTGGCCTAAACGGCTTGATGGATTTGAGATTGAGAGGTGTCGTTAGATTCGTCTTAATTCTGAGAGTGACACTGGGAACTTCAAAATTTAAAAAATTCAAATGGCCGCTTTTTGGCGCCATATTACTTCGTCAAAAATTTTTTTTTTCCGTCTAAAACTATCGAGTGGGGTATCAAAATAAAGGGTTTTATAAATGCTTTACAAAAATATATACAACTTCTATGTTTAAATGTAATTTGGAATGAAAAATGCTAAAAAACAACAGAATATTCAACGTTAAAAATGAATTTGACTTTTCAAATAAAACATTAATTGTCTAGCCTCCGACTGCGTGTTGATAAGTCTTGTTTATATCTTTTCTGTTAATTTTACACGCAGTCGGGTTTTTTGTTTTTGTTAATTTATTTTTTTTGCATTTTTCATTATGTATGAGTTTTATTTAACTAATAACTTCTTAGGTTTTCGCGATCACTACACATTATAATAAAACAAAGTTTAACCGGATTAAATCGCGTATATTATTTAAATTGGTTTCCCTGACGTTTCGAAAGCTTTGCAGCATTTCGTGGTCGCAGGTAGACTAAGATGACAATCGTCTTTACATATATTTCTAAAAAAATATTTTAATCTACCGTACAATGTTTATTAATTAAAATTGTTTCGATGCACGCAGTAATCACTCACAATATCATTATCTTTTACAGTGTTGCGTGCTGTTTGGGACTTGATTATTTTTAGGACTGGGTTCCAGTATAATAAATTATTCAGCAATTATATTTTCGAGCTGTTTGGGGTTGAAACCCTCGAGTCGTAGGGCCCGAGTGCTTATTTATTTTATTTATAAACGTATGTGTACAGTTCAACTTAAGTACTAGATTGAGCGACAGATAAATCTGGAATTGGAATTGTTTGCCTTGTTAATAGTACATTATGATACAAGTGAGCTAAGGTGACTATTATACTAGAGGCTTGATTGCAGCCCGAGCCGAAGGCGAGGGCGTAATTGAGCCGAGAGTCGGCGAGAGTATAATAGTCAATGCTTACACGTGTCATACGACGTTTTTCAACACACTTGCGAGGAAAAAACATACACATATTTTAGACAAATATTGAATTTGTAAAAAATGCCACGCGGATTACTGTAATCGTACGGTGACGTACAGCTATGGGCACGCAGGTGGTCGAAGGAAACCGCCAAACAGCCTAATATAAAAAAATAATTAAATAGATTTTTTTATTTATAACACAAATTAATGTTAATTTGTTGACAAAAAAATAAAAGATTTAATGAAATGAAATTTTTATTTAAGAAAATATTAAAAATTAATTTAAAAAGTTAAATTTATCATATTTTAAGCAGTTTGTTTAGGCATAAAAGTTTATTTTTATATCACAGCAAAGAATAAAAACTCTTTGCTGTGATTTAAAAATAAACTGTAAAGTAAAAAGCACTAGTGCGATAATATAATGTAATAAAAACCGGCCAAGAGCATGTCGGGCCATGCTCAGTATTATAGGGTTCCTTAAGTAGGTGTTACAAACAAATCAAATCGAATATTAATCACGGCTATTTTAGTTTTTGCAATAGACGGCAGCATTGGCGACTCAGAGAGTGATGTCAGTAGCCGCTAGATGGCGCTATACAGTGCCAAATGTAACACACGG